>OY365814.1:21345846-21980846 GCA_959347315.1 Bimastos eiseni | reverse complement strand
TGGACTGACGAAGGTATTATCATGATCCATTTGGCAAGTTCAGTTGATGGAGTCGATAGATCGGAACCCGATATAAGAGAAACAGGTAGACCTACATTGAAATTCCAATTACCAATCGAACCAATTGGAGAACAGATTGACTGGCCGTCTAATTGGTTGAGTGGTCGACGTCTGATTCAACAGTCGCCGGATCAACTTGAATACAACGGCTTCATAGCGTTAATCGCATCTCATTGCATTGTATGGAACTACATTTATTGATCTGTATTGCATTGTTTTGTAATGTTTTGTAGATGTTTGTAGTTCAGCGCCAGGAATGGAGGACCATCATTAATTGGAAAATCGAAATCGTATCTGGCGATACATAAAGTTGTTTCGCTAAATCGAGCGTATATCTCAGAGGCCGAGTCCATTCATTCGATGGCATTGAATGCAACAGAGTTGACTTCCGCTTCTGTTCAAAGTGACCTTGACGTCGACCCCGAGAACTTCAACGGAAGTCAGTTCACCTCGGAAGTCAAGTCGAGCCTGGTCACATTCTTCGAGGTCTGTGTCATGATAATTGGTGTCCTTGGCAGCGCAGCGAACGGTCTAGTTTTCGCCGTTCTACTCCGAGCACGACAGTCCATCCACAGACCCACTTACTTACTCATCCTCAACCAACTCGTTCTTGACCTCTTCTCCAGCTTACTCGTATTCGCCAGCTATGTGGTCAAGCTGTCCGTAGTGACCTTGAAAGGTCGCCTCGGATCCATCCTTTGCATCCTTCTCGACAGCGAGATGATCCTGTGGATAGGACTGGACGGCTCGACTTTCAATCTTGTGTGCATAACCTTGGAGCGCTACGCCAAGGTCATACACCCCATGAGGCACCGGAGGCACTTCCGCCCGTGGATGGTTCGAGTCAGCATCGTGATCGCCTGGTCGAGCGGCGTCCTGTCCAGCGTGCCGGTCACCTGCATGACGACGAGGGTCGTCGACGGGGAGTGCCACTCCTACGCTTTCTGGGACAGTCAGAGGGCGAGACTCGCCTACGGAGTCTACTACTTCTGCTGGGACTTCGTGATTCCGCTCCTCATCTTCACCATCTGCTACGCGCGCATCGTCAGAGCGATCCATCGAAGGATGATGGTCTTTCCCGGGTCACCAGGTGGCGCCACCACCGCCGCCACCAGCCTTCGTAACACCATCCACATCAATCTCTGGCGCCGCCAAACGACCATCATTAAAACGATGATGATCATCACTGCGCTGTTTGCCATCTGTTGGCTTCCGAACCACGTCTACTTTCTGCTCATGAACCTCGGCTTCCGCTTGGATATGTCGAGCGATGTCTGGTATGGAACCGTCCTAGTTGCCTTCCTCAACATCTGTCTCCATCCGTTCATCTACGCCGTTAAGATGGACACTGTCAAGAAACACGTCCTCGATTTTGTATTTGGACCGAGACTCGATCGACTTCAACCGGTTTGACAGACGTCCTGCGGTGGAGCTGAGACAAATTGTGGTTCCTAAGGGGGTCCGTTAAGATGGAAGAATGGCATCAATGCTATTCAGCTGGTGGAGCTGAGACAAATTGTGGTCCGTTAAGATGGAAGAATGGCATCAATGCTATTCAGCTGGTGGAGCTGAGACAAATTGTGGTTCCTACGGGGGTCCGTTCAGATGAAGAAACTGAATCAATGCTATTCAGTTGGTGGAGTTGAGACGAATTGGGGTTTCTAAGGGGGTCCGTTCAGATGAAGAAACTCCATCAATGCTATTCAGCTGGTGGAGCTGAGACGATTTGGGGTTCTTAAGGGGGTCCGTAAAGATGGAGGAACTGCATCAATGCTATTCAGTTGGTGGAGCTGAGGCAAATTGGGGTTGCTAAGAAAGAACGTTAAGATAGAAGAATGGCATCAATGCCATTCGGTTGGCTTTCAGCCCCGGTTAGTTGTGGGTGGAAAGAACTTTGGCGCTGTATCAATTTGACCGATGTTTAACTGTATATTAACGACTTTTCAAATAAGTTTGTAATGACTTTAGTGTATGTTGAGACGGTTGAGTTGGCAATGATATGTTTCAGCCGTCTCGAGGAGTAGATCCCAGTTCATTTGCAGATTGAAACACGAAATTTGGCCATATATCGAGAGCTGTTTTTAATTGATTAATTAACCAAGTATTTAAGAATGCAATTAGGATCATTTACTGCAATTGCTTATTGTTAGAAAGGAAATGAGATATGCTAACCAGCAAATATTCTTTCATCTTTATGTTGTGAAGTTTAAAAACGTCTACAGATTTTCGCATTATTTTGTTACCTCTGGCATGAACTACAAGTGAATAAAGGTGTCGCGGATAAATTGAAAACAATTTAAAATTAATTAAATTCGGTCATATGCTGGTAGAATTACCCTGAGACATGAAAGCTATATCCTTAGATCAGATGAAACGCAGCTAGACGAGAGCTGATCTCAACCAACCTAAGATGAATTCAGATGAGCTGAAATGAACTGAGGCGAGCTGAGCTGTACTCAATTAACATGCTCTGAGATGACATGAGCTTCGCTGAACTGAACCAAACTCAATTGAACTGAACTGCGCTGATCTAATGGTCGGACGACTTCACAGATAAATTCAGCAAGGCTCAAGGTGAGTTGAGCTGAGCTGAGCCAAACTCAGATGAACTCAGATTAGCTTTACTAAGCTCAGCTGAACTCAGCATATTCGACTGAACACAGGTTAGCTGAAATGACTGAGCTGGTGAGAAGCGTTGAATTAGGCTGATCAGCCATGGCAAGCTATAGTAATTTGTTGGTTAAGTGAGATTACATACATAAGAGAAACTTGAATTAAACAGAATGATGTTTAGCAGCGATCAATTTTATTAAGTATGGAAGACAATAACTGGGTCCTCACCGAATCCATAGACACCACTAAGCATTCTTACCCACAAGTCACTGAACTCTGCATTTAATACCGGCGCGTTATCTATGAGTCAGTTAGGCTCGCACATTTGAAAGACTCCATACACGTTTAAGAGAACACAATCCAGATGTGAAGATGATAAGCGTGTGAGCCAGTTCCTCAGCGAGCGCGAAGAAAGAGTAGTAGGACTCTGTAGGACTATCAGCAGCAGGAAAGTTTGGCCTAGTTGTAGCAGTTAAAGTGCTATTTAATCGTTATGGATGGCAAAGTAATCGCTATACTATTATCGAAAACCTTGAGGGCTAATTAGAAGCCAAACGCATGCTGCGAGCCTCATTCACGAGTCTGAGGGGTTGTCAAAGATACAAAATGGAGAGCCACGTCCTGCTGTCAGTTGACGAGGTCAAGACGGAGACCGAGAAACTGCATGCTAAGAAGCTGCTTATAGATGCTGATCTATCCAACCCAGGCCTTACAGCCCTTGCGCGTCATCATCCATCGCCTGCAATGCGTCCATCGAACACAGGGCGGTGCTGCAGTCGCGCCAGGAGTTCGGCCATACATTCGTTTGGCAGAGATGCGCACGCTGACAGCTACTGCGCGGGGCACCAGCCTAATAACCCAGCTTCACAACCGCTTATTGGTCATCCTGAAATTTGACTGGCTCCTACAGCTACTTTGTAATTTGGCAGATTCTGAAATGATGAATTTCTTAGTCAGTCATGCGTGTTTTGAACGTCAAATAGCGTTGCACGATTGAAGGTTATATAAAGGTGTGGCCACTTCAGTTCGTAACCAATATGGCGGTCGACGATGACTATGGACTGCAGACGAAAAGGTGCGTAACTGTCTGGCAGGAAAATTCCAAGACAGTCGTCTCACTTCTTCTGCTCTTTGGAACCATTGCCTGCATTTCAGGCATCGTTCTAGGTAAGTCGCTTTCTTAATATATTATCTGATCGACTGACTCGCTTGATGGTTGACTAAGTTTGCTGGCCGACTTACTAGTTGACTGGTCAGGTTACTGAATACTGGCAAACGCAGGCTTGAAAACTTTGAACTTGTTGACCATCATCATCATCATCATCGTCGTCGTCGTCATCATCATCATCGTCGTCGTCGTCGTTGTCGTCATCATCGTCATGATGATCATCATGATCATGATCATCATCATCATGATCATCATCATCATCATGATCATCATGATCGTCATCATCATGATCATCATGATCATCATGATCATGATCATCATCATCATGATCATGATCATCATGATCATCTTCATCATCATCATCATCATCATCATCATCATCATCATCATCATCATCTGGAACGGTTACGTCTCCTCCTCCTTCTCCTCCTCCTCCTCCTCTTCCGTCTCCTCCTTCTCTTTACCCTTCTTCTCCTCCTTCTGGGATTATTGTTATTATTAGCACTGTTTATTACTGTTACTATCAATTACTTATTATTACTATTATGCAAATATAAGTGCACATTAGAATGCATATGAACACAAATCTCTGTTGTGCATGTTTTGTCACCTTAATAGCCTATTAAGTATGCCACTTGGGTTGAATGGGCGCCTTCATCTGGTTCTTCGCTGAGTGGTTCATTGGCTTGCCTCCTAAATAAACCTCTATATTTCTGCCTATCATATGCATATTGTCAGCTGACTCCATGTATCTCAGAGTATAGCCTACCTAGTTGCTGCACTTGTTTAGCGGTGCCTTCTTGGTTGTGCTCCATCTGACCTACTGCAAACCCTCGAACTCTGCGCTCTTATTGTTGACTAATCTATCAATTAACTGGAATGATGTATTCGTCTGATATGTTGGGTTTTAGTGCACAAGTTCAACCACGAACTGCAGGCTCTGAAGGAAAATGGTTAGTATAACCAGTGATCCCATGATAATCATTATCGTCTTATAAGACTATTTATTGGGTGTAAATTCCAGGTTTGGCTCAGGCTACTGAAGATGATGATGACGATGATGACGATTTGTTTGTGGTAATGCAGTGATGATATGGTGATTGGTGACAAATGATAATGACGCATTGTTATAATACAATAGAATGCAATCGATACTATAATTAATCAGACAATAAGCTCAGATGAATAGATGGGGATTACATTTAATGAATGTCTATCGTAACACATTAATTTAAACTCAGCTTCATTATATTACACTCAATTTTGAATCATATTTTTGAATCATATTTTTGACTTTAAAAATCAATCATTTTTATTGACTGCTTCCAACCAAAGAAACATGAAGACATTGAATAAACGGACAATAATAATATCATACGTGGATTATTTGAGAGAAAACTTGACCCTCTAAAGGAGCCATGAGATCCTGCTAATGGGGATACGAGTGGCAAGCAGGATAATGATTTCATGACAGTAAATTCATTTCGTAATTAGTTAACCACACATCAAAGCTCTGGCTACATTGAGTCAATTGATCTCTTGTTTAAAAAATTTAATTACTCTGCCCCACGGCAAAATTATAAAATTACATTACATTGCATAATGCTGTCATGTTAAAACAAATTCGACTTCACTTATTTGTCTTACTACTAAATTATATTACACAATAAGACATTGCAATTTATTTAATTGCTCTACATCCCGTTTCATTGTGATACATTACAATCAACTGCATTACACTGTGTGACAACATTTTAATAAGTCAGTTTACATGACACTAAATTGTAAACACATCACAGATGGCATACATTACAGATTGCTTAGATGTGGCAGTGGTTGGTGCCGGTCTTTCCGGTTCGTACGCCGCCTGGCGACTGCGCCACGAACGACATTTCATCAACCTATTCGAATCAACCGACCGAATCGGCGGCCGCATCTTCACACGTCGTTTCCATGACGACGGCGTCTCCTCGGACTCAGCAGCTGCTGTCACCATGGAGATGGGTGCCCGCTTCTTCATCCCTCGCCATCATCCTCTGCTCAACCGGACCGTGTGGGCTCTGGGGCTGGCGACCGTTGCTGCCCCATTGGAGAATCCAAGGAACAGGAAGTATTTTGTTAGAGGGCGCCACTTCGATGGAGAGGAGCGCCACCTGTCCCATTCAGAATTGCCCTACCAGCTGAGCGATGAAGAGAGACGTGTTCCGTTTCACTCGCTTCCTAGGTTGGCGTTGATTGTGACGTCACTTTTATTGTGGTGCTTTTGGAGTATTATCTGTAGCGGTGTTCGAGTTATTTTTGGTAATGTTTGATTTTTGTCTTATTGGAGATGGTGTTTTGTTATTGGTTTTAGCTAACTGGTTTTGAGTCTGGCTGTGTTGATGATTTTGTGCTTTCAGTAGTATGCCTTTTGCAGTTGTGTATAGTTGCCGATATCAATCAGTCTCAATGTTTGAAACGGTAGTCTTCAACATAAGTTATTTGCTCGCAAATGTTGTTAGCCGTCTGGAAATTTACTCGCTTTAATATAAGTTATTTGCTCGCAAATGTTGTTAGCCGTCTGGAAATTTACTCGCTTTAATATTGCAGTTGAAGCTATCGTTTGGTGAATGTTTTTGTCACTGTTAGGCTGGCACTAGAGAAGTCTTTGTTTTCTGTTGAGGATTTCGAGTCTGATCCGCTTTCTGCATCTACAGTAGAAGGAAACCCACTTTACAGTGTTGGGTTGGTAGAATTAGTAACAAATCTAACAGAAGACCTTCGGAACAATGTTCCACTGGGTGACTGAGTAAATTAACTAATGAATGAATGGAAAGAATGAAGTAGGGACGAAGAAGGGAAGTAGGGCTGAAAATAAATAAATAATTTAATTGTTTAATTGGATTGAATGATAGAATGGGTGAATGATTGGCTGGAAGGACGAATCAATAATAAAGTGAGGTCATTGAACACTCTTTCATTAAATGCACTCATTCAAAGCATCCATCAATGAACGAGTTATTGAAATAAGGAACTAATAACAAATAATTAAAAATTAATCAGATATACCTTGATAGTTTCACTTGCGTTTTTGTCATACGTTTTCTCAGTTATTTCTCTTGTCTCCAACACCAGGTATGAAAGCGTCTTGTCACGCTTGACTAACGGTGCCAGTGGTCTCATCAAAGACACGGTTCCGTGGAGGAGCAGCGTACGCACTGGAAACGCTGCTGCACTGGCTTCCTGGCAATTGGTCAATGAGGACCTTGATCTTGCAGTAACCTTGACTGATGGAATGGACCAGTTACCTCGAAAACTCGTCGATGAGTTCCTCAATGCTAGTGTGAAGTAGGTTCCGTCAAGTTTCAATGCATTGATACATAGTCGCATATATACATACAAGTATGTACACATACAATACACATGAGTCAACAATGCAATTAGTACATGCATACACACATGCATGCATACAAAAATGCAAGCATACATACATACATATACACATACACACATATATACATAAATACATACAAACACTGTCATACATACATACATACATACATACATACATACATACATACATACATACATACATACATACATACATACATGCATACACACACATACATACGCACACACACGCATGAATGCATGCATATGCACATACTAAAAACGATGAATTGACAAGCTGACACAAATTGGATGGCAGTGGCCGTATTTGAAGCATCAGTGTAAGATTTCTTGAAGCAGTGGGATATTAATATAGAACATAACGTCTGACCAATGTTAGACAGACCACAGAAAATAGAACAACAGAGAATCAGGATATTACAAATATCTTCTGTTTTTCGTCAGTCACGCCATCTCCTTCAATCGTCAACTCGTCAGCGTCACTCGCAAAGGCGACTCCTACGATTTGACTTTCGTCGATACCGTCACCAATGACGTCATGGTAAGTTGAGACGTCGTGATGTCGTTCATTGAATTAGCCTACTAATCTGGCAATGACTTCAAAATACTCCAAATTCCCAATGCTTACTGTATTTATATTAGTTACATATAATATACATATATATATATATATATATAGAGTTATTTATGATTTTTATGTATTGCCCAGTATGCAAATGTGACGTTATATGATAACAGCGTCTTTATCGTTTCAGAAGACCCATTCGATCTGTGCTCGCAAGGTCATCCTCGCGCTTCCTCCTCCGGCTTTGCGCAAACTCAACCTCGGCGACTTCTACCACCATCTTCCTCTGACGGACCTTTTAAACAACATCGAGGTCGTTCCTACAGTAGTCACCTATTTCGTCTACAACACAACCTGGTGGAGTCATGACGAAACCCCGTCCTGTCTCGACACGGTAACCGACCTCCCGAACCGTCACGTCCGCTATTTGGGACACTATACGAAAAATGGCGGGGCACGTCACGTGTTCATGGTCGTCAGTGTCGATGACGTCGACGCGGGCTATTACGAACGAGCAGCAGACGAGCGCAGAAGCACGCCGATTGGCTTCTACCAGTATGTGACGCGAATCGCGCGCTACGTGCGTGCGGTGTGTCAACTAGGCGCCGGCGACAGTCTACCTCGCCCAGAGGATGTGTTGCTACAGGAATGGACTACCAGTTCGCCATCTGGCGGTGGACGGTTTGTATGGAGGATTGGGTGTCGCTGGGATGTTGTGGGGGAACGTTTGCTGAGACCGACGCCCTTGGATGACTTGTTCTTCGTGGGGGACGCTTATGCAAGCGGTCCGAAGCAGGTCTGGGCTGAGGGAGCACTGGAGAGCGTCGAAAAAGTTCTAAGGAGGTACTGGAGGATTTCAGAGCAGGACTTTGAATAGAGATTGTGATGCACCCGCAGTGTGATCTTTGATTGTTTACATTCCAGACTCAAATTATTATCTTATATCGGTAGGTTTAGTATATCCTAACACTAATTTCTAGTAAAAACACTAGTGTGATGAAAATGCTTTCACAACGTTCACTGTTATCTACTACACTACAGATTGTAAGAAAGCATTTATTAACGGGCCATATAGAATAGGGTGAATGAAAGGCCTTAATCTAATTAGCATATGTAAAAATCCTCGTTACTAACCGACTGTAGGCCACATTATGTGTGTAACTGAACATTTATTTATAGTGCACGCGTGGACTGCTCGAAAGCAGTATATAACGAACCATGAACAGTGACTGTTTTGGCAGTCATGTGTGCATAGTTTTATGACTGCTATCTGTATCTTATGGCTGTGGGAAACCGGTCCTGTTGAGTGTTGGCACTTGTGAGGTAAGTTCACAGGACACTAAGTGTCAAATCAGTCTACGCATATGCAGTCGTAATCGTAAGTTGATATACCCCAACAAGTACCAACTATTCTCCAGCGTTGCCAGTGGCGGCTCCACATGGAGGCCAGAAGGGGCCAGTGCCCCACCAACTGAGTTTGAGCCTCCCTAGCGGTAATTAAAAACTTGAGTAAACGTTCAGTTTTGACGAGACCAGACACCCAACTAGCCTTCTATGTCAGGTCTCTGCATAACCCTTAACGATATTATTTTCTCCTCACTCTGTAGAGACTATGTAAGAGGATTGGTATGGGATGCAATCAATTATGACAATGCCGACACGGCTTTGATCAACTGATTAAGAAATACAGTATTAAACTGAGAGTTTCTTTTAATTTTTTTATTTAAACATTGTTTTATTTCTGCGGCGTTCATGTAAACATCTTAAAGTAAGAGCAAAGCTTAATTAATGTTTAGAAGAATAAATTCCTTATAAACCAATAGTCATCAGGAAATACACAAAACAGTGAAACTTGAATACTGAAAACTGTAAAATATGAACGAATATCACTCGATTATTTACTCTTATAAGTACCAATACGCAGCATATGAAACGATAGCAGGTACAACCACGTACAAGCACATTTTTATTTTTAACAAGCGTCATCAATTACTTTATCATACACAAACAATTGCATTTAGCAAACGCCAAAAAGCTCTACTCAAAGATCAGCAGGAATTTTTCAAATTCTAATAAGCCCCTCATAAATACCAGCAGTTGGTTTCCAATCAAACAACATTACGTAATTTACAAAACAACAGCAGTTACAAACGACACAAAAACAGAAGGTTTCGCGCAATATAAAAAAATGCTCGACAGCAATTTTAAATTTAATTAAAATCTAACCCGGTTGCCGAACTAGATGGCATCGTTCCGAAACTGTTGGCTAGTGGTTTCGAATCGTAACCTTGAATGCAACACTTTTGCAAACCAAAGAACAGATTAACCAGGACATGATGCAGGCCTGCGTGCATAATTATTGATAACGATGCAAAAAAGGCACTAGAGAATGGAAATAACCATGTCAACATATTATCTCAATTATATGTAGTGCCCTTGCAATTAGAAGTTAACATACAGCAAATTGTTTTAAGGCAAGGGGAGAAATGCGTAATTTATGTAAACAACTAAACATGCATGCATTTGGAGCATCTGAACTTCCTTGTTAATGAAGATTTCGCAAACTGAATGACGTGTTCTCATCCTAAATACTCTAGACGCAACATCCTTTTTCTAGTTTTAATGAAATTAATTAAACCACAACATTTGGCGAAATTTCCCTTCAATTATTTCATTCCCGTTTCTCTTATTTTAGCAGCCCTCCATTTATTTTCATTTCTGTCGAATACCATTTAATTTTAATAACAAATTGTTACTAATTACTTGCAACATTAAGTCTTTTATTTTTGCGCGGTCTGCTTGATGCAAGCGCGTTAATATCCGAGTGAATATAGGGTAGACCTTGGACAACGATAGGAAAGCGAGAAATATGAGTGCAATTCAAGGCCTATCATCAGTGTGAGATAGTACCAACCAGTGACATGCATAAGTGAATATATTGGCAAACGGTGCTTTCACTTGAAGTTGATCTTACAGTGGCAGAGATGGCGGAAAGAAGAAGTTACAAGTTAAAGTAACAATATGGGTTTTCGGGACCCTCTTTTATCTGGTAAATGGCGCAATCGTTCTATTTCCTTTAGACATTTTTGATTACATATCATTGATGATGTAAACTTGCCGGAGTAGAGCTCGTCCAGGAGGACTCGTTCGAGTGGTTTAACGAAACTAAATATTTTGAATTATTGTCATTTGTTTCTCAATTTGAGTTTCTTCCGTAAAAATTTTATACATTGCATTGTCATCCAAGCCTAAAATGTGTGCAAAATTTCAGCTCTGTAGGTCGAAGGGAACATGCCTAAAAAAGAGTTGAAAGATGTTCAACTGGTCCGACCGTGACAAACCTTACGCAAGCCAAGTGGAAAAGGATGCCTAGTTTGAGTGGTTAAACGATATTTAGTTGTTGCATATTTGGAAACAAAATTTCTCAATTTTTCAGTTATGTCTGTAAAAATTTGATACATTGCATTGTCATGTAAGCCTAAAATGTGTGCAAAATTTCAGCTCTGTAGGTCGAAGGGAACATACCTGAAATCGAGTTGAAAGAAAAGAAGTCCGCCGTACCAAACGTGACAAACTTTACGCAACCCATATCAACCATGACAAACTTTATGCAAACCAAGTTAAACGAGGGCAAAAATGGTGATACATGTAGTTGAAAAATGACCACCCATCCCATGACAGATGCTCTGAAGCAGTTGGGGAGTTTCCCGCCTATCGAACACTAGAGGAATGTAATCGTTGCCTGTGAGACATATAATATGGCGCTGCTTTCCAGCAGATGACAACAAACAGACAAGCGAATCAGATATCAAAAGGAGCCTCGGTCATTTAAGATGAGTTTATGGAAGAACAGCGGAGGATTCCTACTTTGAAGCAAAGAAGAGATACAAAGGATTTGGGACACCAGGATTTGAGCGGCGGAAAAACGTCGAATAGGTGTCGAGTGTGGACAAAATCATTTTGGAAAAGCAAGGCGATCAGTATAGGGGACAAAGTGAACGTACTGAAAGCGTGTATTTTCAACAGCATAATGTATGGGTGTGGGGCATGGGTGCTGACAAGGGATTCCAAAAGAGGGTGCTCACATATGAAAGAAAACGTAACCGCAGGATATTCAGTTTAGGATGGACTCAGATAAGAATTTCCAGGCTAATTTGCACAGGTTTTAAGTTTTAACACAAGACTAAAGGTCCTCTGAATCACTTTAAACCCATATAAGTTTATGTCATGCTAACTCAGCCACCCATATTTGTTTCACTAATGGTTCCAACGTTCCACTAAGTATGCAGTTTTTCGAACAATTAACTGAGCAATTCACGATACAGTTTAGGACATAATACCTGCGCTAGAAAATCGTCCCATATACATGTATACAGCTTCCATCTCCGACTCTATGGAATCCACACATATGGGGCATCTTCTTTTTCCATTACGGGTGTAAGGTAATCGTTTTCTTTTGCTGTGCAGCCGACGCTGGCAGAATCGCAGGCGGAACAGTTGCCAGAATCCGGAATAAAGTCGTAGATATTGGAATTTCGAACGTTTTCGTCGTCATTAGGTCTATTGCCGTTGCAAGAATAGACGGGCATGTCGTAATGTTCTTCATTCTTCACGACCCTACAATGACGCCAGAAGGACTTCCGAAAGACGTCACATTGAATCTTGTACATACATTAAACTACAAATGATGTTAAAGGGTAGTTCATAAGCTTAAGCAAAGTCAGACCGACTAACAGACGGCTAGGGGGGGGGGGGCCGGGGGGGAACAGAGCGGAGAGAGATGGCGATTCAGCAGCGAAATGAATGGGGATAATTCACCTGGCATGGGAATGAACGGAAATGGAAAATGTATATTCCATAATTATACAAATCTCAAACCGTCTTGCCAATTTCGTTTAATTCGGCCGTCCCTATAGGCCTAGGGGTGGTAGCTCAAAAACTCTCATGTAGGGCTACATGTACACTCCTAAACCCAATTTCTGCAAAGAGCAAACCTATAGTATGGCCAGAACGCTCACAGGCACGAACATTCTCATGCAATGCGCATTCAGCACTGTTAGACTAATTGATAATAATAGTCACAATTGTTTCTAGGTAAAAACAGACGCGGATTTTTTACTGAATAGGTAGTGCCACAGAGTGGTAATTACATCAAATAGGCCGCACTGTGCTCTGCCCGCAGCCAATGTATGTCTCTGCATAGGCGTCCTAGATACAGCGGTATTTACTGTTGACCAAATATCCCGAACTAGTGTATGTCGATCATGTTTACTGAAATTCCAAGTGCTTGTTTCTGTGATAAATTAAGTCACTTGGTTTTCACTTGTATCCGTGTCATCACATGCCCCGTCCAATGTAATCTACAGTCGCATCAGTGCACAAGGCAGGCAGGAAAACTGACAGACAGGCAGAATTAGGCATACTAAGCCCTGGGACAGATGGAAACTGACATGTTGACACGCAGGCCCTATCGCAGGTGCAGATGCGCGTATGCACAAATTCATACGGTTACACAGAGAAAGATAGATGGACAGACAACCTCATACAGAGGCACATACGGCTATAGACAGATACTGACCCAAAGGGTAGAATAACAATGGCAGATTGAAGAGTGGAAGCAAGTCAATAAGTATGTGCACAGACAGAGAGCTAGACATACCGATAAACAGACAGACAGGGCAGCTGAAAAGGAAGTGTGTTACAAAGAGAAATAAGCAGACGGAAAGACAGACAGAGAGACATCGAGGTATGGCGAACGCCGTTGAGACAGACAGAGCGGAGGGTAAGGTCGGAAAAGAGAGAAAATGCGAATTAGACAGATTAGCCGACGGACAGAGAGAGAGAGTAAGGAAGCAGGTGACCAGAGTGCGGTAGAAGTGCATTTGGAGGACTACTCTGGGGGCGAGGAGTGAGAAAGAGAGAGCGAGGAGTGAGAGAGGAGACAGAAACATAAAGAGAGAGAGAGAGAGAGACGTCCTGCACTGCAGTGCAATTACCCGAGGGTGTTGAAGCTTCCAATTACCCTGCGAGCAATGACTGCAGTAAGATCCTAGGATTCGCAGGCTTCAAGTTACCGGATGCAAAATTACAACACTATTTCCGCTACAAGACAAGTCCCGCAATTATCATTTTATGTACTGCAGAGGAGGCTGCTTAGCTGCTTTGTGCTTATGGAAGCGCAAGTCAAGTCAATGCCTTTATTAGTGCAACGACTGCGATAGGTTGATATACGATAGGCCAAAATTAAAACCTGTACTCAATACGAAGAGGCATCAGTGGATTTTGACAAATAAGCGCTTTGCTGCCAATCTGCTGGCATCGCCTTTCCCTCGAGGGCTGCGGCTCGAGTGCTGCAGTCTGTTCCTCTCATAATTTTCGCAATCCCCTCAGGTCTGAACTACATGACAATGATGTCAATGGTTCGGTTCAGAGGTGGCACTGATGCGCCCTTTCTTGGAGTGGCGCCTTATAAATGTTAGATTACAATTACAACCGAAAAGAACGTTTATCATTTATTCGCATCTAACGCCTGCAATTGTTTGGCGTAACAAATGGTGACTAATGATGATGATGACAACGACTTGTCTTAGTAGCTGTTGTCTCTGCCACTGATGACTGGTCATGCCAAAAGAAAAGCAGGAGAAGTATAAGAATAATATGACGACGGTGATAACGACTACGACGACGACGACGACCATCTCCAATGATTCATCGGTTACCGATAACCCTTTATTCTGTGAAGCACAGATAGACTAACCTGCGTTTTTTCAGAGCAAATACAACAGCGACCGAAATAACAGCGGCTGTTATTACGACGCCGCCCACAATAACAGCAACTAACGTTGTCAATCGATCTGCAGAAAAAACACATTGATCATAATAATTGTAATTACTTGCTACTAAAGAAACGTGCTTCTGGTATTGGTAAAGGCTCCATGCTCATGAAGTGGTTATAAGTGCACACGTGCATCTTACACATTATCATCTAGCGACCTGGAAAGTAATTATTTATCCTATTTGCGTAGCGATATTTATCCTACTCAGTCTTTTTACTCTTAGTCTCCTACTCACATATATTTTTTCTACAGCAAGACACCTGCAGTTCTATTTCTTCTTTATAAAGCAATTTTACCCGAAATTCACTTACGAAGATCTTCACTCACATTTTTCCTGCCCAGATATATCCGTATTTCTCTCAGTTGTGTCTCTGCATTGCATTTTTAACTGCTTTCGAGTATATCTCCAACACAGATTCCCAAGCCTCAAAACCAGGTATCTATATATCTTTCCGCTCGTTTCCTGCCTCGTGTTATTTATTTACGACGCATAGATCCCTGTGTGTCATACCTAGACATCCGTTTTTCGACTACCCTAATTTCATTTGTTACCTGCCAGATTCCCACTTCTTTTGAAATCAATTAATCTTGATATAGCGCCTCCTTAATAATTTACTTAGAGGCGCAGATAACCATATTTCTGGTATGAATTTTTTTTATTTTTGCCAATAAAAATTAAATTATTTTGCCGTATGTATTGCATTCCTCAGACATGGTAACAATAGTGTGGCTAAATTGGTTCATAAATAGGGCCCACAGTTTGGAAGTTCTATGGGGCATGGCCAGAATAAAAAAACAAGAGGGATTCGCTGAAGGTTTGAAAAAATATAAATATAAGTCATTTTCGGAGTAATCTGCGATGAAGCCCAGCAGCCTAAGGTCACGCCAATGCCTAACAATCCATATTCCGTATTGCTTCCACCTAGGTCTTCCTATTATTCCTACCTAGGTATCCGTAATCCTTTTCCTGATCCATCTGGACCTGAGATGCGGACTTTCCATGTTCAGACCCTGACGTATCTTTTTCAGGCTTTGGCGCATACGTTGAATGTAGTTTCTTTGTTCCATCCACGGACGATTGAGAAGAAGCCGTGGCGCCCTCTTCTTTCACGATCTCGGTAGCGTTGTTGCCATCTTTATCATCATCAGGTGTAGTGTTAATGGGGGTTGGGATGGCCGTTGGGGAGTGATGCCACGTGGAAGCGGCGGCGGATGAGGAAGCGGCGGCGGATGAGGATAGCGTTGTCGGCAATGACGCAATAAGAATCGTCGACAGAGGAGTGGTCGGTGTGGCTGAAATACAAACAAGTACGTACGATCAGCATAGCCATAAGGTTCGTTGAGCCAACGTATTGTTGTAATATTGGTTACATCTGTTGTTGTTCCTGCACACATTGGGATGGGCTCGAAAAGTAGATACGCTTTTGGTCATATTAAACACAGGAGCACCTGTCACGTACACTTATTTTTCATGCCACGTGACAAACAGACAGGGTGCAATTGCTGTTGGCAATTGAAAGCCTTCTGTGGTGGCACAATGTAGCACCAATGAACGTAGTCGGAAGGGAGAGCGCCTACGATCTGGAGCTAAATGTTTTCTGTTATTGCTAAGATTGGCATTTGAGGAATGCTGCCCGAGGAAATATGAACCCGTTTGGTAGTCTGCAGATGCTGACGATCAAGAGGAATGAAACCGGACTAAGAGCAATACGTGTATTCTATCACTCTCATGAATACAGTTCAGTCATGTAGGCCTATGCGCCCGGTGTATACCGCTAGGTTCCCTACCTATGCAGCTGTATGTGATGTTGGTGTAGTCATTGTTTGGGCCCAAAAAACTGCATCCGATTTTGCGAATCTCGACGTCCACAGAGCAGAAACGATGACCGTTGCAGGTAGAGCTGACTCTGCTTCTGTAGTCGAAGCTTGGTGCTCCACCACAGTCATCCTGGCGAGGACAACAGTTTCGCCCACTGCAGCGAGAATCACCGAGTATTACGTGTTCAATTTGGACGAGACCAGTGAGACAATTGAGCATCAGCGTGCCATCCTTACAGGCGCTCACAGTATCTGCAAACACAGTATTTATAACTAGTATTAGTATTAGTACTAGCAATAGAAGTAGTTGTTGTAGTGGAAGTGAAAGTGGAATTAGTTGTAGTAGTAGCAGCTGTTGTGGTTGCTGCTGCTGCTGTGATTGTAGCAGTAGTGTCAGAGGCAGAAGAAAGAAGAAGTAATGGTGGCAATACGAAATAAAGTTTTTATCACTCGTCCAATCACAGAATGTGACTTCAATTGAAGTGCAACACAAGACTCTTGTGCATCATGATTGGCGACTCCATTAGTTGATGAAGGTGGCCTCTTCCTAAGTAACCAGTTCATCACAATAACTTGTCATATATAATTCAGTATAATGAATTAGCATGGGATGCGCATGACTTGCCATTCACGCACTTTGTTCTGCGCCACCTACAGTAGACATTTAATAATTATTATGTAAAGCCTCATCTGGGAAACAGCGGACAAGTTTCTCGAGAGTACTGGGCACATATTGAAGATATTGGGATTTGTTCATGGCCTCGCAAGGACCGAAAGGTAGAGTTAGATGAACGCCTCATATTCGTTCCACGATATAACCATGCTTTAGTTTTGGCTTTTACGTACAAGAAATGTGTTCGTGGAAGATCTCTCTGACGTTTTCCGCTCTCCGCTTCTTGAAGATGACCACCTACCTGCTATGCTTAAACTCTTCGAAAGCACGCTTCCTCATCATGGCCCTCTGTGAGCAATTAAACAAATTAATCTCATTCTGGCAGATCTCAAGTATCCCGTAAGTTACTCTTCTCCTGTCCGCAATCTTGGAATCATCTTCGATAGAAGCCATACCTACCACGTTCACATCTATCTCGATCTCCTATAAGCACATCCGTGACCTTAGTCGATTGTGCCAAATACTTAATTACAAGACCACGCGGACTAAAGCCACCAATTGCACATTTAAAATTCGACAACTGAAATTCCATTTCCCGCAGCAGCGATTTTTCTCAAGTAAAAACCCTGCAAACCGTCCGTAGAGCCCTTTTCTATTCGAACTGTCAATCTGTCTATCGGTATATCTGTCTGTCTATCTATCGGTCTGTCTATATATCTGTCTGTTTGTCTCTCTATCTCTATCTTTATCTTTATCTATCTCTCTCTCCCCCTCTCTCTCTATATATATATATTTATCTATCTATCTATCTATCTATCTATCTATCTATCTATCTATCTATATCTCTCTATCTATCTATCTCAATCTATCTGTTTCTCTCTATCTGCCTCTCTATACCTATCTATCTGTCTGTCTGTGTCTGTCTGTCTGTCTATCTATCTATCTATCTATCCATCTCTCTCTCTCTCTCTCTCTCTCTCTCTTCATACCAGTCACCTTTTCTTTTCTTCCCACTACTCGTATCTGTTTCGTGGCAACGATTGACCAAACTTGTTGAACATATTGCAATTTGATGAACTAGTAAGTGACTATGAACAAATATGCGATGTACTTTATAATTCGAAAAATAATTTGTTAGACTCATCTCCAAATGATTCTGATGGAAATGCAATGTGTATACGCAATGGGTGAAATAGAAACCAAGTGAAAGAAAATGCTTGTTAACGAAAATTCAGTTGGCGAAATAGTAAATAAGTCGCAGGAAACATTTTATTTAAAAAGGATTATCAGATGCGTATAGGCCTATGCCTCATTTATAGAGAACACGTGATGAAGAATATGGTCTTACATGGCTGAGCGGAGACACCAAAATCCTCCATCACAAACGCAAAAACAAATACTAAGCAAATCGTCATCATCTTCTCTATTTCCGAAACACCATGAATTCCTATGAATATGGTAAAACTACTTTAGTTGTGACCGTCTGTGTGATTCTTCTATTGCCTATTCGCTAATTTAATAGTTGTTACTCATCTGCTGGTCTTGTGTTACGATTGGGAAATCGGCCTACGCTACCTAATTAGGATCTCTCCATCTACACAATGTCCAGAAAAAGAAGAATCATTAAATATCAGAACTGAAGTGTAAGACCTGTCGCACATTTTGTGGCTTCCACAATGGTGGAGTCAAAAGTATAAATCTGGAAGTTATATTTTAGCAAACATTTAGCACTATATTTCTTAGTTAAAAGGTATACTTTAATGACGCTGAATAACTAAAGTCAGTATGAGTTAGATTTCTCGTATTCGCTCCTATCTGGAGTTCATGAGAATTATTAATAATGTAACGCCATCGAAAATCGATTTTCTTTTGATTATCAATTAGAAATAGTCCAAGCAAATGGAAAGAAAGTCTTAGTTCCATGTTAATCTATTAAAATCTTACTTGTTTATAGACTTTTGACTACACTAACTTTTTTTGGACGCAGTGTAGAATTCATCAGTGGAATTTAGACGAGGCCGTTCGACATTACCATTATCTTCAAAGCACTAATCCATCTCTGTCTCTGTCTATTACTGTCATTGTATCTGTTTATGTCTCTGTCTGTCCGTCCGTCCGTCCGTCTGTCTCTCTCTCTCTCCCACAAACACACACACACTCTCTCTCACTTACTTTCGGCAAATCTGACTCCTTGCCCCCTTGTATATTAGTTTAACCTTACGTCTCTGCCATTCTCTGACCAATTCTCTCACTGTCTCTCGTGTTCTCTCCCATCTACCTGTCTGTCTCCTTCTGTCTGTCCGTCTGTTTGCCAGTTTGTCAAACGATCATTCATCTCTTGCTTTCGGTCTGTCTGTCTGCCTGTCTCTCTCTCTCTCTCATTCTCTCTCTATTCCTCTTTCTCTATAAATATATATTTATATATCGTATATATATATATATCTTTTGTTCTTCTCCTTCACTCTCACTCCTCGATCGTCTGCCTCTGTATCTCCGTTCTTCAAATTCCCCCTCTCTGTCTCTGCCTCTCTCTCTCTCTCTCTCTCTCTGTAAATAACTCTCTGTCTCTGTCTCTGTCTCTGTCTCTCTGTCTCTGTCTCCGTATATAGCTCTCTGTCTCTCTCTGTCTCTGTGTCTCTGTGTCTCTGTTTCTGTCTGTGTCTCTGTCTGTCTCTGTCTCTGTCTGTCTCTGTCTGTCTGTCTGTCTGCCTCTGTCTGTCTGTCTGTCTGTCTCTCTCTCTACTCGTCTCGTTCTTTTCCAAGTTCCGTTTCTGTGTCACCATCATTATTCATCGGTTTCCCTACATCATTCCAACCTCCGCGTTCATACACCAGCAACATATGAATACGCACATTCACACATACAATTACGCCTTCGCACACACATAATTACCGACATACACACGTAGGCTATACATATAGAAATATGTATTGAGGTGAACTGAGGGGAACTACATGCATAGAAGAACTCTAGCATGCATGCATGTATGCATGTATGCATGTATGCATGTATGTATGTATGTATCTATGTATGTATGTATCTATGTATGTATGTATGTATGTATGTATGTAAGTATGAATCTATGTATGTATGTATCTATGTATGTATGTTTATTTGACCGACCCTCATCCTGTTTTCAGGCTAGGAACTGGCTGTGCTGTTGCAATCAAAGGGGATGCAGTGTATTATACAACTGTACATCATGGGCCTATTTATCGATGCTGTATACAGTTCTGTTATCTTTGCATAAATCGTGACAATAGAGTTTAGACCGCATGGCTTCTAAAAACTCGTATTCGTTATTGAACTGTCATAAGGCAAATATATTAATCGAACTATTGATGCAATTCTAAATAAATCGCTAGAATATATATGTATGAGTGTTTGAGTGCACGTATGATATTGGGTGATGCTGTATACAATTATGTTACGCATAATATATATATATATATGAATTGTAACAGTTAAATAGACGGCTAGGACTTCTAAAAACCCCGCATTAGATATTGAACCATCATACGCTAGGCTAATATATTCATCAAATTATTAATGCAATTCTATGCAAAACGCAAGAATATACACATTTTTTTATAATATTCGTATTGGCTCCCGTTTGTGTTCATTTTCTACAATGCCTGATAGTGCAGAATCCATTTTTAATTCGTTGCCACTTCAATAATTACTGTATTTCCTGATGCCTTAGTCACCGGCATCTTGTGAGCTGTCTTCCGAGAAGTAGGTCTAGCTGTTTCTGCGCTGGATTGAGCAATGCGTGCGCTTAGCTCTTTCTCCTATAACAAGGCTGCTGACTAGTAAAATCTGTTCTTGGCGGTTCCAGCTCACGAAGCATAGGCTAGTCAGTGTGTCATACTTTATCATTATGCAGGAAAACCTATTATTATGCACTTCATCCTTATTATTATTATTAACAATCCCTGTGACATTAATAGTTACCTTAACAAACACAATAGAATTCACAATAGTTCTTATAATCAGAAGTGTGCAAATATAAATGTCTAATTATGATGCCCACACATGTCCACAAGCGTGATCAACTACTTTATCATACAAAAATAATTATTAATAGCAAATGCCAACAAACTCTTCTTAAACATCAGTAGACATTTCATAGACTCCCACAAGACCTTCAGCAGGCGGTTTCCAATTAAACACAACCAAGTGTTGATTAAGCACCATCAAGTAACCTAAGACACTAGCAGATGCAAACCACACAGAAAACAGAACGGTGAGCACAAAATACAAAAAAATCTCTTATGTAGTTTTCAACTTTATTAAAAATAAAGTCTATGGAACCGGGATGCCGAACAAGATGGTATCGTACTGAAACTGTTGGCTACGAAACACAACATCGAATGCAACACTTATATAAACCGCAAAGCAGATTAACTAGAACACTGTGCTTTTCTGTTACAGTCTTGATCTCATTCTAATCCAATAGTACCTTATGGCTTCGCTTTTAAACTTCTGGATATACGAATCGCCACTTCCTCGTGGTTTAGCGTAGACTCTTAATCAATTTGCTCAATATAAGCGCAACATATCGCGCACGCTGTCGTATCGGAGGACTACTAAAAATGAGTCATGACTCACTAACATCATTTGTGCCATGCCAATGGCAGGACATAGCGATAATAAGCCAAATTGTTTACTCAAGCTTGACTTCGGCGAAAGCTGCCTCTACACAAATCGAAATTTAATTAAACTTAAACGGACGGCCAATAATGCCATAAGTTTTGTCAATGACAAGAAACCTATAAAGATCTGTTTTAATACTGACAACGACAAAGAAGCCACGATCCACCAGTGGCGAAGTCCAAATAACATTAATGGATTATATTATATTAGTTGTACAAGTATATTTCGGTATATAAATCATTTGCAATAATGTGTGTGTGCACGTGTGAGATATTCATAACGATAATGCACTAGATACAAACAATACAATATAAACGAGCATGTCAGCCTAATATTTCAAATTATATATAATGCCTACGCAATTATAAAGCAACATATGGAACACTTTTTGGGGATGCGATATTTATGCAAACATGCATAGATTTGGAACATAGAAGAGTTCGCAAACTGAATGACCTATAATCAATTTAAATGCACTGCACACAACTTCCTCAATCTTTTTTCCAATGGAGTAGGCTTATATTGAACCACAACATTTAGCCAAATCTCTCATATATTATTTCATTCCCGTTGCTAGTCTTTCAACAGCTCTCCAACTACATTCATTTGAGTCGAAGACTGTTTGATTTTTATGACAAGTGTACAAATTATTTGCCTGATTAAGTCTTTTATTGGTGTGCGGTCTGTTTGTCAAATCTAAGCCAATTTCCTCAGCATGAGTTAGCCTTAACCAGTGACCCATAAGCATGAGCGCTTCTTTTATTAGATGATTATTTAACCAGAGGCAAAGAAGCCAGAAAGAAGTAATAAAATGGTGATTGATAAAATGAACACACTCCCAAGGGAGAGGCCTTGAAGGAGTTGGGGAATTTTCCGCCTATCGCCAAGAAATCGCCAAGACAATACTTTGCCCAATATAGAGTATTGTAATCGTTGCATTTGAGACATTTATTCGGTGGCGCTGTTTTCTAGCAGATAATAATACGCGGATCAGATATCAATTGGAGCTTCGGTCAACGAAGGTGAGTTGATAAAAGAACAGCGGAAGATTTTGACTTTGAAGCAAAAAATGGCAAAAAGGATTCGGGACATAAGGATTTCAGCTACGAAGAAAATTGTGAAATGGTATGGACAAACATTGTGGAAAGCAAGACAATTGGTATAGGGGTCAAAGTGAACGTACTCAAAACGCGTGCGGTCAGCAGCATGATGTATGGATTTGAGTATTGGTGCTGATAAAGGACTCTCAAAATGCTCAAATTTGAAATAAATGTTACAGCAGGATATTCAGAATAGGATGGACTCAGATAAGCATTTCCCAGGTCACTTTGCAGAGATTTTAACGCACGACTAATATAAAGGTCTTCTGAATCAAACCAAACCAATGTAATGTTTACTCACCACCCATAGTTTTTTGGTTACAGTAAATGTGCAGTTTCTCGAACAATTTACTGAGCAATTCACGGTATAGCTTATAGGGCATAAATACTTGCGCTACAAATATTCGTCACATAAACGGCTTCCGTCTGCGAGTAGCTATCAACTCTATGAAATTCACACATAATGTGCCTTTTCTTTACCCATTACGGGTGTAAGGTAATCGTTTTCTTCTGCTGTGCAGCCGACGCTGGCAGAATCGCAGACGGAGCAGTTTCCAGAATCCGGAATAAAGCCGTAGATGTTGGTGCTTCGGACATTTTCGTCGTAATCAGGCCTACTCCCGTTGCAAGAATAGATAGGCATGTTGTAATGTTCTTCACTCTTTGCGATCCTACATTGACGTCAAAAGGACGTCAGAAAGATAACGATCATCAATAATCCATTATTCTGTAAATCATGATAATAATAGGGTAGGTCATCAGCTTAGGCAATGCCAGACAGACAAACAGACGGCTAGCGGGTGGGCCAGAACGGAGACATCTGCCTGGTGATCCCTGAGCGAAATGAATGGGAATAATTCACCTGGCAGGGGAATGAGTTGAAAGCGAATATGTATAGCATGCATATTCCAAAGAATATAAAAATCGCAAACCATCTTGCCAATTCCGTTTAATTCGGCCGTACCTATTGGCCTATAGGTGATAGCTCAAAAACTCTGGTATAGGCTTCACTCTTAAACCCAGTTTCTGCAAAGAGCATGCAGACACTATAGTATGACCAGAACGCTCACAGGCACGAAAATGCTCATGCAACGCACTGCTAGTCTAATTTGTAATAATGATCACAGTGACTTCTAGCGACAAACGGCAGCAGATTTCTTTGCTGAATGGGTAATGCCACAGAGTGTTTCGACGACAATAGTTTTGCTACTGCTTTCAGACGTTTCCCAGGCCACGCTGTTTCCTGCTCTAATCTAATGTATGTCTCTACGTAGGCGTCCTGGATACAGTGGTAATTCTGTTCCAGTTCTCAATTAGTTTATGTCGACCATATGTACTGGAACGTCACGTGCTTATTTCACTTAGTTTTCACTTGTATCTGTGTGACACATGCTCCAGTCCAATGTACTCTACAGTGGCATTAGCGCACAATGCAGACAGGCATACGGACGAACAGGTAGACAGACAATTAGGCATACTAAAACCCTGGGACAGATGAAAACTGACGCATGTTTACACGCAAGCCCAATCGCAGGTGCGGAGGTGGGTATGCCCACGTTCATAAGCTTAAGCACAGAAAGGTATGTGGACAGAAACCCACGTACAGAGGTACATACAGCAAGACAGATGCGGACGACACAAAGGGCAGCTGAGACAGACAAACAGATAAAGAGACAGACAGGGCAGCTTTAAAGGAGGTGTGTGCCAGAGATAAGAAAACAGACAGAAAGCGTGACAGAGAGACATTGGAACAGGGAGAGTGCGCCTTAGAGACAGAAAAATTGGAAAGAGGGCAAGGAGAGAGGATGAGAATTAGATAGAAGATAACAGTTGTCAAGGGTGTGGTAGAAGTACGGATGACACAATAGGGGCGAGGATATAAATGTATATATATATACATTTATATTTACATATGTAGAGAGAGGGACAGGGAGAGAGAGAGAGAGAGTAGTTATATTTGGGTCTCAGATCATGCACTGCAATTCATTTACCCTATAGGCTATAGGGTGTTGAAGCCTCCTATTACCCTGCGAGCTATGATAACAGTCAGTTCCTAGCATTCGCAGGCTTCGAGTAAAATTCCAACCCTGTTTCCACTACAAGCACAGTCCGAAAATTATCATACCGCCGTGTGAGAATTATCTTGTCGTATCTCCTCTTTTTCCCAAAATGCGTTTAGTGTTGATTTTTAACAGGCAATTTGTTATCTTCAGTGTCAATGACTAAAAGATACGACCCATCTCCACAGTTGTGTAAAAGTTGTGATAAAAGTTTTCACAGTGTAGCAGTGTCGTTTGTCCTGCGGAAGCTAATCGTTAATTGGACACAGGAGGTCCAACAGTAGGCCTATGATACTGTGCGCGTGGCATGATTATAGTGCGGTATATCCAGACAATTAAAAAAATCTTTTAAAAATCATTTTAACGAAAACGCGCGTTAATAATTATTCGTTGCTTTATTTAATAGTTTCATGTCTTGGTTGTCAGGTGGATGATTTGCAAATCTTTGAAAATAAAATTTACAAAGCAAATTCTCAAAAGCAACTGTAATTGTAAATTTTTGAATATTGCACCTTTTTACTGCAATATTTGAGTTTTAATACAATGTATCATGACATCTGTACAGACTGATCGAATATCTTATTTTCCTTCCTTAACCGCCAAAACTTCAAGCTCGCTTTTATCTGAATTTTCGAAATTAGACATAAGCGATGACATTAATCACAGGCAACGACATTATGTACAAAAGAGGGAGCTGCAAGTCAAGCCAATGCCTTTATTAGTGCAATTGCTGTGATAGGTTGACATACACCAGAGCAAAACAAACTGAGGCGGCTCGAGCACCTTAGTTTGTTCCGTTCATAATTTCGCAGTCGTCTCATGTCTGCATTACATGACAATGATGTCACTGGTTCGATTTATCAGTGCCACGGATAGTTCATTCTTGTGGCGCTATATAAATGCCAGCATACAATTGCAGCCGAAAGGAACGCATATAATTTATTCGCATCCATACTAAGCTTATAGTCTGCAAATGGCTGGCGTTGACAAATGATACTAATGATGGTGACGATGACAACGACTTGCAATGATTTCTGTTGTTTCTGCTGCTGATGACTGGTCATGCAGAAGGAGAAGGAGAAGGAGGAAATACGGAAAGAAGATGATGATGTTGATAACGAAGACGACAACGATCTCCAATGATTGGTCGATTCCGATAAGCTTTTATTCTGTGAAGCACAGATAGACTAACCTGCGTTTTTTCAGAGCAAATACAACAGCGACCGAAATAACAGCGGCTGTTATTACGACGCCGCCCACAATAACAGCAACTAACGTTGTCACTCGATCTGCAGAAAAAACACATTTGCCAGAATAATTATAATTACTTGCTACTAAGGAAACGTCCCTCTGGCATTGGTGAAGGCTCAATGCTCATGATGTGCTTCTAAATGTGCATGTGCAGATTATTATCTAGAGACCTAGAGAAGTTATTATCTATCCAACTCACATAGCGTATTTATTCTGCACAGTCTTATTACTCCTGCTCACCAATATTTCTTCTACTTTCGGACGTAGGCCGATTTCTACAACAACTTACATACTGTCCGAATTCTTCTATGTAAATAAATGTTTAGCCGCAACTCACTTTCGAAGATCTTCACCTAAATTTCTCAGTTTCTCCTACCCATAATTATATCCGCATTTCTCTCACTTGTGTTTCTGCATTACTTTTGCCCTAAATTCAAGTGGAATGCTATCAATGGTCAAATTTCACAACGGCGAAATCAATAGGACGTCATCAAATGGGTGAAAATCAATAAAACTATTATCAAAATAGCGCGTGTTTGTAAGAACGACAAATAAAATGCCGCCTGTTTAAATGGGTGAATGGAAACAAAAGTTAACAACTTGAAGCTAAAGTAAACAGTTCGAATTCGAATGTAAGAAAAGTAAACAGGAAGCATCAAAGTCGAACGTAAACATAAGTAAACTGGTATAATCCGTATTTATGCTACAGGAATTTCATTTTGTGCAGCCATATACTAGTCTCTTTCGTCTACAGACGACCTCATTTCGGCTATGAAGATGTCCTTTTTTGTCAATATATAGGCTCACAAATATGCTTATTTTGCTGTATTTATCCTTTTACTTGTACATATAGTTACTGCCGCGTAACTAATTAAGCCCATAAGGCCCACAGTTTGGGGCGGCTCAATGGGACGTGGCCAGAATAAGAAGACAGAAGGGATTCGCTTAAGATATGATCATGAAGTATAATTTCAATGTAATCTTCGGGGAACCCCCGAAGCCTATTGTGACACAAATGCCTAGAAATAGGTATTGCTACCATTTTCAGAATTGTGGAGGTCTCCCTATTATTCCTACCTAGGTATCCGCAATCCATGTCCTGATCCATCTGGACCTGAAATGGGGACTTTCCATGTTCAGACCCTGACGTTCCTTTTTCAGGCTTTGGCGCATACGCTGAATATAGTTTCTTTGCTCCATCCACGGACGATTGAGAAGAAGCCGTGGCGCCCTCTTCTTTCACGATCTCGGTAGCGTTGTTGCCATCTTTGTCATCATCAGGTGAAGTGTTAATGGGAGTTGGGATGGCCTTTGGGGAGTGATGCCACGTGGAAGCGGCGGCAGCGGATGAGGATAGCGTTGTCGGCAATGACGCAATAAGAATCGTCGACAGAGGAGTGGTCGGTGTGGCTGAAATACAAACAAGTACGTACGATCAGCATAGCCATAAGGTTCGTTGAGCCAACGTATTGTTGTAATATTGGTTACATCTGTTGTTGTTCCTGCACACATTGAGATGGGCTCGAAAAGTAGATACGCTTTTGGTCATATTAAACACAGGAGACCTGTCACGTACACTTATTTTTCATGCCACGTGACAAACAGACAGGGTGCAATTGCTGTTGGCAATTGAAAGCCTTCTGTGGTGGCACAATGTAGCACCAATGAACGTTGTCGGAAGGGAGAGCGCCTACGATCGGATCAAAAAGTAGATAGGCCTACGTTTATAAGCAAATCAATAAATCAATAACGGGCATATCTGCTATGCTTATTTTCTCATACCACGTGACAAAAGCATATAGGGTGCAGTTGCTGTTTAAAACCGTACTGCTAGCCTTCTGTGGTGGCTGAATGTGGCTCAAATGAACGTTACTGGAAGGGAGAGCGCCTATGAACTGGAGCTACATAAATGTTTTCTGTTACTGTTAAACTTGTCATTAGAATGCTGACTGAGGAAGTATGAACCATTCGGTGTATATTCTGCAGATTCTGCTGATCAAGTGAAATAAAACTGGACTAAGAGGAGAATATCCTATCACCATTATGAATACTTAGAAAATCGATTCACTCATTCATTCATTCATTCGTTCATTCATTTAAGTAGTTCTTCGGCCACCAGCGTCAGTTAATCTGAGTCCGTTTAATTATTAATAATCGATTATTCGTGTGGACATACAGAGTAGAAATAGATTCAATCAGATTGAGCTAGCTTAGACTTAATTTGATTAGGGTTGCCAGATGTCCGGTATTGAACCGGACAGCTCGGTGGCTCTTCCTTTGAAAGTATCTATTATATCGCATCCATCATTCATGATCTACAGTCCAATTATCACCCATAGCAGTTAACAAATTTAAGTTGTGAAATATGGTGCTTAACAAAAATAAAAAGCCTACAGTAAAATCATTGTTTTATGCATACCTTTAGCTATTTTAACCTTTGTTAGGGGAAGGCTGATCTAGAGCTCAGATGTAGGCCTATGTACTATCAAAAGGACGGATTCAACTGGGCGTATATCGAAAGGGCGCATGCTTGATAGGGCGACATTCAGAAGAGCGCGCAAACAAAAGGGCGAGTGGGCGATAATTCTAAAAGCAATTGAGTTGGCAGTACAAAGAGGTAACATGTCGATTCCAATTTCTTTCAAGAGAATGCAGAATATAGGCAAGATCTCTTGAATTATTTCGAAGATACTTGGATTGGAAGAGCAGCACGCCATGGTACGAGGGCGCAGTAATCCGTTGTTCAACCTTGAACCAAGGATTGCCCACTATTCTGCGCTACATGATGTTTCCAAGCCCAACAACTCAGTCGAAGGTTGGCACAGACGATTTAGTTAACACTTTGGAGCTCGCCACCCCACAATTTGGAAATTTATAGACAGTTTGAAATAATAACAAAGTTACGAAATTAAGCTGGAGCAGTTCGTTTTCGGGCAACATGGTTCTTAGTGAAGTAAAACCAACAAGGAGGTGGCTGAGGGCTGAGCGTATCACCACAAAGCAGTTGACGATTATCGCAGTCAAACAATGTTAGACTAGCTAAGACGCATCGCTCATAATCTCAACCTAAAATATATGAAAAATGAGTCTCGAATGTTACTATACAATGCAGTAACTTAGTTCGAATACTTCATACAATGTAAAAATTGCCACATTATCAATTTACGATATTTAGTATGTTATTGACCTAAATGTTAAACTTCTCGCATGTGCTAAGTTTAAATTAATAGTTTCTTCGGGGACCGTACGATAGTCCGAAGGTTCGATGGTCCGAAGATTCGATAGTCCAAAGGTTCGATAATCAGAAGGTTCGATAGTGTGAAGATTAGTGTAAGCTCGAGAGTGTCTGGGGTTCGATAGTCCGAAGGTTCGATAATCCGTATATCTTCGGACTAGAAAACTTTCTTCGGATTATCGAACCTTCTGCCTATCGAACCTTCAGACTATAGAACCTAATTCGGACTCTCGAACCTAATAATTATTAATGACGAGTTATTCATGTCTATATACAGGTTTTAAATAGATTAAGTCAGATTGAATTAGATTTAATTCGGTCGATGAAATCCTCAGGTTATGCGAGATATTTCGTCTGATGCGATAAGATTAGATCAGATGTGATTAGATTATATATTTGTAGACAATAGAAAATATTAGATAAGATTATATCGGATTAGATCACGTTATATCCGATCAGAACTGGTCACCTTCCGTGCATTGATAAGTCGTTTCCAGATATGATACAAAATCCCTGGGACACGGATGATATTCATCGAGATCCGCCACCCGGAACACGCAGACCTTTCGACCGGAACAGATACGGTCGACTTGAACCAAAAGGTTTTTGGAACAACCTATGACATTGGGCGTCCTGTCGCACCGACCGAGCTTCATTCGACCGTAGCGAGCGCTTAGAATGAGAACGACCTGAGATTCTCCGCATTCGGCACGAAACGTTTCCATATGACAGTGCTCTGTGCTCTCTGTGGATTGCAGGACAAAATGTGAAAGTTCAGGTATATATTGTAAAGTTAGCCAAAGTCCATAATAGGCTTAGGACAGTGAAACAGATAATTTATCTACATGTCTGTATCTCTCTACATTTATTTATCTGTCTGCCTGTTAGATTAATTGGTTTAGATCAAACTGCTAAAGTTCGGGTACATATTGTGAAGTTTTAATTGAGAGATGGATGGGTCTGTCTGTCTATCCGTCCTTCTGTATATCTGTCTATCTATCTATGGATTCATCCATCCATTCATCCATCCATCCATCCATCCATCCATCCATCCATCTGGTCTGTCTGTCTGTCTGTCTCTCCGTCCTTCTGTTCGTCCGTCAATCTATCTATGGATCCATCCATCCCTCCATCCATCCATTTCATCCGCCCACTCATCCATCCATCCATCAGCTCATTAAAATATTATCATTATTACTACTATTATTATTACTATTTGTCGATTTGTGAATTAAGCGGAGAAATATTACATTTGTTTTGTCGACATGACGAGGAATTTGCTCAATGTATAAATTGCACATCTTTGTCAATTGACCTTTTGATAGATGGACCTAGACTAACGGTAAATGCAGACATTCAAGAAAATTATCCCCTTGTAAATTTTGACTCAGATGATAACTACTGTGCTTACATCCATTGGACTCTGAATGTAGCACTCCTACATTGCAGGCCTTGCACCAATCCTCTCAACCAATATTCAGCTAACCACTGAACACACTCCCTCTGCAAATACATCCCCTATAGGTCACCACCTAAATTTGAGTGAAACTTAGAAGTAATCACTAAAGAAAATGATTCTCGTCCTTTATTAAACAGCCCAGACTTAGATCCTGATAGTAATTATTTCAATGACTTTGAAATTGATAGCACTTATTCCTCCACTCAATCGATTAAATCTAAATTTGCCTCTTCCCCTCAATCTTTATCGATTATGCATATAAACTCAAGGAGCATACTAACAAAAATTGCTGAAATAACAGAATTATTCAATACTTTACCAGTATCAGTACTTGCTTTGACAGAGACTTCGCTAGAAGAATCCAATACTGATTTGATTAAAATACCTGGCTATCAGTTTGTGAAGAAGATTATGGGGCACCTTCATTGAGGACGAAATTGTGGGGAGGCAATCCTGCTCTTGCAGCATCTGCAGCCTGTCGTTCTTGACTGGCCTGAGGGGACTCTGCAGCCCTCGAGGCTGCCTGTCTGGCAGAATTCACATTTCCTCAATCTAATCCCTCCTCCTCATCTCTGATTACTCTTCTCTTTCTCCGTCTTCTCTTATTTCTATTCACTCCATTTTGTTCTCACTCACCTTTTCTCAACTTTCTCCCCTTTCTCCTACTTCTCACCCTTTCCTCACCGCTTCCTCCTCCCACCCCATCCTCCTTTTCATACTCCTCACCATCTTCTCCACTTCATCATGCACTCATCGTCACACTTCCCCTTTCTCCTACTCCATAATCCTTTCCTCCTTCCTCCTCCTCCTCCGCTTACTCCTCAAAAATCCTGCGTTCTTAACCCCTCTTCTTCCTCTGATAGCCCGAACCCTCTTCATTCCCACCAACTCGCTTTTAACGGCGAAGGTTTCGAGTGAATATAGCTGTTTAAGTGTGGAAATGCATAAACGGAATTGTGTATATACACTGATGCGTACAAAGTACATACACATCTGACCGACTTTTCAAACGAATGCAACTCTATACCTGCTACCTATATATATCTCCGAAACCGTCCATTCGTAAAAGTAATAGGTCTGGCTGACAGAAATCACATGCACATATGCAGCTGTTGAAAATCGCTCTCAAATTCTATCAGTTAATGATTGTCTTTCAGGATAACGACCCATTTACCATGGGATACCTCAAGGTTCAACTTGTAATTTTGGCCCGCTCCTGTTTTTGATCTACGTCAATGATTTGCCCAATGTATTACCTTCTATGTATTTTGTATTATTCGCCGATGATTCCAATATGTTTTAGTTGCGTCAATATGAGTGACTAGAATGACAGCTGCAGCTCCTGAGCCGTGTCTGCTATCAGTTTGACTAATAAACCTTTTAAAATCATTAAAATACCCATGTAATTATGCCAATTTTGAAAACAAATAATTCAATACTGTTGATAATAACGTAGAGGAATTGCACTGGTGTATGGACGGTCATGGACGGCGTTCAGGTTATGCTGAACAAATAAGTGGCAGGACGGCGTCCAGCCTTGAAAACAAGTGCCTGGACGCCGTCCATAACCGTCCATTCACACTTTAAGCACTGACACTGTACGTGAGAATGGGACGTTGAGAAGGCCCAAAACAGAACGCTGCGCCCTTTCAATGCTGCCATGGCAGCACTGTAGGGAGCAATAGCATCTGATGGTAAGCAGGCACAGCCCCAACGAGACGGCGCCATACCACGGATTCGATCCGAAATGCAATGCGCTGCGCTAGGACAGCACATCACGGATATAGGCAGAAACAATAATAAGGATATAATTTTCGTTTATTTTTAGACTAACAACAACGCAGTATCATTGCAGACAAAGTGTGAACGAATAACGACAAGTAATTACAGGAGTAACATTTGATTGTCGGCAGCCATGTAGGCGCTCATTACGTTATGGCCTACATCTAATTTAATTACTCCCGCCGCCTATAGCGAAAGAAGGATTAATCAGCCTTACGGATGATGTACTTGTCAATTGTTGTGTTATCTAGGGTTGAGGTGTTCGCTGTCGAGTTCTGCCACGTGGAGACGGGGGAGCGGGAGAGCTTTGTGAGGAATGGCGCGTTGAGAATCGTCGATACAGGAGAAGTCGGTATGGCTGAAATATAAATAAGTACGTACGATCATCATCGTAGCAAAGGTACATTGAGACAACGTATCGTGTTTGCATTTGTTCTGTTGTTGATTCAGCACAGTATGTTATCTGGGGCACCAGAGTGTCTGTTATGGAAGTAGCTGTTGGCAACTGGTAGCCTTCTGTTGTGGCTGAATGCGACTCCAACGATCGTTGCTGGTAGTGAGAGCGCCTACAGACTGGGGCTACATAAATGCTTTCTGCTATTGTTAAAATTACCATAAGAATGCTGCCTGAGGATGTATGAACCCGTACGAGAGGAATAAAACTGGAATAAGATTAATATAAAATTTATTTATTCATTCGTTGTAAGTAGTTCCTAGGTCACAAAAGTCAGCAAATCCGAATCCAATTAATTTATTAATGACTAATCATTCATGTGGATATACAGGTTTTAAATAGATTCAATCAGATCGAATAAGCTGAATTTAATCGGCTTGATCCAGATAAATTGCTACGAGACCCTGAGCTCAGACGAGATTAGTTCAGACCAGATACGATTAGATCAGATTTCATTAGATTATGTATGTATAGACAAGATTAGACAAGATCACAGTGGATCATATAATGTTAAATCCGATTAGAATTTGTCACCTTCCATGCATTGATAAGTCGTTTCCAGATAATTATTCAGATCCACGATACACGGTCGATATCCTTTGAAATAAGCCACCGGCAACTCGCAAGCTCTACGACAAGGAACAAACACGGTTGACGTGAGCTAGAACGTCGATGGAACATCCTAAGAAACCAAATTCAACCCTGACGCACCGACCGACCTTCATTCGACCGTATCGAGCGTTCAGAATGCCGACGACCTGAGATTCTCCGCATTCAGCACGAAACGTTTCCGGCTGACAGTGCTCTTTGCTCTCTGTGGAATGAAAGCAAAATGCGGCTAGTTAAGGGAACTTACGGCAAATGGTGGGAGCTTAGAGGAGGCAATGGAAACTTACGAGAAGTTATGGGAGGTTAAGGAAGGTCGGGCATGTTTGGGAAGTTAGCCGGTGTAATGGGAAGATAGTGAGTTGTGGAAAGCAAAGAGTAGTTAATGGGGGTTGAACGACAGTTGGATAGGTTAAAGATGTGTAAATGAGCTGAACAAGTTTGGGTAGGCCTATACATGTATGTTGTGAAGTTAGCCAAAGTTTATGAAAGGCTTAAGACAGTTATGCAGAGAGTTGAAGTATCCGATTATCTATATATGTCTGTTTGCATATCTAGTTGTCTGCCTGTGCGTCCGTCTGTCCGTCTGTCCGTCTGTCCGTCAACCCACCTCTCCGTCCGTACGATTGTCTATCTATACATGCATATTAATCCATTCATTCCTTCATCCATCGATCCAGTAATCCATCCATTCACCGACCCATCAAAATTTATTATAAAAATTATTACTATGAAAATCAATGTTATTATTGTATGATAATCTCGCCAATCGTTGGATTTGCCTGCTATCCAGATATCCGGACTAAATAATTATGTCAGTATATGACACATATAATTGTCCAATTATAGGCTGCAAATTTCCAATTTTCGGCTACAACTTATTAGATAATCATCTTCAAATGCGCCCAACTGTGTGTTACGAAATTGCGATATCATGGACAAAAGATTTACTGTCGGCAGCCATGCAAGGCGCCCATAACGTTATGCATCTAATTTAAAGAAGGTCGACACCCATCAAAGGAAGAACTAATCAGCCTTACGGAGGCTGTTGAGAATCGTCGATGCAGGAGAAGTCGATATGGCTGAAATATAAACAAGCAAGTACGGTCATTATAGTTATGGTGCGTTAATTGAGCGATCTTATTGTTGTTACATACAGCTGTTTCGTTGTAGTTTCTGCACATTGCGACGGACACGAACAGTACGTACGCAATTGGACGTATACCAGAGACGGACGCATCTGTTAGGAATGTTTATTGTTTTGCATGTTAGAGATACTAATTGTTTCATACCACGTTACACAGAATAATAGGCGCATGGTTACAATAAAGTGGTGTAAGGATCTATTCTGATCACTGCCAAAATTTGTTTGCTTTGAGACATAAAGTGTGAAGTTGACATCGTTAAATGACATCGTTACTTCTAAGCTTTGAGTGATTAGTTCATTTAAAAAAACTTCATGTATTAGAATGAATTCACGTTTAAACGTGAATTCGTTCTAATACCTGAAGTTTTTGGTTCTGTGTCTATAGTTCGAAGGTTCGATGGTCCGAAGGTTCGATAGTCCGAACATTACATTGTGTCCGATGGATAGGCGATAAGATTGCAGTTTTAATGGCTGGATTGATTGATTGATTAAAGAAATATGTTTGACTAGAAGCTGGATTGCACCATTCTTTTCGTTGATCCAGCTTTCATTTAGGCATAATTCTTTTTATATCAATCCAGCTCCCAAGTTTGAACACTTTTTCATCAATTAATTCAGCTTCTAGTTAAATAAATGTCGGAATGTACATTTTACGGACTATCAAACCTTCGGATCATCGAGCGGACACCGAAGTCTTTTCGTACCACTTCTATCATGGTGTGACTGTTGCTCAATGTTGAGTTTAAATATTTAGTTGGATAAAAATGACTTTTAATGCATGTGGTGTCAAGATTTGCATTTCTGAATATGCACGTTTTAATGGTTAAATCCGCCGTAAACGACCTAGATTCTACAGACCGACCTGCCTTAATTTACAAAGTAGTAACTAGATTTTGATGCCGTGTACTTTTTTATACAGAATATAGCCCTCTATTGCCCAGCAAAAAAAACAGAGAAATCAAGTACTAGTTGCTAAGAAAATTCTTGACACAATTATTAAGAAACTTTGATTCGATTTTCTCAGTTGTAATCATTGTATCAATTGAAGATGAAAGCGAGTACAATTTCAGTTATAAAAATCTATTTTAATTCTGTAAATAGTATTTGCAAGCAGATGCATTGTAAAATATGACTGCATAGAGAAGTCAAAAACGACAATAACGGTAAACGTTTATATATTTACTCTTATTATTTGAGACAATAATGATCGCTTCTTGATTTCTCATTTCAATGAAAATATCCTTTCTCGCTTATTCTGTTACGTTAAACTTGCAGTTTTTTCGGTTTGAGGAGCGTGCAAGGTAGTTCAACTAATAGATAAACAGTATTATGTGTATAATAAACATAACCCAACGCATGCACACACATACACAACGCAAAAGGAAGTTAGGCTTGTTGCTCTTTTCTATCATTATTGCAACTTAGAGACACGCCTTCTATTTTAATAATGATCAGTATACAGAAATGTCTCTCAGACATGTCTACCAGTATAGACAATTAGACAAACATACATAAACACAGATAAATATGCAGATAAACCGACAGACACAGATTTATAACACTATAATACACGTGTTTGCTTGCATACATGCATATAAATAGTCTGATACAATCTCATTAATATATATATATATAACAGTAATGCAATATATATATATATATATAGTATTAAATATATAAAGGGGCTCGCACTAGTGTCCAGTTATGTTGAATGCAGTGCTGATGCTGAGAGCGGAGAAGAGCCTTCTATTGTGGCTGAATGTGGCTCCCACCAACGCTGCTGGAAGGGAGAGCGCCTACGAGCTGGAGCTACATAAATGTGTAATGTTACTGTTAGAATTGCCATGAGAATGCTGACTGAGGAGGTATGGACCCTTTCGGTTATCTGCAGATGCTGCTGATAAAGTGGAATAAAACTGGACTAAGAGGAGAATATCCTACCGCCATTATGAATATTTATAAAATCTATTCATTCATTCATTTTAAATTAGACCAACATCAGCCACCGCTGAGAATAAATCGCAAACCGGTGTGCATCTCTTTCCCATTCGCAGCTTCATAAGTTTCTTCTCCTCTTTCTCCTCCTCTCCTCCTCCTCCTCCTCCTCTCTCCTTCTCAGGCTCCTCTCCTTCTGATCATCTCCTGCATTTCTTCCTACTGCTCCTCGTCTAAGCGTCAGCATGGATCTGTTCGGACATATGTATGTGCTACGGCTTTGCACGAATCAATTTAGTTAGTGCATTTTGCACCTAAAACATAATAACGCATTTTCACAAAAAGTGTTTTGTTGAATTGATTGGGGCGTTCAATGCATTGCGTGCATTCTTCCGAGATTTTTTATATTATACTACTTAGGAATTCATTTTGACAGCTGAATTCTAAGGACTTCCTATTGGTTCAAGTATAGTTTGGAAAGAATTGAATCGATTTGAATCGATTTCAACCGATTTCAATCGATTCGGTTGTCCAACCGGTTTGAATCGGTTAAAACCGGTTTGAACACGTTTGAACCGGTTTGAATCGGTTAGAACCGGTTTGAACATGTTTCAACCGGTTAGAACCGGTCAAAACCGGTCAGAACCGGTTAAAACCAGTTAGAGCCTGTTTTAACCTTTTTTGATTCAGCCCGTGTCTAACTGGCTCTAACCGGTTCAAAGCGGTTCTGACCGGTTTTAACCTTTATTGACCAGTTTAACCGGTTCTGACCGGTTCTGACCGGTTTTAACCGGTTTGAATTGGTTTGAACCGGTTTGGACCGGTTATGCATGCATACATACATAGAGATTATCAGTTACCAAATCCATAACTGTATTTCTAAGATATAAAACAGTTATTATGTTAACGATTTCTCTTGCAAGGGACAGCTTCTCACTCAACTAAGATGAATGCTCGAGTGAACTTCTGCAGAGCATGTTCATGGTACATTAGCATCTGAGATTTCATGTGACATAGCCTTGGCTGACCAGTCCATAGACTCCAGTATAAACAGCCACCTCAATGTTTTCTCAATACCCTAGCATAGCTTGAATGCTTAGGCGCAATACGCAAGTCTAGTCCCTGGGGAAGGGAAGCAATCTCACTGTCTTGGCTAAAGGAACGCAGGAACGCAAGTGACTAGACAAGCACATGTATAGACAATACGCAATGTGTGTGTGCGTATGTATGTGTCTGTATGTGTATATCTGTTCTATGAGACCCATATTACTATTGAAATGGAAACTATTGCGTTTCACCTCGGATTGTACGCCTATTGAAAGCTGACCACTCAATCGATAAGCACAGACCCAGCCGCTAAAGACCTGTAGTTAGCGTTGCGCAGGGCCGATATGATGGGCAGCTAGCAGATACCACCGTCTAAGTTCTCTAAAGAGAATCAGAAATTGTAGATTGGACTTTAAGCAATTCTAAGGCCACATGCTTCTACTTCTACTTCTACCTGCGTCGGCAAATCTGAGTCCTATTAATTATTAAGAATTAATTATTCATTTGGAAATTTAGGATATAAATAGATACAATCAGATTAAATTAGCTTTGATTTAATTCGATTGATCCGATCATTTACTATGAGCTCCTGATTTGGATTTAGTTCAGATCAGATAAGATTAGATCAGATTTGATTAAATAATGTATGTGTAGACAAGATTAGAAAAGATTGCATTTGATTATCTAATTTTAAATCCGATCAGAACTTGTCACCTTCCGTGCATTGATAAGTCGTTTCCAGATATGATACAAAATCCCTGGGACACGGATGATATTCATCGAGATCCGCCACCCGGAACTCGCAGACCTTTCGACCGGAACAGACGCGGTTGACGTGAGCTAGAACGTCGCTGAAACATCCAATGGCACCAAAGTTATCCATGATGCACCGACCGATCCTCAATCGACCGTAGCGAGCGCTCAAAATGCGGACGACCTGAGATTCTCCGCACTCAGCACGATAAGTTTCCGACTGACAGTGCTCTGTGTTCTCTGTGGATTGCAAAGCAAAATGTCAAAATTCGGGTATATATTGTAAAGTTAGCCAAAGTCCATAATAGGCCTAGGACAGTGAAACAGATAATTTATCTACGTGTTGTCTATCTGTCTCCCTGTCTGTTCGATTAACTGGATTAGATAATGGATGGATGAGTCTGACCTGTCTGACTGTCTGTCTTTCCGTCCTTCTGTTCGTTCGTTCATCTATATATGAATCCATCCATCCCAACATCCATCCCATCCACTCATCCATCCATCCACCCCTCGTCAAAATATTATTATTATTATTATTATGATTATTATTATTATTATTATTGTTTGTCAGTTTGATAATTAAGCGGAGAAATATTACACATGTTTCGTCCACATACAAATTGTTGCTCACAAGCTGAAATATTTGCACAAGCTAAGTAAGACCTTAACGGGAACTTTGCCTGAGACGCTATTGCGGTTAGGCTTACCTTCTCCACTTCAACTAAAATTTTGCCCTTATCAGCACGATCAATGTTGAAATGTGAGCGAACTGCGAGCTGTCATTTTCCGCTGAGCATAGTGGATAAAAAAATATAATAATTGCGAGATTTCAAACATGTGGAAACTGAGGAAAGTAGTTGGCCGAGAGTTAGTTGTATATGGATGGGTGAATGCGGATATAGAACTGCTATATTTTTAGAACCAGAATCACCGGATTTCCTTAGTTATCAATGGATACAGAAGTCAGACGATGGGGATGTTGCAGCGTATTGTCCGGTTCGTGTCAAAGCATTAGTTTAAATGCCAACATGATCAGGTTGAGAAAGAGAGAGAGCGAGAGAGAGGGAAGAGGTGGAGAAAGACAGAGAGAAGGAGAGTCAGAGAGAGACAGAGGGGCAGAGAGTGAGAGATAGAGAGAGACAGAGTGAAAGAAAGAGAGAAAGACAGCGAGAATGACAGAGACAGAGAGACAGAGAACGAGAGCAAGAGGGATAGTCAGAGATGGAGTCAGAGACACACATGTGCACAGATACAGGTAGATAGGAGAAACAAGTAGGATAACACGGAGGTGAGACAGATCGAGAAAGAAAAACAAATAAAAAACACATAGATCATGAGATGGAAATAAAGATGAAATGTTAAGGTGGGAAGAGTGCGAGTGATGAATTAATGGACAACTCATGAACAGGTATACAGCGATGTCTGTACTGCATGATCATCTCGCCAATCGTTGGATTTACATGATATTCAGACTCTAAAATTGTGTGACTATTGGACATAAAATTGTCAGATTATGGGCTGTAATTTTCGGCTACAAACTATCCGATTATCGGCTTAAAATGTGCTGAACTGAGTGCTGCGCAATTGCCCAATCATATAATAAAAAAGTTCCAATTGGACTCTTTGGACAACAAAATTGTCCTGTTATTGACTATAAAAATTGCCAGATTGAAATAATATTCAAAAAGTCGACGATTTTAGGGTTTGATTGCGTTATAAAATATTACAATAGTTTAAAGTGATTCAAAGGACGTTTATTCGGTTTTAAAACCACTGCAACTTGGCCCAGAGCTTCTCTTAATAGCCCAGTTTTCTACCTTGTTCCAGAAAACTCCGAGTGTGTCCACTGACAAATTATCCAAACCATTCCGCAAGGCCTACAACTCTTGCGCTGAGGAATGTCTGCCCCTACATGTCTGTTCCTTTCGGCTTCTTGCATTTTTAAGATAATTTCCATCTGTGTCCCCGAGTTGCTTTGTTTGGGGCATATTTAAAAGATCCTCTCCGACTGCACTGGCCCATTTCCAATAGAACTCTTGTGGACTTCTATAGGTCTTCTCTGCTCCTACTATTCTTCAACGTTGTTGGTCAACAACTAATCAGCCATTCTTCGTAGCTCGAATCCTTGTAGCCCAAATCATTTTTACAGCTACGCTTTTCACTTTCTCTAGATGTCCCACGTCTTGCTTCAGGCATGGAGCCCAGACCTGGATGCAGTATTCCAGCCATGGCCTATTCAGTGTTTTGTGCAACATCAGTATTGTGTCTTTGTTTCTTGCGACTATTGCTCTTACCTTACCTAGATGTTGGTTCAACCGTAAAACGGCGGAAAGTGGATTAATGGCACGGAGAGGAGGAGGAGGACTTGCCGAGGGTGTAAGCACCGGAAAAGAAGGAGGCGGAAGAAGAGTTGTCATTGTCCAAGTTTCACGAACAGGCCCAACCAGACCCATCCAAAATGAACTCGACTCGACTTTTGGAGTAAAACATCGGACTAGACCAGACACGAACCATGGGTTCATGGCCCGACCGGAATCGCATGTAATTCTAAATTTTGACTAATATTGTTTAATTCTTATGTCGTAAAACACAGCAAACACAGCACAGTCAGAACGCTATATATAGGATAATAATATTGATCAATAAATCAGTCAATCAATGAAATTCTATATATAGCGCATTTTCAATAAATTTACCCAGTCCAGTCGCGGCCAAGAGGACATGTTTGAGAGAAGAGTAAAAGTAGATGAGAAGATCCTAGGTAAAAGCCGGAGGTCCAGAGGAAGCCCATTCCAAGTGGTAGAGCCCACGTACAACAGAGAAGACGCGATGTGCAGAATAGCTGTGCGTGAGAATCGGATGTTGAAAAGGCCCTGTGAAGCAGTACACAGCGCCCTTTGAGCGTTCAAATTACGCTGCGACTAGTAACTACAGTAGTAAAATCTGACCGTCGGTAGCTATGCAAGGCGTCCATTACGATATGCATCTAATTTTACCAAGGCCGCCGCCTTGCGATAGGACTAATCAACCTTACTGATGAGGTTCTTGTCAAGTGTTGTGATCGCAGAGGTTGTGGTGGACGTTGTCGAGGGATATAGCGGGATTACAAGCGTCGATTTGGCTGAAAAACAAACAAGTAAGTACAATTATCATAGTAAAGGTGCGCTGAGTCAACGCATTGTTGTTACATGCGTTGCATTTGGTTTGTTGTTGTTCCTGCAAATTGGGATGAATATTCGAACAGTATGTTATCTACGCTATTGGACATACCGGTACTGGTATTGTAGGCACTGCTTAAAGTGTAAAAAAAGAAGTGCCTGGACGCTAGGGGAGCCGTCCATAAATGACGTCACGCAGTTTTGGACGATTTTTGACCCTCCCCATTCGTCATACGTCGTCACAAATGCCATGAACCCCTCACATATGACGTCACGTCACAAAGCCCTGACCACCCCCTTCCAAAAAAATCAAACCAGATGTCCAGAATGTGATGCAAATTTTCTTATAATTATCCAAAAATTAATTATAACTATAAAATATTTCAAATTATAATAGTAGAACGAAGAAAAATGGAGAACTTAAGTAGCCCATAATGATTACAATCTTATGCATCCTCAGGATGAAAGACTATCTTAATCATTCTCAGTGTTGTTTAATTGTGGTAACAGCTACTGCCGATTAAGTGGAACTTGTCTAAATGAGTGTAAGTTTTTTTTAAATTACGTATTTTGATGTGATGATGTGACGTCACATTTCGTCAACCTCCTCTTTCCTTGTCACACAACGTCACAATTTGTGACCCCTTCCCATAGGCACGTGACGTCATTTATGGACGGCCCCTAGTGTAAAAAAGTTAAGAACTAAAGATTGCAAAGGTAGTGCACCAACATATTGTGGCGCGGTGGCTGATCGGCTAGAGAGGTCGGCCCGTAACGCTCTGTGTGCGCTGAGTGAGTGGGTTCGACCCTCGTCCGAGGCGTCACTGTGTAGGGAACTTGAGCAAGTCCTTCGCGCACAATTGCTCTGCAGTACAACTGCAATTGCGCCGTCGAGTGTGTGCACTTCTGAGCAAAAGATGTTGGAAGAAGAGCGACGTCAAATTTCGGTAATAAAAAAATAAATATTAAGTCGACGACAAATGGTTTGTGCACTATGGTCCACTGTGTTGGTTAAAATAGAAGTTGGATTGGTGATATTAATGATGCTGGAATAGAAATTAGATGGGTGAACGAAATTCTACCAAAACAGATGCTATTTAGATGAACATAATGCCTACTGGAAAAAAAGTTCGATCATTGAAAAGAATATTTGCCTAAATAGAAGTTGAATTGACAAAAATGGTTCTTGCTGAACCAGAAGCTGGATTTGCAGGCATTATTATTATCAGTCCAATTTCTATTTAACTAAATACAATGAGCGAAAAATAGATTTTTTTATCATTCGTTAGGTTTTTGTCCATGAACCATTTTTAGTGGTCAATTATTTGTTGGTGAAATATTTGTTCTCATTTAAAGCGTAGGCCTACAGAGAATCGCTTTCCTTTTTGAAATTGTCGACAAGGGGCTGGTGGCGGCAGCATCGTTTTGAAAGTTGTAAAAATAAAGTTTGCAAACGCGCGAAGCGCGAAATTTTTTCCTTCTTTATTTCCTGTTGATAATAACGTTCGAATATAGATGAATTGCGCTGTTGCATGGGCGCTCATGGACGGCGTCCAGGCTCTGCTTGTCAAATAAGTGGCAGGACGGCGTCCAGCCTCGATAATAAGTGCCTGGACGCCGTCCATGACCGTCCAGACACACTTTAAGCCCTGGTTGCAGGGTGAACCGTAAGTGGTTTTTTGGGTCTGCCTTTTGACTTTAGAAATTGAGTGCAATGAAACGATGTATATTTAGTACATTATTTTTTTATGAAACTCTGTAATATGTGTGTATACTGGAACTTCAGCAGTGCAATAAAAAATGTGTTTCTTTCATACGAAAGGCCGACACCCTTATTTGACCCTTACAGGGCGCGCTTTTGGTCTCCGGCGGTTATCCACCCTCAACCGTTATCCTCACCTTGTTTCAATCAAAAACAGTTCGCGTACTACGTCAGTCGTATCACTTGACTCTATGTTAGACAATTAGATATCTGCTGTTTCATAACACTGCATGATACCTCACTCCTACTAATTAATTTGCCAACAGGAGTTTCGCAAACGCTGTGGGTTTAATCCAACCTGACTGGCCACTTTAGGGGTGACAGTTTTTGGGTATGGGTAAGGTTTTTGGGTCTCAGATGTTTGTTATCGGGTGGTACAGAGTATTCGTGGAGAATTTGGGAAACAATCGGTCGAGTGGATCAAAAGTTTTGTGTGGAGCATAAATGGTTAGTTATTTAGTTAAACAGATAGATAGTTAGTTACATACATACTTTACCTCTTCATATATGTATATATATATATATCATCAATCAGTCATAAATACTTTATATAGCGCCCCTTCAAGATATCTACTCAGAGGCGCTCCTGACCTAACCTGTGGCTGAAAAGGACAGTTTTAGAGAGGCGTGAAATGAGATGAGGAGTTCTTAGGTAGGAGACGGAGCTCTACGGGGAGTATATTTCAGACGGTAGATCCCACGACCGAGAAAGCCCGATACTGCATTATAGAAGTGCGTGCAAAAGGGACGATCAGGTCGCCATGAACTGCAGAGCGAAGTGGTCGTCGACCACCAATGGCTGTGATAAGGCACCATAGCTCCTGCAAATAAGCAGACGCAGTGACGCCAAGGCATGCCATATATATACATACAAATAAATAAGATATTAGGTACTATATTATAGTACCTAATGCCAGGGCTGCTGATATCGTGATAAAGTATCGCAATACTTGGTATTGGCAATACTGTTTCCAGTTTCGCAGCAAGTGTCGCGATAGTTTTATTTCGTTGGTATCGCGTGTGTTTCGCAATACTTTTTCTTAGCCAGTCATCGATACGCGATACCAATACTTATTCCCTACTGTAATAAAAAATATTTTGTTTCTCTTCCGTCTGAATATATCGCGATCAAAAAATGATGAGCAATAAATCGTTACGCTCCAATGAAATTATGTTTTTACGCATGACGAAGTGGTTGATTGCGTCTCCTTTATATGTATATATATGTATATGCATGTAAAAAGAATATTTATTATTATACTGCTTTTTTATTAACACGTGTTTTGTGTAAACAAAAATGAAACCGGCTCGTCTAAAAGTATTGGCGAAAGTATTGGTAATGGTATTGCAATACTTTTGAGAAAAAGTATTATTATTGGTATTGCAATACATTTTATAATGAAGTGTTGCTATTGGTGTTGCAATAATTTTTTCAGTATTGGTAACAGCCATGCTTTATACTGTAATACGCACAGGCAATCGCATTATAAACAAAACAAAGAGGAGTTTTGGTTCGTTGCTCTTTTCTATAACTATTAGAAACACGCTTTCCTCCATTTTACTAACGATCAGTATACAGTCTCTCAGACTTGTAAGCTAGTATAGGACAAACAGATATGCAGGCAGACAGACAGACAGACAGACGTAACGACAGGCAGATACAGATTTCTAACACTATAATGGACGTGTTTGCTTGCATATACGTACATAAATAGTCTGGTACCATTTCATATATACATATATATTTTGTATTTAGCGCATATATATAGGCTCGCACTTAGAGCATCCATTGGTGTCCATTATGCTCAGTGAGGATAGAGTACCTTCGCTGCTGGCAATTGATAGCCTTCTTCTATGGTGGCTGAATGTGGTCTCAACGAGCAACGATGGGAGCGCGCCTACTCTCTGGAGCTACATAAATGTTTTCTGTTACTGTTACGAATGCCCCAATAATGCTGACTGAGGAAATATGAAACCGTTCGATATTCGGCAGATGCTGCTGATCGAGAGGAATAAACTGGACTGAGAGGAATAATATTCTATCGCGATTGTGAATACTAATGAAATCCACTCACTTACATTTACTCATTTTAGACATTTCGCAGGCCATCAACGTCAGCAAATCTGAGTCTGTTAAATTATTAATAACTAATTATTGATGTGGATATACAGGCTACAAATATATGCATATATTCTGTCAGATTGAATTAGCTCAGATTTAATTTGATCGAACCGATCATTTCCTTACAAGAGATCAATTCAGGTAAGATAAGATTAGATCATGTTAAATCTGATCAGAAAGTATCCATTTATCTAAATTGTCTGTCATTCTGTCTGTCTGTTCGTCTGTCTGTCTGTTGAAGTCCTTCGCCAGACCTTCCCACAACTTTCTTTCTCCTCCACTGTTCGGGATTGGGTCTCCTTCTTTACTCCACCCTTTCCCTCTCTGACCATGTCAACGCTGTCTCTCGCTCTTGCTTCTGCCATTTGCGTCAACTTTGCTCTATTCGCCAATTGCTTTCACTGCATGGGGCGACGACACTATACATCTGATTTAAACAAGGCCGCCGCATAGCGAAAGAAGGACTAATCAACCTTACGTATGATGTTCTTGTCAGAAGTACTGTTAACGGGGGTTGAAGTGGACGTTGAAGCAGATGTCGATATGGCTGAAATACAAACAAGTAAGTACGATTATCATAGTCAAGGTGCGGTGAGTCAACGCATTGTTGTTACATGCGTTGCATTTGATGTGTTGTTGTTCCTGCACATTGGGATGAATATACGAACAGTATGTTATCTACGCTATTGGACATGCCAAAGGCCGACACACCATAAAGTGAAAAGTTCTTTTGAGAGATTAGTTCAGGACAAGTATAAATGTGATTCATTCTCATGCCTGAAGGTTTTCCTTACCACTTCTAGTATGATACGACTGCTTACAAAGGCGCGTTTCCAAGTATGTTAGATGCAAGTACTTCTGTTACATTATATATTACAGACATCAAAATGATCCTGTTGGACAAAGTTGATCAACAAACACTAAGATGGTTTGGCCATGTGAAAACAATGTTTTAATCGAAACCCACAAAATGTATTACAAACAGGAATCGAAGGAAAGAGAAATAAAGGATGACCAAGAATACGCTGGACGGACCACATATACACGCAGACATTAAAAGACTTCATTCATACCTATCGCCGTAATATGGCTGAATTCAGGAAAGAATGATGATGATGAAGATGATGATGAAGATGATGATGAAGATGATGATGAAGATGAGCTGAGGAAGTTCGGGTATATTTTGTGAACTAAGCCACAGTTCTTGAGCCGTTTAGGACTCAGATAATTGGAGTATCCATTTATATATTTTGTCTGTCTGTATGTATGTATGTCTGTCTTATCTCTGACTGTCTGTATGACTGTCTGTATGACTGTCTCTCTATCTGTTTCTGTCGAGCGTGCCTGCCTTTTACGACGTTAAATGCCCATACGAAACAGCAAATGCGTCAGGGACAGTGACATCCCACGTCAGGCAACGTCCTTTTGACTAGGGTATGGTGGTGACACCGTCGGATCTTTTGCCACCGGATCTGGAGAGTCCGTTGGGCTCTTTCATGGCCGGAATTTTGGCTCTGGCGATGACTCGCCAGATCACGTCGTTGATCATGCCATGCCGTTTTTCCCTTCTCTCTCCTTTGACGCAAGAGAATCCGTGATGGCCATTGGGCTCTACTGTGGCGCCGCATCTGCATGCGTGTCTTTCACATATTGTGGTCCCCAACCGGATGCCGGCTGCTATACTTAGCACCTCTCCCGACATTCTTAGTCCTGCTGCTGTTATAGGTGCATGTAGCAAGTCTCCGGAGTGGGGCAATCGTGCGGTCAACAACCTGGCTTTATTTGTAACATCAGTTGTTGTTGTTATTATTACTATTATTTTTATTATTATTATTTTTATTATTATTATTATTATTATTATTATTATTATTATTATTATTATTATTATTATTATTATCATGTTGTAACTCACGGTTCGCCAATTTGAAAATTAAAAGAAGATGTATCGTATAGGTTTAACGACACACAAATTATTGCTCACAAGCAAAAATATTTGCACATTTCGATTAGCCAGAATCTCGAATGCCTTACCACGTTTTCTCCTCAATAAACCCCCGACGCTATCGTTTTCGACCGATGCCAGTCCAATGTGTTGATTACGGAGGAGGGCGACGCTAAACATCTTCGTCATAACACAGAAGCCACACACTGTTCTTAATTAATATCTATTTGTTCTCTTTCGCACCTCAGTGAACGCGGAAATGGTGTTCGGCGCATGTCAGGCCATGCTAAAAAAGTCGTAAAGATAGGAATCGTAATCGTGCAGTACAAATTTCTAAAGCGCCATTGTATTTGCTGAGCGTAGGACACCGACTTATTCAAAAGCGATGCGTCGTATTGGACATTTTGGTTGCCCTGAGAAGATGGTATGATTCAAGGAACACGCTTTCATCAATAACCTGTTCGCTAACTTCGCTAACCCTCGCTTAGCAAAAGAAACACCTTAAACTTATTTGTTGTCGAGTTGCTCCCCAAAAATCTACATGTAGGCCTATGCGCCCGGTGTATACCGCTAGGTCCCCTACCTATGCAGCTGTATGTGATGTTGACATAGTCATTGTTTGGGCCCCAAAAACTGCATCCGATGTTGCGAATCTCTACGTCCATAAAGCAGAAACGTTGTCCGTTGCAGGTAGTGTTGACTCGGCTTCTGTAGTCGAAGCTCGGTGCTCCACCACAGTCATCCTGGCGAGGACAACAGTTGCGCGCACTGCACCGAGATTCGCCGAGCATGACGTCGTCAATTCGGATGCCACCAGGTGAACAGTAGAGCCGCAGCGTGCCACCCTTACAGGCGCTCACGGTAGCTGCAATCGTATTATTTATTAGTATTATTAATTTACTATTATTATTGTTGTTGTTGTTATTAATATTATTAGTGATAGTAGTAGTAGGGGAGATAGAAGTAGTAGTATTAGTAATAGTAGTATCAGTGGTAGAAGAAAAGAGGAAGAAATAAATGCTTTTATCACCCGCGCAATCTCAGAATGTAACTTCAAGTTGCAACCTAAGACGATTATGCATCATTGGCGACTCCATTGGACCATTAGTTGATGATGGTGGCCTCAGCCTGTAGCATCCTAAGTCATCAGTTCAGCACAATAACTGGCAAATACATAATTCAGTATAACTGAGGACTAAAAAAGCATGCGATCCGCATAACTGTCCGATCATGCCATTCAAGCACTTTGTTCTTCCAATAATAGTAGGCTTAATAATTATGTAAAGTCTCATCTGGGAAACAGAGAACAAAAGTCCTCGAGGCAACTGAAGACATATTGGGCATCATTGGGGAAATATAAAGCCAGCAGCGCTTCATGCTCATCTATCTCCCAGAGAAGGAACACCTCGTATCTCCGCTGCTTCCAACCCTTCCTATTTGCCACTCGTATAAGTCACTTGGCACCAATTTACCAGACTTTTTAAATATATTTCAATTGGTAACGTAAGAAGTAACTATGGTAAAATGTGCGAGGTGTACTATATAATTCCTAAAATGATATGTTAGACCTGTTTCTAAAAAGAGTATAATGAGAATACAATGTTTACACAATGGGTGAAATAGAAACCAAATGAAAGAAAATACTTGTTACAGAAAATACAATTAGTGAAATAGTAAGTAAGTCGCAGGAAATGCTTCATTTCAAAAGGATTTCTTTACGCGCAGATCTATGCCTCACTCAAATAAAATGCTTGTTGAAGAATACAGTCTTACATCGCCGAGCGGAGACACCAAATTTCTCCATCGCAAACGCAAAGACAATTACGAAGCAAACCGTCTTCATCTTCTCTCTTTCCGAAACACCATTAGTTGCTATAAATGTCGTAAAACAACTTTAGTTGTGACCGCCTGTGCAATTTTTCTATCCATAGCTTGAATGGTTATGATTTGGAAATAGGCTTACTCTGTCGAGGTAGGCTATTTCCATCTACACAGTGACCAGAAAAAGAAGTAGCTCTAAATATAACAACTGAAGCGTGTGAAACCTATTCACAATTTTGTGGCATCTACGACGTAGGAGTCAAACGTGTTAATCTGACATTTACTTTTGAGCAAATATTTAGCACTATAATTCTGTGTTTTAAGCGTTACACTTTAATGTCGCTGAATAGCTAAGCAAGTCGGTATGGGTTAGAGTTCACGAGAATTAGAAATAATATTAATCCTTTTCAAAGTGAACTTCATTTGACTATCAACAATATTTATTCCGAGTACGTGGAACAAAAGTATTAGTTCCATTGTGATCTATTAAAAGTTTACTTGTTTTTCGAGTTTGGCTAGTCTGACTTATTTTGGCCGCAATGTAGATTGCATTAGTGGAATTTAGAAGAGGCAGTGTGACTCTATCACTGTCATTATCATCAAAGTACTTATCTGTATCTATCTCTGTCTCTCTCTATCTCTATCTCCGTCTGTCTTTGTCTTTGTATCTGTTTATGTCTCTCTCTGTTTGTCTGTCGGTCTGTCTGTCTCTCTCTCACTTACTTTTGGGCAATCTGTCTCCTTGTCTCTGTGCATCTTAATTTCATTTTATGTCTTTCTAACTGTCATTCTATAACCGTTTCTCTCGCTGTCTTTATCTACTCGTGTTCTCGTGTTTTCCCTATCTACATATCTGCCCGTCTCTCTCTCTTTCTTTCTCTCTCATTCTCTCTTTTTCTCTCTCTTTCTCTCTCTCATCCGAGCATCAGGGTTTATGTGTGTGTATGTGTGTTGTGTATGTGTGTGGTGTATGTGTGTGTATGTGTGTGTGCGTGCGTGCGTGTGTGTGTATGACATGTGTATGCCTGTGCGTGTTTATTTATAAAAGGGACCCTTAATGACAATATGAAAATAAAAAGCAAATATTCGTCGATTTTTTAATTTCCAAGACCGTTTTAATCCTGGCATATTTATAACAAAAATTGCAATACATGAACATCCTGATTAAAATGCGTGCGTCATTGTGACGTCTTTCAATTACAAAATCAATGCATGAGTGGGATATGATCAGCTGGTCATTGATGTTGCTACTGACCAATAGCGCACACGTCTTGAAGCCTGTGTGTTGAGGCCGATGGCGGACATTTTGAAAACAAGAGCAAATTTGAACTAAATTCAAACCTGCTTATCGACAACATTAAAAACAGTTGAAAAATTTTTAGAAGAATTTTAGGCGATTCTCAAAACTCGAATGTTGATGCAATTGACGTCATTTTGACGTCATTACTGGATGACAGGAGTTTTCATATTTTATGCCGTGCTAGACAAATATGTCGGGATCTAAACGGTTTTGGAATTTTCAAAAGCGACGAATATTTACTTTTTATTTTCATTTTGTCATTATGGGATTCCTTTATTCCAGGACACAGTGTATTAATGTACCCGTGGCTGTGTGTACATCATCATCGTCATTGTAGTCATCGTCGTCATCATCATCAGCATCATCATCATCATTTAATTCATGGGCTTAAATTCCGGGTGTAATTGTCCATTTTGCACATCTGACCGATCGTTTTCCACGCTCTTCAGTCCTAGGCTTGGCCAGTGTGACATCGGAGCTGGTGTGTTGTCGTGATGTCGTTTTTGTTCTTTACGACCTATGTAACGGCACCCATTCGATCGACCTTCATCTTGTTTCCAGGCTAGGGACTAGCTCTGCTGTTGAAATCAGAGGCGAGGCTGCGTGTACATGTAGGCCTGTATTTATTGAGTGTTGCTGAATGCAGTATGTGTCACATTTGTATAAATCGTGACGTCTAAATAGGCAGCAAGGACTTCTAAATACTCATATTCGTTATTGAACAGTCGCAAGGCAAATATATTTATCGAATTATTGATGAAATTCAATGTAATACGCTCGGATAGATATATAAACAAATATTTATAATATATGTGAATATATATCACAATATTTTTATTTCTTCCGTGATTGGATCTTCTGCGCTGTTCTTTCGTCTATAATTAAGGCTGCTCTGCTCATAAGTAAATCGGTCGGGTGGTGTCGTACCTTGTTATTATGCGGCATGGGAAACATATTATTATGTACTTTATCAGATTTGTACCTCGTTGACTTTCCGATACACAACTCTTTTATTACGATGACTCTGTGTAGCTTTTGAAATCGCTAGATCAAATCAGGTTACATAAATCAGGTAACTGCAAGACTCATAATGATATTATTTTCTCCTCACTCTGTAATACAGACCAGGAGGATTGGTCTAGGTTAAAATTTTGTTAATGCCGACACTGATCTGATCAACTGATTAAGATATTGTAGGACTAGGCTTATCTTTGAAATTTATTCAAGCATTTTTTTATTTCTGCGGCGTTCATTTAAACGTCTAAACAAAGCTTAACCAGGGTATTAGAAGAATGAATTCATTAGAGGACAATTGTTATCGGTGAATATATAAGATAGTTAAACAAAAATGCAGAAAAATGTAAAATGTGAATGAATATTTCTCGATTATTTATTATTATAAGCACCAACACGTAATATATATTAAAAACACATTTAATTACAAACTTGATCAGCTAATTTACCACACACAAACAGTTGTACTTGGCAAACGCTACCAAGCTCGTCTCAAGTATCAGCAGGTATATTTCACAAACTCTAACAAGACCTTCATAAAATTTAATGCCATCAGGTGGTTTCCAATAAAACACACCAAGGGTTAATCAAATACCAAGTAATTTATCAGAAAACAGCAGCAGCAAACAATACGACAAAAACGGAAGGTTAAGCACAATATACAAAATAACTTAGCCGGAGTTTCTAACTTAATTAAAATCCAACCTGGATGCCGACCTAGATGGTATCGTGCTGAACTATTGGCTACAAATTGTAACCTGGAATGCAACATTTAAGCATAACAAAGAGCGGATAAACTAGAATAGAATGAATTCTGCTACAGTTTTGAGCTCATTGAAATCCATCCAACTCTGAGGCTTCACGTTTAAACTTCTGGCTACGAATCGCCACTTCTTTGTGGTTTAGCGTAGACTCTTAATCAATTTGCTTAATATAAGTGCTGTCGTATCCGAGGACGATTCAAAATGAGCCATGGCTCAATAACGTCACCTGTGCAATGCCACTGGCATAGGACTCGTGCAGGCCTACATAACGATACTCTCTTGAATTGTCATTGAGGAAAATAAAGCGGCATTTCTCGCTTATAAAGCCAATCAAAGAGGAAATCGATCATGAACCCTATTTGCTTTCTGGGTAGGCTAATAAGCCAAATAGTCTACCCAAAATTAACTTAGGCGAAAGCTGCTTATGGAAACAACGAAATTGATTTACGATCAAACGGACGACCAATGATGCCATCAGTTTTGTCAGCGACAGAAACCTTGAAAGATCGGTTTAAAAACTGATGATAACTAAGAGGTCAAGTTCAATCGTTTTAGACTTCAACCATGATTAAACTGCCACTCCCACTCAATTACTGGATCCGCCAGAGGCTAAGTCCAAAAAACACCAATGCATTACACCATAATATTGGTTATACAAGTATATCTAGGTCTAAAAATCATTAGCAATAATGTGTGCATGCGCGTGAGTATGTATGCTTGCATGATTGATAACGATTGCGATAATAATGATGCATTAGAGAATGAAAATGAGCAAATCAACATAATTATTATCTCAATTATATGTAGTGCAATTGGAAGATAATATACGTTAAATTGCCTTTCTGTGGAAGTGTAATTTATATAAACATGAATATATTTGGAGTATGGGAACTTTCTCGTGAGAGAAGATTTCGCATACCGAATGACATGTAATCAATTTGAACGTACTGCACGCAGGTGGAAACTTTCTTTTCCATGGAAGCTAATTGATCTACAAACTTTTGGCCAAATTTCCCATCAATTATTTCATTCCCGTTGTTATTCTTTCAACAGCTCTCCATTTACATTCATTTCAGTCGAAGGCCGTTTAATTTTTATGACAAAGTGTACAAATTATTTGCCTCATTAAGTCTTTTGTTGGTGTGCGGTCTGTTAAATGTAAGCGCGTAATGACCAAAGTGAAATTGGGTGGAAAATGATGGGTAATTTAAGCGAAATGTGAAGACAAATCTAGGCCTATCTTCAGTATGAGCTAGTCTTAACTAGTAACAGGTTGAGACCAATAAGCATGGGTGAATATACGAGAAAGGGCGGTCTTAACTTGAAGTTGATCTAGCAGTGGCAGAGAATCCGGAAAGAAAAAGAAAAATGGTGATTGATGAAGATGAACAACCCTCTCGTGGGAAATGCTCTGAAACAGCTGGGAGTTCTCGCCACTCCACAAAAAATTTCGCCCATATAATACTTTCCACAATACTAGATTAATATAATCGTTACTAGAGAGAATTTCATTTGGCGCTGTTTTACAGCAGATAACAGCAAGCAATTAAGCGGATAAGATATCAAATGGAGCTTCTTTGGTCAACGAAGGTGAGTTTATAGAGGAACAGCGGTGGATTCCGACTTTGAAGCAAATAATGGCAATATTATTTGGGACACCAGGATTTGAGCTACGAATGAAAATTTGAATTGGTGTGGACAAACAACATTGTGGAAATGCAAAGCAGTCAGTATGCGTGTGTATTCAACGACCTAATGTATACGTATGTGAGACATGGGTGCTGACAAAGGATTTCAAAAGAAGGTGCTCACATTTGAAAGAAAATGTAACCGCAGGATACTCAGAATAGGATGGACTCTGATGAGCACTTTTCAGGATAATATGCAAAGGTTTTAACATAGACTAAAGTCTTCTGAATCACTTCAAACCCATATTAATTTATGTTATGTTAACTCAACCACCCATCATTTTATTAGTTCCACAAAGTATGCAGTTTTTCGAACAATTAACTGAGCAATTAACGATATAGCCTAGGGCATAATACCTGCGCTAGATAATCGTCGCATAAGCGGCTTTCGTCTGCAAATTTCAACTCTATGGAATCCACACATATGGGGCATCTTCTTTTTCCATTACTGGTGTAAGGTAGTCGTTTTCTTTTGCTGTGTAGCCAACGCTGGCAGAATCGCAGGTTTAACAGTTGCCAGAATCCGGAATAAAGTCGTAGATATTATTGCTTCGGACGTCCTCGTAAGCATTAGGCCTATCCCCGTTGCAAGAATAGATGGGCATGTCGTAATGTTCTTCACTCTTCGCGATCCTACAATGACGTCAGAAGGTGATCCTCCACATACACTTTAATTAATGATAAATTGATAATATTATATAGGGTAGGTCATAAGCTCAGGCAAAGCCAGACGGCTAGTGGGAGGAGGACAGAACGAAGAGATCTGGCCATTAAGCAGGAATGAATGGGGATAATTCATCTGGCTAGGTAATAAACTAAAAAGGAAAACATGCATTCCATAATTATGCAATTCCGTTTCATTCGTCTTTAGTGATGATCGCACAAACTCTAGTGTAGGGCTTCACTCATAAACAAAGAGCAGACACTATGGGATGACCAGGACTCTCACAGGTACAAATATTCTGATCTAATGCGTTATTAGTCTACTTGATAAAAATTGTCAAAATGACTTCTAGCTACACACGGTAGCGGATTTTTTTACTGAATAGATAATGCCACAGAGCGTTTCGGCGAAAAACGTTTTTGCTTCTATTTTCAGACTTTATACAGGCAACACTGTGTTCTGCTCGCAGCCAAGGTAGACCTGTGGCTCTGCATGAGCGTCCTAGATACAGTGGTATGTGCTGTTCACCAAATATCCTGAACTAGTGTGCGTCCACCAAATATGTACTGAAATATCAAGTGCTTATTTCTGTGATGAATGATGTCACTTGGTTTTCACTTGTATCCGTGTGACCACATGCTCCAGTTCAATGTAGTTTACAGTCACATTAGTGCACATGGCAGACAGGCCAACTCACAAACAGGTGGACAAACAGATAGAATTAGGCACACCAAAACCCTGGGACAGATGGAAACTGACATACATGTACAATATGTTTGCATGCAAGCCCAATCGCAGGTGCTGAGGCGGGTATGCACACGGTGCATACGGTTACACGGAGAAAGGCAGGTGGACAGACACCCGCGTCTAGAATACAGCTAGACAGAATTATGCTGACCTGTAGGTTAGAATCATAATGGCAGATTGAAGAGAGGAAACGAGTCGATTAGTTTGTGCACATACAGAGAGAGAGACATACTTGTACACATTAGCAGACAGACAGACAGGGCAGCTGAGCAGGAGGTGTGTGCCAGAGAGATGTTGGCGGACGGAAAGACAGACAGAGAGGAATCGGAACAGAGGGAAGGCGCCTTAGAGGAAGAACAGAGATAAGGAAATGGAGAGGGAATGCAAATCAAACAGATTGGCAGACGGACAGGGAGAGTAAGGTAACAGGTGACAAGTGTGCGATGGAAGTGCATAAGGAGGACTAAATACATCATACACTGCAGTTCAATTACCCGAGGGTGTTCAAGTTACAAATTACCCTGCGAGCAATGATAAGAGTAAGCCCCTAGGATTCGCAGACTTCAAGTTACCCGATGCGGCGTAGAGCAAATTTCCAACACTAATTATCATATTATGCACACAATATTATGTCATTATTATGTGCTGCATGGTGGCCGATTGGTTAAAGCGGTCGATCCGTGACTCTCAGTGTGCGCTAAGTGAGCGGGTTCGACCCTCGTCCGAGGAGTCACTCTGTATGGAACTTGAGCAAATCCTTTGCACACAATTACTCTGCAGTACAACTGCAATTGCACCGTCGAGGCGTGCGTGCACTTCTGATTTAAGCTGTAGGAAGGGCTATATCAAATTACCGTTGTATAAAAGAGGAGGCTGCTTTTGAAACGCAGGTCAAATCAATGCCAATGTTAGTACAGCGACTGCGATAGATTGATTTACACTATAAGGACAAAACAAAACCTGTACGGAATATGAAGGCATTCGTGGACTTTGACAAAAAATAACCTCTTTGCCACCAATCTGCTCTGATCGCTTTCCACTCAAGAGTCGCGGCTCATGAGGATTGAGGAGGAACGTGAGTAAGTGGAGGAGCAGTAGAAGGGTAACATGGAAAAAAGAAGAGGAAGATGATGATGATGATGACGATGGCGACGGCGAAGACGACGATGAAGACGATGACGATGATGATGCTGATGATGACGACGATGATGACCTCCAATAATTCTTCCATTTCCGATGAGTTTTGTTATGGGATGCACAGATAGACTAACCTGCGTTTTTTCAGTGCAAGTACAACAGCGACCGAAATAACAGCGGCTGTTATTACTACACCGCCCACACTAACAGCAACTAACGTTGTCACTCGATCTGCAGAAAAAACACATTGATCATAATAATGGTTATTTATATTGTGACTAAGTAAACGTTCTTCTGGTATTGGTAAATTAAGGTCTTCACGCATTTGAAGTGCTTATTAATACAAAATCAAAGGTCATACTTAATTTTAGCGTGATAAAGACACTGGGACAAATTTAACGAAACGGTCAAGACGAACTGTGCGTCACCTAAACATAAGCCTATTGCAAGTTTGCCGCGGTCAACAATAAAATACGGAAATAATACGCATTACCCGTTAAGATTCCATTTTATTTTAATAACTGCAAATATACATAACTGCTTACATTACACGATGTATTTAATTTTAATAACAGCAAATATATTTACGTAGACGCGAATAGAAATTTTTTGAAGCTTGAATCGCACATTTGTTTACTTATGCCCTGCAAAAGACTCTTGCAACGAAAAGTAGCACCCGGTGCAGTAAGGTTCACGGAAGATTTACGAAAAACTCGCGAAACGTTACTGCACCCGGTGCTGCGGACAGACTATATTTAGGTAAAATTTATTTGCATATGACGCTTCTGCCAAACACGCGCCTTGAATCAGAGAAACAGACTGACAGACAGACGTAGACGCGTGATTTAGGTATTAATGTAGACAGATATACATACGTGTAGCCTATACATATCTAGCGACCAAGAATGTCATTATTTATCCTATTCACGTAGCGATATTTATCTAATTCAGTGTTATTTCTCCTACTCATCCATAATTATTTCTTCTAACCATACTTTCGGACGTATTTCTATAACAAGATATCTACAGTCCGATTTCTTCTAGACCTATATAAAGAAATTAGGCCCTAATAGCTGCGATTCACTTACGAAAGTCATCACCAAGAAAAAACGCGGAGTAATCTGCGAGTGGCTTCGAAACCTAAGGTCATCCAAATGCCTAGGGATCAGTATTGCTACCACCTGGGTCACCCTATTTTGCCTAAACATGAACCCGTTTAGCTTGTACTTAGATCTCCCTATTATTCCTACCTAGGTAACCGTGGTCCTTGTCCTGATCCATCTGGACCTGTGGTGCGGGCCTTCCATATTCAGACCCTGGCGCATCTTTTTCTAGCTTCGGCGCATGCGCTGAATTCAGCTTCTTTGCATTTTCCACGGCCGATTGAGAAGAAGTCATGGCGCCCTCTCCTTTCTCGATCTTGATCGCTTTGCTTTCATCATACAAAGCGGTGTCAATGGGGTTTGGGGTAGACGGTGTGTATAGTTGCACCATCTCGATCGCTTTCTTGTTGTCAGGCGTTGACGGCGTGATGAAAATCGTCGATGCTGGAGAGATATATGTGGCTTAAATACAGAAAAGTACGTTCAATCACCATCATCTGTAGTTCTTGCACATTGGGATGGGATCAATAAGTAGATGCGCTTTTGGACATATCAAAGACGGGCATATGTGTTAGGTATGCTCGTTGTTTTATGCGGCGTGACAAAACCAAACAGAGTGCAATTACTGTTGGCAGGTGGTAGTCTTCTATGGTGGTTGAATGCGGCTACAACGAACGTTGCTGGAAGCGAGAGCACCTACCAACTGGAGCTATATAAATGCTTTCTGGTACTGTCAAGATTGCTATAAGAATGCTGACTAAAGATATATGAACCCGCGGGGATACACGTTCGGTTATGTGCAGATGCTGCTGATCAAGAGGAATGCAATTGGTATGAGAGGAATATCCTATCGCCATTAAGAATACATACAAAAACTTATTTATTTATTTATACATTCAAAACTATTCCTTGATGACCAACGTCATCCAATCTGAGTCAAATTAATTATTAATGTGAAAATACAGGCAACAAATAGATTCATTCAATTACTAGATTACTATAGAAAGTAAGGAGTTCATATTTAATTCGATTGATCTGATCATTTCCTATGAGATCCTGAAGTCAGACGACATTAGTTCAGATAAGATAAGATTTGATAGATTTGATTAGGTCATATATGTGTGTAGACAAGATTAAATACGATTAGATTGGATTAGATCACGTTATATCCGATCAGAACTTGTCACCTTCCGTGCATTGATAAACCGTTTCCAGATACTGCGTCAAATCACTCGGACACGATCGATTTCCTTTGAGAACGATCACCGGAAACTCGCAGGCTCGTCGACCGGAACAGACACGGTCGACCTGAGCCAGAACATCGGCGGCACACCGAAAGCCAAATTCCGGCTGGATGCACCGACTGGCCTTCATTCGACCGTAGTGAGCGCTCATAATCAGGACGACCTGAGATTCTCCGCATTCGACACGAAGCGTTTCCGACATACAGTGCTCTGTATTCCCTGTAGAATGAAAAGCAAAATGTTGTTAAGGGAACTAACGAAATATTGTAGGAGCTTAGGGGAGGTAATGGAAGCTTATGAGAAGTTGTGGGAGGTTAAGGAAGGCTGTTGGGGAGTTAGCCGGTATTATGGGAACATAGAAGAGTTATAGAAAGTAAGGAGTAGTTAATGGGAGTTGAATGAGGGTGGGAGAGGTTAATAGATGTGTAGATGAGCTGAAGAAGTTCGAGAATACACTGTATATATATATATATATGTGTATATATATATCCTTCAGGCTTTAAAAAATTCCTCATAGGGAGGGGTCGGCCACACGAATCTTCTTTTCAACTTGTCTCTGTCACCAGTGTCTTTCTTTTTCAGTCTTAGAGTCATCAGGTCCTTTTAAATTGTATTTAACCATCTCTTCTTCTGTCGTGCCCGACTTTGTCGTCCGTTGACATCGACTCGCATACTTCTTTTAATTTTTATTGTAGTTTATATTTAAAGAGACAACAACGCAGTATGATTACAGATAAAGTATGGACGAATGATGCCAAGCAATTGCAGAAATAAAACGTTATGTACATCTACTTTATACAGGGCCGCCGCCTAGCGATAGAAGGACTAATCAACCTTACGATGATGTTCTTGTCAAGTGTTGTGATAACAGAGGTTGAGGTGGACGTTGTAGAGGGTAATGGCGTGATTAGAATCGTCGATGAAGCAGATGTCGATATGGCTGAAATACAAACAAGTAAGTACGATTATCATAGTTAAGGTGCGGTGAGTCAACGCATTGTTGTTACATGCGTTGCATTTGATGTGTTGTTGTTCCTGCACATTGGGATGAATATTCGAACAGTATGTTATCTACGCTAATGGACATGCCAAAGAACGACATGCCCGCTAGGAATACCAGTATTGCTTTGCATGTTAGGTATGCTAACTGTTTCATACCACGTGTCACTGGCATAGGCGCATTGTTAGGCCTAAGTTAAAGTAGATTGGATTAACTTAGATTTAATTCGATTGATCCGATCATTAATTTTCCTATGAAGGGAGAGCGCCTACGAACTTAAGCTACATTAATGTTTTCTGTTACCGCTTAAATTGCGTTAAGAATGCTGGGTGAAGAGGTATGAAGTATGAACCCATTCGGTATTCTGCAGATTCTGCTGATCAAGTGAAATGAAACTGTACTAAGAGGAATATTCTCGCCATTACGAATACTTGTAACATTCATTTATATATTCATTCATTTTAAACAATTAAAAGGCCACCTTCGTCAGCAAATATGAGTCCGATAAATTGCAAATAATTAATTATTCATGTGGACATACAGGTTATAAACCGATTTAATCAGATTGAATTAGCACAGATTTAATTTCGATTGATCCCATCAGTTCCTATGAGTTCCTGAGGTTAGACGATATCAGATTAGTTCAGATTTGATTAGGTCACAGCCTATATGTGTAGAAAAGATTAGATAAGATTATATTGGATTAGATCATGTTATATCCGATCAGAACTTGTTACCTTGTGTGCATTGATAAGTCGTTTCCAGATACTGCATCAGTTCTCTTGGACACGATATTGACTTTCCGTCGAGAGCGGTCACCGGAAACTCGCAGACTCTTCGACCGGAACAGACACGGTCGACGTGATTCAGAACGTCGGTGGAACACCCTACGGATCCCCATTTATGGTCATGCGGGACGCACCGACCAATCTTCATTCGACCGTAGCGAGCGCTTAGAATAAGGATGATCTGAGAGTCTCCGCATTCGACATGAAACGTTTCCGACATACAGTGGTCTGTGCTCTCTGTGGAATGCAAAGTAAAGGTGGGAAGGTAAGGGAACTTAGGTATGTTAGGGAAGTTAGCCGATATTATGGGAAGGTAGAAGAGTTTTAGGTATAGTGAAAAGTAGTAAATGGAGTTGAACAATATTATGTAACATACGCGAATTTATAGGAATGCATGGAGCACATGAACAAACAGATAAAGCTAGAAAATTGAAAAGTCACTCTATTTAGTATGTTGATGTACTCATATTTCTTGAGTTATCCTGAAAATTTCTGCTTGGTGCATGCCATTTCCACCATACAGTTAATGTCAATAGAAAATGACCGTCGTTTTGGACGCCATCTTGGATTTTGGAAAGAGCCCGGGAATTTTTGGGGAGTTTCGGTATGTTAATGTACTCATATTTCTGGAACTATCCTGACAAATTCAGCTTGTTATCAGACATTTCCACCTTCCTTCACTTTTTTGTCTAATGCTCTTGGACTAAAGGAGGCGATGCGAATTGCAATGCGATGCGATGCGGGTGGGCAGCACATCACGCGTATAGGCGGAAACATTGCATGCCCTAGAAATAAAAATAAAAATACTATTATTTTCGTATATTTCTAAACTGACAACAACGCAGTAAAATTGCAGACATAGTATGAACGAGCGAGAACAAGTAATTATAGGAGTCAAATTTGACTGTAGGCAGCCATGCAATGCGCCCATTACGTTATACATCTAATTTAAACAAGGCCACCGCCTAGCGAAAGAAGGACTAATCAATCTTACGGATGATGTTGCTGTCAGGAGAGGTGTTAACAGGAGGTGAGGTGGATGATGTCGAGCGTAATGGCGTGTTGAATATCGTCGAATTAAGGGCTGTCGGTGTGGCTGAAATACAAATACTTGTAAGTACGTACGATCATCATAGTTAAGGTGCGTTTAGCCAACGTTTTGTTGTTACATACGTTACATTTGTTTTGTTGTTGCTCCTGTACATTAGGATGGACACGAACGGGACGTTATCTATTCTACTGGACATGCCAAAGTTAGACCAGATCAGATCAAATTGGATCAGATATAGGTAGATCACATAATTATGTGTAGACACAATTAGATAAGATCATAATGGATTAGATGTGTGTTCCTTTGGATTTTCCGTTTGATGCCAATGTACATGATTATCGAAAATTTTTGCATAAAGATATGTTGATTATGGTGATCAATAAAATATATTGATTGAAATAATTAGATCATGTTAAACCTGATCAGAATTTGTCACCTTTCGTGCATTGATACGTCGTTTCCAGATACTGTGTCATTTCACTCGGGCAATTATATCGATGTCTGTTTAGATTGGCCACTGGAAACTCACAGACCCTTCGACCAGAACAGACACGGTCGACGTGAGCCAGAGCGTCGATGAAACACCCTACGTAGCCATAGTCGATCTTGACGCACCGACCGATCTTCATTCGACCGTAGCGAGCGCTTAGAATAAGGATGATCTGAGATTCTCCGCATTCGACACGAAACGTTTCCGACATACAGTGCTCTGAACTCTCTGTGGAATGCAAAGTAAAGGTGGTCAGATAAGTGAACTTAGGTATGCTAGAGATATTAGCCGATATTATGGGAAGGTTGAAAAGATTTAGGTATAGTGAAAAGTAGTAAATGAAGTTGAACAATATTATGCTACTTGCGGGAAATTATAAGAAGTTATGGGAAGTGATGAGAGGTTTTGCATGCACGCCCGCCGAGTGCGGTCCGTCGATGTTTGGGGTGCCCGTGGCCGGGCCTGAAATCAAATTATGAAATATATAATACTCAATATTTATATATTTTTCATTTATTCCTTTATAAATGTAATATTGCGTTCACTTAACTACAATCAGTTCAAACTCCAACCATCTAAATGTTACCATTAATACCTCTCTTTTTGCAGTGGTAGGCCCTATGCATCCACTTTCGTCTGAAGCAAGGACTTTCTTCTGCCAAATAATTGGGCGTCTGCTTTTAACTATAAAGTAAATAATTGATGTACTACGCCCTAATTTCGTTTGTAATGATGGAATGCACCGAACACATGAACAAAAAGATAAAGCTAGGTCATTAAAAAGTCACATTATTTCGATTTGGAGTTTCTAAGAAGACAAATCGTAGCCCTCAATCACATCCTCTTTGTTTGATTCTAAGGAATCGAGCACACATAAACATAACAATATGAACTAAAATTGACGTAGGCCTAGTGGTCGTATATACCTTTCATGATTCTAAAAATATGACAGTATAAATAAAATTGATGAAACTTCTAAACTTATGCAAAATCTAGAAAGGCACTCTGCCATCTTGGCCCGGTTACCGGTGGAGGACAGAATCGTCTTCAAGATCGACCTCGTGGTGCTTTCGTCGCTGGCTGGTGCCGCCTCGGGTTCCATGTGGGACCGGTGTATTCCAGTTGCCAGCCTGTCGGGGCGTCAGTCCCTGCGTTCTGCGTCTCGTGGGGACTTGGTAGTTCCGCGCTCTCGTACCGAAGGTAAGGGGCAGCTATTGGGAGCTGAACGAGAGTAGGAGAAGTTAATAGATGTGTTGATGAGCTGAGGAAATTCGGGTATATTTTGTGAATTTAGCCAAAGTTCACGAAGGCTTCATGACAATTAAACAGATAATTTGAGTATCCATTCCATCTACATGTTGCATACCTATTTGTATGTCTGTTTACGTCCGTCTGTTCGTCTATCTATATACCGTTCCATCACTCCATTTATACATCCACCCACCTATTGAAAATTATTATTTATTTTTATTGTTATCATTATCGTCATCATCATCTTTATTATTATTACTATCAGTAAAATTATCAGCATCTTCTTCTTCTTCTAACCTGTGATTTTTTAGTTTGAAAATTAAATCAACATAATATATCATAATATGTTTTGTCGGCTCACAAATTGTTGCTGATAAGGTAAAATATTTGCACACGTCAAGTTGATCCGTAGAGGGAATTTTGTCTAAGATGCTAACCAAATGACTTCCCCCTCATCCCTCTCCACTTCATATCAAATGTTGCCCTTATCGTGCTGATCAATCTTGAATAGTGAGTGAACTGTGCTCAGTTATTTGCCGCTGGGCGTAATAAAAAAATAAAATGTATTAATTTCGAAATCTCAAGCGGGTTTCGGCTGAGGAGAGTAGTAGCCTAGTTGGCCGAGGGGTAATGATATTGCGGATACTGTGCTGACATACCCCGGATTTCTTAAGTTATCCAACAAGACAGCACCATTATCCAAACCATTCCACAAAACCTACAACTCTTGCATTGAAGACTATCTGCCCTTATGTTCCTATCAGCGTCTTACATTTCGTGGATTATTTCCATCTGTGTCTCCGAGTTGCTTTGTTCGATGCCAATTCAAAAGAATGTCTCCGACTGCACTGCCTTAATTAAACTAATAATCTCGTAGACCTTTATTAGGTCTCCTCTGCTCCTATGATCTTCTTTAATGTTGTTATAGTCCACAATCATTTATCCTTTATGACGATGATAACGACGATGGTGATAGTGATGATGATGATGATGATGATGATGACGACGACGACGACGACGACGACGACGACGATGATGACGATGACGATGATGATGATGACGATGATGATGATGATGATGATGATGATGAAAGTCTAAGAAATGATTATATAATATATATTTAATATATATATATACTACGGATTATGTCGTAATCTATCAAGATCGATTTCCGTTTCTTTCTTGGTGAGGCACGATTCAAGGATCACGCGTCGTCAATACCCGGTTCGTCTAATAATTCTCGCTAAGCCAAGAAACATCTTTAATTTATTTGTTGTCGATTTGCTCTATATAAGTCTATGTATAAGCGCCCGGTGTATACCCCTACCTGTATGAACGCTGTGGGCGCTACTTAAACTAGCTCTGCTATTATATTAGATGATTAGTAAGTTTGATTACGTTAGGGGAACCTAGCTACACATGAAGAGGCAGTTCGGATACAAACTATCTTTATTAAATACAGAGTAGTTATGATAATAATATATATAATGATTATGACTAATACGTAACTGTTACATATACTTACTAATACGAGTATGGGTGAGATGATAATGTCCAAGCCCTAAGATGATGCGAGTTGACGAGCCTGACAAATATAACTAGAGTTCTTCGAAAGTCAGACTGCCTCGTTCCTAATTGTGTTTCAGCTTATAAGTCACTTTCCTCGGCCAAAGAGGAAACTGGATTCCTAGAACAGACTACTTTGATTGGTCAGCTACTGACCACTCAATGCGTACCTAGAATGTGGGCTGACTGTAAATTCCAGTTACACTAGAGCCTATGTGAGTGATTGACAGAACCTATACTGTCTGTATTAGCGAATGTTCAGCTAAACTTAATGTACAATAATGATCTCTATATAATGTAATGTTCAGAATAATCCCGGTTACATACCTATGCAGCTGTATGTAATGTTGGTATAGTCATTGTTCCGGCCCCAAAAACTGCATCCGGTGTTGCGAATCTCGACGTCCACAGAGCAGGAACGTTGACCGTTGCAGGTAGAGCTGACTCTGCTTCTGTAGTCGAAGCTTGGTGCTCCACCACAGTCATCCTGGAGAGGACAACAGGTGCTCCCACTGCAACGAGAATCTCCGAGTATGACGTCTTCAATTCTGATGCTACCAGTTTGACAGTGGAGTAGCAGCGTGCCATCCTTACAGGCGCTTACGGTATCTGCAAACGTATTATTTACTATAATTTGTAGTACATGTAATAGCAGTCGTAGCATTTGTAGTATAGGAAGTAGTAGTAGTGATGGTGGTGGTTGTGGCAGTAGTAGGAGAAGTAGTACTAGTAGTAGTGGTAGTAGTAATGATAATTGTAACAGGTGTGCCCAATGCTTTATTACAAGACCACGTGCACAATAGTCAGCTCCATTGTTCATTCCAAACTCGACTACGTATTGTGATAGTCTTTTTACAACATCGACTCTTCTAAAATATAACACCTGCAAACATTCCAGAACGCTCTCGCCCGCGCAGTCACGAAACTCCCAAACAATACCGCTTGAGTTGACATGACCTCTGTTCCCGACTACGTCATTGGCTAAAGACAAGCCGCGCATCAACAATAAACTTGCATCTCTTACCTACTTGCCCTTCAAACCTCTCAACGCCCTTACATAATTTTGGCAACTAGGCCGACTCACCGTCCATCCGTCCAGGTTTACTCGCTCATCATCATATCTTTCTCTTTCTCGGTCTTCTATTTTATTCTCTCTGAAATTCTGCAGCGCTCTTTAGTCTGTGCTGCACCAGCTCTTTGGAACGAATTCCTAAAAGATCTCCACCAAACTCTTATCCTCTAATCTGGTCTCTTAATTTATCCTCTCAGCCACCTGCACTCTCATCTACTAAAACCGAACTCTTCGAGCAATCCTAACCAGATTCTACTCCTGCGCCACCCCACCTCCATCATTTCCAACTACCTCCGTGGCATCATGATGTCTCCTTGACTTGACCTCCCTGGATTTTTATCTGGCATCAGAACGAAACGGGTAATTTGGCTATTGCCGACTTTATTTTGCATAGCGCTGGAGATTGAGTTCATTCATTCATTTCGAAAATTTATATAGCGCCCCTTCAATAGATTACCACATTAGTCAAGTTGTCTTGCCTTAGTTTTCGCTGCCTTGGCGTTACTGCGCCTGCTTATTTGCAGGAGCTATGTCGCCCTATCACTGCCAGTATAGTGTTCGACGACCACTTCGCTCTGCATTTCATGGCGACCTGATCGTCCCCTTTGCACGCACTTCCATAAGGCAGAATCGGGCTTTCTCGGTGGTGGGACCTACAATCTGGAATGGACTTCCCATAGAGCTCCAACTCCTACCTAAGCATTCCTCGTCTTCATTTTACGCCTCTCTTAAAACTGTCCTTTTCAGCCGAGGATTAGGCCGGGAGCGCCTCTGAGTAGAGATCTTGAAGGGGCGCTAAATCAAATATTTTTGATTGATTGAAGATACCTACTCAAATGGTATCGCTCTAAGGCGCTCTAAGCCAGGGCTGCGGCCAAACAAAAAAGACTAGAGGATACGATAGAAGGCTGACAGATTGTTCCTAGGGAGTATGTGCAGCGAATCGCGGAAGCCCATTCCAAATGAAGGGACCCACGACTGAGAAGGCTCGGGCCGCTTAATCGAGGATCGAGCTCGTGGGACCAGTAGCTCCCCCCTATCCGAGGAACGGAGGGTCCTACGATACGACAGAGTGACTTGCTTTTATGCGCATTGAGAAAAATTTTAAGATTCACATTACATTATTATGTTACGTTATAACATAACATGACATGACATCACTCAGTTTTATGAACATTTACGACAGCTATCTGATCACTTACTCCGTTTTTATTTAACCAGTAACCAGTGTTCTAATCGAACTGGGATTAAGGCTGTCAACGGGTACTCGGGTACCCTACCGAAGCTGACTACTCTGGTAATTAACTCAGCACCCGAAAATCCTTTAAAATGCGCAATTTTACCTGAGCATATGCCAGAAATAATTCCTTGGTCATATTGGCTGACTGTCCGGACAATGAAAATTATTAAATCGATTCTCGGGTGCCCGACATTCCGTAAAAATGAGCACTTTTCTACATTTCATAACAAAGTATTCGCGCAGTCGGGTACCCGGGCACTTCCCCCATTATCCATTCGTATAAGTTACTTGGTAATATTTGACCAAACTTGCTGAACATACTGTAAGTGGTAGACTAAGAAGTAACAATGAAACAACATGCGATAATAATAATAATAATAATAATAATAATAATAATAATAATAATAATAATAATAATAATAATAACAACGACAACAACAACGCCGATTTATAAGGCGCCGTAAACGCGGCTCTAGCCACTACAAGGGCGCCGTACAACATAGAACGAAAGTCATCAGACAGGATGAGCCTTAGAAAACAGAAACACTTTCAGTTTTACTTCTAAACGAGTCTACTGAGTCGGCCAATCGATGCACTATACAATTCAGGAAATAATAATTAGGTTAGACTTATGTCTAAAATATTATAATAATGAAATAGGTGAATTAGAAATAAAGTAAAAGAAAATGCTTGTTAACGAAAATAATGTTGGTGAAATAGTAAGTAAGTCGCAGGAAATGCTTCATTTTGAAAGGGTTTCCTTATAGATAGGATGCTTGATGAAGAATATGGTCTTACATGGCTGAGCGGAGGCACCGAATTTCCCCATCATAAATGCAAAAACAAATACGAAACAAACCGTCTTCATCTTCTCTATTTCCGAAACACTATTAGTTACTATGACTATGGTAAAACTACTTTAGTTATGATCGACTGTGCGATTCTTATATCTATGAATCGCTATAATTGAATAGTTATGATCGGGAAATAGGCCCACTCTATCTAGTTATAGCTGTTTCTATCTACACAGTGACCAGAAAAAGAAACAGCATTATATATAACAACTGAAGTGTGTAAATCCTGTTCACACATTTGTGGCATCTGCGACGTATAGGAGTCAAAAGTAGACATATGGGAAAAACTTTTTAGTAAATATTTTGCACTATGATTCTTAGTTTAATGTAATGACGCTAAGTAACTAAGTAACTAAGGATTGTTTAGACAATCCTTAATGAGTTTCAATCAAAAATAATTAATATTTCGAGCACATTGAAAGAAGATTGTAGTTCGACTATTTTAATCTAATACAATTTTTTTTGTTTTAAGAGTTTGGCTAAGCGAACGTTTTATGGACACAGTGTAGATTGCATCATTGGAATTTAGAAGAGGTCGTGTGAAACAATCATCGCCATATTCTTCAAAGCAATTACTTTTTTTAATATCTGTCTCTGTTTCTGACTATCTCTGTCCTTGTCTTTATATCTTTTTCTATTTTTCTCTCTGAAGGATGTTTGTAATTATGTTTGTGCGAATTTATGTGTGCCTGTGTGTGAATGCAGATGTCATGTTGATGTAATTGTACGGGAACCGATGAATAATGATTGTGACTCAGAAACGAAACTTGGAAAATAGCGAGGCGGGTAGAGAGAGAAAGAGAGAGACAGAGAGAGAGAGTCAGACAGAGACAGACAGAGAAAGTGACACAGAGAGAGAAGCAGACAGACAGACAAACGATTAAAAGGACGAAGAGAGAAACAGACGTTAGAAGATTGAGAGAGGAGGCGATGGACAAAGAGAGATAACGAAGGAGAGAAATGGGGAGTAGACAGAAAGTGAATGAAAGATATACAAATACGAAGAGGCAGACAGAGAGAAAGAGATGTATGATCGCTAGATAAGCGGACAAACTGACAGACGGATGGGCAGAGTGACGGATGGACAGACGGACGTAGAGATCACCAGTAGAGAAAGACAGTGAAGTAGTTAGAGAATTAAAGTTAGAGAGACATGAAATGAAACTGGGATACATAGAGACAAGGAGTCCGATTGCCGAAAGTAAATGCAAGAGATATATGGAGTGTCTGTGTATGTGAGAGAGAGAGAGAGAGAGAGAGAGAGAGAGAGAGAGAGAGAGAAGAGAGTAGAGGGAAGGGAGAGAAAACCATAATTACAAACATCCTTCAAGAGCACTTTATGCATTAAGTACACGCGCACGTGCATCAGCGCTTATGTGTGTATATATGTGTTTGTATGTATATGTATGATATATGTGCATATATGTATGTATTAATGCATTTACGTTTGTGTGTACATGTGCATTGTATACGATTATGTTACATTTAACGTATAATGTAAATTGACCGAAAGGACTTTGTAAAACACGCATTAGTTATTAACTGTCATAGAGGAAATATATTTCTCGAATTATTGATGCAATTCCATGCAAAACGCTGGAATATAATAATATTATTTATCATTACATTTCTATTGGCTGGCGCTCCTGTTCATTGCCCAGTAAGCTAGTGCAGAATCCATTTTCATTGGTTGCCACTTCTATGTTTATTGTATTTCCTGGCAACTTAGGAACCGCGCATCCTGTGAACTGCCTTCCAAGAAGTAAGTCTAGCTGTGTTTACGTTGGATTCATCAATGCGTGCGCTTGGCTCTTTCGTCTATAAATAAGGCTGTTCATCACGGTAAAATCGTTTCTTGTTTACTGATTGTGTATTGGTGTGGGGTTAGGTGATATTAGCGTTTCCGGCCTATATTATGTGGCCATTTTTATCTGACCCAGTCGCATTGTGTTATATGACCTAGTCGCATCCTAAATTTGACATCGCCTCTGGTCTTTATTCAGCGTAGCTTCTAAACTTTGTACCTTGTATTTAAGAAAACGGTTCACTCACGCTTAGTGCGATGTACGCTATCCAACACCATTTTAGATGCATGTAGAAATATCCACAATGCGAAGAGTCTATCATAGACCTACATGTATAAAGGATATAATTTTATTTCAGTTCTGACGGGGGATTTGAATCCTCGACGTCTTCCTTGGCAGTCCAACACGTTAGCAATTGGACCATATATCGCATCCCACTTATACCATATGTCTTCAAAGGCTCATAGATAGATGCATTCGACTAACCATGGGGTTGCATATAAAAATGACATACAAAATGACATATAAAATAACATATAAAATAACATCTAGAAATGACATATAAAAATGACATATAAAAGATGACATCTGGGAGAATTGTACCTATCAGTCGACGAGACGAGAAACAGAGGAATAATTAATCTAGACCCACAATTGAAACCATTGCACGGAGACTTATTACTATGATTGATTAGCTCAGTGGTTCTTTCTAGAATGTTTCTCTGGCTGAGTGAGTAATCATGAAATACGATGACTGCTCATTGCATTCCTTTTCTGAGGTAGGCCTATCACAATAGGCGCTATATATATCAATTGGCACACATAGGCCTATGCGATTGAAGAGAATCGACTGAATGATGTGAATATAATGCGTGTCCAATGATGTTAATGTAATAATTATTAGTAATTAATAACTAATAACTAAGAATTAACAATTATCTATAAACCATTAACAATTGATAATTTATAATTAGTAATTAATAATTAATATATATATAATCAAAACAATAATAATCGTCAATTAATAATCACTTATTAATAAACAATGTACAAATATAATAAATAAATAATAATTAAATAATAGCTGCTAGTTGATTATTTATTATTTACTAGCTGGCGAACCCGGCGTTGCACGGGTTGAGACAGGTTTTTGGGCCAAGTATGCAAATAAATAGTCTTTATATACACTCTTTATTGACACTCTTGCGTACACAGAACATACATGTACCCACCTGACCGACTGTGCAAACGATGACCAACTACTGTATACATGCTGCCTGTACAATATCTCCCAAGCCGTCCATTCATTCATGACGGTGTAAAAGAATAACAGGTGTGGCAGACAGATATCGTGTGGACATGTGCAGCAGGTGTTTCGTCGACACGCTCCTGGCGACTGAGAGGGAAACTTTCCTTGGGGTCCTGATACAGGGTTTAGGCCCTGGAGACCAGGAAGAGGGCGGCCGCGGGATTCACCAGCCCTCTACTAGGTGTGTCCCAGGTGTTCCCCAGCCAACGGCGAATGCTTCGAGTCAGACACACAGAATCTTCTCTTGTTTTATATTGACTGTTCACAGTGACGACGACGACGACAACAACAACAGCAACAACAACAATAACAACAACAATAATAATAAAACAATCATAATATCTTTTATTTGAAGTGTTATTTGGATTTCAACTTTGTCGATCCTATTTTTTAAGATTATTCTTATAAGTACACCTATCTCGCAATTGTCCCACATTCATAACTGTCACAGTAATTAGGTAATAAAAATGAATGACCTAAATGTCATCATCATTATGTGCGGCAGCCTTAGTCCGTTTTCTAACTTTCACAGTAATTAGGTAATAAAAATGAATTACCCCAATGTCATTATTACCATTAGCAGCAGCTTAAGTCCGTGATGCACCGACACGTCATTTTACGGTCAATGTTAACTGCCAATACGTAGGCTACTAGTATGGGTAATCATAACCGCTAATTTATATAGCTCCACTTTCAGAGAGAATGATCAGAGGTTATCTAGGCCTTATACAATGATAATACGATCAAACAAAATGAATTTTTCGGTCAAAGCGTGGACAAGAGTGAAAGAGCGGCTGAGAAGAATATACGTGGATACAACGTTCGCTGTTTTGCTTTCGCTGGCTAAGTTCGAGGGATGTCAACAGGGCTGGTCAAATGAGTCTCACTTGGGCTACCTGTATAAACAATAACTATCTATCAGTATATTATCATCCTAGTAGGGCTACTGGTCATCCACGGTTTTTATTCAATGGCACCATGAATGGCATTATGAGTGTTGATGCATGGCACATGCGGTTTGGTCACCTGACATTCTTACCACGTTATCCAACCTGTGAAGTCATCGCTGAAAGACCAAACAACTAACATCGTAACAGGTTTTTGCGTATCTGAGTACTACTAACTGTATATTATCAATCATCATCATTCCATTTTTCTAGCTGAGATATGTCCATTTTCCGTTGTCAATTCATTATTATTGAGTAGATCTAGGGCCTAATAATTCTATTCTGAAAAGATGTTGGCGAAAAGTGTTAGCGAGAGGTAAATTCAACATGAGACCCATGGGCAAATGCAAGATGTAGGCCTAAGGGCAAATGTAAGTATATCCTTAGTGGACGTCAGTCTTAATCAGTGTTAGCGTCAGATCCGTTGAGTTTTCGAAAGAACATGAAATACTCAGACTTGAAACTCAGACGAAACAATGTACACTCAAAATTCACAAATGCACAACGCTGTTGATTTCTTCTAAAATGCGCTAAATAAAAGTCAAGATACATGTATAGGTGTAGATTTTAGCGCTACCATGCAATTAACAGTTGTTCTAAACAGCAGGTTAGGGGCTATAGAGCAACGGATTGCGCAGAGTTGAGGAACAGAGTTCGATTCCAATATCCCTCCGCAAGGTTAACCATAGTCCTCTCGCGGCGGTATTGTTTAAACTAGATGTAGTCTATAACGTAATGGGAGCCTTATATGGATGTTGACAGTTAAATCCGACTTCTGAAGTAACTTGTCAGCATTGCTTCTTTTTGTAATTATACTGCGGCTTGTCAGTTTGGAATTTAACTACAAACGTCATTGCTAATATAACACAAGTTGGACAATGGAACGTTCGAATATACATATATTTCAATTTCTCTTATCGAGTTGCGATTTCGCGAAAGTCAGAGAACGTCCGACGTCAGGTCTTATATAACGCATCAAGATTTGAACTGCTTTTACAATTCAACCACCAAAATCGTCTCCATTAGGCCTACATATGCAGTTTTTGAACAATTAACTGAGCAATTCATGATGCAGATTGTATTTTTTTAGGTAAAGGTCCATTAATAGAATAATTGCGCTAGATCAGTGGCTCTTAACCGGGGGTGTGGGCAAACTTGGCACCCTAAGGGACGTGAGGTTCAGTTATTCGGATGCGAGTGGATGGCTCAAAATTTTTGTGGCCTTGACTCATTAAAATGGTTTGATTTTATTATTGCCTTGTATTTTTGAGTATTTGTGTCAATAGACAGTTAATACATCTTACTATGGGTAATTAGTTACTAGTAACTAGGTACTGGTTAATTAATTAAATAGTATGCCTATTGGCTGATAATTTGACCTGAAGATTCAAGGTTTCCTTTGTGTCGTCAGTACTGGGGTGCGGGATGGAATTCCAAGACCTTTGGGGTGCCGACATAGGAATACGTTAAGATTATCGTCACATATAGGCTCCGGTTTCCATCTGCTAATACCAACTTTATGGAACCCACAAATATGGCGATTCGTAGTTTTCCATTACGGGTGTAAGGTAATCGTTTTCTTTTACTGTGCAGTCGACGCTGGCAGAATCACCGGCAGAACAGTTGCCAGAATCCGGAATAAAGTCGTAGAAGTTGGAACTTCGGACGTTTTCGTCTTCATTAGTCCCGCTGCGATGATAGTTGGGCATATCATAATGTTCTTCACTCTTCTCGATCCTACAATGACGTCAAAAGAACGTCAGAGAGACGTCACGTTAAATCCTACACACAATATTGTAATTCATGATTTAGGGTACGGGCCATAAGCTTAGGCAAAACCAGATATACACAGATGCAGCTGGAATTGGGAGGGATAGAACGGAGATACCTGTCGATCCAACAGCGAACTGAATGTGGAAAATTCACTTATAGTGGGTGAAATGAACTGAAAGGGAGATGGTAACGTTATCAAATTGCAAACGCCTGTCCAATTCCTTATAGGCCTACCGAGTGATCGATGGAGTAAGTCGATCAAGTAAGTCGTAACTCAGCCAAGTCGAGTCGGTTTAAAATTATCGTATCGATCGACTTGTATGTCTAAAATTTGTGGATTCCATAGAGTCGAGACAATCGTGTGCTGTGACATGAAATACCTAATATAGCCTATAGACCAAGGCCTATGTCGTGATTTCTTTCAGCTGTTAGTAGGCCTACGTCTGCTGTTATGTGCAATCGCTCACAATAGTGGGTGACTTATAACCGCAGAAATTAAGTATACATTGCAAATTATTTCAGAGCAATCGTAATCTCAACATTTCTACAGCGCCCACAAAAGCGTAGTCGCTGGAACCAGCTTATTCACAGCAGAGCAAAGTTGACGACACAAAGATCGACTCAACTTGTAGACTGACATGTTTACAATGTTGGACGATGAATAGCCTAATAGTTGTTTTGTTTGTACTACTGCGGTAACATTGTTTTGCTGTTATATCTAAACGATGACACAGCCCTCCCAAGAGGCTCCAAGCCCAAAAGTTAACCCGTGCGGTGTGCACTACAGACTACTAACATAACTAGTTATTTTGAGCAAATCTCTTGAACTGGTATTTCCTGCAATTTCGGTACCGTACTGTAGGAGATTCCCTTGATGCCCAGCTGCCTTACTGATCAAGTGGACGGCGACAACGAGACTCTATACTCTATAGGCCTACTTTCAAGTCAACAACACACGATATGCCTGGTATATCGAATATTTGTCCCGTACATTTTCTTCGGACATTTCCCCCGGACCTTTTCTCCAGGACATTCCACGGACCTTTCCACCGAACATTTTCTCCGGCAATTCTCCCGGATATATCTCTTTGATCACTTACCCAGTAAGATAAAGTCCACGATAACTGTCATAAAAAATACGCAAAGAATGGCTTTCATCAACACAGCTTATTTAAGCAAGAATTCTTTCATCAATCCAGTTAAAAAGATAATTGGGCCTGTTTATACGCGTGTGACCGGACAAGAAAGAAAACAGGAAGAAAACGGATTACATACGATATGCGAAATCGAAATGATCTTAAATACTTCAAGACCTGAAAAACGTCAACAGCCTACGTTGCTGTAAGATGTTGTTAAACATTGGAGAACATATATATATGTACATATATATGTATATATATATATCCAGTTTCCATTTAAGGAGAATTCTATACATCAATTCATCTTCTATTTAAGCAGATTTCTTATTATAAATCAAGGTGCTGTTTAAGCAGAATTCAGTTCGTCAATCCAGCTTCTATTTAGGCAAGAAATCTTTTCATCGATCCAGTTTCCATCTAGGCAGAATACTTTCATCAATGCAACTGCTATTTATGAAAAAAATTTAACCTCAGTCCAATTTCCATTTAAGGAAGAATTTGTTTCATCAATCCAGCTTTTATTTCAAATTGAGAGCGCGCGCTATGCGAAGTAAATGGCTGTCAGCAATGCATGTCTTTACCATCATAAACTACGGTCTAACCAAGATTGTTTTGCTCACATATCAAACATAGTTTGGTAGGCTATTTAAATAATTAATAGTCAACTATTAATCGAAATTGCCCACAGAGTACACTTTTTCAGTACTCTGTGCTTAATGAGTGATCAAGGAATACATGTCCAGGGAAATTGTTTCATGGAGAAATGCTCGGCGGAAATGTTGAGGAAATATTTGAGGAAAATGTTCTGAACCGGATAATTATAATATGACTGATCAGCCCTAATGCCTGAAATTTTGTTTACATTTAGACAGTTTGTTGAAGAGTGTGAAATTGAAAATCATTAGCAATTTAATTGCTGGAATATAAGAGTGCAATAATTGTCGTAAACAGTTTAGGCTATCTATATTTTCGCCAAGAGACTACAGTCCGATGGTCGGCAAAAATCGAGCAAGTCGATCGTTCATTTGCCAAGTCTATCGAGTCGGCGAAGTCGATCGAGTTAATCGTCGACTAAGCAAAGTCACTTGACAGTTAACACGAGACATAAAATTCCGTGTAATTCGACCGTCCCTGGTGATGATCTCACAAAATCACGGATATAGATCTACGCACAAAAATCTAGCATCTGATACAACAGTAGCTATGTCCAGAGCACTGATAGACGATCGCAGACACCTACACACATAGCCAGACAACCCTTGATCCATGGGGAGACTCAAAATGGCTGATTAAAGGGAGGAAACGAGTCTTTAATTATGTGCAGAGACAGATACTTGACACGTGGTGAGTGACAACGACAGACCGATGAACAGATAGAGCTACATTAGAGTAGGGAGATGGCGTGTTAGAGGCAGAAGGAGCAGGGAGAGGGAATGGGGGACAGAATGCGAACAAGATAGATTAGCAGACCGAAAAGAGAGAGAAACAGGAGGCAGAGGTGTGGTAGAAGTTCATATATGGAGGACCACGCTTGGGAGAGACAGACAGAGAGTGACAAACAGAAAGCTACAGGGAGGGAGAGAGGGAGAGATTGAGAGAGAGCAAGAGAGAGAGAGAGACAGAGAGAGAGAGGGAGATAAGGAGAGAGGGACGTGGTAATTGTGTCTGATGTCATACACAGAAGAGTGATTGGTCATTAAAGTTTCCAATCTACCTGCGAGCAACGATTACAGAAAAACCCAGGATTCGCTGGTTTCGAGTTGTAACCGGATGTTGCGAATTGCAATTGCGAACACTGCGCCAGCTAAGACCGAATTGCGGAATTATTCATGTTAATATAACAAATGGGAAGCTTTTTATTAATTCATTCTGAGCATTTATATAGCGCTCCTTCCAGAAGCTACCCAGGAGCGCCCCCAGTCCTGCCACGACAAGAAGAAAAAAAAGACTTGTGCGACTTGTAAGAACCTGACGGAAGCCAGGCCAATACCTGAATTAATAATGCAGTTACTGCGATGAATATATACGACATAGAGAGACTTGGACTCAACTCGAAGACTTTCGGTGACTCGAGTCACTTGACAAGTTACTATTACGGCTTAGATTTGCCTGTATTGGACCCCTCTGACTGAAACGTCTCTTTCTCTCACGAGCTGTTGGTCGAGCACCTCAGCTTGTTCTTTCCACAATTTCGCAGGCATCTAGAGTCCGAGTTATTTTAAAAATTGCTGACACCAAGAAATGACAACCTATGATGATGTGATGATGACGATGACTTATGTTATTGACTGCTGCTGTGTATAATAATGCTGATGACTGATCATGAAGAAGGATGAGAAGGAAATGAAGAAGAGAAAAAGGAAGTAGAGATGAAGGAGAAGGAGGGAGGGAGGTGGAGGATACACGCACAAGATGATAATGATGACGATGATGAAGATGACGATGATGATGATGACCATGATGATGATGACCATGATGATGACGATGATGATGACGATGATGATGATGACCATGATGTTGACCATGATGATGACGATGATGATGATGACCATGATGTTGACCATGATGATGACAATGATGATGATGACCATGATGATGACGATGATGATGGTTATGATGATGATGACCATGATGATGATGATGATGACCATGATGATGATGACGATGATGATGATGATGACCATGATGATGACGATGATGATGACGATGATGATGATGATGGCCATGATGATGACGATGATGATGACGATGATAGTGATGATGATGATGACCATGATAATGACGATGATGATGATGATGACCATGATGGTGATGTCCTGTTATCCTCCGTTGAATCAGAGTGCCTACTGCAACATTCACTTTCGATGAGTTTCTGTTATGGAAACGATGAGACACTAACCTGCGTTTTTTCAGAGCAAATACAACAGCTACCGAAATAACAATGGCTGTTATTACAACACCTCCCACAATAACAGCGACTAACGTTGTCACTCGATCTGCAGAAAGAAAAACATATTTTCCGGAATAATTATGTGGCCGATTAAGTAAACGTGCCTCTAGTATTGGCTAAGTGCTCGATGTATTAGAGGCGCTGACTAATTTATAAGCGAACGTAGGCCTATCTAGCGACCTGAATTGTCATTATATCTCCTATTCACATAGCGATATTTCTTCTGTCCAGATTTATTTCACCTTCACACTCATAGTTCTTCCACTCACTTACTAGACAGACCTACCTATGGATCTCCTATATCAAAAAGAACCTCCCTAAGTCCCTGTCTTAATTGGCTAATATGGTTGATCGTGTGCTCTCCTATCTACATGTCTCTCCGTCCGTATTATACCATACCAAGATTAGTTTAGTTGACCTGATATATCCACTTAAGCACACGCTCGGTGACTCCTCTGATTACAAAGAACACACATACCTAGAATGTTAGGTAAATCATGATTTTCTTCTCAAGAACTTAACTTACAGGCTCGTGCGAAGATATAGGCATAAGGGCTGTTAATATCGCGATAAAGTATCGCGATACTTTGGTATCCGCGATCTCTTTTGCATATCGCAGCGTGTGTTGCGATAATTTTATTTGGTCTGTATCGCGATACTTTTATTTAGCCAGTCATCGATGCGCGATACCATTACTTTTTCTCACCGTAATAAAAATTATTATAATATTTCTCATTTACTTGAAATCTTCGTGATCAAGAAATGGTGAGCAATAAATTATCACGCTCAGAGAATTGCCCTTGTTGCTATCTACGATCTATGGTTTGAATCGAAAGAATCTATAAATATGGAAACGACCGGATATATAATGGTTTCCCTCTAGGCCTACATCCTTGAGTTGCAAAGTCAGCCCATATTCCATGCGGAACATTGGGGAGATGCTCAGCTCCTTTTCCTGGAACCTTGAGCCGACGACGGACGTATCCCAAGGTCCTGGACACGGGGCCAGTGATATCGCAGGAGTTGTCGTTTACTTCCCAGCTTCCTGCTTGGTGACAGAGGCTCGTGTGCGCAAACAACTTGCCCAGGGTCGTTACACGTGGTCGAACACACAATGGCATGCGCCGCGAGCAACCGCAATACCGAGAGGCCACCGTGTAGCACGCTTGAGTAGTACACAGTTTGAAATGATGGTTTCTCTACGTATGGCAAAATGGTAGATTGTGACAATTCATAATGCATGTGTATAAAAATAATAATTGTAATTATTCTGATTTTTTTAATGTAAAAATGATTATTGTAATTATACTATTTTTTGTTATGTGAAAATAATAATTGTAATTATTATGATTTTTTTAATGTAAAAATGATTATTGTAATTGTACTGTTTTTTGTTATGTGAAAATAATAATTGTAATTATTCTGATTTTTTTAATGTAAAATGATTATTGTAATTATACATTTTTTGTTATGTGAAAATAATAATTGTAATTATTGTGATTTTTTTAATGTAAAAATGATTATTGTAATTATACATTTTTTGTTATGTGAAAATAATAATTGTAATTATTCTGATTTTTTAATGTAAAAATGATTATTGTAATTGTACTGTTTTTTGTTATGTGAAAATAATAATTGTAATTATTCTGATTTTTTTAATGCAAAAATGATTATTGTAATTATACTATTTTTTGCTATGTGAACATAATAATTGTAATTATTCTGATTTTTTAATGTAAAAATGATTATTGTAATTGTACTGTTTTTTGTTATGTGAAAATACTAATTGTAATTATACTGATTTTTGTATGCAAAAATAATATTGTAATTGTAGCCTACTGCTATATCTCTAGCACATGTTTTGTGTGATTAAACATGAAACTTGTTCGTCGAAAGTGTTAGTGAAAGTAATGGTATTGCAATACTTTTCAGAAAAAGTATTGGTATTGGTATTGCAATACATTTTTTCAGTATTGTTAAAAGCCCTGATAGGCATTGCCCCAAGCGCAATGCTTGCTAATGTAGAGTGAGGCAGGATCGATAAAGGTGAGAGGAGGTTGGACTGGTACCTGGACCTAAAGGAGGCTGAAGCGATTGTCGACTTAATCTCCAAATTTCTAAAGCGCCACTTGAAAGCTAAGCGCAGAGCACCAGCTTATTCACGAGCGATGCGTAAAATCGAAAGGGTTGTCAAAAGGATAATCCGTGGGAGGTCAAAGTTCGGTTTCCAAGGAGGTCAGCGGTGAGGCTGTAAACTTCATAACGTCGACGTGACGGAGTGCTCTCGTTGACATGCACACAAGATTTCTGCTTCCTGTAAAGAATATTCAACACCCGTTATTTGCCAATGATAAATATCCTTACCTAGGTACTCGTGATCCGTCTGAACGTGAGATGCGGACTTTCCCTGAGCATCAGACTCTGACGTAGAGTCTTTTGCAATTTTTGGGTTTAGTTGCGTGGATCGTTCCACGGATGAATTAGAGGAAGTCATGTCGCCCTCTTCCTTCTCGATCTCGGCCACTTTCTTGTCGTCAGACGTATACGAGTGACTATTAATGGCGGTTGAAGTGGACGTTGGGGAGTGCTGCGACTTAGGGGCGGATGATCTGGAAAGTATTGTGGGGAATGTCGTGATGAGATTCATCAATGGAGGAGAGGTCGGCATGGCTGAAATACAAATAAGTACTTACGATCATCATCATCATCACCGCCACCATCATATAGATATATTATATAGAGTTGGGGTGCGCTGAGCCAACGTATTGTTGTTATACACGTTGCATTTTTCATTTTTTCCTGCACATTGGGATTGGCTTTAAAAGTATAAACGCTATTGTCTGCAATCAGTGGCAATAAGCCTGCAGCTTCTTTTCTTTTCCTGTGCTTGTCGATTTGCATTCAACACAGCAACCTCGTGGCCTTGAAGGTAACCTTCCATTCGCTCCCAGAGGACGAGGTCTGACAACTAATTTTACACACATAGTTTGAGCGCCTCTGATTAGGTTGTACTGTGAGAGGCGCTTTAAAAATCCGTAAATAGAATAGAATAGAATAACATAACATAACATGTTTTATAGGGGTTCAGAAGATCATATCTGTGTAAGAGCCACTCCTTTTTCTTCCTTTGTTTCCTCGTTACTTCTTTCTAATACCAAAATTTCTTCAGTTTCCTTGAATGCGTTTACTGAATGTAATGGAGCGGACTGTTCATCTAACTCATTCCATGCATTTACTACCCTTGAACTATAAAATCTTTGCATCCATATACCGGCCGGTTCTTTATATATCCTGTATCTGTGTCCTCTGGTTTTATTGGCCGTGGCAAATGAGAAAAACTGTTGTACTGGTAGTGTGTCCTTCCCTGTCATTATTTTGTATGTTTCAATCAAGTCTCCTCTTTTTCTTCTTTTCTCCATTGTTGTCAATCCACATCTCTTCATTCTATCCTCGTATCTTAGATTTCCTTTTATCATTTTCGTTGCTCTCCTCTGTATTCGCTCTAATTTCTCGATATCTTGTTTCAAGTATGGATTCCATGCTTGTACACAGTACTCAAGGTTTGGTCTGACCAGTGTTTTATACAACTCGAGAATTATTTCTCTCTCTCTCTGCTGACTATTGTTCTTTTGATCATTCCTAACACCTTGTTGGATTAGAATAGTAATCTCTAAGTTCTTGGGAAACGAAGATCCTCAGGCAAAATAATAATAATAATAATAATAATAATAATATTACTATTATACAATAATAATGATGATGATGATGATAATAATAATAATAATAATAATAATAATAATAATAATAATAATAATAATAACAATTATAACAATAATAGCATTGAAAAATAATAATGGATGGCCTGATGAACAATGAAGGTTTGATCTTCCAATCTGACTAAGCACAAAATCTCTGCGTGGTCGCTGGGAACCTGCGAAAAACTTCCTCTTTCTGCCAACGTATTTTGTTAACAATACAACGCTTTGATGCGGTCGCGTTTTAGGGCACTTTCGCCAACCAGGAAAACAACAACGATCTGGATAATTTCCAGACAAATTGCATCAACAGTTCGCGATATCCAAGTTTCTGAGAGATCCAGTCTAATACTAACAATAATAATAATATTGTTGTTATTAATAATAATTATGATTATTATCATTATAATCGCTATCATAGACTAATTATTTATAATAACAGTGATGGCTAATACAACGACAATAAGTATGGTAATAAAAGACTAGGCTCATTGAAATTTCTTTGATCAAAATTGGATTAGGTCCATTTTGAATCACATGTATTAACATCTGTTGCAGTATACCCCTACCTCTGCAGCTGTATGTGATGTTGGTATAGTCATTGTTAGGGCCCAAAACACTGCATCCGATGTGGCGAATCTCAACGCTCATTGAACATGATGGTTGACCGTTGCAGGTATGGACATTGTTTCTGTAGTTGATGCTCGGAGCTCCACGACAGTCATCCTGACGAGGACAACAGGTGCTCCCACTGCAACGAGAATCTCCGAGAATGACGTCATCAATTTGGATGCGACCAGTTAGACAGTTGAGTAGCAGCGTGCCACGCTTACAGGCGCTCACGGTATCTGCAAACGTATCATCATCATCGTCATCATCGTCGTCGTCGTGGTCGTCGTCGTCGTCTTCATCATCATCATCATCATCAACGTCATCGTCATCATCATCATCATCGTCATCGTCATCATCATCACTATTTCCGCTATTTGTCGATATGGGCATTGCTTCTAACAGCCACCTTCGCCATGGATGACAAGATATTACAATTTTCAACCGTCTCTTACGCAAAAGTATATAATGACCCAATATTTTCTCTTGGCCAATTTTACTCTGATCTATTTGGATGTAATAATCCACACGAATTGGCTGTTTTCATCAAAGACAGCTATTATCAGAAAATACTTCAAAACAACGATAGAGTTTTTAGGAAAAGCATTTTTTACAATGAGATTTTAGACTATGACGGCAATAATAAAATAAATCATTAATGTCGCGCACATTCGGCAAAACATGTTAAAACTTCATTCAATAGTCTTTGGACGAGTAATAATAATCAAGTAACCTATAATGCGATAAATAATACGCAGTTCCTAACGTATTAAAAATAGTATGTATCGAATTGGTGATATATTAACCAAACTAAAAGAAACACTTGTTACAGTAGATAGGCTACAGTTGACGAAATGATTTGGGTCGATGGAACTACTAACAAATCAAATCAAATACTAATCATGAAACCAGATCTTCTTAAGTATTTGAAAGACAACGCTCGACGACGAAGATATAAGGCTGGTCTTACATTGCCGAGCAGAGGTATGAGAACTCTCCATCGCAAACGCAAAGACAAATACGAAGTAAAACGTCGTCATTGTCTCTCATGTCGAAACACCATTGGCTACTGTGAATTTGGTAATGCCACTTTACCAGTGACCGGCTGTGCTATAATCGCTGACTGAAAGCTAATTACTCATTCACTAACTTTGCGTTTCGATCGGGAAATACTCTGCTTAGTCGGGCTACACTCGCTTATACATTCTGATGTTTCCCTCTACACAGTGTTCAAAAAAAGAAACAACAATAAAATTGCAGTTGTAAATCCTGTTCGCACATTTGTGGCATCTTTGACGCGGGAGTCAAAACTGTATCGTCTTTAGGGGACAATATTATTATTTTCATCAACACATTTTCAAAATAATTCCCAGTTTAACGTTTAAATTTAGCGAAAAAGTTTAATAATACGTCATTTCAAAGCTATTGTCCTCAGATTATTCAAATGATTAATTGCCTGTAGCTTAAATATAAGGAAATATGGTATTGGTTTTACTTTGATCAAATTCAATTTTTGCTTCTATTTTTATTGCTGTTAACGAACTTTTTCTGCACACAATGTAGATTGTATTCGTAGAATAAATAATTGAACTTGTGACACTGTTATTTACGTCTCTGTTTCTGCAGCTGTCTCCCACCCGTCTTCTCTGTTTCTGCCTCTGTCTATGTATTTCTCTGTCTTTCTGTCTGTCTCTCTGACAAACATGCCTACTCACTCATTTTTATCCGTAACTATCGGTTTATGTCGCTGTTGGTAACTGTCGGACAACTGCTGGACGTCTCTAGGTATCCCTCTTTTATTTCATATCTCTCTTGCAATCATTCTTTTCCTAACCATCTATATCAAAACCTCTATCTTCTCTAGTTCTCTTCTTTCTCTGTGTTTGTCTGTCTATCTGACTGTTTGTCTGACGCTTATTCATCTGTTTTCCCTCGGTCTGCTTCTTCTTCTTCTTTGTGTATCTCTCCTTCCTGTCTACTCTCTCTCCCTCATTACCCCCATTTCTCTATCTCTCTTTATCCCTCTCCTCCTCTCTCATGGTCTCATTTCTTTACCCTCTGTCTCTCTGTCTCTCTTCGTCCTTCTCTGTCTCTCCCACTGAACATCTGCCTCGCTCCTTTCCGAGTTCCGTTTCTGTGTCACCATCATTATTCATCGGTTCCAATAGATCATCATAACTTCCGCATTCACACGTAACTACCCACATGCACACAAACATCCTTCACAGACGTACTTATGCACTTACATAGGTACACACGTATGTGAATCGGCGCATGCATGTATGTGTGCTTATGCTGTATGTATGTATGTATGTACGTATGTACATATATGTATATGCATGTATATATCTTCATGTATACATTTATGTCATTGTGTTTGTATACATACATGTGTATATATTTTGTGACGCGTGTATACAAATACGTTACGTAGGCCCTATACGAATTATGATATTTAGATAGACCGAGAGAATTTCTAAAAACTCGCATCACGTCATTGAACCATATTGTCGAGATTTGTACCATTAAAATTAACCGCATTGCTCTAATTAACTACTTTTGTTCATCGTAACCTCTAAACTTTACTCTGCGTAATTAAGAATGGCTTCCCACGTTCGGTAGCGTATTTCCTAGCATCATGGTAGATGAGTACTGATATATAATTTATAATATATTATACATAATTTATAATGTTTAATATATAATATATAATTTATGATGTGCAATATGTAATACATATATATAGAGCTTCGGTGCTCTGAGTAAGTATAGGCTCCTCGTAGGTCGCACCTGCTTCGATCCGTCAGATATAATAATATCCCACGTGTATGTAGGCCTGTTGTGCTCACATAATCTGGATGCCTAACATATAAATATACACAATTACAAAGTACTCAATGTAAATATATACATATACACACATAGATACAGACAGCCATCCAGGCACAGGTCTGCATGCGTACATTCTTGGAAATAGATAGGCATATGATCAAATATGTGCATATATTAGGCCTATACATTGGGCATACATGAATATCTATCCATATACAGGCACACACAAATACACACAGACTTATATATATATATATATATATGTGTGTATATATGCATAATTGTATATGTAGCTTTTCTTGCACAAGTATATGAATTATGTTATATAAGCCTACGTGTAGCGGTGCAAATGAGCCTCTTGGACTGGTTTCACGTAACAGCGCGTATCAACTGCAGGATCTTCCTTATCGATTCCAAAGCCCACACAGCTTGTTTGTGCCCCGTGATATCTCTCTGACTATTTTCTAAAACTGTTAGCTGCAACTTGATTTTCCTCTTTATGCTCTGTTGATCGTCTTGGTCTTATTGTACTTAGGACTATGCTACAGCATAGTCCTGGTCCAAAACCGCTATATAAATCTGAAGATGCGATGCGATACCCAAGCTATTATTCTAACAGCTCCTTTTTGTAAGATATTATGTCTGTGTAGATGTAGTTGGAGGTCATTAGTACAGCACCGAACATTCGCTTCGTATTCGCTTCAGGGCCGAATAGTGGGTCAAATTGCTATTCGGTATTCGGCCAAATAGTAGGCCTAGGAATCGAACCGAATACAAATAGCGGTCACATTGCCAACTGCCTGGATCGCAGTATCGCAGAGTGTCAGTAGGCTCATTCTTTGCGAATAGTGACTGAACGTTAACGTTCAACGTTTGAGTCTTGAGTAGGTCAATTGGTAGTTAAGCTTATCAGCTAATGCTACATTATATTGAAATCACTGTTGGTAAGTTCAAAGATGGATAAGTATATTTTTTTCGGTAGAAAAATTTTGTACACTATTCGTATTCGTATTCGGCAGAATAGTAGGTCCAATTAAAAGTGGCAATTATTCGTATTGGGCCAAGTAGGGAAAAGTCACCTATTCGGTACCGGCAGGCCTACAGTCCTGGATTACTTTGCATCGCACCGAACAATTTGACTGTATAAATTCCATGAAAGTAGTGGTTACCTGTGGTCCAGGGGAACTATTATTACCATCAATTAGTATTTTATGTTTAATTGGAGAATAGCTTTACTGCATGACTGTATAAGATAATAAGTTTAAATAATTGTCTGTGGTTATTCATAAGCCAGTCAACTAAACCAAAACGTTATTTCGTTATTTATTATTTTATATGATTCATGCAAGGATTTCTGTGAGTGAAGGACATTGGAGTCGTCAGCAAATATGAGAAAAGTGAGAATAGCTGAGGCATTTGGTAGGTCATTAAAATGCACGGGGAACATGGGAAGTCCTAAATTAGAGCCAGGTGGTACTCAGTATTAAATTATTTTGATTTGAGTAATATTCCGTTGTAAAGGTACCTGCTGTGAGATAACCCTGAGATAACCACTAAGCCATTAAGATTAATCCATAATATCGGAATTTTCAAACATGATGCCATGGTCCACGGTATCAAATGCTTCTGCAGGGTCTATTAAGATGTCCACTGAGTTGGCATTGTTAATAGACCAAGCATGCTCCGGAGAGCGATGTGTCTATCATAAACCTATTGATATATAAGGATAGGCCTAAATTTAAGTCTGACGGGGATTTGAAGCCTCGACGTCTTCTTTGACAGTCCAACACCCTGACCATTGTGGACCGTAATATATCGCATTCCACTTATATGTCTTCAATGGCTCATAGATAAATGCACTCGTCTAACCTTCGGGTTGCACATACGAATGACATCTGGGAGAATCGTACCCGTCAGTCGACGAGACGAAAAACAGAGCAATGATGAAGGCCTATAATTAGGACCAATGCACGGAGTCTCGTCACGATGTGATCGGATTGATTCACACGTGACGTAAACATTCACTCTGGAATGTTTCTTCACACATGCTCCCCTATTATAACTTTACATACAATGCATATATGTATGTGTGTGTATATATACATATATGTATGTATCCATGTATGTATCCATGTATGTAGGTATATATGTATATATGTATGCATGTATGTATGTACTTACGTACGTACGCATGCATGCATGCATGTATGTATGTATGTATGTATGTATGTATGTATGTATGTATGTGTGTATGTATGTATGTGTGTATGTATGCATGTATGTATGCATGTATATATGTATGTATGCATGTATGCATGTATGTATGTATGCATGTATGTATGTATGTATGTGTGTATGTATGTGTGTATGTATGTATGTGTGTATGTATGTATGTATGTATGTATGTATGCGGCAGCTGTGAAAGGGAGTTCCCATTTGAGTGGTAAACATGGACAAAGTGTCTGCAAGGATTGGGCTGTAGCAGAGCGCTATCGCGGAACAACCAGAAGGCTGCGAGTGGAAGATCGCAAGGACGTCTTTGCGGGTAAAATATTGACAAGAGTCCCGATAACTGGCCCCAACCATGCAGTGTTTGGTTCATCATTATGCGCAAATTATATCGTACTAATCACACTTTAAAAAATGATAATCCTAACAAAACATAGACCTATTAATGATCAAATAAATCATGCTAATTAATTATCTATATGTATATATATATAAAGAAGAGATTCTGTTCGTCTGTCTGACTACGCATTGGCACAGTTTTAGAGCTATTCATTCGAAACCTTCGCCGTTGACTCGGGAAACACCTGGGACACGCAGTCGAGGGGTTCGTGAACCCTGCCCCTCCCGTCTTCATGGTCTCCAGGGTAAAAAACCTGTTTCAGAACCTCACACTCAAGTAAAGTTTTCTTCTCAGTCGCCAGGGGCGTGTCGACACCTGCTGCACATTTACCGGCATGTGCACGTGATTTCTGTCTCTTCTTTTACACGGTAATGAATGAATGAACGGTTTGGGAGATATCGTACAGGTAACACGTATACAGTAGTTGGCCATCGTTTGCAGTCGGTCAGATGGGTAGTACTGTGTACGCTTCAGTGTCTATACAGAATGTATACAAACACTATTTATTTACATAAATGGCCCAAAAACCTGTCTCAACCTGTGTAACGCCGGGTTCCCCAACAAGTTCTAAATAAAAGGCATACTAAGCATGCCAATCAGTGAACCTCGATAATATAGGTAATGTTAATAATTAATAGTCTCAATAATAACATGAATCCAATTACCAATCAATAAAAAGCTCTTTTCTTATACCATTTTGCAGATTCAGATTATCGAACGCAGTATTAGGGTAGAGAGACGACCCTGCCATCTGTGTTCACAAATGATACATAACCATATCTGTAATTTATTTCGCGAATTATGTTTATCTACTACGCAATAAGTTGAACAGAAGGCAATCGAAGTTGTCATGTGTATATAAGTTTATAGAAGTCCTAATAAATTAATTTTTAATGTTAAGACTTCTAACTCTTTGGCCTAAGCTCTGCCAGAGTGCAGGAATCGCAGAGACCTAGATTTCAAGACACTTTTCACTCAGTACTCTGAATAATGTTTGTCGGCAGAGATTATTTTGTGCGACGGAGAGCCCGTCATTCAGTCTGTGGTCTCGGACAATTGAAACCACGTATTTTCAGTCTGTGGTCTTGGACAATTGAAAACCACATAATTCAATATGTGGCCTCGGACGATCGAATACTACGTCATTCATTCTGTGGTATCGGGCAAGCTAAAAGAACGTCATTCAGTATGTGGTCTCTGAAAATCGCTACGCGTTGTACGATAGAGAATGAGGACGAAGCCTAATTTCGTAGAAACAGGACCAGAGCATCCAACCTATAAAATTATGGCCTGCGATTATCCCTACAGTCGCAGACAGCGTAATATGTTAGTCAATGCTCCATATTTTGCAAGTGGGTAACAAACATGACAAGGCTCGTAATGGGTGGCTGTATACCAGAGGTGTAACAAGGTTTTGAAAAGTGGGGGGGGGCCATAATTTAAATTGAAAAATGGGGGGCGGGCACAAATTATCATAACAAAAGTCATCATAAAAAGCCATTGGAGAAACATAAAGAGAACCGATATGGGGCACTGAGCACTAAAACTGGGGGGCTTTGCTGGGCGGCGCCCCCTCTGCCCCCAAGCGGCTTGTTACACCCCTGCTGTATACATCTAGGTTACTCTAACTAGGCAACATGCACGACATTGCACGTGTCTATTACTTAGTGCGTGATGTATGATCCAATGACTGAGGGTTGGATCAACTATGAACAAACAATTGAAACACTTCTCTATAGTCAGTACATGTGCTTGGTAGAGACGTTCTCTCGCTCTCCGCTACTAACTCTTTCTATTTAAGTCTCAGTCTCTGGCTCTATCTCTGTCTCTCTCTCTGCCTCTCTCTGTCTCTATCGCTGTCTCTTTCTCTGTCTCTATCTCTGTCTCTCTCTGTCTCCGTATCGCTCTTTCTTAGCCTTCCCTCTGTGCGTCGTTTAATAGCTCGATTCTATTAATTTACTTATTATGGTTGTTTTTGTCTCTCTAGGTCATATTTGCTGTCTTCCTGCCTGCCTGCCTGTCCTTGTGTCTGACTATATATGTGTCTGTAAGTATGCATGTGTGTGTGTATGTAGGTATGCATGCATCATGCGTGCGTGTCTGTCTGCTTGCCTGTCTGTCTTCCTGCCTGACTGTTCGTCTATCTAGATCTATCCTATCGCTGCCTATCCCAATATTTTCCGGTTCACCATTTCCTCTTGCCTAGAGTGCACGCATTAGCATACATCCCTTCACTCGTTTCCGACATCCTCACCATCCTATGCCTCTCCTGAATTGCATCCTCTGATTCTGCGTTGATATAGAGGTCCGGTGGACCCCCTTCGTCAATGTCCGAATCCACCGCTTCTATGACGACAGATTTCTTGCGACAGTCGGCCACAATATAACACCCTTTCTCGGTCGCTATCTTCCCATTCTTCTTGTTTGCCACCACCGCTTTCAAGGTCGCGACCTTTGGAATATCCGGGTGTTTCCGCTGACCCTGGATCTTGGCCAAGTTGCTTCTGCTGGCGTTGATGCTCTTCGGAGCGAACCCTGATTCCGCTGCCTGCTCTACAAGGTCACGGTTCAGCGGTAATTCAGGGTCCGTTAGATCTACTAAGAAAGGGGGGATGTCATCTGATATGAAGGACTGGACGCGATCTCGTTGGTCTGGAGTCTGAGCTTCAATGTTCGAGTACCATTCTGAGGCTATGGGAGGCTCCGTCGGTTCATTCTTCGATTTAGACGCACACCTAGAAGGATAGCAGACATTAAAATAATGATGATGATAATATTTATGATGATGAAGTTAATAATAATAATAATAACAATAATAATAATAATAATAATGATAATAATAATAATAATAATAATAATAATAATAATAATAATAATAATAATAATAATAATGATAATAATAATACTACTAATAATAATAATTTATTATTATTAAATAAATAAATAATAATATTAATAATAACAAATGATAATAATATAATAGATAAGAAATATACGTGTGTCTGTAACATTACCCTTGTGTCACTGCGTCATTCGCTAAGCGGCGACAAGCAGCGATCCACCGAAGGCCTTTGAGTGGCAGCCACTTCCGCGTGAGGGCCAAAACAAACCTAACCAGCTACCATTTCCAGAGGGCGGCATAAATTTCTACAGAACTACTATTGGCAATGAATCATTATAATATTTATAATATTTATTATACTTATAGACGACATTAATTATAATAATAGTAAAAATAAATACTGAAACGACAGAAATAATACTATTTTAATAGTAGTAATAGTAGCACTAGTGCAGTATTGCTATTATTCTTAATGTTCTTGTTTTGGTTTTTAGTATAATGTTTATTGCTCTTGCTGTTGTTGTTATTGTTATTTCCATTATCATCATCATATTATTATTTTTTTATTGTTATTATTATTATTATTATTATTATTATTATTATTATTATTATTATTATCATTATTATCATTATTACATCATCTGTGGTGGTCATGGTTGCTGTAAGAGTGTACCAGTCAAATTCAGCTCATCCAAGCTAGGCCATTGGTCAGTGGGTGAGTTGGATGGAGTGTACAAGGATGGGTGAATTGGTGGGTGGGTGATGGGTGATTATGAGAATGGATGAGTGAGTCGGTGAGTGGGTGAGTGGGTGAATGGCTAGCGGGACCCTTTGGGTTTCATAGGGTTCTTCTTTCTTTTTCCCTATTGATCCGTCCCAGAGCACCAGCTTTTACACGAGCACTGCGTTAAATCGAATGGGTTATCGGTCATCGGTGATGGGTGAGTGTGTGAGGATGGATGGATGGATAAATGGATGGATGGATTTGATCGTGTGGAGATGGATGGATGGCTTGGAATGAAGGAGTCAGTCAAGTGTGGCTCAGATGATTAATTTTGGGGCATTTATCTATTTATTATGCGCCTCTTCCCGCTTCCTTGAATTAGGTGCTTAAGCAAACGCTATGGCGGTATACATACGTCTACATTAACCGATTAGATTCGTCAAAAACAAAGTAAAAGTGAAGCATTCGGTCAATATGATAACTACCATTAGGCGTAGATAAATGGCGTTTTAAGTCGTTATCATAAGAATCGCAAAATGACGATTTATTACATGTGCACCAATCCTAATTATTGATTATGATCATCATTTTCATGATCATATTATAGGGTGACACAAAAGTTCGTTCACCGTTTTCAACTTAAATATCTCGATCAAAATTATTTGGATCTCTTAAATATTTATCAAGCGCATACAGGACTCAAATAAGAAATAACCCTGAAAATTTTAAGTCGAACGTGCGGTAAATGACAAGACAGTGTACACGACGGCGCGAGAGGTGCATTTATGGCTCGCGCCTGTTTGAAACGTCACCATTGTTCATGCCGCTTCCATGAGTGCAAAATGGAAGCATCGACACTGGACTGTGTGGAAGACTGGTCTAATGTTTTTTTCACCGATGAGTCGTTGAATCGCTTTCAAAGCGTTTCATGTACCGAATGCGCAAAACACTACTGTTTGGGTTTCACAGGAGTAGAACGTTCCGTCTGCTCCACAAAATGATGTTTAGTCCGTCAGTAATAATGTGGGGTGGAATGACAGCTAGGGTCTCACAAGCCATCATTTTGTGCCAAATGGTACCAGACGGAACTCGCAGTGCTACATTCTAGAATCTGGACTAAAGCAATACGCGAAGCCGACATTTCGAGAGACAATGGCAGTATTATGCAACGAGAGTTACTTGCTGACAAAGATCTTGGGAGTATTTCAGCGGGATGACAGCCTGTAATAAAGGCTGTCATACACCAGCTGTGACGATGAAGTGGCCAGACTACATACTCCAGTCACGCATAAAGCCGAATGATTGGTCAATAAAACTTTAATCCTAAATCAAAGATACGAAATCTGCTCAAACGTCGCCTCGAAATTGGAGATCGGTCGAAATTGGGACACTTCAGTCGCTGATTCAGTTTATGTCGTGCTGTCATTACGCAGAAAGAAAACACTGTACGCCAATTATAGCCTACGTCTGTAAGACCTACAGGTAAAAATATTGTATGTTGGTCTAATAGGCCCAATATTTTGCTTACAGTTATATTATGATGAACAAACTGTATCGCATGGCAGTTTTTTTCCGAGAAACTGGTTTTCTTTAATTTTCTTAATATATAATGGCAACCACTAACCCGATTAAAGTAAAATTTGTACCAATATCTTTCATTTCACTTTTGCGTGCACTGACAAAATATCAGAAACAAATATGAAACCCTTCCTGAAAAAACGCATTTTGAAAACGGTGAACGAACTTTTGTGTCACCCTATATATTACCCGAGGTATCAAAGGTATCTCAGGATCTAGGAAACATTTATTATTATTAAGGAAAAGTATTATTATTTTTATTATTATTATTATTATTATTATTATTATTATTATTATTATTATTGCATGTTAAAAGCAATAACATTAAAACAAAAGCAATAGTGATGTTATATAATATTCCGCCTAATTAAAATTCCAAATGACTGCAGACTCATGAAAGAAATTACTTTAATTATAATTAATTTATTAGACAGTGAAACTCAATTACATTTTGGCTGAATTGAGCCCCTACCAAAGAAAAAAGATAAATAACGCAAGTTAAGGCAAGGTAAAGTAAAGTAAGAGAAGGTAAGACACAATAAGGTATGGTAAGGTAAGGTAGGGTAAGGTAAGGTAAAGTAAGGTTAGATAAGGTAAGGTAAGTTAAAATAAGGTATGGTATGGTAATGTAAGCTACGGTAAGGTAAAGTAAGATAAGGTAAAGTAAAGTAAAGTAAGGTTAGGTTTACAAAGCAAGGCAAGGTAAGCTAAAGTAAAGTAAAGTAAGGTTAAGTAAGGTAAGGTAGGGCAAGGCGATGTTAGGTGAGGAAAGGTAAGTTAATGTAAGATAAAGTAAGATAAGTGAAGGTAATGAAACGGCAACCTAATGTAAGGTAAGGTAAGATGGTAAAGTTAGGTATGTCTTTTCTGCGCTGAAAGGTTAAGCATCTTGTTAAAATGGAATGCAACTAACTTCTTTCTGTGTGCACATTCTCTCACAATTACGACGATTATTAAAACGAGAACCGTCGCTGAGGTAACGTAGAGGAGTTTAGTGGCCAGTGGTTCTTCTAAAAATTGCAAATAAAAGTCTTAAAATTAATGCATGACTAAAGAAGACAAAGAAATATCGTAAGCAAAACATGAAACAAAAACCGATCAAACATAAAATAGAAAGGTGAAACCCGATGACATGAACTAAAACCACTACTACAGTCAACTCAACCCAATTACTGATTTCCCACTTACACTTTATCCTGTGTCACCAGTTACATACATGTAAACGTTGCCTGTTACCTATGATCTCTTTACCACCTAATTATACCTGCATACTTACCAATAAAAAGCCCCTTAGGTGAAGTATTTTCTGTACTGTCGGCGATGAATTTGGTAGATGCTGGTGCTGAGCTATACACACTCATGTCTGTTAACAAAGAACACTACTGTTGCTAGAACCAAACAATGGTCCTTGGAAAGTAGGTTGTGTAAACTCGTCGTGCTTCCAAAGTAGTGTATAGCTTGATGACGGTGTTATAGCCTTGAAGTTAAAGATGAATCCTGCTATGCACTTCCTTGCGCACAGGACTTTGTCATTCTTAGGTTGCTCAAAAGAAGAAGAGCAGAAGTGAACACGTTCTCTACAGTCTCCTGTGAGAAACGGGAGCTTTACTTTCCATATGCATTTCCTGATGTAGTTATGTGGTTTAGTAGGCCCTACTACGTGATCTGTGCCGAACACTATGCTCACTTAAGTTGATGGTTTCACTTTTTGTCTTATATTCGACCACTTTCTTTTCCGACGTCAGATTTCATAGGTTAGCATTTATCACTAAAATAAATTAAGTGAGTTTCTTGTTCAACTTGTTTTACTGCTGCACTCTTTCCAGTGGTATTTTGTGATAGTAAACCTTTGCCAACAGGAAACTCAGATCGCTATTAACCAAGATTTTACTTGCTGATCTTCCTAGTGTCGAATCTTGACATCGTGAATTGTTCATATTCAAAAGTAGTTCTTGGTCGTTTGATGAAATATACATTCGTTTGCTCTAAAATAACTATCGATCAACATATTTGCTTAGGCTATTCGTCTCGCATAGGACGATTCAAGAAATTAAACCGAGTTAACCTTTCTAATTTAAATTTATGCTAAACATTTAAAGCATCAGTGCTAAGTATTTATTTCAACTGAGCTTAAACTTTTGTGAAATTTTCCATAATGAAATGATCTTGTTCACGTGGAAGAGGATCCTTTTCGAAATAGTGACAGATCAATTCTTGAGCTTCTTTACAATTCCTTTAGCGCCAATTTCAGCAGCTCGAGGTCAGCATCAGGTCACCTATCTAAAATAAAGTAAGGTAACGTGGGAAATAAAGTAAGATAACGAGGAATATGAAGTAAGGTAACGAGGGAAATGAAGTAAACTAACGATGAAAATGAAGTAAAGTAACGAGGAAAATGAAGTAGGGTAACGAGGGAAATAAAGTAAGGTAACGATGAAAATGAAGTAAGGTAACGATGGAAATAAAGTAAGGTAATGAGGAAAATGAAGTAAGGTAACGATGGGAAGAAAGTGAGGTCACGTGCAAGAAAGACGACGATGATGATGACGATAATAATAATAATAATAATAATAATAATAATAATAATAATAATAATAATAATAATAATAATAATAATGACAGAAATAATATTAGAACTGACTATAATATTGTAATAACATAACAAACTCGTGCAACCTAGTTAAATAAATATGTAATATTATATATGGGCTTGCATACATACAGTAGGCTACGTTGTCTTCCCTCAGATCTATGGCTTGTTCTTTCAACTAGGAGCTCTGCATTATACATTTGAGACGCATTTGAAGAGTTCCTTTTCATCGGAGTCGGACAGAGAACGTCTCTGAGCAAGTAACTTGGAGGGGCGCTATATAAGTGCAATAAATGGATGAATCAATAACCGAATTAATTAATTAATTAACGAACGAACAAATGAATTGATGATTGATTGAGCGAATACTTACGAGTAGAGACTCACCGTAGCTTCAAAGTATGTGTAGTCAATGAATGTTGAGATGAAAATAGTTGCACTGTGTAGCTGATCAATGTTTGCCAGCAGGGATGGCCTCCTTTGATAATTGAATAATTAACTGCAACGGTGAAGAGAGACAGAGACAGAGACAAAGATAGACACAGAGACAGAGATAGTGACATAGACTGCGGCAGATAAATGGATTGGACTGGTTTCGCTTTGTGTCAGGTTTATTTTTTGTCTGAATAATGCAGACACTGCTGTGTGATTCTTGTCCACGAAACCAATTGAGGTAAATAACTTGGACTAAGCCATAGCAGCTGTTCGTGTATGAGGAACTAGAAAATTAAGTAAAGAATGGAGTGGACAATGTATGTGTGCATGTACGATTTTGTTGATTCCCGTTCTTATCGATTGGCTATTTAGATTATGGATTTGCTAATCGATTACACAGACGGTTAACGCACGTATGTCTGTGAGTATTTGCATGTATATATATAGGCATGTATGTATGCATTTACGTATATAAGTATGCAAGTATATATGCATGTATACATTTATGCATGTATTCATGTATTTACGTATATATGTATGTATGTATGTCTTTACCACGTGTATATGTGTTTGTTTGCGTATGTATGTACATATATATTCGTATATATACATTTATTTATTTATTTATTTATTTATGTATCTGATTATGGTGATGTTACAAAGTTGACAACTGTGATAGTGATATGTGTCACGTGGACGTCACATTATCAATTAAGAAATTAACAACTTTACGAATAAAAAGGGATAGATTTCTGAGGCTGTGGTGATGGTGGGTCAGGCGACGGCGATGGTAATGCTGGTGGTGGAGGGATGGTGGCTACGGAGGCAGAGACGACGATGATGGTGGTGATCGTGATCGTCATAATGATAATAATCACGATTATGACGATGAAGACGGTCTATATTCGTGATATGTTAGTTAGTTTCAGTTTTACAACATTATGTGATAACAAAGATCATTATCGTCACCCTCCTCCTTTATTGAAGCTTGGGACTGGCACTGCCGGACTGCAAGCAGTGGATGAGTTTAGGCTGTTATTAGTAATAGTGGCCGATCGGTTATAGCGGTCAGCCCGTAAAGTTCAGTGTGCGCTGAGCGAGCGGGTTCGACCCTCGTCCGGGGCGTCACTGTGTAGTAATTTGCAAACAATTGCTCTGCAGTACAACTGCAATTGCGCTGCCCAGGAGTGTGTACTTCTGAGCAAAAAAATTGTTTGAAGAAGGGCGGTATCAAAATTCGGTAATGAATTTTCGGTAATAATAAGGATGATAGGAGCTACCTATATTAGGCCTATTAAGTGCTGAAATTGAGGTTCACAACGACGATTAATTTTGTGCAGGGCGGCAAACAGGCTAATGAAAATAAAAATAGGGTGAATGTTAATAGAAATAAAGTGAAGTAGGAAAGGAAGACAAATAGAAAAGAAGGACAGAACGAAAGAAACCGAAACTTTCGTCTAGTTGGCATGGATTCCGTTAATCGTTACCCTAAGATTCCGCTAGGGTCCATCATACTTAGATGTCTACTAAAACACCCCCTATACCAGGTGTGGAAAGGGTGGTATCATCCGTTATATTAGGGGTAACCATTACTGATAGACTAAGTTTTGACCCACATATTGACCAGATCTGTATAAAGACCAGCCAATCACTCTATGCAATGCGCATCCTTGTTGCTCATGGTCTGTCGGGGACGCGCTTATATGATGTAGTTCGAGCCACCTCGCTTTCCCGCCTCCTCTATGCTTCTTCTGCATGGTCAGGCTTCGCCAATGCTGGTCAAAGAATGCGACTTAACGCAATTGTAAGGAAACTGATACGGCTTAAGGTTCTGCCTTTTGACCAGATGACTTTTGATGACCTATGTGGTCGTGCAGATTCTTCTCTTTTCTCTTCTGTGCTACACAATCCTTGTCATGTTCTAAGTTGTCTTTTGCCGCCTTTAAAGATTGTTACCTATTCACTCCGTCCTCGATCGCACAATCGAGAGATCCAGCGCAATGACGCACTAACTCGATGTGGTTTTATCACCCGGATGCTATACATCGGAATCTATTCCTATTGTGAGCGTAACTAGGCCCAGTATTATTTGATTTCTATTTACTCTAGTTACTCATGGGCTGTCTGTTGTGTAATTGCTAGTTACGATTATTTTATGAGTGTACATTATTTTACTCTAACTACTTTGAGGATGTCTAATTACTGTGTAATTCCTTGATATGTTTATTTTGAGAGTGTACATTGTTTTGAAAGTTCATATAATGATGTGCCCGCAGTGCGTTTGCAAGCGGTTCAATAAAGTACATACTTACTTACTTTACAATAGGCCCCTAAGTAATACGCTGAACTGGAGGAAGGAAGTAGTTTTTGCAATTTTTTACATCCATTTATTGCACTTATTTAGCGCCCCTCCAAGTTACTTGCTCAGAGACGTTCTCTGTCCGACTCCGATGAAAAGGAACTCTTCAAATGCGTCTCAAAGGTATAATGCAGAGCTCCTAGTTGAAAGAACAAGCCACAGATCTGAGGGAAGACAACGTTCTGTATGTATGCAAGCCCATAGCATGAGCATCTTTTATCATTATTATCCACGGTTCCGATGATCTAATAAAAAACAGCGCTTCATTCAAGTGCTATTCAGACTGAAACTTATAGACCCTATACAGCGCACAGTAGCCTATTGTTTTACACCGTTACTGTGAAGTGCGCGTGCTGTAATTAACAATCTTTCTGTAACACAGCGCAGCTAGCCAGCAACGCTGTGCTTCTCATTTTGAATGCGTCCCAGATGAGGAAAATAGTAGACCTACGTATTTGTTCCTCTTTTATCTGCTTCTGTTGCACTATAAATCAGAGGTATAATTTCACTATCAAGTCACGTAGATTAATTAGGGGTTCGCGTGTTTACTTGCTTATGTTTGCATAAGTAGAAAGCGGGCCCCACTCCATTAATCTTGCAAGGAAACAGAAATTGCTTGAAAACTAATTTAGGTAACTGACAAACATGCCAAAATTGTGTTGGCTGATTAGTATTCGAATTATTAATATAGTAATTACATAGTAACTAATGTTAAGACTCTGTATTTCTCGATAGCTCCAAACAGGAATGCTGATCGGAAAGGTAATTAATGTCATTTAACACCAAGTAACTAATCCAAACTGGCTCAGTTCACTACATCGAAAGAGCATAGGCGACGTCTCGTGCGCCTCTGTGAAAGAGACAGACAGTACAGACGGACAGACGGACAGACGGACGGACAGACAGACAAAGATACCGCGAAAAATATGTGAACGTGGAAACGGTAACGAGTAGAAGCCCTTGGGAAAGATGAGGAAGTTACTGTTTTATTTGCTTTTAAAATGATCTTCAGTTCTCCACAGCAGAGTCGATGACTAAGAGATAAACCGAAATTTGAAGCGCTGAAAGTGACCTTTAGTCCTCTCCTTAATGTCAGTGGGACTAAAACAAGTCTGGGCTTCACATCCGACTGTAGGCTACCGTCGGCCAAAGAAAGACTATTTTTTATTTGTCTTTCTCTCCGCTCTTTCTCTACCAGGCTATCTTTCTCCATCACCCACGTCAGACCCTGAATTCACATCTGAGTCGTAACACTATAGCCTTGCACAGTGCTAACAAGAGTCGCCGGCCTAGCGTACAATTATATGTATACAATATGGCCACAACAACGTCACTTCCGGTCAGAATTGCGTAAATTTGGCGTCGTCGTAGTAGTCGCACTCCATGGGTCTCTTGATAGCGTAATATCCGGTGTTTTGTTCCGAGTAACTGGGATCATCGGTCAGTTTCGAGTACCATTCATCACCCGCTCCACATTCGGTTGATTCCGGTCGTTTCGCCGGAGGAGGGGGAGGCATGCCAGCCTCCGGAAGATCTTCGTAGCAGTTGTCCCTGGCCGTGTAGGCGTCCTCGATCAAGAGCCGTCCTCTGCCTGAGTGCCCGTCGTCGTAGACAATTCCCGGAGAGAAACCGAAGGCCATGCCGGCCTCAGCAATCCGCCTAGGATGGGAAATGTCCACGCTGTCATCATCATCGTCAGAATCATCAAGAGCATCAACAGTCTCAAAATACTAAGTTGTACTTAGTATTTTGAGGGCCTTATGGAAAACTTGTTCGGGAGGCCCCATATTGCAATATCTGTTATACTGACAATATAAGAATAGTGTCGTACTTTAATTTAAGATTGGTTTTTCATGCCTTTGTTCGTGCAGTCTGTAAGAATGTTGTCACATGAAAGTAACGAGGTTATTTCATGCAATATCGATAGAAATTTGGGGTTCTTAGGTTTGCTCGACCCTACGTGAACTCGTACACTTCCTCTGCTTATAAGAACGGGCCTGCCAAAAGAATGATCATCCACATTATCTCATTTCAAGTTGTCTCATCATCATTGTCATTATCATCACCAGCAGCAGCAGCATCATCATTATCATTGGTAATCGTTGTCAATAAGACTGACCTGCGTCGTCGTCGATTAAACCAGACGATGACGATGATGACGATGAGTAGGATGAGAGCAGATCCCACAGCGGCAAAAACAATTACAATTTCGGATCCTGCAGACAATACATGCACGAATAACAGACGGATTGATTGATTGACTGACTGTCTGACTGATTGGCTGGGTTTTTTGGTTTGTTGGTTGATTGCTTGATTGATTGATTGATTGAATGATGTTTTGATTGAGTGAGTGTCCATTTGTTAATTAGTTTTGTGTGATTAGCTATTTATTCATATTCGACCGATTGAATGAATTAAGGAAAGAACGGATCCGGAAGGAATAGTCGTATTCATTAATTTTGATCGACTTTTTAAAGCCAATCACAATTCGAATCTTCACACAGAATAGAATTTACCGATCGAGTTTCCGCATCGATAGACCACAGACCGTCAAATCTCCAATTACCATTTCCGCTAACCAGTTTTTCCAGTTCCGGATTGTCCTTCGATGTGGAGAGTGTTGTTTCATCAGGAGCCAGAGTCTCTACGGGTCTCCCCTCTTCGGTCTTTCCCTTCGATGTGGAGATAGTTGTTTCAACTGGAGCTACGGTTGGCCGCTTTCTTCCCGCCTTCCCAACTGAATTTGTGCATCAAATAGAAACACATCCAACGTAGAAACGAAAGACCATGGGCGTAAATTGCCGTAGACCGCTAGGCTCGAACTCCCCCCACCCAATAATTGAGGAGATTTTTCGTCTAAACTACAACTTACACTATTACCCCAATATTTCGGCAGTAGTCACATATTTTTTGCCTAAACTACAACTTACAATGTTATCGATGCATTCAGGATGCAGATAAGCTCAACGGAAATCTATAGAATTTCGCCATTTGTAAATGAGCAGGCCCACGAAAGTGACGACAGTTGTGAGGCGTTGTATAGGCGAATTTACTCTTTTGTCACAGATGCTAAACTTAGGAGAGGGGAGGAAGTGTAGCTTAGGGGAGACTTGGCAGAAGCGGCGATCTCGTTTGACAGGTGGAGGGACACCCAATGATAGGGGTAGGAAATGTGGGGGACACGCGTATAACGTGTCGCCTCTCTGTAAAAGGTAGGGGTAACGTGTCCATTTATATCCACCTATTGCGCTGTTGTATCGCTTTCCTTGATGTTTGATTCGTGCAAGAAATTCATCCAAAGTTACAAATAATATTAGGGTGAAACCACGAAGAACAATCTCTTCAAGTCTTGTCCTTAGCTAGTTGTCGTTTCTTAGCACTCAAAATTAGAAAGATTCTATGGCATCGTATACCCATAAATACATCAAATCAACTCTTCCAGTATAATTATAGCGTTCTATTCAGTGCCGGATTAACTCTTTAGAGGCCTGGCGCAAACAATGCAACAAAACTAAAGTAGGCCTTCTATCCAATCAAATTATCAAAAAAATGGGGAAAAAATTAATTATATAGAAAAACATACTTTAATAATTTATGAACACAAAATGAAGCTGTGATAGGATCATAGGAGATTTTTTAATTTTACTTGTTACAGTTCAACTGTTCAAAAATGTTCGTCGAGTTTAAAAGTCTTTCCTTCGCGCTTTTAAAGTAGAGAAAGAATCAATGATATCTTAAAAGTCAAGATCTGTCAAGATTTCCGACTCAATGTTCCAAAGAGTTAAATTTGCCAATCTGTCCTGGCCCATTGTTGACCTCAAAGATGATTTTATGCGTTTTAAATGACTGAATGATCTTTCTCCACTGCAGTTACTTACAGGCAAAGTTAAGTAAATACGTAGTGCAATACAAACATTTGGAAAGCCGTCTTTCAGATTATAGCGGTACATTATATTCAGCATCTTTTGTGGAGTAACTGCTGTACCTGTTTCTGTCGATGGAAGTTGTTTTAAAAAAGAGCGCCATTGTAACCATTCGTTGAAAAGTTCGTTATTTACATCAGCTGTATAAAATTCTACAAATGAATTTATTGACTCCGTTGTTTCAGTGCTGTTGCTATCATCACGATATAAAAACGAACAACGTCGATCAATTTCTGAATAGGCTTGTATTCTTTGGCTCAAATTAGCGACGATGGCATCAATTATGACATAAAATGTGTCAATTTTAAACTTGTCCTTGCCTGTCAAAACAACAGCTGGTTCATCACTGTCATCAGCTTTACGTTTAGGGCGGCGTGCTCGTTTTTCTTCAAAGTCTTTAGTTTTACTGCAGAAATTATTGGCTTGGTCATTGTATTGCTCAAAATTATGTCTCTGCGAAGTTAGAAATTCCAACAGTGACTTTAAGAGAGCTACAGCTGTGCCAAGATCTATTGTTTCTGGTTGAAGAAGTTTAGATGTTTCATTTATTCGCTCTAGTATGGTGCTCCAAAAAGATGTTAAGAAGGCAGTTTCACGTTTTACCAATTTTTTAACCAAATTTACAGCATCTGTTCTAGTTTCATTTTTCTGCAATTTGTCATTTCCAAATGTTTGCAGTGCGGATTTATGTGTCGTAGTGAAGCGATAAACTACGAAATGCACCCGCACGTGCCGACCACCTTGTGTCACTTAGACGCTTTGGAAGGCGTGCACGACTTTTATCTTCTGGTGCATTTTGTCCCCTAGTTGTGTTTTCATTTTCTACTGCATTTTTCAAAACAGTCCACCTATAAGTGGATCCTGACAAAAAAGTGTATAAATTTTGAACAAGTGAAAAATATGTTTGTGCATCTGTACACGACTCGGCAGCAGCAGTACCAGACAAATTTAGCGAGTGAGCCATACAGGGAATGTATGGAGCTGTTTTGTTTATTCCCAGAACACGTGCTTGAACTCCAGAATATTTTCCTGACATATTTGCCGCATTGTCATATGTTTGTCCTCTGCAATCATCCATATTAATTTCAATATCATGAAATGTGCTTGAAATGATTTCAAACATATGAAGACCAGTATGAGATGAAATTGGAACAAATTTCAAAAATCGTTCAACTGGTTCACCATTGCTCTGTATATACCTTACTGTGAACGTTAGCTGATCAGTGTGAGAAATATCTGGTGTTGAGTCGACACTGAATGAAAAATATTTTGCTGCTTGAATTTCAGATGTTATTGTTTTCATAACTTTTCCAGCCATAAGAGCGATGAATTCTTCGTATGTTGTAGAAGATAAGTAAGATGCTGTACCACGACCACAATTTCCATATTTTTTAATATGAGCAGCGATGAACAGATCATATTCTGCAAGATATTCAAGAGAGCCTAAAAAATTACCATTATCAGGACTTCCAAATACTTCTGCTGATCCTCTATGTGCCAATCCACGTGAGGCAAGAAATTTAACCGTTGATACAACCCGTCTTAAAACTTCCCTCCAATAACTTCTTTCATTTTCAAATTGTTGAACAATATGCTTATCAGGAGTCTGTACTTTTGACAGACGTGTTGCATAAGTTGTTAGTGCCAGTCTGTGCTCACTTGATCGCTCATGATGTGCAAGTCTGTTTATATGATCCCATGAATCAAAACCTTGGTTTGCAAGAGCACTTGCACTGCTTGAAATAAAAAGTTTACAAACAAAACAAAATAAGCTCCCAGTTGATGGCGAATACATGAGCCAATGTCTGAGAATTTTTTCCCCGTTTGGTGTGATCGTAAAAAAGCAGAATCGTTTAGTTTTCTTTTGGTACTATTCAATTTTACTTTATTTCCATGTTGTTTTATGGATTTAGAGTACATGCCATCTTGATTACGACATGGTTCAGATCCCATCTGCAGCCAATAACTGACCAAATCTTCATTTATAGTCCACAGAGCAGCATCTGTTTGTGGCACGTTTCCAACAGATTGATTCTCTTGTTTTAATGGTAGATCTATGGTAGTTTCAGATTTAGGCATATCAATGATATCATTGCTGAAATCAAGGGTGTCTGTTGTTGGCATTAGTGCTGACACTGCTGAGCGGCCTAAGCCTGAACTGCATCCAGCTTCTGACGCTGAGTCGACACCATCTATAAATTGCGGCACTTCTCGTGTATTTACTGCCAGAAATTTATCAATACTACCACGTTGCTGTTTGCCTACCTCTTCAAGTTCGCGTTTTCTTTGACATTTCTGCCAACCGGACTCAAATTTCTTCATTTTCTTTAGGCCTACTTATGTTATTTGTTTAAAAATTAAAATTTAAAAAAAGAAATAAGCAGCTACATAAACACTAAATAGTAGATAATAATATTACATGGAACATACACTGTGTCGTCTGTACCGTACGCATATCTACATTTTATTTGGTGATGGGGTCGATCCGCGCATAAATTGATTACGTCATACGTCATCATTACAGTACACAATTAATTAGTACGTCCTCATTATAGTAGTAGTACTGTAGAAGGCCTGTTTTTATAATGCCACCAAATTTTATATGCAATGCTTGTTTTAGAAATTAAACATTTTAAATAAGCCGGACTGTGACTTATATAAACAAATTCGATCGGATAATCGAATTTCTCAATGTTTTTTAAATTTTTACCCCCGAAAGAAGGCCTGGTGCAAGTGCGCCAGTTGCGCCATAGTTAATCTGGCACTGGTTCTATTGTTATACGAAAATAAAACATTTTCATAGAACAAAATTTAACAATACATTTTCTATTAAATCTGCCCTATTATTATGTTTGTCTGTCTGTTTTAAAATTACCGTCCATTCAGTTCTTGTTGAAGTGTTACCGTCGATCTAAAGTTATCACTTGTAGCGTTACCGTTTTTGGAGTCTCCAAAATTGCACTCATCGTCTCCTTTGTAAAATTACCGTTTGTAAAGTTGGAGTTATAGTAAGCAACGCCGGTCTTTAGTCCGGATATGGTTGGCAACTGCGGTGTGGAAATGTTGGTCGTTCGATCCACTCGCAGGATTGAACTATAGACAAAAAATAAATTATTATTATAAACATAGTTACAATAATAATAACAATAATAATAATAATAATAATAATAATAATAATAATAATAATAATAATAATAATAATAATAATAATAAACATAATAATAAAGATAATATCACCTCTGGCCTTCGAAAGAATTGGCCCCTTGTGTGTTAAAGGCTTGGCAATTAACTTCTCCTTGGGAAAGAACCTCGACACGATAGCGGAAGATGTTCGCGACTTGCAAATCCTCCTACCGTTTTTAGCGCCTAACCATCATCATCCGGCGGTTCAGTGTACGGGTTCTGGTACTTTTGCGACACTGGTCCTCAACGAAGAATACGGGCTGTCCAATATGTTTTTCTAATAATCTTGAATATATTTAAGGTCCCTGAGGGATCCTATGTGTCTCAGGGCATAAAATAATAATTATTTAAAATAGTAATAGTAAGAACAATTATCATTATTATAATTATTATAAATGTCTTTACCAAATAAAGAAATAAAAATCGTGTCTGGTATTATTTCGTATTACATTTGATTTGGGGCATGGTATGACGAACGCTTGTTACCTTCTGGTCCAGTCTGCGATGTAGAGGAACTGTGGGCTTAGGGTCAGCGCGTAGTAATGGACACCACTGGACTCCTTGACCAGTACCCTTCTGTTCTGTCCATACAAGTCGGACATTTCGATGCGATCGAGATGGGCGTCTATCCAGTACATGACTTCTTCTACAAATCATCATCATCATTATCATTATCATCATCATTATCATTATCATTGTCATCATCATCATCATCATCATCAACATCATCATCATCATCATCATCGTCGTCGTCGTCATCATCATCTTTATCACCGTCGTCGTCGTCATCATTCACATCATCATCGTCATCATCATCATCATCATCATCATCATCATCAATAACAGCCTTCTTAGTTTTTTACTGTTAATGCAATGTATTACATGATTACATTACTATGCATGGGATTGCAATGAGTCCTGTGTTACGACGGATGATTGCGGTCGTACCTTTGAAGTCGATGGCGAGTGCATTTGGGATGACGATGTCGTGGTCAACCAGCGTCTGCATCCGGGCATTTGGCTCCAGTTTAATGACGAAGATGCCTGGCTTCGAACCCCAGTCACTCCAGTACAACTCACTGACACGTACAACGAACCAAACGTTGTAAACGGTATTGACGGAACGTATAAATGAATAAATAAATAAATGTATGAATGAATGACTGAGTGAATGAGTGAATGAGTGAATAAACGAACTAAGAGACCAATAATGATGATGATGATTACGACGACGCAGTTAGCTATGATGATGATGACGATAATTATTATGATGACAATTTAGATTCTTGTTCTATCTAGTTGCCTGCTCTCCGTGTGTTCTATCGGTTCTATATATAACATCTACCTGTTCTGTCTGTTCTGTCTGTTCTGTCTGTTCTGTCTGTTCTGTCTGTTCTACCTGTTTACCTGTACTACGTACCTGTTGGCTTCGTCGATGACGAGGGCCTTAGGTTTGAGGTTGCTACCTGAGACGATGATCCTCTGCGCTCGATCATGATCCAAGAGATCGATCTCTACGATCTTTCCATTCGATCCTCCGTCGGAGAAGTACAGCTTCTCCTTCGCTGTATCGACCGCCAGACCATCAAGGTCAACTGTCACTACAGAGGAGTGAAAGGGTCATCATCGGGACGAGGAGGAGGAGGAAGGAAAGGAGGAGGAAAAGGAAGAATAGGAGGGGGAAGGAAAGGAGGAGAATGAGGGAAAGAAGGAGGAAGGATGTGGGGAATAGAAGTAGAAAAATAAGCGAGAAGAGAAGGAAGCGGATGGGTTGAAATAATGGAAGACTAGGAAATAGGAGGAAAAGGCTGGATGTAAGAGGATTTTAAGAGATGGAAGTGGAAGAGTAAGATCAAGAAGAAGACTACTTGGTGGTGGTGGAAGAAGAAGTTATAGAAGTGCGAAGAAAAAGAAAAGGATGAAAGGAAAAAGGATGATGATGAAATGGAGGAGAAGGCCTTCTACTTTAATGAGTCAACTGGTGAATCAATATAAATACAGAGATTGAATATTAACCTAACTAAAGAGGAGCAAATAATGAATGAGTCAAGATGTCCTCAACAGACTCACATGTTGGATCCCTGTAGATGACTCTGATGGAACCATTTCCCATTTCCAGAGACACACTGCCAATCATCTCGATGCTTCTGTCGACAAAGTAGAGCACCTGTTTCTTGGTATCAATGGCCAGAGACGCAGGTGCCCCTGGGTCCGTCCTAAGCAGTGGCTTCGAGTGGCCATTTGACAGGTCGATCTGGTAGATCTGAGGACGAACATGTTGATCATTGGGGTTCTGACGAGTCACAGAAACGAGGAGGAAGTCGTCGGTGAGTGGCGTCTCTGTTTATAAAGGAAGAAAGCGTTTCGGTTGGTTTCAGCTTTTTGGCTTAATCGGTCAATCAACTGATTAGATTCAATCGATTGGTTAAAAGATTGAAACAAATCGAGAAGAAAATGAAAACTGGCTCATATATATATATATATATAGCATTTGTCATCTTTAAATCTGTTTATCTGTCACTGCATGTATGTATGTCTCTCTTTCTGTATCTGTCAGTATGTCTGTCTGTATGTCTGTCTGTCACCCAGCCTGTCTGTCAGAGGCTGGAAGTTCAGTTGCTTGTCAACATAAACTAAATTGACAATGATGGATATGACAACGACGACGACGACGACGATGATGATGATGCTAATGACGATGATGATGATGATGATGACGATGACGATGATGATGATGATGATGAAGATGACGATGACGATGACGATGATGATGATGCTAATGACGATGATGATGATGATGATGACGATGACGATGATGATGATGATGATGACGATGACGATGACGATGACGATGATGATGATGGGGTAGTGGTGGTGGTGTCGGTGGTGATAGTAATAGTGATCATGATGATCACGACGACGATTATTAGGATGGGATGACGTAGGCCGTGTGATGAAATAGAATAGATGAGATCAGAGATGATGCAATCGCCGAGAGATTCGATTTGACGAGATTAGATTTGACGACGAACCACAGTCCATCTCATCGCTCTTGTCGTCACACTCTTCACTTCCATCGCATCGATAACTCAGTCGAATGCATCGAGTGCCATCATGACAGGCGAATTGATTCGAACGACAACCTGAAAAGGAGCTTCATCGGATCAGACTTAGAAGGCAAAGTCTTAAAGTTAATGCAGATTAATATCGATTATAGATCTAGATTGGACTATCTTATGCCATACTTTACAATGCCATCTCATCAATTGGATCATGTTTTATTAGGCTATGTCCAGCACTGTACCATTGAGCTATAATAGGTTGTGCCTAGCATTAATCTGTCGCTACCACATTTTGTTGTCTATCTAAATTTATTAATAGACAGATAGTTTTTCGAAGAACAGATTTTTAATAGTTATTTACAAACATTTTAAAAAGAAATTAAATATAATGATCTGCAGAACTAATAGTATTGAAGTCAGTTAATAATAACCAAACTCAATGTTGGCCTAAAAGTTTATGTTTTCGTAACAAACAGACAACTCGTAATGACTGATGACGTTAGTTTTGAGAACATGGATGTTAGGCCTACATGTCTAAACCAAAGCTACCAAACAACAACATATAGATAGATGATGCATTATAATGTAATATAAAACTTGAATGTTTCATTACAACTTTCATAATTATACAGGATATAATAGCGACCAAAACACTATCTTAGTTGCACTTTTAAACTGTAATTTTAGTTTTTATTTGGGAATAAAAATAAAACCATATTTTAAGGAAGAACGAATTTATGGAATAATTAAAGTTATTCCATCCTGAAATTTGCGCCCAATCTATATTTGTCCCTGTGCCATTGCACCGTTGGCACCGTCTTTGCACCTTGGTATACGGTATTAGCTATGCTATTATAAGGACTTATTATATTTTATCATGCTAAACGACAATACTAAACTATATACTGTAAGCGTATACTGTACTATTTTGTATTAGACTAGTAGATCTATATACTATACTAAACTAGACTAAACAAGACTGGAATAGAGTGGAGCAGAAAATAGGATGAGGTTAGAATTCGATGAGGGTTGGATGATTGGATTTAGATATGTGGATTCTATATATACTGAGTTTTCTTTTGAGAGATTTGATTAGATTTTGAATAGATAAGATCAAACGATAGATGATTTAACACTGGAAACTATCTGTCGTTGTAGATTTCAACCATGCAGGCGTCGAACCCTAGTTAATGTCCTAATTCGTTTCAGGTTACCGGCTGTTAAAATTGTTTTTGACAATTTGAGGTGTCACTTACCGTCAGAGGTGGAAAGCACATACAAGAGGAAGAGGAGGGACATCCAAGAGAATCCCTGGTATCCATAAGAACGGAATCCATTGGAACGCACGACCAAAAACATCTTCAATCCGAGACCAAACCTTAACACCGAAGCGGTGTTAAAACCGCAGTAGTATACAACCAATTAGCGTTGCAAGACAATTAGCAAGCCAGAAAATTAACAGGTCAGTGTTAACACTGTGACTGCCATGGATTAAGTTAAGAGCCCAAATGTCATCTCCTCTTAAATGGTCGTCGATATAATTATTTTCAACAACAACCAGCAGTTCCGCCTTATGTATGGATGTGTGTGTGTTTGTATGTATGTATGTAGGCTATATTTTATGTGTTTCTGTTCGCTGGAATCCAACACTTCGTATTTGACAATGACTCAAGCGAAGCCCTGAGCTCTATATCCTGGCATACGTCAGCTCATACATTCACCTACATATGTTGTTGTACGCACGACATACAGACATACATTACATATGTGCATTCCAGCATGCATACATAGATATATGCATGCACAATTATATGCGTACATGCATAGACGCATACGTAGATACATACATAAAAACATCCATATATATATATATAAACATGCAAATGTATGTATACATTATATGCCTTTACAATCATACATGTACATACATATTACATATGTACATACGCACATACGTACTTTTGTACGTGCTCATAAATAACAGTCAACTGTGTACGCTTACAAATACGGTCTGTGTATACATGCGTTGATATCTTAGACTACGTGGACTTTGACTAGCAGCTGGTTGTTTATCATGTCTTATTCCATTCCTCAGCAGCTTAGTATCTCACTCCATTTCTATACATGTGGCATACTTTGTGTAAATATATGCGCCTTAGATTCTTCGAATCCTTCGATTGCAATGGACAAGCAGCCAATGTCCATTGGGATGTTGTTTTAGTCATTTTCAGAAGCAAAACAATTTCTTGGGGGAACGAAGGAAAACTTGGCCAGTTTGTCAAGTTTGCTTCTTAGTCTACACGGACAAAACTGCAAGTGAAGTCGTGCGCATTTCGTCACTTAATATAAATTATGTATTGATGGGTTTATTTCTGCTTAATTTCTGCATTCAAGAAATGTGATAACAATTTCGGCTAAATCTAATTTTTACATGCATATAGAAAGGAGGTTTGTTTTAAAAGGTAGAACAGCTCTGGTTATGGATCGATTTGCAAAGTTTAATGATGACGTGACGGAAGGGAGGAGAGTAGTCTTAGGGTGGAAGAGGAACGGGTTAATTGAACGAAGTGGTTGGACAGTGAACAACTGACGGAGGTAGGAGGGACTTAGAAGAAGAATTTTTGAAGTGAGTTGTTGGTGAATGATATAACTTAGAGTTTGAGCCTTTGAGGCAGTTTATTTGGATGACGTATATTCAGGGAAAAAAGCCTGAAATAAATATGAACATATAATAAATATTCAGAAAAAGAGTCTTACAGTAGTCTTACTTAACGAGAACAAATGTAGATGTAGTTTTGAAATCGCGTATAATCGTAATCGTAATCTCAACATTTCTACAAAGCCCAAAAGCGATGTCGCGGGAACCAGCTTACTTAAAGGCTCTTAATCAATACAAAATCGACAGGCTGAGGTCAAAATCCAGAGAGTCAGGCAGTCAGACAGTCAGACGGCTAAAGTGTTTGGAGTTAAATCAGCGAGGGAGGGAGGTAGGGGAGGATATATAATAGGATTTGTGGAAAATGGGTGGATCCTGCGAAGAACGGAAAAGATGGGTGATGTAGTCAGAGAAGCTACGTGTATAGGGCTAACATAACAGGTGGGTCTTGGAAAGGCGAATTTCCTATGAATGTGTTGGTGGATATGGATGGATGGTTGGTGGAAATAGTGATTGGAATGTTCTTGATTTGCTCACGTAGGCGTGTAATTAAGTAAGAATTCAGTCTAACCCTAACAGTCTTAGAGGAGATCAAGCATAGAAGTTTTGAAGTCGTCCAGCAGGCGATTTGGGTAACCACTTGGGTAAAATGATAAATTATATGGAGTCAAAGAAGCTACTTGGAAAAAGGAGATGACTAAATTGGATGTTGTCGGCGTATATATATATATATATTTATATATATATATATATATATATATATACGCTGACAACACCCAATTTATATGTATGACGATTTACTGAGTTAGCTGAGGCAAGTAGTGCAGAGGATGAGGGCCCAAGAATTTGTGAAGCCAATGGTGATATGTAATTGTAATTGTAGTGAGGTAACCGATTTTCTAACAGAGAAAGAGCCCTGGGTATGCTTAGAGCAGTAAAACCTAACCATGACTGTCTTTGGAGCAATATGCTGAGGTCGATGGTGTCAAAGACTGCAGAGATAAGACTTTTTGATAAGAGATGTCAAAATCAAATTGATTGTAGGGCGAAGTAAATATGGTTTCGGTTCATTGCCGTGTGGCATGGTGCATGGCCGAGCGGTTAGAGCCCGTAACGTTCAGTGTGCGCTGAGCGAGCGGGTTTGACTCTCGTCCGGGTCGTCACTGTGTAGGGGCCTTGAGCAAGTCCTTCGCACACAATTGCTCTGCAGTACAACTGCAGTTGCGTCGTCGAGACGTGTGCGCGCTTTCGATAAAGCGCGTTATAAATGCCGAGTTGTATTGTATTGTGTTAAAACCAGAATGGTGTAAGTTATGGAGTGGAATAGGAAGTAAGTAGTCATTAATCCGAGGCACGGCCTAGAAATTAAGTCCTCGAAACCGATTTAAAAACTGTTACTTCAACGCTGATGTTATGTTAACATTCAATTTTGATGTAGACCTATTTATAATATCCTGCGTTCGTTTAGGCCCAAATTTTCGCTGGAGGCGTTTCTTCTATTGTGTGTGTATGTATGTATGTGTGTGTGTGTGCGTGCGTGCATATGTGTGCACGTATGTGCCCGCAGTATGTGTGCGTCAGTGCAAGTGTGTGTATGTGTGTCCGTCGAGCGTTTGAGTGGCGGCAGATTGTTCGCCAACCGTCAATAATACTGCAATCTATCGTTCGTTGAAACTATGTTATGTTCGCTATCAGCTGTACATCGTAACCTGATAGCAATAGATTTTCAAGGCGTGGCTCCTGTTGCACAGACGGCATAAATACTCCAAGTTTCGCAGCGCATTATTATCACACCCTTGTTGCGTATATATTATATATACATATATGACAACAAGGGTATTTCGATGTGTTTTATATATAAAAATACATATATATATATATTACATATATGGAGATATTTATGTATATGTTTTTATCTTAGCATGTTTGAACTTATATGTACTTAAAATGGAAATGACCTTAACTGTGTCCTCTGTTAAGTTTTAACCAGCTAGCAATGAATAGTCATTGTAGGCTGTATTGGTTGAGCCAGCCAGCAGGCCTTGGTACCTTCTGGGTTCTATAAGTTCTCTATAATAATTTGTGACCAATAGTCTAGAATGCTTGTTCCTAGCTCGGCGCCAAATGTAGCTTTCCGTATTTTTTGGACCAATAAATTGATGGTTATGGCTACATGTATGTGGATATATATATATATATATATATATATATACATATATTCATAAGTATATGGTTAAATATATGGTCATATGGTATATATATATATATATATATATATATATATATATATATATATTGTAAAGCAATAAACTTTAACTAAGAGACTAGGACTAAAATTCAACAGATAATCACATGCCATAGAGCCACTGATTAACATATACGTCATTGGGGAAAAGCCGAGAAAGGCCCCACATGTATATAGGCCAATATATGGACAAGTAGACTGTATATTTCATAAATATATCCGCACACATGCGTACATATATTAAATGCACGTTTTTAGCAGACCTATATGCAATGATGCATTTATATCTTGCATGCATGTATATATTATGCGAATTAAGGCGGCTTTTTTAGGTCTATATAAATTTAATTGATGCAGAAATTGTACACGTATACATCTAGGCACCTAGATCCAGCTGTTATAAGATCACAATATTTCCGGGAGATCATAACTATATACCGACCGGTCTATATGAGGAACGCTTCTGAATACTGGCAAAGTTTAAAAAACGAAAATAATTGATGAATAAATTGTGAATATAATAATATCCAATTTGTTCCTGATCACAAATTGCATTAGGCCGAGTTTGAGTATCAAGTGAAGAACAGAGTCCTATATCAATTCACTAAGACACCAAACTCAGGACATGTGCACTGACTTGTACAGCTTAAAGTTTGCCAGGACCTGTAGAACGAGCACATCTGTGATCATTGATCAACCCCTTTTAATGCAGACTGCAATTATAGTCCACGTGTTTTATATCGACCGTATGACTTCGAAACTGCTCTTATGTCTAGTTCGTATAAAGGATACATTACTGTTTCCTGGTTTTTGGTAGTAACTGAGCTCCAGTTACACGTAGCTTAGGCCTAATATCACACAAGGCAGCTGATGTAAATTTTAATATTATATACGCACAGTGGCGGCTCTAGGATTTTTCATCAGAGGGGCCAAGGGGGGCCGAGGATCCGACAGGGGGGCCCATTGGATGCCCATTTTTTTCTAAACTGAGAGTGCTAGGTATAGCTCCACACTGAGTGGCATTGACCAGATACATGTATATGTATTATCGAGCAACCTGAATTCTTCACATCATCAGTCTCAAGATTATTACACTTTGGAAAATTGCATGACCTTTATTTAGAAGTACAGCATAAACTATACACAATACATACGCGTAATGAGAACCGTTATAGGCCGATACGATTGTCATGTCAAGAGTCAAACTCATCCACAAGGGCATCCATTGTAATAGACTGCATGAGCAGATTCAACCAACAGCATTGTCAGACTACTTAGACGAATATCAGACATAGTTCTTCGTAGATAATGGTTTAATTAATTTTTGAGCAGAAAAAGTGTTTCTCACAGGCTGCTGATCTTATAGGCCTACTGGTAAAACAATGGCTATGTTCGACCGTCTGTTCATTTCACGAAAAGCAAGTTTTTATGGTCCCATAAAAGAAGCCAGGTCCATCGTTGTGGTCATAATTTAAACTTGAACGCTTTAACGGGCGCCCAACTTGGGGAATTTTATGGCTGAGGTCTTCAACTGTCATACAAAAGTGCCAAAACACAATGGTATCATAATTCGGGAAAGAGTCGGGAAGGTTCAAGCCACCCCAAGTTCATTTTCCAACTGGGGTATCTGGACATGTGAAACCATTTCAACCCACCCAGTTAAAATTTGACAATTCAAACCCTGCCGACAGCATAAGTTAGGTGTATGGGGGCCTACCTGTTTTATTATAGCTGAGTTGACTAAAGGCGCACATGGAGCAGATCTCTTCAAACTATTCTGCTCTGGTGGGGATTTTGGACCACGACCTCTCGGTTGAAACGACAGCACGCTAACCACTAGACTATTGTGAACACCCTGAATAGAAACACTACCAAAAACGATATGCATTGCTTTTGTCTTAGTCTGTGACTCCGACTGCGACTCCGACACCTAATCTTTTTCACAGTCACTCGCTAGACTGAAAAAAATACCTAAAATATGGCCGTTCTTTTTTATTTTATTTGATTGAGTCTGACGAAGTCGCTTTTGAGCAAAATATTGCAGCTAATGGATCCCCAACTGTTTTTCAATAATCTAGACCACATAATTGTGAATTTAATAGAATTATCCTACAATTCCTTATCTTGGTCACCAACGCTTGGATGATCACTGCACTACATCGCTGCGTGTTTCAAGCTACCACTGCTGGTCTGCACAGTGATTTTGATTTTGTATAATAGGCCTGTCACTGTACGTAAAAACAAGCCCTGTGCTACATGCAGTGACTAGCTAGCATGGACAATAGTAATTAGGGTAAAAACGATTAGGGTAACATTATCGTTCAATCAAATTTAATTGCTGTCGGAAAGCCTTGTGAACAACAATTAACTTGTTAGTGGTACAATTTGAACCCGATACGACCGATAAGCGGAAGACCGATCATGCGATATAATTATTATCATTGAAATGCCATCACGCGGAAATCTAGGCGTAGTGGCCTACATGTCGGCCAAACCGTTCTTTCCCATCACCAGCTCTCTGGGTTTTAATTTCTGACTCCAAATGCCGTCTGGGTGAAGCCATTGTCGAGCTTGACTTAATCGGCAACTCTGTAAATGCAGCAGGACATAAGTTTGAAATTTAGAAAGGGCCCATCCACATATTACGTACGCAAAAATTTAGATTTTCGGACCCCCTCCCTCTGTTGCACCGCGCACATTTCGTGGACCCCTCCCCATGCGTACGTACCTTTGACCTTTAACCCCCCCGCCCCCTACTGCAAAGGTCAAATAGCTAAAAACATCTAGAAGACATTGATTTTACCACAGGCTATTTAGTTTTGTTAAGCATCATATTTAACAGCTTATAGTTGTTAATAACCGTTTTGAAGAAATAGAACACTAACACTTGCATTTGAAACAGTTTTAATGCTACATAAAATTGATTAAGCATGAATATTTCTGTGATTACGTTTAGAGTTCTGATTTTCATATTCTATATTGTGGACGTCATACTTAGACAATTATATTTGCGTTACGCACATATTTTCTGGACCCCCTCCCTCACCATACGCAAAATGGCCGAAATTTTAAACCCCCTCCCTGCGTACGTAATATGTGGACATCCCCCAAACGAAAACACAAAGTGCCACAAAAACAATGCATCAACTGGTTGAATTTAATGGTTCCCTATAGTCTACTATGTGATGACGACAGACATGACAAAATACACAGTCAACAGTCCAACAACTTTATTTAGCCACAATATGCCTCTTTATTTTACACAGTGCAGCCATTACATTTATTCTCTGGATAACAGACTCTTCCAACCATCAATAGTAAATCTGTAGATGCAATAGCATTTTCTAGTAATTAGATAATTAGTAATCAAGTCAAAAGACAATGTGCTTTTGAAATGGGACAAAGCCACTGAATCTTCCATCCGCAGTAGTGGATATATGCTACTCATTGGTTTCAAACAGTTTAGCCCTTGCACCTTTGAGTCCATTACTTCAAGAGTAAATCATCCGTGCTTGCAAGTTACAACATGCTTAGATGTGAATAGCATCATACACATTTACTCATCGTTTCTAAATATAGGAAGTTGATTGAGTCTTGGTGACATATGATCGATCATGCTTGAAGCAGTCGTCCAACTCTGTGAACAAAAAAATGCAACAAATCATAAAAATCAGCCTGTATCACACAATGCAATCTGAAATTTAACTATGTTGTTTAAAGGATGTGCTTCTGTCTTAGACCGAACATCGTACAAATCTCGATGGCGGGTGGACCAGAACCATTTATTCTAGCATTCACTTGATCCCTTCGAGGACCCCGCTTCAAAACAAATTCAAGTTGTCTGAAGACGCTCAAGAATGCCTAACAACTCGGCAGAGCTTACTTAGGTTAAGCTTATTTGGTTATGGTTATTTTAAGAAGAAATTTGGAAATGAAGACACACACACATGAAAATAAGCATTTGTTTACAAAAAACATGAACAATATTACACTGTTTTAACAAAAAGTTGACCACGCTATGAAATTAATTGAGTAAATGAAATATCATTTTGTTTTTCTGTCTTAGACCGAACATCACAAGCAATTCAATGACGGGTGGACCAGAACATTTCCTCTAGCATTCATTTGATCAAGTCAAGAACTTCGCTTCAGACAAAAAACAGTCTGAAGCAAAGAAAGAATGCAAAAAGTATAACTGGCTTTGTAAAGTATCACAACACAAAAGTATACACCCATCTGAGAAAAGTTGGGTTACATCCAGAGAACACCAAGAAACTGGTGAATATTTGATTAAATGTTAAAGCCATTGAAAGCTTAATTGACAAGTGTAAATGCATGCGTAATTGTGTACATTTGTTTTCCCGTCTTAGACCGCCAGTCACATTCAAAATTTCGAGGACGGGTGGACCAGGAAATCAATTTGTTCTAGCATTCACATTCATAAAGACGTCAATTCATGACAATGATGGTCAGAATTTGGCATCGAATGCATGTGACACGCTCATCAAATATCGTGGAATCACACAGCGCTCAGTAATTGTCAATAGAATAAATGAGAACATACATTATTATGATGTTAAATATGTCAGCAACATCATATTCTTTGCACAATGCATATTGTATATGTACAAATAAAGCAACATTTTGTCAGAGTTCATATAAAGCTTGAATGAAATTGTAAGTGCAATGCATCAACACAGTCCTCAACAATCTGTGGATCTGCAGCCATACAAACTAACCATCTCATCGTTATGGCAGCTAGGGCCAGAATTTACATAAGACTGTTCCAAGTCAACAATCATTTGACAATCAAGGTGCTTAGCGTAGAAGCTTCATTTTTCCATTGAACAAATATATATGGCACATGCCTGACATAGTTTATAAATAGAACCTGTTTCTGTTAGTTAAGTTGATACCATAAAAGCGCCTAAAATGATACATGCTTTCTTTGCTGTGCGTTTTTATGTTCTTATACATGCATGTAAAACTTTTTACTTGACTAAACTAAGAATTACTAGTCAGCTAGCATCGTGTGCGACGATTCGAGATGCTTGTAAAAGCAGTAGTCTCCGATAGAAACACCTCAATCACACAGTTTTGAGGCAATATAGTTTCTACTTTACAATTTCATGCATGTTGCCCTTTCTAAATTCACTGTGGTTTTTGTTAAGACCGCAGGCAGCACAATGTCAGCCACCAACGGGTACAAGAAAAACCTTTCATCTTGCATTTCAATGGCATGTGGCTGATAATTCCTAACAGCCTATGAATGACAGAAATGCTTAGAAATCGTTTAGCCACTCACAAAATTACCACCACCATGGAACATTTACAACAAAAATATAAAATGAAATCATACTTTGAAAAATCTATATTAGCACAGCCACAGTTTAAGGGGAAGAAGTGAACATCAAAATTCTAAGTCTGCTTTACACTAAGCTTACGTGGATATACAGTCAACAAATAGGAACCAAACGAAAGCTAGTGATATATGCTAGCAACATGAACATGCACATAAATTATCATTGAAGAAATCCTTTATAAAATTAAACACCTGGAAAATACTTCATTCATCATTTCAGATCAATTAGTGTTTTACTAATATAACACAGTTATAAATTATAAAAGGGAATCAGGTTTCTAATTAATTTACAGTAGAGAGTGGCAAGATGCAGATAATGTATCAAAGTCATTTCATATGATTGACAGGTGCAATATGCTGTAATTATACTTTTATATAGCACCGATTCAAATCAAGAGAAACTCATCATATGTGGTCGAAAAATATTCTAACTTGTTACATGCTGCAGTATACAGATGGGATGAAATGCACGCAAGACAAATGCTTAATACAAACCATTGAAAGTACTATTGTCAACAGCGATAAACATAGCTCTCTGTTCTCTTCAGAAATGCATCACAAACATTATTCATCTTCGATCTTCATCTGCGACATAAGAAGAGAGCAGAACAACTTTACACTGTTGATCAACTTTAAAAAAATCTGTAACTGTAAAAGCATTGCATAATCTTTGTACAAAGGGTTCTAACAGAACCTTTTTGAAACGAAAGTAACCTTCTGAGCAGTGACTCGTCAACAGACATTTTTAATTTTTGTTGTTGTCTAGTGCTATGCTTTGCATACCTTGCTGATGCCGTAGATCAGTGTTTTCAAACATCAGCTTAAATTGGCGTTGATATAGTGCATCTCATGAAACAAGAATCATTCTTAAGCTCTGCTAGAGTTACTCAATTTGCAGTTGTCTCCAGCAGGACAACAGATAAATAAGAGAAATTCTACAGACAGGAATGTTGTACAAGAGAAACTCTTCTAAAGGCTAGTGATCTGGTTCAGAATATGTTGTGATCATATAATAATTCATAGGATTGACAGATTACACAAAAATATCATCACCAAATCGCTTTATCCCTGGGTCACTTCCTTCGGCCAATCCAAACAACAAGCATGAACCATGACAGTAATATGCTTTGCAAAGGACAATTAACCTGGTCCATCATAGATAATTCTCAAAAGCTTCCTATTCATTGCGCTTTGGTCTTCCTCAACGACCAGATTCTGTTGCAGTCACTCAATAGGCCTACACTAAACACACAGCTCAAGGCAATCCAATTGAACACCATATGCAACGTTCTGTCAAAATCCCTGTTGTAATGTCAGTTTCTTCAGCGTTATGTCCTACAATATCACAAGAAAGTCCAATACCTTCTATGTGATTAGTGATGTTATCAGAAAATTTAAAAATCTTACCAAAAATTTGCATAACATGCAACATGGTTTTTATCAAGTTCCTTCCCAGTCAGCAGCAGCAGACCGGATGGTTTCAGGTCGAATTTCTATTTCTGCCATTTCAATGTCTTGTCTACAAAAGCATAAATTCAAGGATATTAGCAATTCCATTACAGCAAATACTAAAAACATAGCACAACCAGATGTTTGTCCATCTGAGGATAGTAAAGTTGGATTCCCTTTGTCCATCCCTCAACGTCAATTCCCCCCCTCTCTTTTCCATACTCGTTATGTCATGGAGAGGCGTTTAGTGAATGACACAGTGAGAATTGTGTTACCTTACAGACCCACCGATATATGTATCGCCTATGATAGTATGTAAAATCATACATTGTGCTAAAACAACGTGCGTTAAAAGGAGCCAATACTTAACTTTTCAATCAGGCTTTAACATTTAAACCAGCATTACCATAAACAGCTCAAAACATATCTAAAATGAAGTTACTATTTCTACATTTTTAAAAAGAAAAGCAAGAGATCATATAAAACTTTGATAAATAATGAATATTGCATCACAAGTGAATTGGCTCAGAACAAACTCATAATCACATTATTTCATAGGATTGACAGATTATATATAAATATCATCATTGCCACATCACTTTTCAGCTTATCTTCCACAGCACAGATATTAAGTGCATCGTGACACAGCATAGCCAACTTTTCTTCATCATTAAAAAGACAAATGTAACATATGCATGCATCTTAGTCGGCTGCAAAAGACAAACAGACCATATGTGCAGAATATGTAGTTAAAGTATGAGGTAATCTTAAAGAAATGGTTACTTGTGGAGTATAAATAAATTAAGTAATATGGCAAATTTCTGAGACAATTATAAGATCTGTTTCTGTGTAAGTTCTTGTGAAATGCAGCTGCCAGATGAACTCTACAAATTGCACCACGGCGATACGCATGAGATTATGACTTAAAACTACTTAAGTTCTTATGATTTTAAAATGCCATCCATCAATTTTTATCAATTATTATTATGAGAGCCTGTATGGTTTAACACAATCGTGCAATATTTTCCTAAACATTCTTAAAAATGCATCTCGTAAAACCACCCAATTTCTTAATTTACACCAATTAATATGTTCCACAAAATGTCTGTAACACTTGCCGCATTTGATGTAAAATAGTTTTACCATTACTCAGTCAGTATACATTAGCAGCAATCTCATTCGATAACTTTGTAGCCCCTTGCATGTGGACAGTCTGGGTAAAGGTTTAAAGGAGGAGGGCGACGCTACTTTAACTCTTATTACAGTGTCGCAAAACTGAAACTATCATGTCATTTAATCAGTTCTCTTAAGTTACCACGGAGGATGTACATTTTCACACTCGTGATTCCACTCAGTCAACGTACATTTTAATCAGAATGTCATAGGATTGACAGATTATTACGAAAACTCATCACCGTAGAATCACTCGTGTAGTAATCATAATTCGCCACGAATGAACAACTCAGAAATGTTGCCGTTCTCTTACACGATAACGCAATGAGACCTCCAAACACTTCGACCACGAACCGACTGGAAGATCAATGCAGATCGTCATTAAAGTGTTAATAAACACTGTAATAAAACATTTATCCAAAATGCATTATTTCAATTATTACAAGTTAATTCTAACGCGTAAGACAATTTGCAAGCGAGCACACGCGCACATGCTCTTGTAATTTTACACGATGGCTACGTTAATAGCCCTAAAAGAACATTCAGTTACCAGCAATCGTTCCCGAAAATAAGCGTGCGGTTGCTAAATAATTGTTCTACCATAATAAACTACAATAATAAATTTATTACCAACCAGAAATCCGAGGACTTCTCCTAAACCACTCCCTTCAGATTATACCTCTGCCACAGTCAATGCAAAAAGCGGAAAGGACAATATATTTCGGTTCCGGCATTATCAGGAATCTCGCTTTATAAACAGGGATCATGTATCGATCAAGCCAGTTCAGCTCATTTGGCGCTATACATTTTACAGATCAGTGTAACAGACCGCAGTATTATTATTATTATTATTAAACTGTCATTTATAACGCGTCTGAACGAAATTAATCTCGCACGATGGCGCGTAATATAAAAGTCTAGTCTATGTGTCATGCTATATGTCGAATAATGTTTCCATTGACGACCGCGCAATTACAATAAAATAGGCTATATCAGCGGTTCTCAAACTTGTTCAGTCCCGGGACCCCTTTTCAAGTCATACGATATTCGCGGATCTCTGATGCGACCTGATTTATCAACCCAAATTATAATAGCATAGCCACATGCATAAAGTGTAGGCTTCTTTTATCTAAAGTCGACTTTATAAAATAAATCACTCTTTGTAGTCATATTACAACAACACCAACTATTGGCAGTCAATGATAATGTAATGTAATGTAAGTCCTCGAAAATTTCTCAGCGCCCACAAAAGCCACGTCAGGGAGAACAGCTTGATCACCGGCGCTATGCCAAATCAAGTTCGCAATAGCCAATCCTCTCGTTTCCTTTCTGTGCCGGGTCGAAATCCAGGGAGTCAAGCCGAGGCAGGGGCGATCCAGACCATCTAGTAAGGGAGGGCGATTTTTAGGTTTTAGTGGCAACCGCCGGCAAGCCCACAAATCGTAAAACTTGTTTACTTTTTTTTCTTTGAGTATCATTCTTCTACTGTCTTAATCTATGTAATGTAACTATAAAATGACGTCATATATTGGTATCCCAATAGTCCGATTTAAAATACGCACCGCACAACTTTATTAAAATTCATATTACTTTTAAACAAGTGCTGAACGTAGCTTCTCAACCCTGCGAAGAATAACAACCTGGCTGAGAACACGAATGACAGAAAACAGACTAGTCGGATTAGCCCTACTTAATGTACACAGAGACATTCCAGTAAATGTTGAAAATGTGATTGAGCGTTTTGCGAAGTCGGGAAATCGTAAACTAGATTTTGTGTTATAAATTGTTAAAATAATCAACAAATCAAGGTTTTATGTACGTTACTAGTCTAACAACTAAACTATCTAGTCTTCATCAAATGATTGTATTTCAAATTTCAATAATTATAAATTACTTCAAAATATAATTTACAACAGTGTATATCTACATTAAAATTTGAACATTTTTGTTGACATTGCACACTTTCTTTATAAAGGGCTGCAAAAGCCAAATAAAAATCGCTAAAGAAATTTCTTTCCAAATAATATAAGGGGGGCGATCGCCCCCATCGCCCCCCCCCCCCTATGGATCCGCCACTGAGCCGAGGAGACAGCATGGTGCTACGGTGGTAGTCGATGTTGAGAGTGGTCATGTGGTGGCACAGGAGTAGAATCTGGATAGGACACATTGAAGAGTTCGGTTTTTAGTCGTGAATGGAAAGTAGCAGGGGATAATGAAAGCGGAGGAGAGGTTATATTTTGAGCTAAGATGTGGGGATGAGCATACTGACGGAGTTCTTTTGGGAGTCCGTTCCAAAGTGTTGGTGCAGCATAGACTAAGGAGCGGTTGCAGAATTTCAGAGACGATGAGACTGGAGGTCGAGATGGAGAAAGATATGACGATGACGATGAGAGTTGATCCGGGCGGTTGGATTGTAAGGAATTGACGAATGTAAGAGGGTTGAGAGGTTTGAAGTGCGTTGTAGGTGATTGATACAATTTTGTAGTGGATGCGTTGAGTCACTTTTAGCCAACGCAGTGATTTTAAGACAGGTTATATGATGGTGTTTTGGGGTTTTAGTGAATGCGCGGGCAACAGCATTCTGAATTGTTTGTAGGCGTCTTATTTGTGAGGAATCAATGTTGTGAAAGAGAAAATTGCAGTAATCTAGCTTTTAGTAAACAATTGATGTGACTATTGTGCATGCAGTCTTGTAGTTAAGAATTGGGCGCAATCTAAGAAGGTCGCGGATGTGCATATAGCAGGTGCGAGAAAGCTGAGTCATTTGGTCAGAAAAGGTAAGGTTCTTATCGAAGATGACTCCAAGATTGCGGACAGGAGAAGAGTAAGGCACAGGATAAGTTGGGTTCGTTTGAAGAAGGTCGGAGGAGTATGTAAGTTTGTTCAATTGCTCACGGAGGCCAATGATGAGAAATTCTGTTTTTGAAGGGTTTAGACAGAGCAGGTTGGTGGTCATCCAAATTGATATGAGGGCCATCATGTTTTGAATGTGATTTAATGCATCTGTAAGTGATTGAGGAGAGAAAGATAAAAACAGTTGTGTATCGTCAGTGTAAAGGTGATGATCTACAGAAGACGAGGAAATGATTTTGCTGAGTGGGGAAGTGTATAGAATGAATAAAAGAGGCCCAAGAACAGAACCTTGAGGAACACCGCGGGCGAGGCTGTGAGGACTAGATGCATCCCAGTGTCACACAACAGTCACAGGACTAAATTAAACCTGCTTAAAAAAGCAAAAACTGCAAAACATAACTACAACTACAATGTTTAATGCCTAATATTCATGCTGCATAACTACTATACAACATCAATCATCTAATAGTAAAGAGTAAGACCATTAATTTTACTGCTGCCTACCAGTGCGAAACGTTTTAATTATTTAACGCGTTCAAATGCATTACAAATACAGCTACACTAGAGTCTAATATACTCACAGAAACTAATGAGATGTGTGGGCTTGCTTTTGTCGGCAGAGAAGGTCTATCCTTGGTGAAATTTTTGATAGACACACTCGAATGTCGTCTTCCATCTGAAGTCGTGATCTAAACTTAGATTTCATCACAGTTAATGCTGAGAACGATGCTTCGCAGTGGTAGGTAGTTGCACGTCATCTTGAAATAGTTCGTAATAGACATATATATTAGAATAATTAGATTATTATTCACATTATCCGATCGGATAAACTGGCGTTTTGTAAAGAGGCTATTAATTGTAAGCAATTTTCACCCTTTCTGCGGACCCCCTACGGTCGTCTCGCGGACCCCAAGGGATCCACGGACCACAGTTTGAGAACCGCTGGGCTATTTGCACAACAAAGATGGTAGAGTCGTAGACTAAGATATGACACTTCCTATCTCGCTGTGTATTTGGTTTTTGTGGTGGTCAAAGCACAGAAACCACTTCTCCAGTCGCTGCTTGGCGCGGTTGGCGCCATGCAGCCGCGACTGAAGAAGCAATATCTTAGTGGTATATTAGCAATGACAAACGATTCCAAGGTAGGTGACGTGAACATTCAGTTTCACAGTGGAGGTAGGAAGTGTCACATCTTAGTCTACGACTCTACCATCTTTGAGTGTACTATGTTTGGCTTAATAAATATAGGCCTCTGTTTGAAATTAATGAATAAATGAATGAAATTTGGTGGCGTATGCAATCAGCAATTGGCAGATAATGTTGCATCAACAGTATCATGCATTATCATTGTCAATCAAGCAATGCATTGAACGCAATGCAATTTACATAGCCAGCCAGGTCCGCGTGGGAGATAGCACAGGTCAGATGGAAGGCTGCGAAACGAAGTAGGCCTATGTTCTCCAGCAGACGAGCAGCTGAGTTAAGAAACGATTGTCTAATGCGAGATTGTGAGAGGCCAGTGAAACCGGCGTTGCAGTCAATTAAGACGAACAGAACAATGCATCAAATAATATTTTCGTAAGTGTTTATTAGATAATTTGAGCGTGAAGTAGAATAATGAAAATGCTCTCTGCCCCATCTGATCACCGTTTGCCTTCTGTTAACGATTATAGCGTCATTTAGACCGGCTGTGAGGTGAAAGCTAACATGTGCAAAATTCATATGAATTTGGATGTACCACAGCACAATAATTATGATCACAGTGTACATTAATAATTTAATAAATGTACTTTAATAAACTGAACATAATGGCGTTGCAGACTGTTGCTTACCCAACATGGCTGCCTCTCTGTTTCATTGGACTTGGTCTACTATCTGGCTATCGATGACAGCGGTTTGAATTCAAGTTCTATTGCTGAATGCTTTGAGAGCCTCTGAATAGATACTTCAAGGGGCGCTTTATCAAGTGTTTTTAATTGATTGATTTTTTGATTGATATAACATTTGCTCTATGAAATTAAATATTAGATTACTTAAAAATAAACTTTGCCTCTATTTGCTTGAAGACAACTCTTAAGTATTGAATGTTACAATATTGTTTGTATTTCCGTCTATTCAGTGGATGCAATGAGCCCTTACTTAAGGCACTAGTTAAGATTAACCTCCATCTATTTTTACTTAAATGATAATTTTATGTGAATGTTATTATAATGGTACCAATTGCCAGTTTATAGATTCTACACTGGTTAACGGGGTCTATGACCCCTTTAGGCTCCCCTGTGTAACTAGAATATTCATTTATGTTAACATGTTGTTTGTCATTTTCTCATGTTTTTTGGTTACCAAATAAAATTGAATTGAAATAATACAAATGGAATGAGGTAATTGCCTAAAGAAGAGCAGTCCATTAAGCTGGTCATAAGGCAGTCATGGGTTTGAAGTGCTAGCAACTTAATTTTCTAAGCCTGTGCATATGAGTATTGGTAGCCAGTCCTCTCTCTCACAGTCTCATCGCCCCACCTGCAGTGTATAATGCTGTATATGGTCATGGTACTCTATGATAGGTGAGTTGGCTAGGAGGTGCAATCGGAGCAGAAATTTCTATAATAAAATTCTGTCCTTGCAGGGATTTGAATCCTGACCTCTCAATTGGCAGTCCAATATGCCAACCACTACACCACCAAGCACCCTATAATATTGGTGGCCGATCGGTTAGAGCGGTCAGCCCGTAACATTCAGTGTGCACTGTAATTGCGCTGTTGAGGCGTGTGTGGACTTCTGGTCAAAAATGTTGGAAGAAGGGCGGTCTCAAATTTCAGTAATAATAATAATAATAATTTATCGCTTTAATATTGAATATTATGTAAATTTTTATTTAATTGGTAAAGCACTTAAATTATTCGAATGACTCTTTTATTCCAAAGTACGGTAATTGTTACTTGAATCACTATTTCATTCAAGAAACAATAATAAATATTTTATTTCTCCAGCAACATTTTCGGTCCTGCAGCAGAGCATGTAGTGTACATATGTCGAAAAATAATGCATTAATATTTTACTGTTGAGCAGGGATGAAATGCTCAGCCTAATACATTTTACTTCAGAAGGGTGATTTCTATCTCATAAAATAACAAAGACCTTAATTCTGATCAAAGCACCAGAGGAAAACAGAACAATAAATAAGACAGTGAACAGATGACAGCATTTTAATATGAAAAGCCTTATTCAGCAACATTTATCCAACACAGATTATAAAAATATTTTCACACAGAGCCACCTGTACACTTTCTGCTAAAATCTACCTGGCAACTTCCACACTAAACGTCACGTACACGTATTTACACTGACAAACACACAAGATTACATTAAAACGTGTAAGCTTACATTAACTTCACGAAAAATGACTTCTAAAATGATGCACCACGTTACATGTGAAACGTAGCAAAACAGTGTCACTTTACACTCCTCACTCTTGTTATTAGAAACTTCAATTTCTTTAGCATTCAAACTTCAAGGAAACGAGCTCCTATTATAACGCACAAATATACATGCATAGATACACAAACACACACCTACACAAACAAACATGCAGATAAAACGATGCACAGTTTTTGACTGACATTATACACGCAAGCAGAAAGTTATTAATTTATTTAAAGCATTCGTTTTAATTGAATTCAAGGTGGGGGCGTGTGTATGTTTGCTTGGCACCTAAAATTGCAATGCAAAGCTTAAAAGAAAACCTTGTCTTGACATTTGATTTCAATGACATAACAACGATGATGAGGTGGCACATTGTTTTTAAAATCAAGGAGCACACATACTGTACTAAGCTGAAATCATGTGAATGAAAGAACTGGCCGGAATCTAGGTTCAAAGAAGCCTAATGCAGTATCAGATGAATGCAACAGTCGACAGGAGGACATCATATGAATCTTAATGCAATGCATTAGGATTACAAGGACGGCTCTGGGATCTAAAGGTGAAGAAGCATGCAATCTCAATCATGCTATTCAACTGGAAGCCAGTATAAAGTCTAAGAAACATGATCTTATGAATCACGACCATAGAGAGTTGGATCTGATCCAGCTGGAGCTTTCTTAGAGAAAATGAGGATAATGCACCATGTTTTATATCATATCATATATTCGTGTATTGAGCTAGCAACAGGCAGCAAAAAGAAAAACCATACAGAAAGAAAATAACATTGCATTATCTGACATAATCCAGTCGAGAACCAACAAGCGCTCGAATGTTTTCATCCATCGTCAGTTACAAGCAGTTCCACAAAATCCACCTTCATTAACATATGTCATAGAAAAATTGCAAAGTCCAGAGCAGATCGACGAGTGGTGCGACACACAAGGGCAATTCCATACAGTTCATAAAACATACTTCAAAACAGATCCAACAGCCAACTTTGCAAGACTATAACATTCAATGCAAGACAATTCCAGCACTTTTATCGTAGAAACGTACCTAAGAAATATGAATCCCATATGATTAGACTGTTACTTTGGCTTCATATGACTTGCAAAAGACTGTTTGGAGATCCTATGGCAAATCTTAAGATATGCTCAAAGTCCAGTCAACAAGTTGCACAAGTTCAATGCTTGAAAATAAAGACAATGGTCATTTCAGATAAATTTCAACCGACAATTTAAAAGTCCGTATACCCCCATAAATGAACTCAGAGATTGTTTGAGAAAGAAAAGCGTGACTTGACAAAAAATTCTGAGTACACAAGTTTCAAACACACATCGCAGATCAAAGCGAGACTCATGGTCGCCTATTGAGACAAACATCTTCACAGGAAACTAAATGCACACCATATGATTTTTAAAGTTTAACTGCACATCAGAACTATCAATAAAATCAAGGAGAACACAACGAACTCTGAAGCATTATGCAGAACATGCCAAGAACTTGGACCTATATTCACCCTCCTCATCTTGCAGCTTTTTTCCGACCTCTCCACGTGTTACTTTAGTAACAGGCAGCAGTGTCAAAGGTCAGACCCATGCACAAGCAGACCACAACTTAGAAACAGCACCGCTTTCCATATAAAGCATTTAAAAGCACAAAACGAAACTACACATTATAATTTACAAGCATTCATACAGTAAAACACTACAGTGCATGCCATTAAAAAATGAACTAAAACAATCTAAATAAACGTTAAAATGCATAGGCTCTCCTCATAGCAGAGTCCCTAAGATAAACCAGAGAGGAAGTTGCGGGCATGAACTTTTACCGACTTCATTTCTTAGTCTCGGCATAGGATGAGAAGTCGACTGATCTCTCCCAACCTGCCTGATCATCTCACCACTAAGAACATGGCTAAAACACTGAGGCGACATAAAACACCGAAGAACCATACTTTTAAATTCGAAGCAAAGCAACAATTGTGATTCATGACTTCAAATATTCAAAAACAATGTGGCACAAATGAATGATTAAAAACACCAGCATAAAATATTTGAAATGAGATAAAATTTCTTGAGTAGATAATTTCTTTATCATTTTCTCAGGAATATTCTGATTATAGCAATATGAAATCTATTTACAAGCACACTTCTGATGCTCCAGTTTAGCAACATTTATTATTTTTAGTAAGGAGTGCAAAAGAATGTGCTCCCATCTAGTGGCAAAACCATATTAACAACCATTCGCTGATCAAAACCCTCTCAAACAATTCTCTGATCAAAACACCATTATTCACTGATCAAAGCACTCCTAAACCATTCTCTATCACAGCAAATACATTTGTACAGATCTAAACGCATAGACATTATGATGAAAATGTTTCATACACTTTCTGTTTGAATTTTTCTTAGAAATTTACCAGTGACGATAAAAAAATAAGCAACCTAATATATACTCAAACTGTTTTAACAACCAGTTTAACTCAGTTTGAATTTTCAGCAGAAGATTGTTCCAAAAGAAGAGACTCAGATTGTCAGTATATAGAGACACAGATGTCGCTTTTTAGACATCAGCCGGAAAGTAGCCTCTTCTTGATAAAACGAATTTGCATGTAATTAATACCATCTACATCGCTTCATCACAACGCCAAATACTATATTAAGGACATATGCTATTTTGCATATGCAACTCAATGAACAAAACTTTCCATCTGATTTCCAGCCACATGAACACTGATAATTGTGAAGAAATGTGCTTGAATTTTGAAAAAGTCCTGCAATTTCCAGGCAAAATGCTGACAAGTCCTTTCCAGATACATGGTCCATGTCTCTTCTGATCAAGCATATAAATATATCTTGATGAAGCATGCTCTGTACATGAGCACCTAATATAGTATGCATGACATGGCTTACATTCAAGGCAGCAGTGCCACCTCATCTGATAAAAAACATCAATGAAATATGCAGGGAATTGGCATCACTATCTTCCCTGCTAACAAAAAAAGCATCATATTACAAGAAGAACCACTCCGTGTTTACCATAGGCAGTGTCAAAGGATGCCACCCGTGCAACTGCCATCCTAACACAGTTTAAACATGCGTGGTCACCCATTCCTAAATGCCAAGCACACAACGTTGTAATCGTTGTTCTCCCAATTGGAAATGCAAACAACCTGGAAACGATGACAACAGCAGAAACAGTGAACGTTTGTAATTCTCTAGCGATCGATCGAGCAAACAAACTTAATTCCAGGAACAAACACCATGTCGATCCTTTTACCAGTTGCTCTGTCGTTTCTTTGTAACAGCACTACATAAATTATAAGACTAGATCAAAGCAGACATGACTGGTATAAGATAACAATATGCGGTCAACAACTAAGAGTTTCCTTACATATTATTACTACATAACCAATTAAAATTGAACTGCGACAGAATTTATCGACCAATTTAAAGGGTGCATAACTAACTATTGCCCTACCCCACATTCCTTGGCTGAGCCTACTAACGTCGACCGAAGTGAAACAGGAACTCAAAGCATTGGCTATGTTAACGAAAATATAAGCACCAAAAACAAACAAAAGACATTTGCAAAAGATCCTTGTAGGCACCGGAAGTTTAGAGTTGGCTACGGGCCAAGTTATCGAAATGACCGCCAATATGCCAACCCAAAACAAAAATTAAAACAAAAAAACATGCACAACAACGGACAAATACATAAAATGTCCATGGTTCGTTTCTGATCTATGACTATTAAGCAATGAGCACAAATCACCAAAATAAAAGCAAAATTCTATCACTCCAATAATATCTGTATCGTATTTCTGCACGTTAACGACAAATTCCACTGGCATGTCTAAACAACAACAAAAATATTCACAAAACCAACATAATCAAGTAATTGAACATCTACCATGAAATCCTGTTAACTCACTATTCATTCATCGGGTTAGGGAATACTGTGAAAAAAACACCTAAGACAGACATTGCCAACTTAATGAACATCGGTCATGTCACCCTGTTAAAGCGATTCATATTAACGAGATAACACTGACAACTGTCACTGAGATGGAATTAAATCATTCCAACGAAATTACAGATCAGCCAGCAAGAACATTTGTGAAGGAAATCCAGACACAAAACTAAGAACCGGTTTTATTATCCAAAGACGGAACTCGGCTGCAACACATCAAAAGCTAAGCCAGTCAACTTATACGACTGCTGCTGAACAAAGCGAAAATAAAATGACTATACATGAGCGGCATGTCAGTAAAGCTACATTTTACAGAAGCTGGACTACGCCATCCTGTTTACGTGTAATTTCTCGCAGTGATACCCATGAACTACTGCAACAAATTGTAACATGAACTGGTATTTTGGTGATCAATAAAGCTCATGAATTGAATTGATATCTTGAAACTCTAGATCCATCCAGGCTACATACACAAACCATGCTCAGCATTGCAGCATGTCCTTCAGTGAATATTCATTCATTCATTCTGAACATTTATAGTACCCCTTAAAGAAACCTACCGGGCAGCGTTATCAGCCCAGCCACGACTAAAGACTTGAAAAAAGACTTGAGCGACTTATAAAAACTTGATGGTTGGGTCACAAGCAATGAGCAACTGAGTCAGAATTTCTAATTGTAAATGTAATGAATATTCATCAAGTAGAATTAATAATGATAGGCCACAATGAATATTGATAGCAAAAATGCATGTCATGCTCAACCAAATGCTCCTATTGAAAGAGGATCCTGGACAGTTTCATGTCCTAATATGATCATTTTTGTGATCATGACAGCCACATGATATACAAGAAATGAAAATGCAACCTATTGATTTACAAGAAGAAAAGAAAATGCAACCTATTGATTTACAAGAAGAAAAGAAAATGCAACCTATTGATTTACAAGACAGACAACAATGTAATTAACATAATGGTTCACAACAGTAGTTCCCAACCATTTGCAGCCATTCAGTCAATGCATAACAGCTTCTAGTATTTCTTCCATTTTTTATTTTAATGATGAGCAACAGCCTTGTATTCGACCACAGTGTTACAAAAAATTCTACACCACTTTAAATTTGAGGAAATAGTGAAAGGCCTATGTCAAGTGTGATAATCTGCAGATCTAGCTTATTTTTAATATTCTGCCATCCAGTTGTTGCACCCTAGGCAGGTTCACAGCACCCTTGGATGCCACAGCACCCAGGTTGTGACACACTGGTTATAAGATAACCAAAAATGTAACATTATACCAGGGACCTGCAAGGTTTCGATATTCGAACGAATCGGACAGCAGTATTTAATTCAATCAGAAATTGAGGTCATGATTCTAAACATTTTCAAATCATGAACCCTTAACATGGAACCTGAACAGAACAGTGTAACTGGTTTAAATTACAAAATTATTTATGTTATTTTTGTATTTTAATTTAATTGATGTTAAACTGCAGAAAGTAACCAGGCTTATATGCTGATACAGTGAAAACTGTGGTATTCCTGTGATATCAACAACACACTAACAATATCAAACTTGTATTCGCTAATACGATTCAATCTTTACTCCCAATCCGAATCGAGATTCGATTGAAAATGTATGTCTTGTCCCAACATCATAAAGAATACAGATGCATCCCGTCACATAATAGGGTATACTATACATTACGCTTAACACCAATATTTACCCAATACTCTTTGATAGGTGGGAAAGTGAAAGCATCAAGCTTCTGAACAGTAACTACTGACTATAACAAAAATATATAGGGCACATGCATATCAGGTATTGCCTCTACTCGAGTTCGAAACTTTGGCAGGTGTAACAAGAGTAAAAATGGTAGGAATTTTGTGAATCTTTACCCATTGTTCCATTTAATACTTGTAATCATTCACACCGGAAACACAGCTATTTTGTTCTTAAAGGTACAATCTAATTAGCCAGACAGATGCTTATAATCAAAGTCTTTGAAAACCTTGAGCAACATTATGCTTTAAAACTGAAACTCTAATCAGTACTCTCCAACTCTTGGCAATATCCTCCAACTACTGGCAATATATGATAGCAATAAAACTTCACCCCGGATTATTTGGTTTTTGATCTATTACCATAAAATGCGATAGCTGAATAGCTACAGCCTTGAAACACAGTGAAAGAGATGGCTTAGTTTTATGTTATTTATAGCAAGTTCTTTCTGATAACCTACTAGCATACAGATTTTAAGAGCAGGATGCCACCTTAAACAGACAATGCTTAGCAACATCTATTCTGGTAAGCTTAAATATGCACAGGAATGACTTGAATAATATTTATCAGATATATTCTTTAAGTCATTGTTTAAGCAACACTTAATCTGATTGCAGAGATGTAGTAAAAAATGCACTAATTTAAAGTCGCTCTTGCAAAGCGTTTCATAAGAACCTTTAACCCTTAACCCTCCAATTATTATATGAAACGCATTCAGATTGGCTGTTGTGAGCAGCCTTAGGAGTGGTAAGGGTTAAAGTGACCTTAACCCTGTGCTGCAGCCTAAGACTTATTAAATCAATTTGACAACCATGCAAGTCTATTTTTGCAACAAACTTAAATTTTCCCACAATAGTCCACCTTGGTCTGCCTCTGTACATGGACAGCAGCAGAAAGTGTCAGTATTGGTGGGTGCAGAATAATTGAATACTTCACAATCAACGAAGCCTAATGACTACAACTGCTTTGTGCCAAACAGGGAAACTGCTCAGTTAATGGCAGACTAGATCTAGTGACGATGCCGAGTTGGAGCTGATGTTGGCAATGGAAGGTCTTGGAGAGGAAGTTTCAAGTCGACATTTGGAGCTCATATCAGGCTCTGATGTTTCAAATCAACAGACATTTGAAGTTGATGTTTGGAGCTCATGTTCACAAGATGTTTTTTGTGTGAAGTTAGACACAGTCATTTTGAGTGCATCTTAGAATTGATGCCCAGATTCTTATGACCTGACCAAACACAAATTCATCGATGCCCTCTAAGCTAAAAATGTCAGCAATTGAGTGGAAATGTGAGAAACTTTAGTTAGCAATTAGATGCTTTATATAGATGCGGCGATGTTTTGAAGTCCATTCATCCATCGAAAACTGGATGAATAATCAGGGAGTTACAATTAGCAAAAACTCTTAGAGAGCAGGAAAAAATGTGATTACAAGCGCATGTAACGTAAAATGGTTCAGAACAAGGTGATTCGATATCCGCTGAATAACTTTGATAGCACCATTTCCAGATGAACTTGAAGTTCGACGTGAAACTGCATGAAATCGGAAATTATTCCGCTTGGCAAGTTGCTAACAATAGACACTTCTGGCAGATATGAAATAACATTTAAGCATGAAGGTTGGTCTTAAATGCACATGCCAAAAGCAAACCTGCAATAAGGTCTATCAGCAGATTTCCACAGCTTTTGGCACAGCTCATGTGGCCATTCACACTAGAGGCCACTGTTTTCTCTCTCGGTTCAATGTGTTCATCTTGCATCCGGCTTTCTAGGTGAGTCTTCTGCCTCCCTCTGGCGATGTTCCTTAAAGTTGAATTCGATTTTCCAACCCACATTCCCAGAATTAACGTATGGAAATACTGCCAGGTCTTTCGGTACCACAGACCAAAAGAAGTCAAAAATATTAATTTTTGAAAATAATTTAAAATAATACGCTGTAGGTAATTTCGCTTTCAAAGAACACAATGAATTCCCAAATTCAATTGTCTTTCCCTTCCACTTGGAAAATGCTGCACGCATTGCTAATCAAATCAAAAATTTTTGGCAAATGTGTTGCAAACTTAAAGATTCCACTGCACAAGGCTGTCTGAATTTTTCATCCTTGGCCCATTCATGTCGATGAGTGCAAAGCAGAACATTTCCCACAAGAAGACAAATCCCGCTGGACGAAATCGAGTCACCTATATTGAGAATCCCTGCACAACATGCCAAAACCGTTCGCTGCACGCGTATATGAACCATTCTTCATAATTACATCATCTCGAATGAATTCGTGTAGATGACTGAATCCAACTAATTGGTCAGTGAATAGCTATCCAAAACTCAGTCATTCCATGAGCATACATCTTAGCGTATGAATGAAACCTTTCCCCGTCTTGTATTCCGACCATATGTACTCTTCTTCTTCTTTGATGAACATCATTCGCTTTCCGTCGCTGTCACTACATGACGGATTCTTCACCTACAGAAAAACAAAACAAAACATCCATTACAGATTGCCAGGACTAAAAACAACAACTGAAAATGAAAGCATTGCAAAACTGTCTGACGACGAACTCCTAATCGTGACATATCGGATTTCAACTTGGTCTGTCCAGCATATTATTAATTTTGTGTCAGTCTTCAATCCAATCTAATGACTTGTGTTTTGGCGCAGTGAAGCGCGTATCAATGGATGGTTGCTTCGACAGAGTTTCCCTTTTCTCTGGTTCTGGCTTCTGGCCTGCCTGAGCTGCTTTGGCTGTCCTTTGTGATTCCATCTGAAGGGGTTGATCTGTCAAGTCCTCCTTGGACCAGCACTGAGCATGCATGTGGTATATCTGCCATTTTGGAACTATCTTCTACATCCTATTCAAGCTCAGGCGACTATGGGGGTAAGACTCTTGCAACTAGCTGCCTAAAAAAAAGACTTTCATACTTCCTTAATTCTCATGGCTGCAACATTAAACTCGCACACTGTTGATGGAATACAATGATGTTTCAGATACATTTAGAAAAGTCTGTGAAATTTTATTTCATCCCCTTGCCCGCAGCTAAAAATGTTTGTCGCTACAACCGGCACCAGTCAAGTTAAGTTTCTACATACAGCCATATATTATACAAAATGTAGGTATTAACTTCGCCACTGTTTTCACTCTGACAGAGCCAGTCCCAAGCATGGATAAATGAGGAGGGCGACGCTAACGATCTGTGTTCTCACACAGTGTTGTTAAACTTAAATTGCAACTGCCAGGGGTTCCAGTACCACTGACTGATTCATATCCCATTTAAAACAGATTTGCCCCAAATAATCTCACGACCATGTTTCTTACTGCAAACTGCACTGATATTGTTCTGTTATTTCATTTAACATCAGTCTTACTATCAGTGCAGCCCAAAGTTCGCCATGGATGTGGTGAGCTTCGAGCAGGTCCCGGCAGAGGGCGGCTAGGTCGTTCTGTCCCTTGACGTCATCGGTGCAGCGGGCATTCGTCTTGAGCTCCAGCGTGAAGTAGGATCGCAGACGAAATCCATCAACACTACACAAAAAAAGATAATAAAGGATATGTTAATACTACACAATATGACAATAAAAGATACATCATTAACATAACCCAAAACCTGCTGTGGTTTGTCAGCCGGCTCAATAAACAAATATACAGTATAAGTCATCAGTATGTCATCAAAATTAAACAACTACAAAAGCACTTACACCCATTGATAAAAACATAAAAGCTTACACAACAAGTATCAATTAGTGTTAACTGATACAACCTCAATATTACATCTGAAAGTCAAATCCAATTGTAAGGCAGCACGCAAGGCACCATCTGACCTACTGCTGATCTTGCAGTCACCCCTAGGAAGTCAAGGGGCTAGTAAAGCTAGTGCCACTAGTGGGTATCGGGTGTCCGCTCGATAATCAGAAGGTTCAGTAGTCCGAAGATTCTATACTCCAACATTAATTTAACTAGAAGCTGGATTAATTGATGAAAAGAATGTGTAAAAGTTGGAGCTGAATTGTCATGAAAAGAATCATGCCTGTATGGAAGTTGGATGAATTAAAGGAATGGTGCAAAACCGTGCAATCCAGCTTCTAGCCATACATAATTCTTTTCATCAATCCAGCTACCATTAAAACTGCAATCTTACCACCTATTGACCGGACACCATGCAATCTTCAGACTATCGAACCTTCCGACTATCAAACCTTCCGACTATAGACTCAGAACTGAGTATCGAACCTATGTCCTTCTGATCTTGACTCCAGTGTCTTACCATTCAACCATCTCCAGCCCCAATGCACAAGGCGTCAGAAGATGGTGCAACCAAACCAAGCCTCAGTCAGGTCAATATCAGAAGTCAGTTCGCTACCTCAGTGTCTGATATTTCGAGACATCGACACAAAGAGGATTGACCGATTGGTCAACAATAACCAATCATTTTCAAAGTCTGCAAAAGCAATCACTGTTCGATCGATGGACGATAAGTGACCAAACTGGTCAGCATGAGCAAGCAAGCAAGCACACTGTTAGCATTTACTGACCACAGTGTCGAGAAGCATCCAGTGTGGACGGGACAACAGGCCTAAAGCTTGGCTGTGTTTTGCTTTATCAACAATGACCAACTTTTGTTTTTGTTAGAAGCCAAAGTAGGCCATATCATTTACTTTTATTGGATAACTTTAATTTTTCTTATCTTCTTTTTGAATGTAGATTGTCAGCTTTTTAAATAAACGAAGATATAATAATATAATAATAAAAACTGACAAAGTAGCTGCTCTAGTAAATATATTTTTCAGTTGATTCATTTGATTCAAATGATTCAGCATACAAATTCAGTTAATTATATAATTAATCAGAAACTTCCTTGGTCTTTAGAAGTCAATGTATAATGTAAACAATGTATCAACTGATGAGGACATTTTTTGTACGGTAAGCAAGTCAAAATTAGTCGATGAATACAGTAGATTAACAATCTGAAGAGAAGAGAGTGTGAAGCTGAGACCGAGCAATGAGTATGGCCAATAGACACAGAGGGATAGAATCTAAAAGTCAGGTCCAGCACCCACTAGAGCTCAGTGAATCTATTCAATAAAGCCAAAGATTTGTTTAACTCAACAATAGGTTATCATAGACTGCATTGTGGATTGTGCTTTGGATTATGAATCTCCTAAGATGAGACTTGTGCCGTATAAGTTTCCGAACTGGAAAAGCTTAGGTACGAGAGGCGGCGTCTCCACGTTTATTCCTTGGAAGCCCTCTATAAACTGACTGATCCCCGTTGTTCCCTCGATTGGACGCTCTTTAACAAAGCAACGCCTTTCCAATCACCTGCATTGAATGGTCTCCCTCTGGGTCTGCCTCCTTCTACAGGGACGGCAGCATCAACTCCCCTTTATCAACCCTTTCAAACTGTTCTCATTCGCATGGACCTCGGTTGGGACTAACAGTCTAACACCTCTGAGACGACAACACTGTGAAAGGGCAAATAATAAAAGCTGTAAATGAATGAATGAATGAATGAATGAGTGAATGAATGAATGCATAAACATCCAGAAGCTATACAATGCAGCAGCTATTCTGCAGCAGCGGTAATCTCTGGCTAGACTGCGTCAATGGCTATAAATGCCGAATATTCCCACATTTGCGGTGGAGTCAATGCTCGCGCGATTTCGCAGGGATCAAAGCAAATCCCACTGTGGGTGTTGTTGATAAAACAAGAACCGTAAACGGTCTTGTATAAGCAGACTCTGGTGGAGCTGGAAGGCTCATATACATCAATTGTAATGAAGTGCACTCACAGTGTGGCCTACATACACAACAGGAATGTCTGGAAACAGTAAAACCTACTACTAAAAGTAATAATAAAAATAGATGACGAGAACAACGACGACAACAAACTACTACTACAACTAATAATAGTAGTAGTAATAATAATAAATCTGCACTTTCTGCGATGCCCAAGTAGGATACAATTTATATAATACAAGATATTAATGGTTGGCACATCCAAAGCACGCTACAGTAAAGTAAAAAATCTCCCAACTGCTCACTCCCGTAGACTGTCTAGTAACACAGTGTCCTACAGTAGTGATTCATAGCAAACACAGTTCGACGATAGGCAACAACGCTTCTCTTATCAGACATCACACACCGCACAAGTATCAGTTTGAAGGAATCAATGACTGTGTTCGCTAAAAAGACCTCCTGCGTGTTGTATTAAAGCGTTCGATAAGGATGTCGCTATTGATCGAGGAGAACGGCAAAATGCGGCGGTTGACGAAAGAATTGACAACAGATCTAAATTAACATTCGCATGTTTCAAATCTATCCGTTACAGATTGCCAGGGCTAATAGTACAGTGGCATAGGAAAATAATTGTGCACTTTGTGATACAAGCACAGACGTAGTACGTTGTATAGTTATGAGATTTGGATGTTGGGCCACGCAAAACTATTTTTATTGGCACCCTGATGTTTTAGATTATTTTATAGCGCTTAAAATGTTAGTTTATTTATTTTATTATTTTGTTGCCAAACAATTCGTGTTAAGAACTTTAAGGAATAGTTATTGTTATAATTAATATTCACACTATTATGTCCCTAAAAACGTAATTCACGCTATCAAAATAAGTTTTCAATATTTCCAAGCTAGACGATATCGTATAATTAGGCCATCTCCGATTCGGACTTTCATTTTTGTGATGACGTCATCGTCATTGTATGTCTCGTCTAATATGGTCTTGGTTTGATCTGCCGTTCGCCAATTCGATTCTTTCCTCTTATTTGCCATATTTTTCTTATTGCTTTGCGTTGATTTGAGGCGAGTCATATGCTACGCATTCCGTCGTCTACCCCAGAGACTCTTCGTCGACACGTCAACGCCTGATTCGATCTGTTCGTCTCGTCGACTTCGACCGATTGAAGACAACTGCTGCAATGTGTTATTCGCTAACGATAACGCTATGTGACGAAAATGTTTGTTAATGAAAATCAAATGATTTCGCTAACGATTACTTAAATTATAACTGAAAAATATCATTAGCTATAACTACTACCAGGATAGCATGACGAAAATGGTACTAACGAAATTAAAATGTAATTTTCGTTGATGAAAATAAAAATGCGTGGGGCTTCTGCGGCCGAGAACTTGGCATAAAAAACCGAAAGTTCTATTTATATATATGTCTAAAAGCTACACTAACCAAAGAATGAGACTAACCCTAACCCTGACCTTAAACGAGTCAAACGACCCTCACGACGCGGTAAATTTGTGTGGGGTCGGCCGTAGAAGTAGAATTTTAGTGTACTTTTGGGTCGAGGGTTCGGCCGCATAAGATTTATCCAATAAAAATTAAAGTAGGTGTACCGTTTTAAAAGCATGACAGCGAGTGGAAATGCATTACAAGAACAACTCATGGCCTATATCTCGAATTATGGATATGCCTATTAACCCCGTATGCCTAGTTATGCCGCATTTTATTAAGCTTAGTTACTTTGCTATTAAACTTGTTCATTGCATTTCAGTACAGGCTAACACAGCGGCTGCGTTTGTAGGAAACTTCACTTAAGATATGTGTGTCGCGTTTTTGTATAGATCTAGCTGCCGCACATGATCTCGACCTTGCTTATTATCAATGAGAGTTTGATTGGGTGAGATCCATCACCACCGTCCGGCGCCCGCCCTTATCAACCCCGAATCCCACGCCATTTAGGCTCACCGGTAAAGGACCGTAGGCTACTCATAACTAGAACTCCTCCATTATGTGTACTCTGACTCTGCTACTCAAAGCCAGCATAACAGATGAGGGCGACGCTGCATGATGATCTTTGTTGTCACACAGCGTCGCTAAACTGAAACTACATCTATAGGGCCAACTACTGCTATCGAAGATTTAACTTTCCGAAATAAGTAAGTATCGGGAAGTGAACGTCGGTCCGTATTATCCATTTCGCCGATAAGCATAAGACGCAGCTTAGGCAGTTACCAATGTAGGCCTAGCTAACTGGGCCAGAAGGCTACTTAGCAGTATTTTAACTAATGGTAACTATAATAAAACCCAGTTATTATAGCCTATCATTGAGCACACATCCTAGCGCCTAGCTCAGATTCGAGATTCAGTAAATACTGAGCCATCTCCTGCCAGGAAATAGCAGTGTTTGCGATTGGTGAAGAGGCAATGGATTCCGCCTGTGAATAGGCAATGGATCTTGCCCGTGACGAGGCTCTGAATCCCGCCTGTGAAGAGGCCCTTGAACCCGCCCGTGAAGAGGAAATGGATCTTGCCTGTGAAGAGGCCCTGAATCCCGCCTGAGAAGAGGCCTTTGATCCTTCTTGTGAAGAGGCTCTGGATCCCGCCTGTGAGGAAGGCAATGGATCAAGCCTGTGAAGAGGCAGTGGATCCCACCTGTGAAGATGCTCTGAATCCCGCCTGTGAAGAGGCAGTGGATTCCGCCCGTGAAGAGGCAGTGGATTCCGCTTGGGAAGAGGCTCTGGATCCTGCCTGGGAAGAGGCTCTGAGTCCCAAGTGAGAAGAGGCTCTGAATCCCGAATGTGAAGAGGCAGTGGATTCCGCCTGTGAAGAGGCAGTGGATCCCGCCTGTGAAGAGGCAGTGGATTCCGAATGTGAAGAGGCAGTGGATCCCGCCTGTGAAGAGGCAATGGATCCCGCCTGTGAAGAGGCTCTGGGTCCCGCCTGTGAAGAGGCTCTGGGCCCCGCCTGTGAAGAGGCAGTGGATCCCGCCTGTGAAGAGGCAGTATATCCCGCCTGTGAAGAAGCTCTGGGCCCCGCCTCTGAAGAGGCTCTGGGCCCCGCCTGTGAAGAGGCTCTGGATTCCATCTGTGAAGAGGCAATGGATCCCGCCTGTGAAGAGGCTCTGGGTCCCGCCTGTGAAGAGGCAGTGGATTCCGCCTGTGAAGAGGCAATGGATCCCGCCTGTGAAGAGGCTCTGGGTCCCGCCTGTGAAGAGGCAGTGGATTCCGCCTGTGAAGAGGCAATGGATCCCGCCTGTGAAGAGGCTCTGGGTCCCGCCTGTGAAGAGGCAGTGGATTCCGCCTGTGAAGAGGCTCTGGGTCCCGCCTGTGAAGAGGCAGTGGATTCCACCTGTGAAGAGGCAGTGGATTCCACCTGTGAAGAGGCAGTGGATTCCGCCTGTGAAGAGGCAATGGATCCCGCCTGTGAAGAGGCTCTGGGTCCCGCCTGTGAAGAGGCAGTGGATTCCGCCTGTGAAGAGGCAATGGATCCTACCTGTGAAGAGGCTCTGGGTCCCGCCTGTGATTGATTCTAAGAAACGTTGTTATTACCAACTACTTTTAGAGACAAGTATAAAGTATTTCAAAGTTTGTGACCATGATGCTTAATTGATTCTCGGTTTGAATGTGTAACATTTACATGTTTAAAGGGTGTAACTTGAATTTTTTAAAATTTGAGTTTAATAAAAAAATGTTACATAATTTTTTTTAATTTTCAAAACATTTTGAAAAAAGATAATTTAGTCGTGTGGCCCAACATCCAAATCTCACAACAATACAATGTATAAAGTGCAAAATCTCATGCTAGTAGCACAAAGTGCACTGTCACTGGATATTTCGGATCTTTGCCGCTGCACTATAATAACAAATGACTGGTAACATGCGAGAAATAGATTTTCGCTGGAATCATCATCAGTGCCATCATCATCTGCCATGGGTTATATACTTTGTTGACAAAACTATATTCAGATGCTGGTTAAAAGCCAGAAATGGTTTATTTTATAATGTACTCGTCACATAACTAAGATGTTGAGGAAGCTATTTTTAGTCAAGTAGATGGCGAAATCACATTTATAAGAGTCATTGCTATATAAATTAAGAAACCGTCAACAAGTAAATATTTGGTTTGATGTCAATTGTGTAAATGTTAGAGCGGTCGGCCCGTAACACTCAGTATGCGCTGAGCAAGCAGGTTCGACCCTCGTCCGAGGCGTCACTGTGTAGGACTTTGAGCAAGTCCTTCGCGCACAATTGCTCTGCAGTACAACTGCAATTGCGCCGTCGAGGCGTGTGTATGCACTTCTGAGCAAAAGATGTTTGAAGAAGGGCGGTACCAAATTTCAAGAATTTGAATTATTCGAAATACACAATGCATAAGTTTGCTACACGTTCAGCACAAGGAGGACATGTCCTCCTTTTTGGCCTCATGTCCTCTGTCTGCTAAGCAAAGGGAAACACCTGGAAAATGTCTGGGTTTTTGTATGTTTGTTGTATTGGGTTATTGGCTATTATATCACACTGACTTTAACGAGTTTTACATCCGCACGTTGTCGTTAAGTTCCTCTTAGGTCCAACCAGGCTCAATCTACTCACATATATATTTTGTTTATTGCATATCCACACGTCATGATCTGAGTAATATTACAAACACTGTATCTACCGATCCCTTATACTCAATGTCAAAGTGCTAAATTTGGTTACTAAGGATACCTCTGACTGCTCAGTCCAGATTGAGACATTCAATGTGTCCAGACAGACAGAGACACAGGACTGTATTATTCATGAGTACATGTCAGAGATATAAAGACTTTGTGCTCTACAAATAGAAAACTAGTTTCTGCCTTCTGGTGGGCGAATAAGTCCAAACTTAAAAACGCCCAACTGATCTTCAAAATCCTCTCTGCAGGTGAACGTGCCTCTGATCATGTCATTCGGCCTACGCCACCCTCACCGTCGCTGCCGCCACCTGCACCCTAAGCCGATCAGAATGGAGAAATAAAGCGTCCACCATACAATGACAACAAGATTAACTAACATGGCGCCTGTCAGATGGAATTGATAAACACACAGGCACACGGATAAAGACAGATATGGACAGAAAGACACACATAGAGACAGAGAAATAGAGATACAGTCCCGAGAGCACATCTTCAGGCTAAGAATAGGTCCTTAGGCATAACCATAAAACCTTAGAGCAGCTGCATATTCTTAGATCCATCAATTGGCCGTCACTGTCATGTTTCATCACGGTCCTCATAGAGTTTGCTCCAGAAAGGCAACATATAAATGTTATTTTCATAACACCAGTGCAAAGGCATTTCTTGGAAATTGACCAGAGACAACTTTATGCACCAAACCCAGCACGCATAATAATGGCAGTGATAATAATAATAATAATAATAATAACTATGATCAATATGATTATTATCATATTAGTATTACCATAATTGCAATCAGTTTTCACAGGAAATTTTTTTTACAAAAAGTGTAGAAAATTTTTATTAGTGGTAAATAGTCATCGTCGTCGTCGTCATCATCGTCATCATCAACAACAACAGCAACAACAACTAAATGTTGCCAGTATGTAATGCATTTGAGGCATCACAGACTATATACACATCTTCCAATGGCTACTTGTAGAAAATCAAGTGGCATTCACATTCAATCCCGGTTGATGGATATACAGATGACATCACAAAATGTGCAGTGGCGTCAATTACGTCGTATGATCGATGATTACGTCATAGGCACAAAGCGTTCGCTTGTTCGGCGAACACCAGGCGTCGTCGCATCATATATGACACCAGGGTAATTGCATTTGCCTACTGTAGCATCCTCCATCTACATATGATCGATGGTCATTCCACGTTCACTATGCCTATGTGTGTATATAGGTACACTTCCTATGCATTAATCAATGAGCACTATATGTGCATGCTAATAATTAATTATCTATAAACATGTGAAAATGTGTCAGGCACGGTAAATTAATATAAAGTGCGGCAAGGTACACGAAAGTATGGTAAAGTTAGTAAGGTAAATACACTAGAAACAAGACGAGCAGGATGAAGTTAATGTAAAGTAGGTCAAGTTAAAATACGGCAAGGCAATGTACGTTGAAGTAAGTGTAACGTAAACTATGGATGATAGATAGTCTCTATACATGTAGTTTACTAGAGTGGAACATTATTTGCTCCTTTTGATGCCTTTTCATCACGTAGTCTTCTAGCGCGTAATTACACTTTGCACATCATTAAAAGGCTTTGTACAGAGCTGAACATGACAAGAACTAATAATGTAATGAATGGTCATACCGCATGTTGTAACAGGACCACGTCTCCGCCGGAAATCTATAATCGGCATCTGACACGTTGTCACACGTGACCAGCCGACCGTGAATTGAAGTTTCCGGACGGAACAGAAGATCTGTAAACGTAATGTAACATCATCATGCAACCACGGGATAATGACATCGTACACTAGAATAAATGAGCATTTGTGATGTGTCTGAGTTAGAACTCTGTCTGAGGACCTAGTGTGTCTGCATGGGACTGTGTTTATCATTGTCTCTTGGTATGGTTGCCTGATTGTGTTGCTCGGTAGATCATTCACTGTCAGTTTATGTGAGTTACCCTCAGTCATTTAGGTTACCAGACAGGGTGACTAGACAAAATGGTAGCGGACAAAATGGTACGGACAACATGGCATGGGGACAAAATGGTAGCGGACAAAATGGTATGGGGACAAAATGGTAACGGACAAAATGGTACGGACAAAATGGGACGGACAAAATGGTATGGGGGCAAAACGGTAGCAGACAAAATGGGACGGACAAAATGGTATTGGGACAAAATGGTAGCGGACAAAATGGTACGGACAAAATGGTATGTGGACAAAATGGTAGCAGACAAAATGGTATGGGGATAAAATGGTAGCGGACAAAATGGTAGTGGACAAAATGGGACGGACAAAATGGTATGGGGACAAAATGGTAGCGGACAAAAAGGTAGCGGACAAAATGGGACGGACAAAACGGTATGGGGACAAAATGGTAGTGAACAAAATGGTATGGGGACAAAATGGTACAGACAATATGGTATGGACAAAATGGTATTCAATTTCCATGTATGCACGCATCCATTCTAGTGGCTTTTTATCCAATCCAGCCTCTTTTAAAATAGAAATCTTTTATTCGATCCAGTTTCCATTTCAGCATAATTCTTTTCGTAAATCAAGCATCTTCTTCAGCCCCTCTCTTTTCAAGGAATACAGATAACAGCTTCCAAATAAGCATAATTCTTTGGACCAATCCAGCTTCTAATTAGGCATAATTTTTAACATCCATCTCGTTAAAGCAGAATTCTCTTATCGAACCCTCTACCATTCAGGTGTAACTTTTCGTTGATCCAGCTTCGCCTTATAAGCATGATTCTTCTAAACTATCCAACTTCTATACAACTTCTAATTGAACATCGTTTTCTCATCGGTCCCGCTTCTGATCTGAAGAGCGATCATTTTCATCAATCCCCTTATAAACAAACATGATTCTTTTCATCAATCCAGCTGCTGATTAAACAAGATTCTTTCAATTAGTCAAGCATTGATGTTAGCAAGGATTCCTATCATCAGTCCTACTTCAAATTATACATAATTCTTTTCATCAGTCCAGCTTCTGATTAAACAAGTTTGTTATACACATATCAAACATAGTCTGATATATATATATATATATATTCTCTGACATTCCACTCCCGGACATTAATCATATATATGTTATATATATATATATATATATATATATATATATATAACATTAATCATACATACTTAATTAATATGGCCAATATGATACACAACTTATATATGTTAGTGATCAATCGGGGGTAATGTCCTAGGGGAAATGTCCAGGGAGTGGAAATATGTCCTAGACCCCTTAAATCTCTACCATTTTATCCGTAAGCCTACCACTTTGTACAATACCATTTTGTCCGGCCATTTTGTCCGTACCCATTTTGTCCGCAACCATTTTGTCCGCAACCATTTTGTCCTCGTACCATTTTGTCCATACCATTTTATCCGCTACCATCTTGTCCGTACCATTCTGTCCGTACCATTTTGTCCGTATCATTTTGTCCGCAACCATTTTGTCCTCGTACCATTTTGTCCATACCATTTTATCCGCTACCATCTTGTCCGTACCATTCTGTCCGTACCATTTTGTCGGTACCATTTTGTCCAATACCATTTTGTCCCCATACCATTTTGTCCTAGAACTGCCAGACAGCCACATCACTCGTCTGTCTGTGTATCTGTCTGTGTATCTGTCTGTGTATCTGACTGTCTGTATGTCTGTCCGTCTTTCTGTCAGAGAGAAGAGAAGCAAATTGTGAGGTGAAATTTCATTCTGATTGCATTGGCCGATTAGAAAATAGCGCAGCCATCAGAAGCCACCATCAGCACCTGTCTCTGCTTACAAATTACATACCTAATATAATATATAAATATATATATATATATATTCACCTAAAACCAACCAAGTACATCTCTATATCTATATATATATATATATATATATATATATATATATAATTTTGTATATGTGTATGCATGAACGACGCATTTATAAGCCCATATAGTCTAGAATGAATAAGTAGGCAGAGTACATGTACAACTCCCCACTTTGCTGTGAATCACCTATAGATATGGAAAACTGTTTTACAGAAGTCCACATATTGCAGATGAGCCAACAACATACATGTTGAGCAAAGCTCATAGTTTTCAACAGATTCTCTAGTCTATACCATGGGCAAGCAACCCATTTTCATCTTGGAAACCACAATTTCCTTCATAAAATATTTTTAGAACTTTGCATGTGTCCCAATAGACCTGGTCTGCACACGCATGCACGCAAAAAAACACCTAAAGACACATACACATGCCTAAACACACATACACATGCCTAAACACACATACACATGCCTAAACACACATACACATGCCTAAACACACATCATGGTTTCCACTTCATTTTTCATATTCTAAAAGTTCACCAGTTACAGCTATATTTTGTGACTATTGAATGACCGACATATTCTACCGCGTTTATTTCTTTCCCTCAGGGTTCTCCGTCTAACCCCAACTAAGCACTGAACATCGTAATGGTCAGCCTTAGAAGTTCCAGTCCAAAGCGTGGATGAAGGAAGGACGGATGGACGGACGGAATCTTTCTCAAATGAAAAGGTGGACGAACTGAAAGGCATAGAGCCTGCTGTCTCAGATCTCCTGATTTGTACACTGTTTTTAATTTCGTGTCGATGCGCACATGCATTCACATAAATATTATACAATGTGTGCACATAGGTTTCAAAACACAATATATTATTATCTTAAGCAGCATTAGGTACTTCTACACCAAAGTGCTACATAAGAGATGCAACTCTAAAAAGCAGCTATATAAATGTCAGTGGCTGGAGGCTAAAATTCCTTCCAGGGCCAGAAATAATAACGAATATATGACCACTTCTGCACCAACAACATTCAGTTATTTATTTATTTATGTAGTTTTTTTTAGTATTGCATTAGGTGGTAATAACAATATACAAGACATGCCTGCATTGGCAATAAACACTCAATAACATATACCAGCTTATAATTGAAGTCTTTATGGATACATAATACATATATAGATATAAATACAGTCAATAGCGTATGTTTATATCCCTAAAAACATCAATTATAAGCTGGTGTATACATAGTTTTGAGAGTATATTGCTATTATGGGCAGTATGTCTTGTGTATATATATATATATATATATATATATATATATATATATATATATATATATACACACACAATATATACACACATATTCTGTATATTGTTATTGCTATATATATATATAATATATATATATATGTGTATATATATATACGCAAAAAGTATGGCATAACCAGAAATCGCCTCGGACATTCGCCTGTGCAGAATTTTTCGTGACTATTCGGAAATATTCACCTCGGCAAATATTGCACACACAGATAGTCTCAAAAATAAAGAAATTTTATTCGATAACTTTTACACACATTTAACAATCTAAAAACTAAAAAAAAATTTTTAAGTCGTATAAGAGGCACAAACATTCATTTTGCTAATAATATTTTCATTACGTGAAACAGCGAAAGTCAAACATTTTAAGCTTTGCCTGCTGATGGTACTCGCCGGGCCAGAGTTGCCACTACTATTCGGTTCATACCCAGATCCGTCAAATAGTGCATCCAAATATTCGGATTCGGTACTCGGTTGAAATTATCTACTCGGTTATAACCTAGCAAAGAGCATTTCATCATTGTATGAGAGATTGAGCGGCTATGCTTTCAGGTGTGATATAGAAATCAGTTTTCTGGATGAGAATAATAAGCAAAGCTGTTGACCCTACTTCTTGGATCAGTCTCTCCTCTTCTGTTTTGTCTGGTTACCAACCAATGGAAGACAAAATAAAAAACACCACTTTGTCTCTCTCTCTCTCTCTCTCTCTCTCTCTCTCTCTCTCTCTCTCTCTCTCTCTCTCTCTGAGCATCTCAATTGCAGGATTATGTTTCATGGACGTCTGCACAATAGTGACAGAAAATAATCTCCCATCAGCCTAAGGCCAGGCAGAGTAGATTTCTGCACAAATATTAGTCTGCTATTTACACTCAACGTCTTCATCATGAGGGTAACAAATAATCATCATCGTCATCATCATCATCATCATCAGTTCCTGACACCTGACGCCATTTCGCAGTCCTAGGCTTGAATTGATGGTCTCCATTGTCTCACAGGATTCCTTTTAACGACAATGGGTATGTTGTTTTGGGTGCAGTTGCTTGTATTATCATGCACTATAAGTTGTTTGTCCTGAGCCTTAATCTCAAGTGCATAACCAGGGTGGACAAACAACTTATATTGCCTGGTAATAAAAGCACCTGCCCCAAAACAACATGCCCACTGCGGTTATAAGGAACCTCCAAACAATCTTTGATCATCAAATAGACTAGAACTGAACAGACCAACGAGTGTGTGCGTATGTGTCTGGCACAACATGCAAATTATTGTGGACCTCAGTACAGAACAACATTAACGACTTCTCCCTCCATAACCAAAGTCTGTACTGAATCCATGGGTTATACCGCAACCAGGCAAAATAGAGCTTTTGCAATTGTGGGTCGTTGTGTGTGGAACAACCTCCCATCTGACCTGCGCTCTCTCCCGCGCGACCTATCTGGCTCTTTCTATAAACTTCTCAAGACTTTCCATTTTGACAGGGCCTGGGTCGGGAGCGCCTCTGAATAGTTATCTTGAAGAGGCGCTATATAAATTGCATTGATTGATTGATTGTGAACTCAGGTCGAACACTTGACTGCTGTAAAACATTAACGAATGCTCAAAGGTCACCGCCACTGTGTACCCTAACCTGTTGTAGTACCCGTTCCAAGCCTAGAGACAGAAGGAAAGTGATGCAAGACGACACAGAGTGGTTAAAGAGCAGCCAACAAAGGCTTACAACCACATCCCACAATAAATACACCACTGGTCAATGAGAAGAAGGCGAAACGACAATAGACAATCGTTTGGACAGAAGCGGTCGAAATCAACAGCACAGAAAATATGTCACAAGAAACCAGATTACCAAACCATAGCAATGCAGTTCATAATACCAAGAATGAAGGTAAGGTATAAAGACAAAGAATGAAGGTATGGTATAAAGACAAAGAATGAAGGTATGGTATAAAGACAAAGAATGAAGGTATGGTATAAAGACAAAGAATAAAGGTATGGCAGGCATAAAGACAAAGAATGAAGGTATGGCATAAAGACAAAGAACATTAAGGTATGAAAGGTATGGTATAAAGACAAAGATAGAGCTGTACCGATTAATCGTGCCGATTACCAGACATATCGGGATTATCAGCAGTATCGGGTATCGGCAATGATAATCGGCATCGATATTAAAAATTACATTTTTTATTTTATAATATTCTTTTCAGTCTTTAACACCTTTAGCGTGTAGCCCGAGTTGCGTAGTCCATTCCCGTAGTAGCGTGTAGCCAGCCCAAAGGCAGAGCTTGTATGGCTACGTCAGACCACTCAGTAGGCGTTGAGCTCGTATAAGCGTGGAATAATGTTCCACGGCTATATAGCCTTCGAAGTTCGAACAATATTCCACGGCTTATATAGCTGTTGTACATAGTGAGTCACAGTACCTGCTTAATTACCCTGGGCAGCTATATTAACGAATCGTTCATGCTGGCTATCCACTGGTCACCATCACTTACGCCATATTTTAGGCCAAAGTGACATTTCGTAATGGCGTCTTGGGGAGGGAATGGCGTGTTTGATAGAAGTGATTGTACGCCTATGTCTGAATTTGTTACCAGAGACGTTCCCATCATAATAGTTCAATCTTTGGGGAAAATATCAATGATAGCTTACAATGCTCATTCTACTTTTGCATGGTGCGACAGAAACCCTTTTCCGCGTGTACCCATACCATAATAGCTGGTTCACCTGGGCATAAGGTTTACCTGACTGATACTAGACGCCGTCATACCAACATCTGCTTTCAGCTGTTGTGCAGAGTGAGTCACAGTAGATCTTTGAAAAACACAATGAAATAATCAGTTATCGGTATCGGCTATCATAATCGGTATCGGCAAATGAAATAATCGGCAATAATCGGTATCGGCGTAATCGGAAAAAAGTGATGTCGGTACAGCTCTAATGGTATAATGATAAAGAATGAAGCCATGGTATAAAACAATGAATGAAGCTATGTAATAACAATAAAGAATGAAGTGTTGTATGAACTGGTCAAAGGAATTAATACTAATTATCTTGATGTGGCAATCAAATTATGAGACTTCCTGCACTCTTCCTTCACTGTAAAAGTTCCTGTTCAATTTTTTCATCACATAAAGAAATTGACAGTTTTTTGTCACATTGGGGATTTGGCCTCTCTGACATCTAGGCACAATAACCACTATCAGAGTATTCAGACACTAATGGTTAAAAGAATGGCTAGAACAGAACATAACACAGTCCCGTGAGCCAACAACCCATCTAACATTCAGACGATTGGTATCAAATGTTCGTCATGTGCTACGTGAGAAATTACGAAGCACCAGGAATGGCATTACACAAGCTGAACCTGATCAGAAATCCTCGTTTTCGACAGAAGAATAAGAGTAAGAAGTGCCTGTAAAATAGCAGTTGTGAAGAGCATACACATTATGTAATAGGAATGCTTAGAGACGTCTACTGTCTGGTAAAAATAATAGACAGGAGAAATCCAGATAAATTAGTGTCTGGTGATTCACGCCATTACTTTAAAGAGCGTACACAACAGTGATACTGCTTTAGGATAGACAACTAATTTGCAGGGAGGTATAAAGACAAAAAGACCTACCATGGCAATCACCCACCGACAGGCGCCAAATTAATCACCTAATTAAGCCTTCCTCTCAGACACGCCACTTCCTCAGCCTGTAGCGTTCACCTAAGCTCAAAGCTCTATCAGAAACTACCGCAGTTGCAATGGGTATTACCTGGAATGACCCCTATACCTTAAATGTTGGTGTCTATTTCTTCCAAACCCAGTTTTAACCAGTTTCTCGGAGGCATTTCACACCAACTTCATCACGTTAAACATTGCTTCATAAGTGCAGTCAGGAAACAGTGGCTAGTACTGGCTACTAATGCCTGGAACCGTAGCCACTTAATGTAGCTACAAACACCGCCCGAACAGAGAGGCCAGCTGTCTCGTAGTACAGCACATTCGTGTGACTGCTTTTATCCCATTTCAACATGCACTCTTATGGTAAATAGATACTAAATAAATTAAAATAATAGCTTCAGCATAGTGCTCAATAATTGAGGAATAAAGTAATGGATGGCAAATTGGCGTTACCCTTTAAAGACTGACCAGTCCTTCCTTCGAAAGGCGGCAGATGTATACAGTGATGAGCGCCTTGCATGTCCGCCGACAGCTAAATTCAACTCCTATATAATAACTTGTCATTGTCCATTCATACCAGCCAATATCTGTAATCCTCCTGTGATTTGTCAGTTTGAAATAACATGATGATTTTATTACTATTATCTCCTAATCTTTCCAAACCTCTTCCTTCAAGCTCCTTGCCTCCTACTCTTGCCGCCTACTCTTCCTAGGACATAGGGTAATCACCTCATTTATCGCTCATTTGGATGAGACGAAAAGGAGGAGAAACCTTGAAAGTTGAAATATAAATTTGCTTGGCGTGGGTGGAATCCCCAGACCTTCTGGGCTTCACAATTCATTACAATAAACACTGGACAATGGTGCTCTAATAATGAGGTTCCGCTACATATCAGTATTGTTCAGTGCCTTAACGACATCTCGCGACAGCGAGGCCAATTACAGTCGACCTCAAAATTATATCACATATCGTATTCCTGTCAATATCAGATTTATACGCATAGAAATCGAAATACATCCACTTCCGACAGAGCAATGAATTGTAATTGCATTGGACAGACGCTTCCAAGGCCATGTGAAAGTCAGCGGAAATGGTTAGCTTGTGCAGATTTTTTTTAAATTAATGGAGACCGGCAGCAATAACAGCAATTGGCCCCATCATCTAAGACTGCAAAGAGGAGGAGGAAGAAAATGAGTAAGACGATTAGATAAATGTGGAGAAAGAGGAGTAAGATGAAGAGGAGAAGGAGGAATCACAGGATAAGCAAAAAGAAGTATTAGCAGAATGAGAAGAGGAGAAAGATTGGAAGGAAAATAGGATGAGGTGGAACAGTTAGTAGAGGATGTGAAGAATAGGAAGCTGAGGAGGAAGAAGTTCATGGGAACAGAAGACAGAAAAGCAGAATGACTGATAGGGAACAGTATGCAGTTGGGTGATGAATACAGAATAGGTGGAAGTGGCTGAACAGTAGAAGGACATGTTATGCAATTGGGCTTAAGACACCTGTTGCTAAGCAGCTGAAGCACAGTCCTCCATCTGTCCGTACGTCTATCCCAAAGAGGGAGAGGGAGATCCAGACATCCGGCGCCCTCATCTCCTGTCCCATCCCCTGACCTTCGCCGTTGTTTACATAAAGCCACGAGACCCAGACTGTACCAATCGCCCAGAGGATCGATAATAATCCCTATCCCTGGTTCATCCAGACGAACGAACTCCGGTCCTGTCTCCACCTTCTCCGTATACCTCCTCATACTCCTCTCAGGACTGTCTCCCTCTACACTTCACTACCATTAACCTCGTGGCTCTGATTTAAGCATGGACGATGCCATTGTCATGCCATAGCTCATCCACCGAGGTTCACGGCTTAACAACGGACCGCTGTAAAGAGCCACTTATAATCTGACTCCATGGTCAACCATAGGCGTCCATGCATTTAAGGATTTTAAGCCTTTACTATCGCATACACATCATGATATTAGACTTGTGTTTAGTCTGAAAAGATATGAGATGAGAAAGAATAAAGTGAAATTATATTTATTATAGGGCATAACCGGAAATCGCCTCGGACATTCGCCTCGGCCGAATATTGGAATATTCAGAAGTATTCGCCTCGGCAAATATTACACACGCAAATATCTAAAAATATCTTTTTTTGCTAAAATAATTTCTTTTTGATAAAATAATATTTTTTCATCAAATAAATTTAGGAGAAACGGACTTACTTATAAGTTATTGATTAATTAACCAAGAACTTAACATTCCATTGAATTTTTTTTAAAATAATGATGCTAATTTATATATTTTAATTTGTTTTGGTTGCATTCCCCAGGTAGCAACCAAATCAGTAATTTTCCCACGTGAATTGGTTCCACCCACTTTTCGATAAACATTAGATAGTAAAGACGTCGTTGATAACTTCATATTTCAAATTTTATAACAAGGTTTTAAATTTTGTTCACAAGTAAAGTTATTAAATAATAAATATATTGTTATAGCCCAGAGTGCGACGATACGCTATATGAAGGATAATGTTATAGACTCTGCATTGACTATAGATAGTTCTCCATAGCTGTGCACGTGGCAGGTTAACTACGCCAGCGTTTTCCATTCTCTTTTGACCGCGGAACCCTTTTGACCTCCAATTTTTTTGGCGGAACCCCGGTCCAAAACTAAACACTGTTCCGGTTTTGCAAACGTTTTAGAATGCAGACAATATAGATTTAGGCCTAGATTAGATTAATAACAACACAAAAAAACGATGACAGAGACACATAAATTCTCTTCATATAAACTTATAGGTCTTCACAGATGTTATGAAAAAGCATCCTATAGGCCTACGCATACTGTAAAATTTGCAGTTTAGGTGACTCACTCTCGTCCGTATCGGCCTAATACATACGATATAATTTCCGTAATTTAAGCTCTATCTTAATTAGAAGGCAGGTTGATTAATATATATATATATAATATATATATATATAATATATATGTTTTAACTACAGTACAAGCTTGATTGATGAAATGATGTTAACTAGAAGGTTAATTAATGAAAAGAATTGATGAAAAAATGCCATTTAATTGGAAGCGGAAATGATGATGAGATTTTAACTGGAAGGTGGAGTTCTGCCTACGTAGAAGCGGGAATCGTGAAAAGATTTTTTTAAAACTGGAAGCGGGGATTATGAAAAGAATCATGCAATCCAGTAAGGCGAAAATGCGTCAAATATACTGCAAGTCCGCCTGAAAAATTGGTATAATTTATTTGAAATTGTTTCAAGCTTGTTGAATGCTTTCCGCGGAACCCCTGTCTTCGCCTTACGGAACCCTTGGGTTCTGCGGAACACAGTTTGGGAAACACTGAACTACGCTTTGCCTACGGATGGTACTCGCTGAGTCGCTGGCCAGATTTGCCGCTACTATTCGGTTCGTACCCGGATCCGACAAATAGTGCATCCAAATACTCGGATTCGGTACTCGGTGGAAATTGTCTATACTCGGTTATGCCCTAATTTATTACATGAGAAAGAATAGAATTAAGAGTATCTACTCTATTACAACATAGATGGGATTATATAATTATGTTACAGGCAATGTGTGAAACCAGGGATTTTATAAATCCTTGAGCAATTTGTAAAACTCAACCCTAACCCTGACCCTAACTTAGGGATTTTACACATTGCCTAAAACTATAAAAAACAAATCCCCGATTTAGGGTTAGGGTTAGGGTAAGGGTTAGTATATTCGCTTATTGTACAGTTTAAAAAATTGCCTAGGCATTTTACAATATCCTGATTTCACACTTTGCCTGTAACATATATAAGTTTGGATTTGATAGTACCAAGGTTAGAATAGATTGAAGATAGCATAATTCTAAAATATAATCGAGATTAGATTCGATTGAACCACGGAGATTAGCGATAATTTAGATGACAACCTGAGTTAGAATCATTCTCACAGTCATAAATAGACCAAGAAGCAGCCACTGAAGAGTAATGAAAAACCAAAAACACAGCCATAAAACACTGAATGGTCAATAACAGAATAGGAAAAGACAACATATCTGCAGAGACCACACAGACAAACCATAGCTACATAAATCACATCAGCTTATAGATTAAGTCTCAGCACCGTGTCATGATAGCATGTTCAGCTCTCACAACAGAGCCATGAAACATGAAATCTAACCGAAACAAGCACATAGCCCCAACCAAGAGAGTTAAAATACGATATAGTAACCACAAAGTCATGACACCATATTAAAATTACCATGGAGATCATGAAACCAAACTATTTTCTCACCATAAAGTCAAGAAATCAAATTGACTTCACACCATAGAGTCATGAAAACAAACCAAGTGAAAATCCATTGAGATCATTTCTTAGGATGGCTTTTGGGGCTGGCTTTTACAAATATGGTCAGTTAGTTCTTGTGGGTTCATCACACAGTCCAGTGCTTAGCATGCTGGACACAGTGGACAGTATAGCTAAAGGACAGGTGTTAAATAGTAACTTGCAAGTGCCTGTACCAGATAAACAGACATTTGTGTGTAGAGAGTGAGACAGACAGACAGACAGACGGACGGACGGACAGACGGACGGAGTTCGTGTTATTGTTATGGGAGTTCATGTCAGTTACTTGAGATGGACAATCAACAGGCAGAACATATGAACTCTTAAAGGAGAAAAGACAATTGTAGTAAATTTTCTAAAGAAACTACAATCGTGATCGTTTGTCGGAAACAGTTATTAAAGCTGGCATAAAGCTATCGAGGCAGACATACATTTTGAAAAAAGGCAGGAAAGAAATCGGTCGATAGTTAGACTTGAGTTCCTATGGTCACTTTTGTGTATATGAATGACTGGCTGTTTTTAGTGCAGCACTAGTGAACAAGCTGGTGCCCTGCGCTTGGCTTTCACGTGGCACTATATAAGTTTGGAGATTACGATTATGAAACCTGGTCAAAACCCCTGAGGTTTAAGAACCATTGACAATCTCTGATAAAGGTAAGGTAACTTTAGGTATAGTGTTAAAATGGCAATGGTCAGGTCAATTCCGTGAACTGCTTTGCTCTTACAAAAGTATATACGACACACGTGTACACACACCCACCCATTGCGATAACAGGATGTCAGACTTGGAGACACCTGTGCGTGTTTACCCAGCACAGCAAAAACTGTCATTTAGAGGCTCTTTATGATCGCTCCATTTACTGCAGACAGATGGCGGTCGTATGAAGAGTGATCGTTTAGGAAGTGTAAGTAATCCATAAGCAGCTGTATCATGTAGCTCAATTATACAGATGACCACGACCATTAATTTGCCCATAAGGCAGGAATGCAGTCACGGTATGTGTCTTGTCTTGCCTGTCTGTCTCTCTGGCTGTTAATAGTATCTCTATATACGTCTATCTATCTAATCTATATGTCCCTGTCTCAGTCTCTCTACCTGTCTCTATGCATATCTACATGCAACCTATACACACCTACATGAGAGTAGGTCCAGCCAGTCTGACAGACAGACAGATCAAACAGGGCCAAGAATCAAGTGCAGCCAAACGCGAAAACATCAACATCGGATTATCTGTCATCAACAAGGACATCAACTAAGGACACGAGGACAACCACCAACGTCCCTCTCAACACTTTCACTTCAAAATCAACACATCTCCCCATAAATTCCATAAAAGGATCATCTGCTTGTACCTAATACCAAGACGCTCTCTATTCAACCTAGCATGGTATATACATATCTCATCTTATATAGTATTATATACACATACATGTATATAATACATGTATAAATAATTATATATGTATTTTACTCAAATATATTATACATACCTGCCCTTAAGTCACTAAGTTGTACATTCACGTATGCTCTTAAACTTAGATAGAGAATCTAGGTTGACAGTGTTTAAGATATGCAAAGTTCTGCTAGACAAGTTCCAAAGAAGGTGCATGTTCGGTCTTGTGGTCTTGCCTATATTAAAGAACAGTAACGGAAGGGCGTTCAGTTGAGAAATAGAATTTGGGGCAATTACTGCATAGGTGTAAAATCTAAGGATGTTTTGCTAAGAATTATTTGAATTTATTTCTAACAAAATGTTGTCAATTCCTATACCAACCGAACTGCTGGAGAGATGTTTTTATCAGTGTGAAACTTGACTCGTGTGAAGACATTGGCGTTTTGATTTGTTCTGGTCGTATGTCAATGTTGTTTTATATTGTTTTAGTTGATTAGATGTTGAGGGTATATGCGAACCAGTTTTTGGAGGATGTTTGGTGAGTGCATGTAGAAATAGTGAGATGCCAATAGAGATAAGTGGATGAAGAAAGACTGCCTTTGACGTATACAGTAGCGGTGTTGTACTACTCTTCAATCGTCTTCATATTATTAAATTATGCTTTAGTATCATAAACTTGTCATTGCCTAATCTTCATCATCCTGTCTTACTTATTGTATGATTTTTGCATCACAAAGCACCACAAAACTTAATAGGTTATAGGGCATAAGCGAGTAGACAATTTCTACTGAGTACCGAATCTGAGTATTGGGATGCGGTATTTGCAGGATCTGGGTACGAACCGAATAGTAGTGGCAAGCAACTCTGGCCTGGCGAATACCATCCGCAGGGAAACTGAAAATTTTTGACTTTCGCCGTTTCGTGCAATCAAACATTAGCAAAATAAATTTTTGTGCCTGTAATAACTGCTAATATGGTTTTAAATTTTTTTTTCGTTTTTAGATTGTTAAATGTTTATAAAAATTATTGAATTAAGAAATTTCTATTTTTAACTATTTGTGTGTGTAATATTTGCCAAGGCGAATACTTCAGAATAGTCCAGAAAAACGGGATATTCGGATTCGGACAAGGGGAATTCCGGTTATGCCCTAATAGCTTTTCCCACGGTTTTATCTGGTCTAAAAATTATAAAACATCACCTTATTACATTTATTATATCATAGCAACACAGGCAACATGCTCTTACATACCCAATCATGCTGGCTGCATATAAAGCATCACTTAGTCTGCCAGTCTTCGATCACAAAAACCATCGGCATACCATAGACTTAAGTCAATGCATGGCAACAGGTTTAATCAGCCACTAAAATACTGGATTGGGCATCATAAATGCTGATTCTGCATACGGATGGTCAATTGGTCATCTATGATTGTCCGGTCATTTCTTTCCATGCCTCTGTTTGAATCGGATTCTGAAATCGTCAGATTCGTCACGCTAGATATTTTGCCTGCTTATCCGCTGAGCATCGCCCCTACGCGCTTCATGCCCCTCGACATCTCTCCCTCCTCTTCTTACTTGTCAACATCACCCCACCGACCGACCGACCGACCTGCTCCTCTGCCTCTGTTTACCTCTGCGTCTGTGTGTCCCTGCCTCTGTCTCGGTCAGTCTCTTCCTCTGTTTGTCTCTGCCCCTGTGGTGTACGTCTATCTGCATCCGTCTCTCTTTGTTGTGATCCTTTATCTTACGTGGCACAACTAGAATATCAAATGATGTTTACCAGTTAACGCCAGACGAGGAGGCGCATTGCGACATCCATCGTATATGGACAACGGATCGCAGCTGATGATGCTGCTGCTGTTGGTCATTATGTCCTCTGGCGCTCCTCGCTTCTTCATCAAGGGTAATTGAAGGTCGTGCAAATGAGTTCCTTTCTTTCGGAGATTCGATTTTCTGCTCTACTTGTCTTTACTTGCCGCAGTCTAACTTCCGGTTTCTTCGACCTATCATATCTCGACCAGACCCTTACAATGGTGTGTGCGTCGTGTTACAGTCTCATCAATGACGAATATATTGGATAATAACCTCCAAGGATGCACATTGAGTACAGTCAAAGAAAATTATGTATATTTTATATATATATATATATATATATTTAATCGATTACTACGTTTAGTAATTTTACCAATGATATATATATTTGTAACGATTAATTGAAGACCGCTTATGGATACTACTTCTACATCCATTCTTGAAAACAGAAGCAAAGCAAATTAGGTTCAGCCATGTACTTCTTGCTATCGAAAAGTTGAAATAACCTAAGCAGGACAGGTAGCCAGTACCCCTCGCCTACTTATACTTCTCACCCCACCAATAGTGAACGGACGAAGTAATAATACAGCAAAATTCGTCAAAAGAATGCTATCAATTACTGAAATAGAACCCTATATATGTATACAATTTTAGCAGGAACTGGACTATCAACCAAAGGCAAACAGTTTGGAAGATCTAACCAATTCTCTACAACACCAACACAGAGAGCCAGCAGACAGTCGTCTGCAAGCACAGTAAAAACAACTGGAAGCACTAAACTGAAACAACATTCAGCCTATATTTATTACAGGAAGTGGTGCAACTAAGTAAATTCTGCACGTGATCTAAATATGACAAACTGGAAATTCAACCAAAACGTGATAGTCGTGGACATCATCATCATCATCACCACCGATACCACTAGCTCCAACCGAGGTCAAGTGGCAGGTACCTATACATGGATGAACCATATAATAGCAACTGCTTCAGCATCAGCAATATTGAGGAAAAAATGGCTCTTATAACAGCCAAGCAAATAACAACATAATCACGAATAATAAAACAGCAACACCACCATGATGACGGAAGAAGGATGGATGGATGCATGGATGGATGGATGTGACTGGGAGCGTCTTGACCATTTTGGCTTCGGCCATGGTCACTGTTCCCGTTCAGTCCCCATCTCGGGAGGGCCCTGGAATAGAGTACACATCCTGCCATTCACACGTTCCGTCTGGCTTCGCAGTTCGCCGAGACAGGGATGAGGCGACCTCTCCAGGCCACAGACAGTCACAACCGGACAAGAAGCAGCTGATTGATGGAGGCTCCGTCGTCGATCGGCGCCAGACCGCACGACCCCTACGACCACACACCTAATGGTCTCCATGCATGGCCCACACCCTCCAACTGGCTATATGCATTTCTACAGTTCCACAGTCCACTCACCGCGAAGACGACGGCCTGCGACTGGGTGCGACCATTTGTGAGCCGCACACGTTTGTATGCAGCGCCTCTGTTTCAGCAAGGGACTCGAATGGTCTCTGCTGACCCTTCTTTGTGATTCGGTCAGCAGGCCAAATGTAACGTAGCGCCATCAATGACCTCATCTACCGCAGAATCGAGTTGGCACCCATCCCCTCACACTCCTTCGCATTCAAGGAACAGTCAGTTTCTTCACCAGACTAGTTGTAAAAGCCTAAGAATTGCTCATTTTGGTTAAGTAAAAAGAGCAGGGATAATCTGAAATCGAAGTCATATTACTAGGAGGGGGATAACTGGAAATGGAGGTAACATGAAGCTTTTACAGAGGCCGAGGGGGGTTGGCCCATCAACCATAACATTTTGGCAACTTGAACATCAAATCAGCTACAACATAACACAGCAGCAGCAACAACAACAACAAAAACAACATCAACAATGCTATATGGTATTAAATCATGCATTTCATAACAACATGTACTTACATAGTAACCATCACACCTTTATACTGGTGCCATTTTAAAGTACTTAAGGGCCAATACAAAAGCTAGAGTGGTTCACACGAACCCCATGTGTAAAGGTAAGTTACTTATATCAATATACATGCATACATAGGCATCAAACTGTTGCCACGTATAATAGAATGAAAGGATGGTTAGGTGGCAACAGGACATGCATTGTCACCTGGTATTTTTAGCCAACAACTCCTCGACGGGCAGGATATACAAGAAGCATTTACGGGAGATTGGATGAAACGAGGAATCGGATTTCCAGTGAACGAGACGAAATACAAGAATGAGAGTGAAAAGAAAGAAGCCCTACGGAACAATAATAGGAGGAATCACGAGTCTGTCGCGTTTCAAAGAGAAGCTTAACAATTGCTGACAAAGAAGAACTTTTGAATTTCAAGTAGAATCTGAATTGGAAAACAGAATTGTTAATTTTTTATGAGTCAACGTCTTCTGCTGCTTACGAAAAGAACTGGTGCACGCTGAGTATCCATCCATCCATCCTCTATGTACAGTGGCACCATGAACCAACAACGTTAGGCATTTAACATATGCACACAAAGTATACTCATAGTCCCCAGACACATCACCACCACCACCTTCTACTCCTCTTCTTCCTCCATCATCATCACTTCACTGTCAGCATTATCAACAAAACCATTATAACATGCTGCATTTCCATGCAATGACCAGGGAACAAGCGAGACTCAAAAAGGGCACACGTCACACTTAATCAGGATCGCCCTATTTAACTATATTAGGACTGTGAACATCTTGTGAGCTCCATTATCGCCATTACCCCATTATCTATGGTCATTGTCTCACCTGTATAAAAGATTGGCAGAAACAAGAGACAACCGAGGGAATCAATGCTGACCATCAGTTGAAAATCTCTGACCATAAGAAACTACAAAATACTGCAAATAGCCGACGAAACCGACGTCTGCTCGCTCGCCTTCAAACCAATGTCTAATAGCAGCAAACACCAATGTAGTCAATTTAATCAAACGCCATCACCTCAGGCCTTGATGAAAACACTGGCTCTGTAGGCAATCATCACCAATCTAATGCCAAGTCTCCATGGTTCAAACATTGTAAACAAACTCTAAAGGAGACAAAGTTAGAACCACGAACCTCACCCCACCATCTGCCCTCTCAATGATCATTCATTCCGTGGTAGAGTAAAATGGCTGTTAAAACATCACTTACTAACAACCTACATGTACATCATGACTTCAACAGTGGTGCCACTAACGCAATGCACAGAAAAATAATCGACGGCCACTTCATGGTAACGCATTGGACACATGTCCGGTACAAATCAGGTTGGCCAATGACACAAGTCAACAACAGCGGACACCTGACGCATCTAATGACTTCCGGCGGTCTGATAATTGCATCCCACCTATTGAAGCTACCTGCTGCCAGGTGGGCAAGCGTCACGTCAATTGCTTGGGCCATCAGTATGGTTGGCTTGGTCATAAACTTCTAGAAAGATGAACTAATCTATCTAGAAGTGTACAGCTTGTTTAAATCACAAAAGTCTGGTAAATAGAAAGATTAAATTGCTCTCCGTCATGGCAACAATAACTAGTAGCAAGATTGAGGTCAAACAATAACTGGAAGATTTGCCAATGGTATGGAAAACTGAAGGCAGATTTGTAGCAACAACCAATTTTACAGCAATGATCACAAGAGTGGCAAGAGTAAATAAATGTTTCAAGTGTGAAAAATGATTAATCAGAGCACTGATGACATCGGTTGGACGACTACGAAAATGATTGAGAGTGATTATCAAAATGATGATGATGTTAAACGCAGCACGAAATAACATGGCTGTCCCGAGTCTCTGACTGAAATGATGAAAGAATCTTACAAAGGAAGAAATAAACACAGTGCAATCTCAAATAAACACAGTGCAATCTCAATCAAACATCAGCCAATTGTTTTTCTAAGACTTCTGTTATTGGCTTACACAGAGATTAAGCAACATACAGATAAAGATGGAGAAAAATAGACAGAGGAAAAACAACGCATAGGAAATGGCAGAGATCACAAACTGACAGACACAGACGGAAACAGTCAGACAGAACTATGTGCAGAGAGCATCACATGTCCAATAGTCAGACACAATAAACAACAGAGTGGAAAAGGAAGGAAGGGAGACTGATCAAGTATGGCTGAGTCAGAGAGACATAGGAAGACGACGCAGTGGAAGAACCAGAGGCCGAGGGTGACAAAGAAGCAGAGGGAGACAGAGGCTGTGAAGAGATGAAGGCAGAAGGACAAAGGTGGGCCAAATATCTAGGCACTAACAGCCAGAGACGGATGAAGAGGGATGGCCAGATGTACAGGGAGAGTCTGAGGAATAGAGAAAGTTGGGTAGAGCGGAGAGACCGAGGGAGTAGTATCAGAGAAGAGAAGTATAGACAAGTAGAGGGAGAGTGAGTGCCAACATATACTCTACAGTGTTTTCTGTGAACGCGCGCGCGCGTGCGTGTGTGTGTGTGTGTGTATATATATATATATATAGCCTATGAATTGCATTTAACAACATAACTTCTGCAGTCTTGCCATGCATAGCTAATTAGTTGACCAGAGATGTTTATGCCCATCAGCACGAGCAGCCCAAAATTCTGTTGATTATGTCCAGGAATAGTGGATTTGAACTTTGTACAATATATAGTGAGTCGCCCTATAAATGTGTTGACCGGGCTGCTGTTTAATACTGGTTTCAATTCAATTCAACTTTATTTGCACCCTAATGCATGGAAGTTAGGTGGTTAGTCTGTTATTCGTGGTGGTTTCACCTGGTTTAAAAGAAAGAAGCTATTATTTGAAAACTCGAAACCAAGGCAATGGCATTACATTACATGTCAATGTCACTTAATAACCACGAACTATACCATAAGTTATATCCATAGGTAGCAGTGTAGAGTTAGGTGTCACAGATAATAAAGATGGACTGAGGGGGGCAAAAGACAGAAGCAGGCAATGATAGGCAGAGAGAGAAAACCAGAGAGAGAGGCAGCAACAGAAGACGCCCCAGCTAAGGAAGAAAGATAAATACGCACATATATATATATATATATATATATATATATATATATATATATATATATATATATATATATATATATGAATGTGTGTGAGTGTGTGTGTGTGTGTGTGTGTGTGTGTGTCATCAACGCAAAGCAACTGAGAGTGCATTCAATTTGGCGTAAACAACAGATCGAGCATCGCTAAAAATAGACTGACCTGCTTTTCGGTCTGGAATTGCCGCCGCTGACTCATGCATAGCTGAACTCCCAGCCGCTGGGATGCAGACGCTGACCAGAGAGACCATCACACCCAGGGCCGTCCATAGCCACCAGCAGGCCTCCCAAATACCTCCGTCGACTACACGTGCCCAGACCAATGGCATCTCGCAAGGCCCGTTTCAATAGTTAAATGCAGTCGATGGAGCCAAATGTCTGTTAAACATCTACACATCACTTCTCTAGAAGAAACGGAATGCTCCAAAGGCGCGCTGGCAACTTTGTTGGTCTGCTGGCTGGCAGCCTACGAATGAGAACAACAATCTACAGCGCTAGATGATAAGACAAAGCAGGTTGATGTTGTCTTTGTATTAGTGGGTGGGCGGATCGTTTCGCTTCAAGTGCTATGATTGGCGAACGGTCAGCGGAAGTAGGAGTTCCGTATGAACTGCGACGACTGGTGAAGATACGATGGTGGGGCGGAGCGTCTGCACGAGTGGGCGTAACCTTTCAACACGTGACACGCAAAGTGGGCGTAATTTGTAAAGTCCAGGGTCTAGCGTTAAACATTGATCCAACATACGAGGGCAGTGGGCGGAGCTTGCTTTCCTACCCAAATGAAGATAGTAGCGGTGACGTTGTTTTTTAGTAGTTCAATTACGCGTAGTGAAACAGAGCTGACCTCTCATATGGGGTCAGAGGTCATCCGTCTTTGCTGAGTGGGCGGAGCACATACGATGACAGATCTGTTCGAAATCACTCTAGATTGAAAAGAAAACAAACAACCGATAATATAATGCGTAAATACCGTTCGTGAAAAGTGGGTCAAGGGAACGTTCAGGTTAATAAACATTTGCCAACGTGAGGGGTTTGAGAGACGTGCCGCATGCACATCCTTCGCTGCCCATACAATAGTGACGTGTCACGCCCAGCGGAGGATAGCGAACGGCCAATGGGTGGGACGATGTGTACACCGGAAGTTCCCTAAATACGGCTTCACATATCTAGGTATCAAAGTATACATATACACGGTATTACACCTATGACTAGATCTAGTTCTGCGCTCGGTTGTTCGGCTCATTGGGAGACTTCCTATTATTCTCCTCTGCCTTTGCGTGTATACATACGTTGTGTGTGATGCATTCGCTGCCTGTGTCTTTGTGACTATTGCTGCTCTGGTTTCGCGTTGCGTTCTTGGCTGCGATGCATCTTACTCGCGCGATCTTTGCTGCCGATTGTCCGACGTCGCAGCACGTCGGGTGCTTCGCTCTGCGACGATGTGCGAGATTCGAGTTCCGCGGGCTCCCTTGGTTATCAAGCAACGCCGTTCTCTTTCGGTTGTGGGCGTTTCCATCAGGGATAAACTCCCACCGCTCAGCTCTGTACTTGTGGTCCAACAGGCCGGGTTTTACAAGAAGCTAAAGTCACTTTTAAGTCACTTTTCTTTAGTCGTGGCTGGGCTGAGAGCACTCGTGAGTAGGATCTCGAGAGGCGCTATATAAACGCTCAGAATGAACTAACGAATGAATGAGCGGCGGAACGGGACCGTTAATGGCGTGGCACCAATTCAAACGGGCAACGGTGGTGGACCACCCCATCAATTCATTGAGATATGAGGCGCACGGCCTGTATGTGAATGTATGCATATACATGTATTATGTATATATTATTTATACACAATTATACATAGATATCTATGTATGTATAAAGCAAAAATGTATGGATGAATGTTATGCGTTTAAGAGTACATAATAAGTACATATGCACGTATGTAAGCATCCAAGCATTCGTTTGTGGGCATCAGAAAGGTAGTAAGAGGTGCTGCAGAGTGTACGATAATTGCCCCCCTGGACAATTGCCCCTTCTCGATTTTGGGTAGGACTTTTGCCCCCACCCCTATATACATGTAAAGGTATCATGCATCACATATGCACACATACTAGTCATGCATATAAACTTTGGGCGAGCTTATGGTTTAAGCGGGGGCAGAGGGCAGTTGTCCTAATTGGGAGGGGCAATTGTCCGGGAGGCAATTGCCTGGGGGAATTGTCTGGGGCAACTGTCCGGGAGCAACTGTCCGGGGGCAATTGTCCGGGGGAGGGTAAATGTCCGGGGGGGGGCAATTGTCCGTTCCCTGCTGAGACCACTGGTTCAAATTGGTAAGCACCATTGTCAACGTAGACATTGCATCATCCATAGTATAGCAACATCTTGTGGCTGTGAACACCACTGAGTAAAGAGCACCTCTTATTAGATTCCTAAACAAGCGCTATATAAAGTTCAATTGATTGATTAATAAATCGATCGAGTGGAATGAAGACGGTACCATCACATTTCTTTTAGTCAACAATATTACATTGATTCTGTCAATAATAGCAAAGGTTTATCCGAATGCACTTGGCTAAACCAAAGAACAAAAAACTGCCAGCCTCAACGCATGTGTACAGATCAGTTTTCTGCGATCTTTCCCTTCTCAAAACATGACTCTAGTCACGTGATTTGCTTCGAGGTGCACTCTATGGCATTGATCCCCGCGAATTGCCAGATCAGCACCACATGGCATTGGCCATATGCTTATACCTACCACCTATGCCAACAGTCATTATAATAACAGTAGTCATGTCTGGCAGCAGCAGAGACAATTGTGATGAGAAACCCACATGTACACAATCTATCTGTTGCTAACCTACATATTCATTGTCATCTAGTAAGAGGGTGTCTTGCTACCTCCAAATGCCACACCACTTATCGGCTTTGGCCTGTCGTATTGTGCACGCATTGATGGTCTGAGGAATTCCTGTCACTTGCAAGGGATCGACAGTACTGTTGGTTTCTGCAGACTCCATTCAGCGGACTGGATTCAGTTCTTCATCAACCTCAACACAACACGGAGCAGGAAATAAGACATCTGGGAACTACACGTCTATGCACATAACCAAGGCTCTGGTTGTTTGGGCACTTTAGGCATGCAGAATCACGCCCGAGTGCTCCCTGCCTTGGCCTTATCTACAGTATAACCTCCAGTCCACCAATAACCTGGAAGAGTCCTTTCAGATGACCAAGACTTACATCGATTTGTTAAATGGAAAGGGATCTTCACCCATTAAACATTGAGCTCAAGACGGTATAGAGATGAGAGTACAATCAGTACATGGAAACACTGTGGAAAGACGCACATCATCAATGATGATGATGATGATACATACGTCATCCGTCGCCCTGCTGTCCTTACCATCATTGTGCAATGTGCATTTGCCTGCTCTCGTTTCGACTACTGCAACTCGCTCCTCCCAAATTGAGCCTCGCCTATAGTTCCCCAGTCAGTCTTGCGCTTGGCTCAAGCACTCCTGCGGTTTACATACATTTCCACTAGTATGGCTGCACTCAGTGCGCTGACTCCCTATCACATCACGTTTCCAATATAAAATCATCTTTGTGGTCTCCAAATGTCAACTAGGCTTAGTTGACATTTGGAGACTTGGGGGGAGGGGGAGGCTTCCCCCTCCCCCCAAATCTCTCTCGGACTTTACATGTAAGCCTATCCGAAGCATCTGTCCGTCCCTCACGCTCTACCGCCCGCTTGGATCTCTTAGTCCCTCGTGTTAGGTCTGCCTTGGCTCAATGCCAGGCATTTGCTGTGACAGGTCACTCTACTTGGAATGGCTTCCCCTCTACTAAGGTCTAATCTAATGTCCGAAACTGCCCCGCCCCCCAAGCAGGCTCTTACTTTCTAAATGCATTTATTTTTTCCCTGGACTTACGCACTGAATAGCCTCTACTGCTGGAGGCTATCTATAAATTTTCAGATTATCACTGGCAATCGTCCAAGGCCATTGTCAGTGCTTTTTTATCGGACATCTGAGCCATCGCATATGAGTCATGTACTTGGTTAGTAACTAACTGCCTGTTCTAGTCCAGACATTTCCGGTCAGCAGAATGACAGAATCAGAGTTCAATTAAATGACTCACAAAAACACTGATTGATTAGGTACAACCTTCATGCGGATACAAAAAGTACACGTGCATATATATATATAAAAATATATTCACACATATATATAATTACATATATAATCATATATATATATATATATACCATCCATGTAAGTGTCCCTTATTAGGCGTATGTATTTACATAATGTATGTAGCATGTATATATGTGTATATACTTATAATAAATGAAAACAGATGTTCTGGTGGTTAGATTACAGGATGGTGCCTGTGCCTCAGTCAGGCGATCTTTAGACATTGGACTCAACCATCTGAGATCAGTAAACACCGCTTTGACGTCTGAGTACTCTTCACATACATTACTTACAACAGTTCACACATACATCATAACTGCAATTTATATAGTACCACTCAGCGAGCAACTCATCAGTGGCACTACTGACCCACCGGAACATTAGATCATTCCCAAAGCATGGTCTTCAAGCCCCTAGGACAGCACTGTCCAAAACGCAGCACGCATAAGTGGCCTACCCGAAATAGAAATTTTTTTTGCAATTTGTGTTAAAAAATGAAGTGAAGACAGTCATTGACCTACTTGCATAGCTAATGCTTCATAACTTGGGTTATGATTTAACAATGCGAACAGGTGACATACATTCACGTGATTATTGATTAATCCATATTAAAATGATAAACTTCACTTTCCGAATTTGTTTATTTTCAGTTTTTCCTCAAGCTAAAGCCCTCGTTTGTTCGAATTGCTTACAAATAATATATAATTCTAAAATAGCACTAGAATATCAGAAGACAAAATTGCCTGTGTACATCATAGCAATATTGAAACGGCAAAAAAATGTCATGTAGCACAGACGTCTAGACAAGTACTCATAAACACCAAGAACTAAAACTCAATTCGCTATATTCGCTAACGAAAAATAGTTCTTCCCACATGAAACTCAATATCAGACAGAACTGATGACTATCATCATTTTAATTGGATTGGGGCCATTTAATATTCCGGAAAGTTGGACCTGCATACATAACATTGCCTTTAGTCTACCATGGTGTAAATGATGGGTGTGTATCATCGATAGAAGCACGTTTGATACAAGTCGTTGGCATGCTGAGTCAATCCCTCCCTGGTGCAAGATCACACCCAGATCAAAAATAATGAATTCGATGGATGTGGGTAGTTCTTCGTTTTACGCATGCACAATTAGACATCACATGCAGAGAACCACTAGTTAGTCACTAGTTAAGGACACCATCAATCACTCTTCAATCAATCAATCAATCAATCAGAGTCAACCAACAGCAACAGATATTGACCAGAGATTAGTTAAATTGTCAATCTTCATAATCGATTAGAAATTAATATCAGCCACTGAAATTTGCCAATTTAATCAAATTAGAACTAGAAAAATCTAGTGGCTAATTGATTAGAATTATACTTAGCAGCAGCAAGTGAATAGGCAACAAGAATCATATATTTATAATTCATACATATTACACATAATTTATTTGCAACATGAATGTGTGTTAAAATATTCTGATCCAAGCACTGCAGGTCAGTTGCCAGACCAATAAGCAACAGGACACCACAAAGTCAATACTTGCTATGTAATTTCAACAAATCATTGCACTGAATTCAGGCTTATTTATCTGAACTCTTGTGACATTTTTGATAGACAAAGTAATACAGACAATGACATAGAGAGGAAGGAGTAGAGGGAGAGTGATAGGGAAGAGGAGGAAGAGATATAGTGTGAACATTCCTCCCTTGACCACAATACACCATTTATACTGGAATTTTTATTATTGTTGTGGTGTTGTTATTTTTCGATAGTCCAAAGGTTCAATAGCCAAAAGGTTAGATAGTTCGAAGGTTCGATAGTCTGAAGATTAGTGTAAACTCGAGAGTGCCTAGGGTTCGATAGTCCGAAGGTTCGATAGTATGAAGGTTCAATAGTCCGAAGGTTCGATGATCCAAAGATTGCATGGACTAGACAATTTTCTTCGGACTGGACTATCGTACCTTCGGACTGGACTATCGTACCTTCGGACTGGACTATCGTACCTTCGGACTATCGATACAGAACCATTTATATGATGCGAAGCGATGAGTAAAGGTGGTTCATGGTTCAAAACACAGACACAAAGAGAGAAAGAGACACACAGAGAGAGACAGAGAGAGACAGAGACAGAGAGAGCATGAAGCAAAGAGAGGGACAGACTTACTGATAAGAGATCCTGAGATGAAGACGAAGAAAGAATTTAACTGAACGCCAGATGTAATGAGCAAGATATGAGAAAAATGAGGGCGAGAAGAAGCCACACTTTTACAAAGAGATAGCGAGGGAGGGAAGGTAAATACCACGAAAGTACTGATAACCACAAAGTGAGGATATGGAGCGCCATCGCTTCTAGCAATTATTTCTCATCAGCAGTGCAATGCCGTGACACGAATGCACACAACTTCTGACCGCAAATGTCAGAGGCGAAGAGAAGAGGGAAGGAACCACACAAACAGATACACATACAGGCACCGATGGATCGACAGGTAAATAGACAGCGAAGATGTCTATCTGTCTATCTTATATAATATTGTTTTCTGTCAACAGCTGAGACTCTATGTGCAAGCATATACTGTCACAGAGTGCGCACGTGTTTGTCTCTGTTCTGATGTTTGTGTTGTTCCGTGTGCAAGCACCTGTGTCTGTATTTGAGGATCTGTCATTCCGTGTACTTGTGGGCAGCTATGATGAGTTCGTCAGGCTGTCTATGTCTGTCTGTGCACTCAGTTTCATACTACTGTATGCGTGTGCGGGCGTGTACCGAGACAATCAGAGCTTCCACTCCTTAGAATTTTTCACAAGATGTTGCGATTTTGGGGATCGACTTGCGATTTAACATTGTAACATGTAAACATTGTAGTTTGTTAATTCAACTAATAGCATTTTCGTGTTTTCTTTGCCAGTTCTTAACTTACCATTTTGTGATTAATATGTGATTGTGAAAACGGGGACCGTTCGATAGTCCGAAGCTTCGATAGTCCGAAGGTTTGATAGTTCGAAGGTTCGATAGTTCGGACTAGAAAATTTTCTTCGGATAATCGAACCTTTGGACTATTCCTTTTCAGTTACCTGGGATCTTTAAGCCACTTTGGACAATCTTGAGATTTCTTTGGTAAAATCGTGAAATTTATAGTTAAAATTAATGTGAAGAAGCTAAAAGCCATTAGGTTATTCTGTTTATATCAAGGTTCACTCTCTTATTCTAAATGTAATTACAGAGACAAGTTCATGCTATCACAAGGAAAATTGACGCCAAGACTGCAAAAAACCCAGAGCATTATAGAAAAAAGTCAAAATCAAAACAATTTCCAGCTCCACCAGACTCATCGTAACGCTGTTAACTACAACAGGAATTCCAAAATAACATGGCAAATGGCCCAGTACATGGAGTATAACAAATTTTCAGCCACACATAAAGAACCTCCTCATAAATGGTGTCCGATAGATAGTCCGAAGGTTCGATAGTCCGAACATTCTATACTCCAACATCAATTTAACTAGAATCTAGATTGACTGATGAAAAGAATGTGTAAAACTGGGAGCTGGATTGATATGAAAAGAATCATGCCTAAATGGAAGCTGGATGAATGAAAAGAATTATGCAATCCAGCTTCTAACAAACACAATTCTACTCATCAGTCCAGCTACCATTAAAACCACAATCTTATCATATCTATATATCTATCGACCGGTCACCACGCAATCTTCGGACTATCGAACCTTCGGACTATCGATACAGAACCTCATAAACAGTCTAAGTCTTGCAAGACAGAGACACTGGCATAAAACTATAAATAGATACTGCAATACATAGATATATAGTTTCTGTTCCCGGATGCATTGTCATAATGAAGATGATCAATATTACCCTCATCCTTTATCCAGGCTTTAGACTGGCACCATCCCATCTAGTTTGTTTCTGGTGAATTTCACTATATGCAATCTTGTTTTCAAGGCATTTGCTTTCATTAAGGCATCCAGCAAAGTGAATATAATAAGTAATGATCTTAATAAACAAAAACCGGAATTCCGGTTACACAGACACTGGTATAGAAAACGGCAACCGGTTTAAATCATTTGCAAAATTGCATTCGATTCGCCCCCCCCCCCCCTATTATTTATCTGATCCAGGATTGATTCCCATAGGAAAATGCTCAAGTAAGTAAGTCGGTCAACTTCAAAGGCACAGACACGACTAAGTGAAATATTTCCCTTCAGCGTCTTCTAACAGGGTAATTAATAGCTGCCGATTGCTAATAAACGATCCTTTTGTCGGGACAGGCCTAACGTGGGAACGTGAGCTAGGGGAAGGGTAACTCGAGCCCACGAAGATGTATCACTCAGATAGAAGACCTGACTTCGAAGCACCCACTTAAACACTTTGGTATCGAGTGTTGACGCTGCATTGCGATACGTAATACATGAAATAACGCGCAGAGTTGTGTTATATTACAATTTACAATGTTTTCTAAGAACACCAACCAAAAACCGGTAACTGGTTTTAAATCGTTTTTTTAAATCTGGTAACCGGTTTGCGCCCAAAAACGGAATTAACAACCCTAGTAATAAGTATGCAGCAGAGCAGTCTTCAACAGTGACGCCAGTCACCTTCGGCTAACATGCTCGGTTTTCATGAGCAAAACATCATTTACCATCGGCATTATACAAACAAATTGCATCAGCTACCACCGGCATCATATAGTCACGCTCTGTTAAGTCGTCAGATGACAGTGGCGGTTTCCACGGAAACAACAGTAATAGTCATATATGGACTCATAATGACCCAGTGACTCAACATCAAAGAATATTCTGGAATCTGGACTCAAGGGCTCTAGCAGTAAACAACACATAAAAGGGATAAACAATGGCATAAAGACAAGCAAACAAACAAGAAAACAAACCAATAAACTCAGGCACATTAAGTGACAGAAACATAAAAGCTGAGGCGATGCCTCATAATGTAAGGTTAACTAAACTTTTTGTAAGGTAAACGTAAACAATGCACTACAAGCAAAATTTACAGGAATTAGAAACAAGGGCAGATTAAGACTACACTGGATAGACAACATAAATGAGGTCATAACATCACTTGGATGGACACAAGGAAGACCACTGTACTTGACAAATGCCAAAAGGACAAGCTTTTTGCTTGTGCCTACAAGGCTCATGTCAGGAATCAGTTATCAAGATTTGTTTACTTAAATGTACAAGATTTACTTAAAAAAACTTCTCACATGTATCAGATCTGTAAATCTGAATTCGAGAAATGGATGACATTTTGCTCAGGGTCAAACAAAGTCACCCAAAGGCCAGAGTTATATACTGAACCTTTACTTATGATTTAATTTATTCATTTATTTATTTGTTGGATTTATATAGCGCCCCTTCAAGACATCTACTCAGAAGCGCTCCCGATCCAACCCCGGCTAACAAAATGTAGATAATGAGTTCAGGCAAGGATCTCTGCATTAATAACTGCCTAGGAGTCGACATTTCATATAGGCCTAAGGCAATGGAAATGTTCAAAGTGGACTTAGGTCAATGAGTACACATGCATGGACAGAAGCATCTACAGACTGGGTGACCTCGACTGACCGGTGCATTAAGGTCAATGTCTCGCCTCGCAGCTGTTACAACCCTCGCCCCTCTTGACAAAACGGCCTAATTTTTTTCTGTCCTCTCACAGTCATGTATAATTCATCTTCTCTCACAGCGATAAATAAATCATCTTGCAATGGATCCAGCATTAAAACACCAAGACAGACACGCACATAGACAGACCAAGACAGACGCAGAGAAAAAGATTGATAGAGGGACACCCCACACATGCCAGTTACATACCTGATAACCAAGCGACGGCAGACAGAGACCGACCATGAATTACAGAAAGACCCATGTCTACGAAGGCTTCGCCCAGAACATGGTCTTCAGCCATTCCCAAGTGTGCATAATAATAGGCTCTCGCTACACGAAAGGAGCTAGTCCAGGGAAGAATGAGTCACTGGAGTGTGGGGATAAACGCAACAGAAAACCGTCAAGTTCCAATCGTTCCGAAGTCGCGTTTGCGCCAGTGTTTATGGGAAATGACTGCAAAACAGATGCTATCTACTGTTTATCATTCACCGTCGTCATCGTTATCGTCATCAATCATGAACAACATCACTTGTAACCAGATGACGTCGATTCATCATCAGGCGTTAATAATCTTAATAATCGCTCATCCTGTGGCTGGGAGCAATAGAGGATGACGTATGGACGGGAAAATGCCTGAGGACAAGGAACAAGAAATAGTCTGAACAAGAAATGAATATATAAAGGAGCTGTAACAATGTCATCATTGCCAATAACAATGTCATCATCATCATCGCTGTCATCAGTAACGTCATCACCACCCCGTCACACAGATCAACCACGTCATTACCATACACCCCACCATCATCATCATCATCAGAGATGTAACAAACTTCCTAATAACTGGGTCATCGTCATGTGATCGCACTCTCAATGGGCCACATACGGGATACTTTCATTCATTTGCTTGCAAGTCAAATGTTTGCACAATATGAAGGAATCACTGATAAAAAGAGTAAACAGAATCGAGCATAGCCTCACCCGAGTGTATTTACTCCCCTGTCACACGAAACACACTCATAAAAACAAACAATGCTTTGCTCGGCGCCCCCACTCAGGTAATTAAAACCCACACATAATCATTTTTTAACTGAACAACACTTTACTCTGCCTCTTGAAAGTTATTAATTAATAACAGGGCAAATTATCCATCCATTGATTTAGTCTGTTCAGCACGGTGCGTGGTAGCCTACATGGTCCACTCAGTGGTGCTTGGCTAGTAATTCAATGATGGCAGACTCGAGCCTGCTGAGCAAACTCCCTTTTCTTTCTGTCTCGGCTCTGCTACGGCGCTATATAAATTGTCTTATTATTATTATTATTGTTAATATGAAAATCCCTATGCAAGCTATTCGTGCACTTGTTTCTGTAACTAAGCTGTAAAGTTTGCTACAGACGTGAGAAAGAGAGAGTACCGGTAATTGGAAAGCCCTAGGATGCACTGGCCTCCTGTCCAGGATGTCTTGGTCCCGCTACTACAGAGAGTACAGGATAAAGGAGTTAAGAGAAGGAAACGAGAGCCTCACCAATGTAACTACGTTCTACCATGGACAAGGGAACTATACTAAACTGCACACCTCTTTTCCTTAAATTATAGTTACCTTATGTTAAGATCAAATTAGGTAAAAAGTAGGGCTGCTACTGATGAAAACAAAACTAATCAGATTGATTTTGATGTCTGCTAGGTAGGGCATAACCGGAAATCGCCTTGGACATTCGCCTTGGCCGAATATCCCGGATTTTTTTTGACTAGTTGGAAGAATTTGCCTCTGCAACTATTACACACAAAATAGTTAAAAATAAAAATAACTTAATACACTAATTTTTAGGGCATAACCGGAAATCGCCTTGGACATTCACCTTGGCCGAATATCCCGGATTTTTTTTGACTAGTTGGAAGAATTTGCCTCTGCAACTATTACACACAAAATAGTTAAAAATAAAAATAACTTAATACACTAATTTTTAGGGCATAACCGGAAATCGCCTTGGACATTCACCTTGGCCGAATATCCCGGATTTTTTTTGACTAGTTGGAAGAATTTGCCTCTGCAACTATTACACACAAAATAGTTAAAAATAAAAATAACTTAATACACTAATTTTTAGGGCATAACCGGAAATCGCCTTGGACATTCACCTTGGCCGAATATCCCGGATTTTTTTTGACTAGTTGGAAGAATTTGCCTCTGCAACTATTACACACAAAATAGTTAAAAATAAAAATAACTTAATACACTAATTTTTAGGGCATAACCGGAAATCGCCTTGGACATTCACCTTGGCCGAATATCCCGGATTTTTTTTGACTAGTTGGAAGAATTTGCCTCTGCAACTATTACACACAAAATAGTTAAAAATAAAAATAACTTAATACACTAATTTTTAGGGCATAACCGGAAATCGCCTCGGACATTCGCTCGGTTGGATATCCCGTTTACGATACTATTCGGAAGTATTCACCTTGGCAAATATTACACACACAAATAGTTAAAAGTTTAATTTTTATAATGAAATAATTTTTTCAAAAACATTAAACAGTCTAAAAACGAAAATAAAAAATTTAAAGCCGTATTAGTAGTTATTGCAGGCACAAACAGTTATTTCGCTAATTCTTCATTACACGAAATGGTAAAAGTAACGAAACTCAAAAATATCGCCTGCGGATGGTACTCATTGGGCCAAAAGTTACCGCTACTATTCGGTTTGTACCCGGATCTGGCAAATAGTGCATCCAAATACTCGGATTTGGTACTCGGTGGAAATTTTCTACAGGGTTATATGCCCTACTGATAGGTAAAACATGAATTTAAAAAATGTAGTCACTGAGTCAGTCACTACATGCATTCCTTTTTAGGATTAAAATCCCTAGTAAACATATAAAAGGTAAAGAGTTCAGCATTCACTGTACATTTTCACGCCTCAGTAGACATAATAATACCCAGTCTAAGTTTCAGGAGTTTTCAAAAATAGAAGTCAACTGGTAATTTGGAATGAGAAAGACAAACAGCGACGAAGAAACAGACAAACAGACAGACAGACTGATTGGCAGTTGGTTCCACTCCCCCAGTATAACCCCCTGCTCCCTATATAACACCCACACAGACATTTGATGCGTTTGCTGAGTTCTCCTAACAAGAGGCGCTAAATAAATGACTGATTGCGTCTGTCACTGAGGCATCCTTGCTCTGACTGTGTGAGGCTGCTGCCAGTGGGAAGGCGACAATTCACAAGATTACGGCAAATGGCGTACTATATATATATATATATATATATATTGTATATATATGTATTATATATATTTTATATATATATATATCACTTATATATATATATGTATCATATATATATATATAGTATATATATATATATTATATGTACATATATATGCAACTTTCTCCGATTACGGCAAATGGCGAGGGCTTTTCAAAGGATAAGCAAAACTCTCTCAGATTGGTAAAATTGCATGTGGTTTTTTACTCCCAGAATATGCAAATGACACGGCTTGACACTGCGTATTTTTATAATCCCTTGAAATGCTCTCCAAGCTATAGATGCTATAAGGTTCCCATGAAGTGCTTTTCTGAGCATTCAGATGCTTCTAAAGTGCTCTTCGGAATTGCTCAAAAGCTCAAAAACCCTCTATACAATCATAAGTGTTTAGATGCACTAAAATGTTCTCAAAATCTCCAGCAAATGTTCTCTAAGTGAACAGAAGTTTAAACTTCTGAAACGATCTCTATTTGGTGCACACAGAAACTCAAAAAAATGCTCAAGTCCTCAATCAAAACAATATTCCGTAAGTTCTCCAAAGCGCCTCTAACAAGTGCACACTAAGTGCTCGCGGACCCTATACCATTGCTTCAAAGTCCACAACTAAGCCCCCACCCAGCATTGTCCCGATGTACGCTATAGCCTGCAATTATCCGGATATAACGCTAAAGCTGGTTCCTCCTCCACCGTATATTGAGGCGGCGAAGGGAGATACACAATAAAAAAGTCATCAACCAAGTCAAACTCAGCCATCTAATCGGCATAAAAACAGTGATGCCAGTCAAGAAATAATAAGTGGACGAAGGAAGACGACGAACAGAATAAATACATAAAACAGCTGGAGAATAAAGAGGAATAAGATCAAAAGACAAGAGACTGAGACTAGAGAAAGAGGCAGCAGATGGCAGATGTATAAATTGAGTACAAATAACAAGAGGGCAAAGAAAAGCAGAATAGAAAAGCAGAATAAATTCATTAAAAAAAGCTGGAGAATAAAGAGGAGGAAGATCAAAAGAGACTGAGAAGCGAGGCAGCAGAAATTAAAATTGAGTAGAAATAAAAAGAGGGCAAAGAAATCCACAGTTCGATTAGAAGGAATATATTTTTGACAGAAAAGGAAGGAATACAAAGGAGAAAGTTTTTATAACAATCCATTTAAGCTGGGCTCGTGCACGCGACTTTTGAGGTTAGAACTATTTTCTTTTACCGAATAAGCGCTGGTGTTATTTAAATATCAAAATTAGCTCATTAATTCAGCCATTGGCACATTCAGCTTATAATGACCAGAAGATAAAAACACGGTTTCCATGAATTCACGTGCAGCGAAACCATAGGACACGTAAGCCTACATGCAATACTTCAGAGAGAGAGAGACAGACAGACAGACAGACAGACAGACAGAGACAAAGAGACAGACAGAGACAGAGACCCAATAACTGGGTATAAATCATATTTACAGAGCTGTTACGAAGAATAGTGCACATGACATAACATCGGTTCTAGCAGGGAGTATTCGCTCATCCAGTCAGCAGATACATCCACTGCTTTGTATGGGGGCATTGCCAGATGCAGACAGATTTATCGCACTAATATTCATAAAAGATTTTGGGAATTTTCTACCCACAATTGTTTGTTCTAATAAGCCATTTCTGAGATTTCTATTACAAAAGCAACAGCTTCACAATTACAAAAATTGAGAATCATAAAAGGCAACAACATACAATCATGTATAACACCAAATTTTATATTTTCTTAAAACCAGTGGTGCAACGCAACTCACAATAAATAACATAACTTCATCACCTAATAATTTTTTTATTTTTTTATTTTTAAACCAATGTAAGAATGTGGAACTGAAGCAGGGCAAATCATAAGTCATAACGATATCCTGTATAGTTTGTTACAATACGAAATGGTTAATGTTTACTATAGTTAGCGGCGTTTTTTCATATTGGGAAAAGTTATGGGTCACATTCTCCTTATCTTTATTCGACCATTCGATTGCCTTAGAATCACATCCATACCACAGAAAACGATATCATTGGCTGCTGCTTTTTGGAAGGCGGGACTAGCTGGTAGGAACATTCATCATTGAGTGTAGGGCACACACTCCAAAAAGAACTACGTTAGCGGATAACGTATATAACTACGTTAGCCATTTTTAACATATTAATCTGTTGTTATTGACGTAGAATACGTTCAACGTCAGAAAACTACGTCAACGCTGAACGTACTGAAACTACGTTACCCTCATCTAAGGTAGAGATACGTTGTATCCTTATAACCCTATTTCGTGTGCTTGCGCGCAAAATGTAGTTCGGATACAATCATGTACACTAGGCGACTTGCGTTTAAAAAATAATTTTATTAAGCACATAAATCAACATTTAGTAAAAACTTCTATGTTCTCACACATGATAATTAACGTGAATAACATTATTTAGAGAAGTTCGCAAATTTCGAACCGCACATAGCGTCATGCGCACGAATACACAAAATGAACTGTATTCGCTATCAATCGATTCTACAGTGCGACGTTTTCAAATATAAAATCCTCATAAAGAATGAAACAAAAATTTAATCTCTGTAAAGTAGAAAGTATACCAACGAAACCAACTGTTTGAGAAATAGATATGTTATGGTCATTCCGAATGCACTGAGTTAAGTGGGAGCTTTGACCTTCTTTACTCAAGTGGCCGATTGGCCGAATGAGTATGCGTTTGCCTCGGGCTCTTTAGTGTAGTCAACGGCGTGGGTTCGAATCATCAAAAATTAAATTTTTTTTCAAATGTAGAATTATTCAATATAAAGGTTTTCTGTCAAAATGCACTCTTTGAATTGTAATTATAATTATTCAGCAGACAGAAATCGTATGCTACGCTCCAAACTGCGTTGGTCGACGTTAGAAGGTTTAACGTAGTTCAATACGTTACAGAGATCACTACGTCAATCTAACGTAGTATTACTCAGGCCATATACAACGTAGTACTACGTTATGAAATACGTTGATTATGACGTAGTCGTTCTTAGAGTGCAGAGCACCCCGGAGATAGGCACCCAGACCAAAGCCCCAAGACTTTGCATTGGACAAAAGGCCCACCCCCCCACAAAGCCCTCTATATAAAAGCCCAATTCAAAATATATTTTTCATCAATCCATCTTCTATTTAAAAACAAATAATTATTAATAAATAAAACTTCTGTTAAAGCAAAAATATATTTGTTGTCAATACAACTTTTATATCATAACGAATTGTTGTTGATCGATCCAACTTCTCTTTAAGCATGAAGTCTTTTTATCAATCCAACTTTTATTGAAGCTAAACACAAATAATGTCGGCTATCAAACTTCAATGTAAGCACGAACTGTTATTCATCAATCTAACTTTTATTTAAGAACGAATTATTTTCATCAGTTCAACTTCTCTATGAACAAGAATATAAGCAACTAATGTCATACAGCATAATTACATTGACTTATTACTGTCAATTTAATCATTTATTCAACAAATCAAAGGACAAGTTCACCTATGAATTTAAATTACTATTGTTGGATGTATTAAACCTGAATGCAGTCGGTGACACTGACAAGCATAATCATCTGCCATGCAGGTACTAACAAGGTCTTACCAAGAGCTTAATGCTAATCAGTAAATAATTTGAGTGGCTTAATTAGTCAGTGACAAGCGTAAGCATTACTAAGCATATGCAAAGGGATTAGCTAATGCATTCGCTTCTAGCTTTTGTCCGGTCCCAAAGAGACAATTTTATTTGTCTAAAATTGTTATTGTATTAATATGCCTCATTACAACAATATTACATATTATATTTGGCTTAGAGAGATTTGTTTTTGTTTTTCACGTATTAGGCTGTTGGGAAGTTATTGTATAGGGAGGGGCTTTTCTGGGGATGGAGGCTTATATCCGTCCTCCCTATCATTGTCTCAGCACAAATCCCAGCCACACTCGCAGATTCTTCAAGCCACTATTTAAATTTCGTCCTTGTTTATAGAGGTAGCACCGTAGCACTCACAATAACATAAACATCGCTGACAAATTTTCATTTATTTTTTTAAATTATCAGAATATAATGCAGAAGCATTCAAACCAATTTGAATCTATTGTCAGAGTATAGACATAGGGCTAGGGCCATTAATTGGTGAACCTCAGATCAGTAAACACTAGATCACAGGATATGAATATTAATTAAATGCGTCATGTGGTAAGCATTAGTCCCGCCCATGGCTTTCTGACCCTAGGATTCGGAAACATGCAACCAACATAGCTAAATATGCATTGATGCCACTGTATGCAAATCGTTAGAACTGACGACCAATGAAAGAAGCAGGATAGCAAACAGTATCCTTTTCGAGATACATGTTTATTGCGATAATTGGAGAAATGTAGGGCAACAGGCGCCTCCATGACCTACATCCCAGAGAATGAAGAACGCAGAGTTGTGCTGCACAGATCAATACGTCACGTCTTCCAGGCATCTTGTGGAGTAAAACGAGTGGAGTGCGAGCCAGGCATGCAGGTCATGACCTACATGATGGACGCTAAAACTGCGTAAACAAGTCGAGGTTGATGGCGTTGACTGTCCGAAGAGAATCAAGACTTATTCGTCGTCTCCGAAATACCTCTGATCGCTTGTCCGCTCGTTGGCACATACAAACGCAGAAGGGACAATCTAAAATAGGCTTAACTTGTCCTAACAACACAATTTTGTAGACCTTAAGCTTAGGCTTATTTGGCGAGCAAGCCTTGCAGTGTTCCAGCCCATGTGGTAGGCTATAGCTGGACACACAGTGGACAGACAACGCGACTGGAACACTGAACACTGAGACAGCAGGAGGGAAGCGGAGGATGACAGATGGAGCAGAAATAAAGAAGGGAAGACGAAGACAAGGAAGAAGAGGTAACAGGATGATTGAGGAAAACATACTGATGGAGGACAAAGAAAAGAAGTGGACCAAAACAGATCTGTTCTTCTTTTCCTATTCTTCTTTCTCCTCCCATTACTCTTCCCTCATCTTACGCTATGTCTCCTCATTCTAATCCTTTTCATACTCATCCTTCTCTTCCATTTCCTCCTTTTGCTCCTCCTTCCCCTCCTACCTTTATTTAAACCATTCCTCTTCTCCTATCTCCTCTTCTTCCAATGCACACTTCCTCAATCATATTCCTACTCTCATTCCTATTCCTCTTTATCCGCATCCTCTTCTATCTCCTCCATTTGAACCCAAGCAAACCGTCCAGCAAAAGAGACGTCATAGAAATCGACTGACAGCGCAAATCAGCTTACGCACTCTAGACCAGCAGCTGTATTATCCATCACTCATCCGACAACTGCATACTGCTTCTCCTGTTCCAATCAACAGTCAGAATATGCGTCAAATATCCTTAACTGACGTCTTTCAAACAGTAAGTACACTGGGAGCCTCGACGTCCCATTGGAACATGAGGGGACTGGGAAGGGCTCATCCTAAGCCCATCGGCCCCCTCCCAAGTGGTCGAATTTGAAACTACCAACCCACCCGAATCAACGTATCGCACAACACCTGTCATTATTTTACTTCACAGAGCTCCACTTCTACCAAAGTCCACTGCTTGATGACAGGAACGAGTAATACTGCACGAATAACATGCACAGGAAGAGCTCAGGATGCTCAAACCTGCAATCGCTGAGTTACAGAGCAAGCTCACTACCGAAAAGACCACCGTGCCGCGCTAATAGACATCAATATGGTGTCACTACTAGTCTCCTATGTCTCCAAACAATGCTGGTTCCGCTTCTGCATTGGGTAGCAGACCAGATACAGCCCTCACCCACCCCTACTATATTGGCTCTCCCACACCTGTTCTTCGTTCTCGTACTGTAGACTCACACTTGATGGAGGCCTTAAGGGTGTCCATGACTTGGATGAGAGAAGCCATGTCAATTTATAACTAGGTCTGAAACTACTCTGTAACTGCAGCCATAGAACCACAAGATTCAAGCACCCTGGCAATGAGAGTATCAAGATAAGGAATTGTAGGTTGGCAGCTGTTAGCATAACAGATTCAAAAGTCTAATCGGCCGATGAAGGTCCAACTTGAGAAATTCAAGGTGCCCTGGCTGTTAAAGACAATCTCTCCTTTTGTCCTGGATGGATTTCCGCTGACGTCGAAGTATTGCAACAGCTACCCGTCAACTGAAATAATTATCAAGCAACAACTACCAGACAACAACAAACAACCGCATTTATACAACAGCTATCCATCAGAAACAAACTGCAATTAAACAACAGGATATATTTTATACCTCACCTCCAGTGTAATTATAGAGCACCTTAATTGTGGATTGCAGCGAGTGAAGATTGGGCTGATGTGCACTGCCTAATGAATAGCAAGCGTGCTTGAGATTAAAAATAATTCCAGGATTTCGGAGAAGGTACTTGGCTGATTGAGTACCTGGAGAGGCCAGCAGATCTTAAAGCCATGAAGAAGAAAAAGTGCTGCTGGGAAGACAATTCACCTCCGTCTCATCTTCGTTAGCTTACGAGAATACACACACACACACACACACACACACACACACACACACACACACACACACACACACACACACACACACACACACACACAAACGAATGCACCGACACACATACATGTTTGTAAACTATACATGCATGCATACATATCAAGTATAAACACGTCATGGACTTGTTAAAACTGAACTCATTTAAAGTGTATACATATGCACGGCCAATGTATGGTCAACTCCGGATGAGTGTTTGGATAATTTTCTTTTAATTATGCGGCACAGGACTGCTCCATTAGGAAGATAGGCATGGACAGTTTGAAAAGGTCTATTGAGCAGAGAGATTGGAAGACAGGCAGTATTTGACAGTGCATGGCTAAATGACATGCACCATTAAATTTTATATGCAATTCAAGCAAGACCTTGTCCTAAGTAGGATAGGCATACCATTATCTAGCACAGCTGAACACTGTGGGAGATCGACTGGCTATATATGTAGACCGTTACGTTCACGGTAGCATGTACTAAGAGGGTCCATCACGTTCGTATTCAAAACTATAGCGCAATGAGGATTGGAGAGGTGAATTGAAGTGGTTAACTGAGGATTGCAGTCTTCTGAACGATTGAATGAAGGCTGCTGTTCAGACTTGTGTCTGTTGGGTTGCTTACTGATTCTGAATCCTGGGAGGCTTCTGTCGGGGGTGGGGAGGCGGGGGTCATTGTAACGGTCTCGTATGCAATGCCCAATTCTCCGGAATCTTATTGCTTTCGCGTGACTGCAGTGAATTGCGCTTTTTTCGACAGAGTTTGCTACAGCCATTTGTGTAATTTGTAATACTGTACGGCAGTCGTTCTTTATTATGGTCACTGCAGGTCACAGTAGAGTCTTCTTATGCAGAAGCTTCAAGTAGCCAATAAACAGTAGTACGGAATATTAAAAATATTCATTGCCAACTATTTTAAACTCTTTTTTGTGAAAAGAAAGCCAGACTGCATAGGCAAAAATTCATAAAGAATGTTTTTTGCAGAAGTGTAAAAATCTTCAGTGTAGGTTTTGTTAAGGTTTTCATTTCTGTCAGGTTACAAATGAGGAAGTCTTTCATTTGTGCTTGTGTCATTTTGGCTTCAACCTGTGTTTGAAACTTGTAAATCTCTGCAACTATAAGATAAGTACATCATCTTTGTCAACCAACTGCTTATACCGGCCTTTGGTTTGTTAACAAGGCAGGTTTACAAATCATGAGTCACCTGAGACGAGAAAGAAAGAGATTTCAATTTTAAAGAGATATTACCATCAACTACAATGAAACTGGGAATATTTAATTTGCATGATAATAAGATCATAGATAACTTTTAAAACGGATTTATCTCTTAAGATACTGTATTGGCATTCCATTAACGCATCCAGAGAACCAGAAACTGACAGGAGGTTCCTGTCAATCAAATCCAGATTTGACTGTATAGCAACACAATCAACTCAATACAAAACGGGTTGTAGTAAGTAAGTACACATCCTCTGCATTGTTTAAGTTTAAACAACTTGAGTCAGCGAAGACAAACCTACGTCAATTATAAAGCCGTAGCAGTGCACCAGCACTCACATGATACAAGTGTGTTGTTTAAAATACAGTAGACTCTCTCCAAAATTCACCAGCACTAGCGTTAAAATGACATCACGTCACGCATGCTTGCTACATCATCACTTCTGTGTTGTGTCAAAATCAAATCACAACTATAATACTGAACCCTTATAACTATTATCATTTTCAGTATCATTGTCATCATCGGAATTACAATTGTTTGCTTCATTTATTTACCCAAAGTAGAAGCATATCCAAGCATGAAAATAAAAAAAATTACAATAAATAATCAGATAAATATGTGGTCTGCGCCTCTGACTGCATTATTTGGTGTCTGCTGTTACCAGACATTAGTGAGGTGTTCACTGAAGCTCACAGCTGTGTAAACACGGGCTTGAACAATAAGTGTACAGACACACCAACGCACGGTTTAGTCCACCTTACCGACAGGTAGACAAACAGACAGGCAAGCAGACACAGAGAAAAATAGGCAGACATACACGTAGGGACAGAGATATACAGATGGGTCAAAGAAAATAAATAAATATATATGTAATATGTATTTAATCTATATATATTTATAGAGAGAGACAGACAGACAGAGACAGAGGTAAGAAGAGAGTGAAGGACCCTTCCAGAAAGAAAGATGCAGGCAGGCAGGTATGGTCGGGAAGGACAAGAAGCAGTGATAGAAGCAGAGACTTAGAGAGACACGGAGAGGTAGGCCAAGGAGCTGTTGGGGAATGATGCTACACAAAACGTAAACACAGCCGCTGGGAAAATCGATATCTGGGCTGAGAAGGATGTTCATCCATCTAGACACTCACCCAATGGCCCCCACCCACCCATCCATCCAGTGACAATCACCCAGCAGTAGCATCCACCCATCCAGACGGTGAGTGCGTCGGAGGAGTTCGACTTATTCAATGGAGGAACCCTTAGGAATTTTGTATGATATTATGTTTCATTTCAATATTTCTTTTCTTTCTATATATATATATATATATAATATATTTCTTTTCTTTCTATATATATATAAATATATATATAATATATATATTTCTTTTCTTTATATTTATATATATATATATATTTCTTTTCTTTATATATACATATACATACACAACAAGAGTCTCATGAATGAATAGGACTAATCATCCTCACCTCACTCTCTCTCTCTCTCCAGTTAAATCAGGTATTTTTTCTGCATGTCTGATCTCATGGGACTCCCACCATGGATGTCAAAAATGCAGAAAATGACGTCAAACATCATATCACATGACTAAACACATTTGCAACCACGCAAGTCAGTATAGCCTCCAAAAGCTACCAATGCATCAAACGGTGAGGTTGGTCAGCTAATGAATCTTAACAACAAGAAATCAATTGGAAAATGAAATATTCAGGAATATAAGCACCTCAAAAAATATTAGAAATCATTCAAATTCAAATTTTAGTTCAACAATTAATTAATCAATAACTTGATAAATTAATTCTCAAATATTAAGCAATTTAAAAATATAAGGTTTTTGTATCCAGACACTTAACATAGTGCATTTTAAGTGCACTATATCGTATTTGTAAATTTATGTAGTGCCTCTTCAAAATGAAGTTACGGAAACGTGCTCCTAATATCAAATGAAGTCTACAAGAGCCAGGTTAGACTTAACAGACAAAGGCACAACTAATGACGCCAGTCCTTAGATACGTACCGACAATGCCACGGCATGTCGTTCAGTGCAAGGCACGTGCGTCATTTCAAAACAACGCCAGTTGACAGAATCGCACACAATGTTAGATTGATAGAAATGAGAAACTACGCTGGATAGACAATTCTGGAAACAGAGCTGTCAAGTGATTTTGTGTCGCTTCCATACCTACCTACATCATCTCATTAACTCCAACAATTTCGACAATACCTGGCCTGACCCTAAGATCAGTTTTGCCAGGCATTGAAATAACTTGGCTCTTGTAGTCTTAACTATATATCAAGAGCACGTTTCCGTAGTTTCATTTTGAAAAGGCACCACATAAATTTACAAATAAGATATTGTGTACTGTAGTACAATCTCTCAAACAACGAATTCCTACTTAAACTGATTCCACACCATTTTCAAACTGATATGCAGTCTCAGAGTAATAGCTCTGTCATCAAGTGGCACTATAAAGAGTCACCAATTCAATTCAATACAGTAAAACGTTCAACAGTACATTTGCAATAGAAGAATTCAATATGTGAGTGAGACGAACGATGTACTAATCTAAGCCTTCTAAGGGACACTCAGTCAACGAGAGAGAGACAGACTTTGTCATTTGCTATTCATTGACCGACAAATTCCACAAACAGTAGAACACCCCACCAGACATAGGACTCTGTACAAGAATCCCACTATCTGTTTCTCTTCCCCTCGCAATCCGGGTGCGTTCCTCATCTGCTCTGTGTGCATACTGTATACACGGAGGCAAAGATAAAAAATTTGCAGTACTTTTAGTCATTCTGCGAGAGGTGCTATATAAATCCAAAGACATGATACAACAACATTGTATGGTAAATGGGTTGTCACATTACACCTCTGCTTAGTGTGAACTTCGAGAGGCGCCATATGAATTTACAGATGTAGATACAACACCCCACCCCCATACACAGAGGCAAGAAATTAAGGAAAATGAAAGTTCTTAAACATCCAGACGACTACTGACCCTCTCAATATTAACCTGATGACAGATTGGTTTTTGATGCCCTCAGCATTAGACACCCGTGGAATAGAAGTCACTAATTACGATTACAAAGTGGAAAGAAAGCCTGCACATTAAAACCTACAGAATGTGCTACATACAAGATTTGAAGGACAGAGAATCAAAAGCAGACCATAGACTATCTGAAGAGACAGTGCATAGCTAGACTTGTACCTACTCCATGAGAAAACATTAGATATAATGAACAAACAGAAACGATGAAGATCTCTCATAGATATCATCTTCAAATGACAAGGCTCCATGAAAGCGTGGATAAATGAAACTTAATTATTACAGTCGAACAGGCACCAGACAATGCTGACGAGGATACCATGAAAGCCCTTTCAAGCATACTCGCCTGGTGTTCCAATGATGCTGAGAAAACACTCCTGATGTGCTCTGTTAGCAAACGGAGCACATCCTAAGGAGACCATAAATCATTGAGGCAACATGAATTGGGTCAGCAACCCACTCAACGCAATCAACAGCAATGAAGACATTTACCATTCACTCTATAACGGGACCCCTGCCAGACTACAGAATGCTTTCACTCTTCATAAGCAAACTACGGTGTGTAATGTGTATGTCCGCCTATAATATATATATATTTCCGTTAACTATTTCATTAAATAAACATCTGATATATGACATCTATAGTCATACATATGGATTTATATATACAAGTATGTTTTTATGTATATATTCAATTACACATATTGTGATTGGCAATTTCAACAGAAACTAATAACAGATGCTGTCTGCATGCAAACCTTGATGATGTCTAAGATAATTAAGACATTTTTCCTTCTAGAATATACACACATGCAAATACACATATATATAATTATATATGATTCATATCTGTGAGTGCGCGCAGATGTAGGCGTATCTACAAGTGCTGAGTGCTTGCATGCATGCGTGTGTGCGTGTATGCGGGCACCAATGATCCCCACAAATGCACATGAATTACAAACCAATATAAAATATGTATATAAAAAAGCATCTCTGGATCAACATGTTCAAACACTCAATGCAGATGTACGCAAAAACATTCAGCAATGTACCCAAAATACACAAATGTATGCAGAAATTAGACGCAGACCTACAGAAGCCACTGACAGTAATTATTGATGCTTCTGTGAAAGAGCTGGCAAATATCATCAATCAATTTCACAGGATATAGAAACGCTTATCAGAAGCCATGGAGGGTTGGAGTAATTGGTAACACCAAACAACCTCCATCTGGAAAGAGATTAAATCTAATCTACCACTCACCTGATATAATCTACAACCACCTAATGTAATCTACAATAGCCTACTCAACACTTTTCCAATGCACACTAATCTAATCCACAGTAATGTAAATGACACTAATCTAATCTAATATACACACTATGCAATTTACACCAGGAACCAACTGAGATTACCTCAAATCAATCTAATCCCAACTACACCAATGTAACATACACTACTCTGATAAACACACCAATCGAATGCACACCAATCGAATGCACACCAATCTAATACATACCAATCTAATACATACCAATCTAATACATACCAATCTAATACATACTAATCTAATACATACCAATCTAATACATACTAATCTAATACATACTAATCTAATACATACTAATCTAATACATACTAATCTAATACATACTAATCTAATACATACTAATCTAATACATACTAATCTAATACATACTAATCTAATACATACTAATCTAATACATACTAATCTAATACATACTAATCTAATACATACTAATCTAATCTAGGGTAAAATCTTATCTGATCTGCATCATTTTGGGATGTTGGAATGCTAAAGCATGCAACACATGCAGATCACATCAGTTGTTGACGATGGCTGCTTCTGATCAAAACCATTCTTTGGAACAAGGGACCTTTGGAAAGGACTAACTAGTCAGAAGACGTAAATTGAGACACACCTTTGGAGAACTGTCAGTATATATGTCAGGTTTTATGGCCTTCTTCAGGTGCCTCAATGGTCCCACACATACTGGTTCACTAAAAGTCTCATATTTTTCCACAAAGTAATGTCTCATAGCAGACATTACTTTAAGCTTGCAGCTGGGAACATTTTAACATTCTGTTCATGATTAAAACCTCTATTTATTCGATATCCCACCTCCATGGATTACGTCAATTACATAATATGAGATAATAATACAGCAAGTAGGCCTAGAATAAAGGTTCTGTCTCACAAGGCATTTTTACTTATCATGTTCTGGTTGCATAAATGTCTGTTGTTTCAGACATCACATAGCCAACAATTGAAGTCTTGAGCATTCTGTGAACAAAAGTGTCTCCTGTTTTCAGACAAGTTTTTGAAGCGAACGCCAGAGTTAGAGTGAGATAAAAATAACCAGATGTCAAAAGGATAAAACTCAAGCAACAAAAGAAGGCACACATCTGCCTGAAACCTTGCATGTCAAAGCCAGACAAAGCAAAGATGCATTGCAGATGAAATGCCCAATGTTATGAGGAAATGGAGAGCCCAATCTATTCTAATCTAAGCCTTGCCTTTACCTGAATGTACCAGACATCAGATGATTAATGTGAAAGCATATATATATAGTAAAAACCTGTAATCTGCTGGATGCGCCTGGCTGAAATCCGAAAGGAACAGAAAATCCATTGAAACCACCGTGCATGGAATTATTAGAACAATCTATCTCACATACATTAAAAAGCATATATATATATATATATATATATATATAATTTATATATACATATATATAAACTTAAATGTCATCTGAGCTGCTTCAGATGGTTCACTTTATCTGCTTATGAGTAACTTTATCCACGTTTGGGGAGCTCAATCTTACTTCCTGTAGCTTTCTATCTGGGTTTTGGATATAGCTTTATAAGGGTTTGCAGAGCTTTATCGGGGTCTATATTTAGATGGGTCTGGGAAGCCTCATTCTGGTTTGAAGAAATCAAAGCTGGGTAGCTCTAGAAAGGTTTGGGTAGCTGTAGTCTGCTAGCCTGTATCTGGCCTCAGGAAGCTCCGTCTTGGCTTGGATGGTTCCTTTGGGTTTGTTAAGCTCTATCTTAGTTTGGAAGCTTTTTCAAGGATGCATAACTCAGTTAGATTTGGAAAACTTTACCATTGTTCAGGGAGCTCTACCTCAGTTTGCATAGTTTAAACTTACATGAGTTTTATGGCATCTTTACAAGTTTACCTGAGCTTGGGTAGCATTGTCTGGATTTGGGTGCTTCATCAGGCTTTGTTAGCAGTATCGGAGCATATAGCTTGCAGCTGTATTCGGGTTCAGGTAGCTCCACCTGGGTTTAAATAACCCTAAGGGGAAAGAGTAGCATGAGTGGATTATGGTATTAGAGGAAATTAATACAAAGATGCCTGCCTGTCTGTCTATCTGTATGTCTGCATAAGTCTGTCTATCCCTGGTCTGCCTATCTGACGCTTCTACACTGCTTCCGTCTTCTACAAAAGCAACGCATAATTGATCGTCAATTGGTGCAGTTTTTGACATCACAACATATAAAATATTCATGCCCACTGACGTAGTACACTTGATGATCCCATTGAGATCGTCATAATTTTTTAAATTATAACAGTTGACATCTCTGGTTTGATTCCCAGTACACCATGTGAAAAAAATGGACAACCTTCCATGCCTCATCTTTGGGAAATGTTGTCCAGCAGTTGCAATGTTTTTGTTCATGACAATTCATGTGTACATATATGAGTGTAAGAGTGCAAAGTTATGCACTGGCAGGGTAATGTGGGGTTAGGTAAGTTAAAGTATTCGGTATCGTAAGCTGAGATAAGTGTAAATTAAAGGTATTGTAAGTTAATGGTATAGTAACATAATGGTAATACAATTTGAATATTAATAATAAGAATGTAACCATACATACCTACTTACCCACCCACCTTCGGTCATCACGAAGAATACGTGCCCTATAGTAACAATATGGCCGTCCTCGAATTCACTCAAATAGAGTGGTGATATCTACCTTGATACATCCAACCTCCTTACCTACCTATCTGCAGTGCTTAACTACATCTTATGGCTCCCAGGGCCATTCATCCTTTGTCCAGGCTTGGGACTGGCACTGACAGAGTACAGGTAGTGGCGGTAGACCTGAAGATTTAGGGATGCACTCCAAATTTACGAACTCATTGAAAAACACTCACTATCATCATGTCTACGCTTCGTGACGATCACTGATGGTGCAATTTTTTTTATAAAATCAGCAGATGTTTAACTTCACTTTTGATTGATAGCTTTTGCATCCCAGTGGTCTTGGGCATCATCTGGCAAAGTTTGGTAACATTTCAAATTTTTATAATCTAACCTATTCATAGAATGCTCTAGTTTTTCTGAGATTCAGTTTGATTATATCAATTGGATAGCCAATATATTATAATTCAATTTAATTTCATGCTAATTTAATAGCCAAGACAGATATGCCACATGAACCCGCTGAGGGAAAGTATTAGTGTGTACGAATCAAATTCACCCATAGGAAATTCCTAATCACACAAATTGCATCCTGATCATTGGCACAATCGCACATCCCCTACAAAGAGTGAAATGCGTAAAAAATTGAACTCACTGTAAACGTTTGAGAACAGCGTCTGATAAAATCGCTAATCTGATCGCTGATTCGAAAAATATCCAGATTTAACAGAATTGCGTCAGAAATGTTGAAAATAATCCGAATTTTAATCAAACTCAACCACCGGCTACTCCATAACGAAACCGAGTACTCAGGCTCTGCACGTAACGGAACTGATCGAAGTTGGAGCAACTTCCTATAGTTCTGGATGCCTTCTAGAATTCACGCTCTAAGTAATTCGCATCAATTTAGGTGTACTTTTCGGTTAAAATTATTTAAATAAGAACTTAATTTTACCGGTTTTCGCTAAATTCTGCCAACCTAGTACAGAATTACCTCCTCTCAACACGGCGCGCAAACGATTACACTCAAAAAGCTAGGGACTAATATTGCCGAAGACTGATAACTTTTTTATTGAAAGTGGAGTTGGAGTTTGCTCAACGCACATGTACTGCAGCGCTTCTAGCGACTAGCAAATAAAACAACACAAACAACATAAAAGATTTTACGTATGGTTCAGTGAACACCAAAGCCTACCTACAGTACCACTACTAGTTTCAGTCTAACGATACTGCGTGATAACAAATATCATTAGCATCACCCTCCTCCTTTATCCACACTGTCAGAGTGCGAATAGTGGAGGATTTTGTACACGACTAAGTGTCTCGACCGTGTACTGTTTCAAAGACAAGTGCTTTTAGCCTATAAAATCAGCTTTAACGAAAATTGAAGAGACTTACAGGGTTTAAAAGCGAATAATTTGCATTTCACAGTAAAGCGATATATTTTATATGTCAGGTAATAATGCCTACATAACATATTGTAGGATACTTGATTTCTCAAGTATTTTAAAATATTTTTGTTGCGTGCAAACATCGCTATCGTTAACTCCGAACCACTAAAACGCTATCACAAAGTCAAGCGTTGCGTCGTATCAGAGAAGTAGTCCATAGATTAATTTTCAGTGAAACTGTCCGTGAAAGTTTGAGTTCGATTCGCCATGCCTTCCAATTAACCAAAATTTTCTGGAAACAATGTCGCCAGAGCATTCCATCCGCAAACCTGTTTCTTACTGACAAACAGACAAATTTTGAGCTTAATATATAACTATAAGATTAACTAGATCAATCATTAAGCATAAATCATAGATCATATATGTATATATATATATATATATATATATATCATATACACGACAGTCCCTTACTTTCCAGACTTTCCTCACAGTTGATTTGAATCAAATCAAGACGACACGTCGTGACAGTCGAAGATGACTGATCGAATGACTGAAATCTGAATCTACTTTCTGATCTTGGGTCAGTGTCAACAGCCAGTCAATTATTCTAAACGTCTTTGACTCAATGGTACCTACCGTGGCATGACCACTTGCAAGGATCGACGTGACATGGAATCTAAACACACCATAATGAGTCACGGATATTTGATACTTGTTGACCGTGGCCATACATTGAGGGGCATAATAATACTGATGGCCTATATTTAGAATCTCTGTCACACGTACAGCTATCCGCATATCATCCTTTTTATGGATGCGTCGTAAAATAAATTTACATCAGTCAGACGTACAGCTAAGGAATCTTTGGTTATCGAAACACATCTAAGGATGCAAGCACAGAAACACACGTATTGTAAGTGTAATTATAAATTTATATAGCGCCTTTTGAAGAAAAACTAATCACAGACACTCTCTTAACTAGCTTATACACGAATATAGGATCAGTTGCTGACAGGTATGATAGCATTCATGGCTTAAGGACAATTGCCTCTAAAGTATGAAGGTTCAAAGTGCGGAAGATGAAACGATAACCCATAAAATATTTTTGTGGGCCTATGTAAATTTTTTTTGAATTCTGAAATTTATATCGCCCTTCTTCTAATAAAATTAATTGCATGGTTCCATGTTCTTTGCATCTTTCTTGTCTTCATTTCTCATCGCTTTTTTATTTGACAACTAACACATTGAGGCATAAAATCTATTGTTCTACTTTCGGTTGCCCATGCCGTTAATTACACATGCCAGGAAGACCATTTTGATATTCCAAATTTTATTATACAGGAAGAAACCAAAGACAATCTTGCCCAACTCAGCATATTGTTCTGAACAACATTCATATGAAACGTAAGTTCTTATATTAGAAAACTTTGCATAAATAGAACTAAGTTCACGAGAGGAGCTCTCGCCACAAAATGCCAGCATTAGAGAAATGTCTGCAGAAGTGGATGACAACAGACGAAACTATTTCTTTGGAGCAATGATGCCCTCAAGCTGAGTCTGAAACACAAAACAAACTATGAAAATATCTGTATGATAAGGTAAGACAATTTATCAATTGCCAATTTTTACATCTGACGGTCTGCCTGCCTTTTTCTTGACCTGGGACAGATTTTAATCCCTGGCTATCAATTATATTTTGACTAAGCGCCTGAGTTCGCATTACTATGCTTTTCAGGACGTTGTATAAATTTTGAGATTACGATTACCTGCATTGATGCATGCATGTAAATATACATATCATATTACAGTCACTTTGTTTGGCTTAACACTGTCCTAAATGTTATATAATATGAGTAATTAATTAATTCATTTATTCATTCATTTGGGAATTTATATAGCACCCCTACAACAAACTACTCAGAGGCGCTCCCGATGACAACATGCCAAAAAAAGAACAGTTATGCTTTCCATTATACACTATAATATACTTTTCCATTTGCCTGGAAGGCTCTGTACAAATGTTTCTTACAACAAAATGAATGAATGAATGAATGATTCAATTACACTTGATATAGCGCTCTTAAAAAATCTACTCAGAGGTGCTTAAATGTCATTTCAACGAATGTTAACAACAGTTAGCAAATCAGAACATAGTAACCTAAAAGTCACCAATGGTTGGCCCACACTCAAGTGTGGAACCATAGAACGGATTCCCGTCAACAGCTGACGCAGATAGCATGGATGGTCATATAGTCTCTGGGTATTGATGTAACAAAAGTTACATATAAACAACTACACATAGACTAAGACATACACACAATAACAGACTAAAAATAGGAAAATGACAGACCTTGAGCTGTTGGTTGGTTTTCTTGAGGAACTGAATCTCTTCAGCATGCTTCTTTTCCTCCACTTGCTTCTGGTCAGCAGCCTTCTTCTCGACCTGCTCAGCGCGTGCAATCAGTTCGTTCACCTGACGTTCATAGTCACGCTTGTCACTCTCCAGATCAACAATCTGAACAGAAACAAAGAATTCAATATATTCAACTCTAACTCTGAATCAATCCTATCTGGGCAAATATAATATTAGCTGAATGACCGTCACCTGATCTTAACTAGTCTCATCGAGCTAAAGCGATCTCCATTTTTTTTCAAATTCCCTTATTGCCAACCAATTTTTCAGTCCTCAATTCCTACTCAATTTCCTAGTTCTCTCATTATCAACCAAATTAGTAGCGCCACTGCCTAACAAATTAACAAGTTTCATCCTTTTCCATTCAATTTCATAGCCTATCCAGTTTCCAAGTTGCCCAATTGCCTACCCAATCCTGCACTCATTTCAACTCAGTTCTCTCACATCCTATGATCCTACCCAATTTCCAAGTTTCCCAATTGACTTATTTCATCTCAGTTCCCTCATATTCTGATCAGTTTCCAAGTCGCGTGATTACTAACTCGTTTCTCGAGGTCTGTCTTTCCCTGTTCTGCCTGTAGAGCCTTCCTCATTCCGAAGGCAACGCTGCTTTCATACAGTGTCTGGTAGGCGGCAATTGTCATGTTGATCTCGTCTCGGACTCTGACGAGAAGAAGACCACGCTCCGAACAATTGATCGTCACCTGACGAATCAACTCATCTGTAACAACAATGCACAGTCAGGTAAGGCATATAGTGAAGTAAGGAAAGGTAAGATAGGGCAAGGTTAGAAAAGGTTACGTATAAAAAGGACAGGTAAGGTAATGTTAAATTATTGTAAGGTGAGGTAAGTAAGTTTAAATTAAATATAATATATTATAGCAAGACAGGGAAGGTAAATAGGGGTTCATGCATGCCTTACCTAATTTTACTCTCATTATACACAGATTAATGTATATTAATTAGGGTTTAATTTGCATCAGCATAACTTCACTACTAATATACAACACATGTTATATAATAGAGCTTAATCATGTTAACTCACAATTTACATTACACCATGATGCATACCTTACCTTACCATACCATGTATCTTACAGATGTTAATTCCCCTCACCAAAGCACTGCGAGTAGAGTTCACGGCGAACTGGGCAGATGCCTGTCTCTCGAGCCTGTCGCTGTCGCAATCGCCTGTCCAGTTCCTCCTGCAGAGTCACCACATCCATTCGAGTGGCTGGAGTACTGGCCACTGGCTGGAGCCACAGAGTACCCTCCTCCTGCCACTCCCTACGCAAGCCAATCAACCAACAACTGATGCATGTATGTATGTTCGTATATGTACGTACGTATGTATGTATCTGGTATGCATGCATATACATAGGACTGCATGAATAAATTCAATAATAATAATAATAATAATAATAATAATAATAGCAACAATAATAACAGTGAAAATAGTCATTTATTTATTTAGTGCATTCTGAAGAAACGTCATCAGAATCAATCCTGAACCAGCAATGAACGACCATTATTCAACACAACAGTCTTTAAAAATCTGGCAAAATTCAAGCACAGAAATAAGCAGCTAATGTGGCAAGTTGCATGGAAACCTGTTTCAGGATGAGGGCCACCCAGGGTGCAGCTGCTTCCATGTCACATTTGGGAAGTGCAGGACAAATAGTCCTATGTTGCAAAACAAGCAGAACAGCAACGCTGAAACACATAACACTCAGAAGAAGAAGGATCTTAAATGATCACTGCCCAATTAGTTTTTAACAAGCCAATCAGTTCAAAATGGAGGCTTACATAAATGTTGTTATTTTGATCAAACCTAAAGTATATACAATGTTTTATTGCAGTCGCTTTCTGCTGTACCTTTAGCTTCCAAATGTAGATGACCTTTTGCAATTTCAGATGTATCATTTTCTCTACAGATTAATTTGACATAGGCCGTAGGTTCACAACAGAGTTGGGTAATTTAAAAAAATAACTATGTTCACAACACCACAAGATTCATTTAGTCAAATACTAACTTTGGAGGCATTATGGCGTTAAGTACTTCAGTCGTCTGTTGAGCTGAACTGTCCAGTAGGGGCAACTTAGGCTTTGGCGATGGGCAAGGGGGTGGTGAGGCCGTTCGACCAGGTGATCCAGGTGATCCAGGCGCAGCCTTCAGCTTTTTATCCTGAAATAAAAACGCACAAATATGGTTGTCACACAATTGACCAGGCCGAGTTAGCGCTGGTCGCTGACGAAGCTTTTGTGTGGCTTTAAGGTATTTAGAAAGTGTGGTGCTGCTGCGGCCGAAAGTTCTACCGCTATATCAACAAAACATTTACTTCTACGCACAACATTTAGCAGGCGAAGACCTCTGCGCATGCGCAACTTTTTGCGTATGCGCATTTTAAAACCACCGAAATGTTTATAGTATGCGTCATGAGGGTCGGTTAATGTCAGGCTGGGCATCGTGATGGTCGGTTAGGGTCAGGTTAGGCGTCGTGAGGTTCGATTGGGGTCAAGGTTTGCCGCTTTTAGACATAGTCGAAGAATCATCGGCCGCAGAAGTAACTTTTCCGTGCGCTGAGAGGCCTAAGCCTCGACCGCAGAAGCTCCACGCATTTAGAAAACTCGGCCTAGGCCAACATTATAGTTATACGTTAAAGTACAGTTTATTTCGTGATTGAGTAAATACCTGATAAAATTCGTATATAACAATTGATAATAAATATAACATCGTAAAACATATCACATTTTGACATTTTTAAACGATACTGAGAGACATTATCGTTATTCAAACATTCTGTGGAAAAATCCACTTTTGGCACAAAATAGATAATTCAAGAGCAAAATTAACCTTGGGAGTCTTTTTCTCCGTATTCTTCGTCACCAGCACGGGAGTGTCAAATCGCACAAGCGAAGTGTTTGGAGGGATCATATTGAAAGCGATTTATTTATACAACACTTTAAATTTAGAAGACTTCACAAACGTCTGCCATTACCGCCGAACCGGAAGCGTGTATAGCTTAGCTACACAATTACAGCTGCTTAACATTTTAAGATATGGAGTCTTTGTTCGATATTAAGTTCATTCATTCATTCATTCATACTGAGCATATATATATATATATATATATATATATATATATAGCACATATCTCTTCTTGTCTGGTCTCTGTCAAGTTTGCAACATTATTTTGTTCTTCAGTTGGTATCGTTTCTAAGACCCTCTGACGTGGCGCAGCGTTCAAAGTGAAGCTGGTGCATTGAGCTTAACTTTGAAGTAAACTTTGGGAATCACGAATTTTTGACTACCATAAGACCATCACCGGTCAATCAAAGCATTCCATCGGTCAATGAGGTTTAGAAGAACAGCATTGACGATGTTCTGATGCTCTAAACGAGTTTTCAGATCGCACGTTTGACTGCTCTATGGTCACGTTGCCTGGTTGTTACTATACATAGAACTGGCAACAATTTTTTTTAAAAGGTCCATGTGTTTGTCGGCGTGCGGTTAGTTTAGTGTTGCATAGATTTTTAACGACTTCTAGTGCATTGCAGCGTGCCGATCGGTTAAAGATTTTTAGAGTTAGTTAACAAACTTAAAATGTCTTCTTCGGATGAGATATTAAGTCGTGAAAAGTGGGCTACCGAGTATCTTAAGAAGACTGTGAGCGCTGTTCTTCTTGAGGTCGGATTTGATACATCCCAGAAAGGCGCCTTTGAAAAATTGGTTGCATTGCTCGAACAGCGTATGTAAATGCTTTGGTATTGCTTTAATCGTAATTTAATGGCATTGCTGATGATAATAATGAAACTGAAATTGTTGATAATTGTTTGACAGCTAGTGTACGTTTTCGAATTTTGGCTGATCACAATAAGAAAATGATGGCCAACGCATCAGTTGATGGGCGATGTATACAGTCAATGCAAGACACAATCCTGACAGCAACCCTGAAAACAGTTGGCCCAGGTGAACGGCAAATTTCTCTTGAGATACCCACATAAATTTAAGGCATGACCAGCAGTTTGTGATCTAGGCACCATCCCCAAATGTAATGCAAATCTTCAAAATATTTCTCATCACCCACAATAATCACATCAGGGAGATGAGCTTATTGACTGGTGCTATTCCAAATCAAGTTCGCAATTGCCAAGCTTCTGGTGTCGTTCCTTTGCCAGGTCAAAATCTGGGGAGGTCAAGCAAAATAGAACTTCGAGGAGAACCAAAACTTCTCCTTCTGCTTGACACTATGGACCTTGACGGAGTTCTTCGGTCACTCTTCATCATTTCCAGAAAGGGAAAAGTTTAAGCCATTGATTGACCAATTCCTTCAAGCTCACTGTCTCAGCTATCTACTCATTTAAAAAAAATGTCATTAACTGTCTTTACCATTTTATTTTTAGTTTTGGTCAATTTATGTCGTTTAACAAAGGCATTCGGTGAAGTGGCCTGTAGGAGCCAGCCTATGGTGAATGATGTGGTCCTTGCAGCAATTGAAATGGGTGAGAATATTTTAATGTAATTTTCTATGTGGATTGAATAAAATACAATAAAATCTTGTTCATGTAACATTCTTTAATACTCGTAATGCCTGCAGTCTACTAATACAAGGGGTATTAAATGTTTTAAGGTTAATTTTGAATGTCAGATGGTATAAGAAATCCTTTAGCTGATGTCTGAATTGTTAAATGTTTTCTGTTTTAGACAATTCTTTATGCAAACTTGTCAACTTCACATTTACTTAAACCACAAACTTTAGAAAAGGATCTGGGTATCATCCTTTGGGCGATAGAGTGTGGAACAGGCTTTCTACCCCAAATACTTGTGGCCCTACTAGTTGGCTATCCAGATGCATGGTTTACATATTGCAGATACTGATGTGTTGATGTGGTAATTTCTCTTCAGGGATGAATGTGGACTCTTTGATTGCCTATGGACGACGACCATACAAATTAACACTTCAAGGTCATAAGTCATCTGATATTTATTCTATCATTTACCGTGTTAATATTACTGCCGCTGCTCATACTACTAATACTTCTGGTACTCACGACTGATAACTGAGTTTCGTCTCCTACCTAAGAACTCATCATCTTGACTATTGCAGACTTGGTTTGGTATAGTGCTGGTGGATAAGTTGGTCTCCCTAATATGAGTTTTGTGGGTGCTGAGAAATTTTGTTGGGATTTACATTACATTTCTACAGTTGCTACTACCACTTCCATTAATAAGACTGCAACTTCAATTACCGCAATAGCAATTACTAATGTGATCATTATAAAATTAACCATATTGTTGTTGCTATTGTTTGTTGTGTGACATTAAATAATAATATATTGTAGTTTGATTTAATGGAAGCATCATCACAATACTAGTGTTTTTCTATTCATATTACAATATTCATATTATGAATCTGCATGATAGTTGCATGTCTGATGCCAGGAATATCAAATATTCTTCAGCTCAGACAGATATTCAAAGATTTCCCAAACACTAGTCCCTTGCGTACTTGACTATAAAAGGAGTCCTGTCTCATATCGTACAGCATTGAATTATTAGCAGAACAATTGAACCCCTAATTACAGGTCTTATTATGTTTATATTTCAGCGCCACCTAGTCACCCGCCATCTGTGAAGCTGAAGCCACTCAACCTTGGCACAAAGCTGCCTCATCCATCCTACATTCCTGACCACTTACCACAGTTTCCGGATGCTCACTGTTATATCCGAACTCTGGTGAGATACGCTCAATGTGTGGTATTTTTATTATTACAGAACAGCATCTCTGAGCTTATAAATGTAGCTGAGACTAAGTCGCTAAACAGATTTATCGTTGCATGTGTTTCATGGTGGCAGCTTGGTAGTGTTGGTTGGGACACTGGTATGTACAGTGACACTGATCAACACAAGGCTTGAATACGACCTTTATGACCAAATTGGCCATTTTGAATCTACTTATTCTTCCTAGGTTAGAAGGCATGTTCTATTGTTTTCATGTCTCTGCATTGGTCTAGTTGTCATCTGACCCTGGGAAAAAAATTCAGAGGATTATGTTGAGAGTTGTGAGCAGTGTGTTAAAGGTACACAGGACCAAAGATGCTTATTAGGTGTCTTATGTGTGTGTCATCACTTTGTTCCAAAATCCCCTATTTTCTGCTGCTATTCTCAGATCTTGTTTAGGCCAGTCCTTGATATCATCCTCCACTCCCTATTAGGTCTTCTTTGTCATGTCACCCATTTCCATCCATGATTCCCATCATGACATTGTAATTTTTCCATTGTCATCCATTCTATATATAATTAAATACCAAAATAGACTCAATTTCTTTCTCATATTATTGTTAGTATTTGTTCTTCCTTTATATTCAGTCTTCTTTTGCACCTCCTCATTTGTCACCCTCTTTGTTCAATTCAGGTGCAATATTCTTCTATAATGCCATTTCAAATGCTCATCTTTTATCCTAGTCAGTCTTTCTATTTGTTCATTATTATTATTTGCAAATGCTGGGCTTGCTGAGCCAGGCCCTTCCAGCTTCCTCGACCTTGTGAAGGGCCCGGGGACCACCCGGAAGTCTTGTTATTGCGCAGTCCTCCATTATGTGAAACATCGTCTGCACCTCGCCACGCTCGCACAAGGCCGACGTGGCCTGGGACCATCTGAGGAGATCAGCTCCACAGTTCATGATTCACAGGCATATAGAGCCGCACTAAACATACATTCATGAAACATTTGATTTGGTCGTATAACAGATTTGCTTATGATTCCAGGTGCTATTGTCTCCTTTACAAATACCATTGTTTCTGTTTGTTTATATTTATTCTCAGTCCAGCATGTTTGGCAGCTGTGTTCAGCCCACATGTAGTTTAGCATATCTATTCACACACTTCTGTGGTCATAGTCTCAAACTTTCTAAGGTACTACTCTGAAGTTAAGCACAGCAGGCACCTGCTTTTTCACTTGCACTGTGCTTTGTATCAGAAGTGTCGACCAGAGATTGATGTCCACTGGAAGGAGAAAAATCCTCACAAACATGGTCCCAAGATCAAAGATCATTTGATAAGGATACAAACATTACCATAGTTATAAAATAACAAGAAACCTTGAATTAACCTTAGAGTTTGTTACCTTCATCTGGCTAACTGTAATGCTGTTGTGTCTGAATGACAGGTTCATGCAGCACCTGTCAGAGGCTACGAGAACATTCGCGAGCACAACGCTGTTCAGAAGCGCAACATGCTGAAAGCAGTGACATGCTTCGAGGCCAAGTTGAGCCACATGGAAACCAACCTCTTTCCAGACGACCCATCGTCTTATTCATGTATGCGTATTTATATATACATTTCTTGATATTTACCTAGCACCTTTAAAAAATAATTAAGATACTGAAACATGGTTAACTGACAGATCTAGAAGATGGAACTTATGGTAGGTTTAAAGTGTCTCTTGAGCTAATTCTATTGAATCCACTTTTAGAACCAATGTTACATTCAGCTCAGCTTTTCTGCTCTGGTATTATCGAGTTTGAAATTGACAGTGTACAATAACTCAAGCAGAATTTGTAAGAGTTTATGTTGAAGCTTAGTCACAGCTGTCAAAAAATTATGAAATCACGGCCTGGGTACCCACCCCACGGACATTTTGTTACTAAATGTAGGAAATTGCACATTTTTGCGGAATGTCGGGCCCCCGGGCAGTCAGCCAATATGACCAACGGAACATTTCTGGCATCTGTTCAGGTAAAATCGCACATTTTTATGGAATGTCGTGTACCCAAGAACCAATTTCATTGCCCGGTCAGTCGGCCTCGGGCAGGTACCCGTTGACAGCCTTAGTCGCCAATGACCATAAAGAATTCCTCAAGTTTTTTTTAGCTAGGGTTTCGAGTTAACGACAACTGACGACTGTTTCATTGGAGTTTGCAAGAGCTACAAAGACTCGTTATTATGAATCGTACAAATTTCCTTGTGAGTTGGAAAGTGACCAGTTGGGAATGGTTTGAAAGATTTCAACAGGAATATTCTGGATGTTTACTCCATCATTTACTAGATCAATTTTATCCCCAGTAAAATATAATAATATTTAATAATAATAATGCATTTTTATTGTGCTATTGTAGTAATTAGCAGCACACCCATAGTGAATCATTTGTACGAATTCATAGACCATCGTTCCTCTGGCTCCAAGGAAAACCAAGCGACTGGCAGATCATCACAGCAGAAGCGAAAGAGTACCAACCAAGTCGGCATGGATCATAGCGATTCAAATGCAGACACTGTAATCAATAATCCATACCTGTGTCCTATTAAGCAGCAGTGCCACCGCATATAAAAGAAATGATGTCATCCTAGAAAATTCATTGAGATCACGGTTTTTGCCAGAATGTTGAACCTTGCCATTGCTCCTGGTTAAGAAAAACTCACTCCGTGTATCCTCAATGAACCTACGTATTTCACATGCTATTGTTTCACGTGCAAAACCCAAGACTAAATTTACTGATGATGCTCTGCAAGCTGATCATTATGTGGTTAAACAGTTCCCATCAAAAATGATCTGACGAACTGTCAAAGTATCTGGAAAGGACAATCCATATGATCCGCTATTTTGATGGAACTCATTGAGTTCATAAGCTGAATAGAATTTTTTTTAATGATGGATAGCATTATATTATTATGCTGGCGATATCTGTACTTCACATAAATTCAACTTTTAGTGTCTTAACGCAATTTCAAGCGTCACATTATTCTCATGTCATTTTTGTGTTATGTGTTGCTTTACCGGTGAAGTCATAAAGTGAAGTTGAGTAAATACATATACGCAGCAAGTCATACTTTGAGGTGTTTTGCTTTTGTTTTATTTATTTCACTTTTGATTGTGGCATTATCAAGAACAAAGTGTAATATGTAAATGAAATTCATATGGTCCACCTTAAAAAGTAAAATGTCCTGTTGTTACTAATCCCTGTCTTTATCACCATTGTTCATGCATTTGTCTGTTCCCACCTAGACTACCGCAACTGGCATCTTATGGGCACCCAAGACAACGTCTATCCCCCTTCAGTCAGTTTTAAATGCTTCATCTAGACTTATAGCCCGACTCCTTTTCTTTGAAGTCTTGCACTGGCTTTGTATTAATGTGTGCATTCACTACAAGATCCTCTTGCTAGTTTCCAAAGCCCAACTTAGCAGTGCCCTGAGATGTCTCTATATGCGAAAGCCATTATACTGCAACCTCATCGAGTTCCTTATGCTCTGCTGACTGAGGTGTTCTGTTTTTCGTAGGACTAGGACTGTTGTTTGCGATAGCGGGTCCATCTACCTGGAATGACCTTCCTCCCTCCCTCATTAAAAGCTAAACTTATGACTGGCTTCTCTCCATCGGCCTATTTTAGAAGTGTCTGTAGAGGCCTGGGTATGAACACGTTTTGTTAACTTTCCCCTAAGGCAAAAGTAAGATAAGTTGATGTGCATGCCTGCTGAAGGTAATATATCTGCTCTTTCGTATCTTAAGTCTGTCAACGGGTGAGCTCTGCAGTCTGGCACGAGCTTTGAGTCTTTCTATATGAAGTTTAGAAACCAAAGTATCTGATATTTAAGCAAAGTATTTGATATTTAATTAAGAAGACAAATGTTAAACAGTACTTTCAATAAATACTAAAACAATCTTAAAAGCATACAACAGAGAATGAAAACCACAAACAAGTGTTCAATTGAACGAGAAAGCTATAGTCGATCCAGTAATGTATGACCTGTGAACTAACATGTGACCTGTTGGAGTAACGCAAAAAATGCTGCACGAATGAATATGAACGTACAATGTAAGCCTACTTCTAAAAGATGGCAGGCAATTCGGCATTACATGGAATTTCAGCTTGTAAAGACCTTTCAAACCCTTAGAAAAGGAATAAAGACTTCATAATGTTCGCAGGGGACAATTCCTAACCTAATCTGGATCTTAATCTGGAAAGTTCTATCGTGCCAATCTCATAATGCACATGGCTACCAATTGATAGCCACTTCCAAGTATAACTGCATTCTGAAAGCAGAGTAATTCAGATAGAACCAGTCGAGATCCACGAAGCAGCACCTGGAGACAATGTCATCTTATATCCATGCCATCTTTTAAAGTCAATTATAGACTATAAACTTTATAAATTATAAACTTAACAACCATGTTTATGTCACTGGTTGCTGTATATAATAATTATTTCTATAGCACCACTTTCTGGAACCTCTTGAATGCACTGAAACACGACTTAGAGGTCTTGAATCATGGAAGCATGCATGTATTTATGCATACATGACATGTACGGATGGATGTGCATGCAGTAAACTTGGCTATTTATGTGGCACATTTTATGAACCTCACAAAGGAACTGTACATGTGGCTATCTAAGGAATCAATGAGATGAAGGCATTTATATATGTATGCACAAATGCTTTTGTTTGCACTCGTTCTCTATTGATAAACGTTCTTACAAAGCCACTGCAGGATGCTGTCCACACGTCTATCTATTTCTTCCTTGTGCCGTGCATGCTTCGCCAACTGTCTCGCAGCTCTCGAGTCGTTCGACCCTTGGCAAACTGGTAAGCGTTGAGGATCGCCGTCCAATTGTATCCGTGGAGGCGAATACCTCTGCGTAATCGTCTCTCCTCTGCCATCGACAGAGGAGGGTGATGATGACGATGAGTTTCAGAGGCAGAAGAGGACAGAGATGGAGGCGATGGATGGTCAACCGCTGAGGAGGAGTCCTGTTGAAACACGTGCAATGTGGGTAATCACATGGTATGGTCAATTTTATGGGTTCTAGGTTTATTTGAGAAATTTCCTCACACATGTATTTACGATCATTTGTAAAATTCTGTCAAACCATATGCTGTCTCTCTCTGTCTCTGTTTGTCTGTCTGTCTCACATCTTCACTCACTGTCTCAGCCAAATCCTCCCATGTTCTTCATTCCTTGCATACACTTCCAACATTTCCCTAAGTATTCTCTCTGTCTGTCCATACTTCCATCTGTCCATATCTATCCTCCAATATTTGCTTCATATCCTCAGTCAATCCCATAATAATATAATATATATATATATATATATATATATTGACAATACATACATATACAGACAATATTTTATATACAATACATACATGGCAGCAGATTGGTTAGACCTGTCAGCCCGTAACACTCAGTGTGTGCTGAGTGAGTGGGTTTGACCCTAATCTGAGGAGTCGCTGTGCAGGGACCTTGAGCAAGTCCTTCGTGCACAATTGCTCTGCAGTATGACAAAACATGCTGGAAGAAGGGCGATATCAAATTTGAGAATAAATACATACACATTACACACAGATAGATATCATAAAGAACATGTGAAAAAAACCTTGAAAATGGAAATAAGAGGCTCAGACCTTCATTCTCTTGTATTTCTCCATGAGGTCGATCGCAGTACGACTCGGATGGAAATCATACGCACAGAGAATCTGCTTCCAGAACTTTCCAAGTTTTGCCACTCCCATGAGCAGATTCTTCTCCTCTGTTTGGCTGTACGGGACCCTCACACGACGTGCCCTTGATGGACTGGCGCATTTTGACCAGACGGAGGACGGCCCTTTTTCGTGGTCACTCTCACGATCGGTAACGTCACCCTCGGGGGAAGATATCGTCTACTCATAACAACATCCACCATTACTATTGTAGTTTAAAGTAATATGTAATAATGTAACTTGTTCTATAATGTAACAGAATTTGTTACATCATGTAATTTGTAAATACTTGTAATTTGATGGAACTGTTTTGTGTAATCTTGTACAGTTTACATAACTCAATGTAATTTGTTGTCTAGGATAAAGTTCATCAGAGCAATTTGACGTTACACTAAATTACTGTCTTCCAGATTCACAAAATAAACACACTGTCATCTAATCCATCCTGTGGTTATAACATACTGTCAAACTGATTTTCTAAAGGGAGACACAATATAAACCATTTCATTGTTACAATAAATTCACCTGTTGAAAATAAACTCGTTATGACATGACCTCAGTTTTGAGATCGCTTCCTTACTGTTGAGAATAGAACACTAAATATGCTGTACTTGACATTTTGTTGAGCAAAGTCCTTCACACACAATTGCTCTGCATTACAACTGCAGTTGTGCCGTCAAGGCGCGTATGCACCTCTAAACTAAACTGTAAGAAGGGCGATATTAAATAACAATTGTATTGTATTCTTCAGATATGTTAAGCGATCAAATGGATTGGAAAAGGAAATGATGCTGGCATGTGGAGAAGGAAGAAAGAAAAGAGGGCACCCAAGAAAAAAAATTGATGGACGAAATACATGAAAAAACCGGAATGAACCTGGAGGAATTAATGGATGCGACTTTGGAAAGAAAGCATTGGAGAAGGTTGATCAAGACGGTCGCTAGAGTTCACCGAACTGACAGCACAAGGTATTGTATGTACATGTAAGATCACAGGTGAACAACATTTATATTAATGCCCACAACTAAATACATAGCTGTGCAGCACAGTTATGCGTTAAGTAATGCATGCGCTGGATCTAATCTGCAATGATTGCTGATTTGAGTCTTCTCTGTAAACTCTGTGTGTAATATCCTCAGACAGGTTGTTCTTATGCTTTGGATTGGATTGTCCAACCTAGTAAGTGCAATACATATAATTCAACAAATGCTGCTCTCTTATGTAATGCTATGTATTAAGTATATATCCCAGAACATATCTGTGATCGTACCATTGAGTCACTGCTTCCGTTGAACTCATATACATCTTTTGAGATCTGGCATTTGCTTCTGGTCTGGAAGTTGAACGCTGGTTCACGTCGGAGGAGATGACTTCTTGGCCCTTGGAGTTCAGCTTTACCTTCCCTCTTGACAGCAACAGCAAAGCTTCGCTCCAACTGACGCACGTAGCGATGGATGCTACAGGAGTGGCAGCTGGTCTCAAGGGCGATATTGAATGTGCGGCTGTTGAGCAATGGAAAGCCAAGCGCAGAAGGTGCAAGACAGCCTACAATAAAAGGATCTATGATGCTCTGCATAATGATAATGATGAGAGTTTACTATGCAAGAGTGCAGGAGACCTTCGGTGGTGTCTCGTCTTCATATGAATAATATAAACAAACAGAAATGTAAAAAAATGTGTCATAAATGTGCGATGTAGTCAACGTTTAGTTATATGCTTCTACTGATAATGATGAGAGTTTACTATGCAAGAGTGTCTGAGATGGTTGTATGCGTTTCTGATTCAAATTTGTCTCAACCATCTGGATTTAAATTTTGTTTGTTATACAGATCTCATGTAACTTGTACTTTGGATTGCCAAATAAACTTAAATTAATGAAATGTAATGGATGAACTGACGGTCGAATGGACGATCGAATTGATGGACTGATGATGGTCAGATAAACAGACCGATGGTCGGATAAATGGACAGATGGTTGGGTAATGAACCAACGGTTAGGTAAATGCACTGACGGTTGGGTAATGGGCCGACGGTTGGGTAATGGATGGTAAATGGACCGACAGTTGGATAAGGGACTGACAGTTGGGTAAATGGACCGATGGTTGGGTAAATGGACCGACGGTTGGGTAAGGGACTGACGGTTGGGTAAGGGACTGACAGTTGGGTAAATGGACCGATGGTTGGGTAAATGGGTAAATCTGATGGCCAGAAGAAAAGATGGACGACAGAGAATAATTTGAGGCTTTAAAGCACCAAATCAATTAGTAAGATAATGTTAGGAATATAATTAAAATGGACAGGCACCGTGTAAGTTCAAGAGACACTCGATGGTGACATATTGTCAATCTGACATGATGATGATGGAGAAAAAGAAGCCTTCAATAGAGGTGAAAGGAACTTATTCCAAATCTGTTCATATCAAGATATTATGAGCAAATTAATTATATGAGCAAGTTACCTGGACATTGGTTTCTTTTTCCATCCTCACCGTATGCTGTAAACACATTAGAAATCAACATCTGTAACATAACACCTGTATATCATCTCATAATTATGAGCCATTGATGAACTTCAAATGTGGTTACAGATCATGGCAAATATTATGCATCCTTTTCCAGTATTCCATAAATTTTCTGGATCAGCATTAAGCAGTACAGACTACAGAGCAAATTTCAATTGGAAATGTTTTCCAGAGAGATCGTCCAATGACTGAGAATTATAAAAGTATGAGGACTATAAAACTGGGTGATGACTGATGTTCAGAAGCGTGCAAAATTAGATAAAACAAAAAGATATTGTGCACTTACAAACTTTGTAAGGAGGGCATTATCAAAAGACTGCTGTATTGTATTGTTACTATTAATTTGTAACTTTTATCATGTAAGTGTATAATGCACAAGGAATCAACTGATGGTACACCAAAACCAAACCAGGGAGAAAACACAGTCAAACCGAAATCATGGTAACCCAAAGGCAGTGATTACATAGATGTGAACCAGCCTGCAAATATGTACATATGGAGCCACTATTCTTCATATTGTATTATGGAGAAAACATCAGAAATAACTTTTCTTCAGACAGTGAGGAAAGTTAATATACTGGCCTGCTGTGGAACTTGAACATGCAGTTGGTTCCGCCTTGCTTCCGTCCGTATTCAAAGCCTTTCTCTTGGGAAGAATCTCCTTTGGTTGATTGCAACTCTTCGAAACGCTGAGCTCTGTCGAGAAGCAGTTCAACTCTTCAGAACCACTAAACAACTCACCTCCATGCTCTGGTGAGCAGGTATTGTTATGATGCTTTGGTGAACAGACAGTGTTACACCGCTTGTTGTTATCATGTTTGAGCAGGGAAGTATTGCTGCTACGTTTCGGATAATAAGAGTTGCAACTATCTTCCGATGAGCAAGTACCTCTACAATGATTGAGTGAATAAGCCCTGTTCTTCCCATGCTTGAGTGAGCAGCCATTGTCAGGGACAACCTGTGGCACTGTAGGAGACTCAAGTTCTTCACCTTGATAATTTGGAGTTGAAACTGCTTGACCTCTTCTTGCAAAGCCAGCAGCCACCACAAGTTCAAGATCAAATTCCGATTGACATGGAGACGGTGGAGGAATTACCTGCAATGCAGAAGAGCTTCTGTCAATCTGAGGTCGAGTGGGATTTCTCAATGGAGCCCCAACCGGCCTCTTAAATCGCAGAGCAGAATTTGGTGAAACCTGTTCTACGGGAAGCTTTGCATCTTCTTCGCTATCACAGCACTGTTTCAGTTGGCTTTGGTTTGTTTCGAAGTTACTTGATTTTCCGCATAGTTTGGGAGATAAATTTGGCAAATTCAGAGGCCTTGAAATTCTCACATTTTCCTTTAGGGTGTTTGTAACTGCAAACCTTTTGGAAATATGTCTTACACTTCTGTCCTCAGAATTCATGGCACAAATTGTCATTTTCTTTGTCGAAATTTTGGACATTAGATTAGTCTTACATCCTTGTGTCTTTACTTCAGTTTTCCTTCCCAATTCACCGTTTCCACTAAATTCTTTATTAACAGTGTCAACCTGCTTTCCCTGTTTGCACTTTCCATGCCTTAGCTCCTCCCTGTCCAAGAGTTTTCTGGTGATGATGGAAGAAGAGACGTTCCGCTGCTTGGAAACAAGAGATCTCTTCTCTTCAACATCCTCTTCTTCCTCATCTTCTTCTTCACCTTCTTCTCTTTCAACATTTTCCTTATCCTCCTCATCCTCTGTATCACATCCCTCCATCATTTCCTCTTCCATCACTTCCTCCTCCTCCTCTTGGTCAACTCTTGCACTTTCCCGATTTCTGCAGAAGAAGTGTTCTGAATTGAATCCAGATGACACTGTATCCCATTGTGTATCGGTTCCTTGCTTCTGGCCTGATAATTGTTTCTGCTGAACTTCCTTGCTCCTGCACTGTGCATAATCATTTGGCATGCTCTCAATTTCCTTTGAATTGTTCTTTGTCGCTTTTTTCTCTGTCAGTAGACGTCGGTTTTGGATCCTCAGCTGAAATATTTTATTTGTCAATGTACATAACACAATATTAGAGTATGAAGGGATTGTAAGCATTTACCAGTTTGCTTCATTCTGAATATTTCTATAGTCATTATTGATGTAGACTTAAGTGTCTGCTTAGGCTTAGTCGTAGAGGTTGCGCTCGTGTCTACGACCACAATGACCTTGCCAACTTACTAAACTCTTGTTGATCAATAAAGCGACTTCGATTCAATTTACTATACATGTAAATATGGTTTATTGCTTTCCACTAAAGACAAGCCTCTAGTAAATCTCTCACAGAATGACTAGACAACACAAATGACTGGTGTCCACAGCTTCACTTTGGCAGTGTAAAAAGTTAAATTGCATAGAGAAATGTTCAAATATACAAGAGACATCTACAATATATTATCACATGGACCCAGATGATTGATTGCCATAGTGCCTTCTATGTACTTGTCCTAGCAGCGCATGAACATCAATTAAAACCTTTTCTAGTGGGATGCATAGGAGCTACACAATCATCAGAAATTGGACACAGAACATGCAAGCAGTCTAATCAAGCTAACCAATTATCATTCATAGAAGTTGTAGGATTAAATCACGTTTAAAGATATGGTTGATAGATAAAGGAGGTCACTCGTTCGTTAGTTTAAGAAATCTGAGAACCTGTGAGCACTCATGTTGCATGGTCTTCTCGGAAGTCGACTCCGACGATCTGTCTGGTTCACCTGTCGGCTCTGAGTCTGTGTTCATGTTCTTGCTGATTCTGGCAGACATAGTCAAGTGGCCTTCATGAGTTTTTTCCCCATTTTTACTATTTGGCACCATTTTCATTGTCTGGGTCTGACGTGGGGTTAGGATCGACTGGAGCTGTTCAAACCTTTTATTTGTCTGCCGCTCAAGTGCTTCAAGTTTCTTAGCTAAATCATTGCTATTAAAAAACAGAAACAAATTCTGTGCTGCTTTGCACTTCTGTCCACAACTTTATGATAATGGTAATGCTAGATCATTTAAATTGAGATCTGGTAAAGAGAATGAATGTATGGCAGTACAAGATATGTTTAGGCAAAGTTTGGAAGCAGTACATTAGGCTAATTAAAGAAACAGTACAGAATTTAAGCAAACAAGCTCTTATAAGGCAAGGCAGGGAAAGGTAAGACAATGACAATTAATTTAAGGTTACATAATGGTTAGAGTGAAACCACACTTCTATTATTTAGGGTATATCTGTCAGCAGGACCTAGGTCCATTAAGGCTTCTCTTCCATTGTCTCTTGTTATACAATAAATGTTTCTACTATGGCTGTTATAAATGTAATTGTGCAAACAGATGGCCATAAAGTCTCTAGTTATGGTTACAATACACAGGGAATCAAACAAAAGTTGCTTGCATGCAAAACCGCATTCCAAAATCACAATCACACAACCAGTTAGAGATTAGGAGGTTTAAGGCCTTGGAGACAGGAAGACTGGTTTTGGAGGATAAGTAATCAGAGTAAGAAGAGATAAAAGTCCATATGACATGGCGTATAACAGACTGAGTGTTGCCTTCATCGGCTGCTGAAGAGAAGCCAGGTTCCTTTGAGCTGCAACCATCTGAGGAGCATCCTACAACTGCAGGTGTTCGACAGGTAACAGCATCTGAAAATAAAAACCAATCACCTCACTGCATCCATTGCAGAACAGTTGCATTCACCAAAGGTTTTGAAAAAGTCTGCACCAGTAACGACGACGATGCCGTAATATGAAAGGTAATTGATCAGACATGATTGCCTTCTGTGAACAATTGCAAAACTCTGTGCTACATAAATATCATTTATATCATATGTGGTACTGGTCTAATTAAACAGGAATTAAAGAGTGCCTTGATTGAGCTAATCTATTGGATCTATTGTGAGCAACAGCATCTGATTATAGTACTAATTAATTCTGCAGAGGTTACTGATTAACTGGAAAAAATTATTTATTTTATTAGCAACAACATAGAAGTAAATTATATTAGAACACTGTGCTGAGATTAGATAATAAACCTCTGCTCATGAATTTCTGAAGAATGCATTTCACGGTGTTTGACAGCTCTTCATCAGTTGACTGAGTGAGTAGCTGAACCAACAGAGACATTCCACCCAACTCCATCCACTCCACCTGGTTACGTTCTACAGCATACCAACGAATTCATGTCATTGTAATTTCACCCATTTACAGTGCCTCTTCAAGAACACGAAAGATCAAGTTTAGGCTACATAAGGTAATGTATGGTAAAATAATTGTAAAGTTAGGAAAGTAAATGACCGGTAATTTCTAATCAGTTAAGTGCAACAGTAAAGTTGGATAAAGTTGCATAAAGTATCAAAATGGTAATATACCACAACATCAGATAAGGTCCAGTATAAGAAAGTCTAACCTCAGAAAGTGTAACTAAGTAGGTAACTTTCAATTAGATCTAATGAGATAGGTAACTTGAGTAAAGTACAATACCAAAAGACAATATTTAAACTGTTCCATTCTGATAAAATTTTCACCTGAAGCAAAAATCGATGATTGATTGATATATCACTGTTCTACTTAACCAGGATTGGGTGGGGAGCACTCCCAAGTAGATGGCCTAAAAGGGTGCAATATAAAAACCTCATGAAATGAAAGGATGAATTACAATAACCAAGGTCCAAATTCTAATCTAACCAGAAAACTTCTATTGTGTCATTACCATAATGTATAAAACATGCTTAACAAGAAACCATATAAAAAATTTGATACATATGAGACAACCCATGTCACAATTAAAAAGTCAATGAATCTGCCATTTGCTACAGTCATAATGTACAAATCATTAATCAACCACTGCTGCAAGCACACCCATGGTCAAAACCACCATGCCGATTGCACAGAAGAGAATAAGTTTGCACACTGTGCATGGCTTTCGAGTGGTTTTTCAATCAATCAATCAATCAATTGGATTGCAATAGATATCAGTCAATGAATTCAACTGAGCTACACCTGTTTTGTCTGTGCAGTGATCCAAAGTCAAGACCAACTGGGTCTTGGCAGACAACGACAGGTCCCACTCCTTCAGCAGTTTCCAGAGAATTCCAAGAACTCCAAGACGGCCACAGACCTCTGCATTTCTTCCTAAGCCGCAGTTAAACAGACTTTAAAAACCATCGTCATAATTAGATCACACTGAACATATATTGATTAAGATCAAGAAAGTCTCGTTAGCTTACGCCGGTCTAGTTATGCTACGTGTAGATCAAGGAGTAGATTAGTCTACACTGGACTAGTTCATATTAGATGACAGCATACTATTTGAGATGAAGATTACAATACACTACCCTAATTGAAAATTACATTATGTTAAATACCAGATGAAGATTAAATGACACTACACTTTAGTACATGGTGAGCAGATTACACTAGAGCATAATAAGCTCAGAGTACTATAGATTAGATTAAACTCAAATAGATTAAGATTTGATCAAATTATACTCTAATAGATTAGATCTAGGTTATCCTAACCTAATCAATTCTGTATCATAATGCACAATCAAACAGATTAGAAATAGTATAAGGTTTATGGTAGATTAGATTATAAGTATAAAATTAGGATTTGATTAATTACTTTGGGCACAGTAAGGTTCAGATTATATTACAATAGGTTAGTTTATAACACAGTATTAGCGCTTAAAATCACATTTCAAAGACCTGATTAGAACAGATTAGATTAGATTAGATTAAAGACGTACGACTGTCTACGATTGCAGCATCCAATGCATTTGTGTAGCTGACGATGTTTTCCAGAGCTTTCTGTTCATTAACAGCAGCTGACAGAGCGCAGAGGAGCGTGTGCAAACCTTGGCATTGGTAGACTTGATCCTTATTTGCAGCTAAAGAAAACAACACTTTCAAACACTTGCATGTGTGCCACATGATCGATCGCATTACACCATCCATCCATTCATTCATGAAAAATTTTAACTTGGAACAATGCACCTACATTGTCTAAGCTGCTTAAATCATCCCTTATTAGTGGTGGTCAGAATTGCCTGTAATTAAAGTTACTTGAAGGGAAGCTATATAAATTTTCAGAATAAATGAATGAGTTGCCCCACTATGATAATAGGAGCTATACCTCCATGATACTAGTTTGGTACAGATCACATTACTTAAAGGCAACACTGTTTTGCCAGATGTCTCCAATCATTTCACAATCACAATAATAGCAATAATCATAGTAACAGTAATATTCATCCGCTAGACACATAAGGTCCAAAGAAAGCGAAATGAGCACTTTTCGTCCATTTACTTAATCATTCATTTACAGATTAGATTAGAGTAGGGCCTACCATTGTCAGCCACTGATAAGGCAATGAATGAAGTAAGAGGCTGAACAATTTCAATCTCAAAGCAGTTTTTCAGATATTGAAAGGCAACTGGAAAGACACGAGCGCACATCCGTTGATTCTCCTCTACCAGAAGATCCAATAATATTAAACAGACAATAACATGGGGTCCCTTCACAAAAACCAAGCAAAAGAATTAAAAACAAATGTTTGATTCAACCAAATTCATGAAAAATATCATGAAATAAAAAGCAAGGTTTTACACTCTTCCTTCAGGAGTAGACATGCCTGTGAATTTTGTTTCGACTAAACACCTGTGAATAAGCTGGTTAATGCAACTCTGCTTTTATGGGCAACGTAGTTATTATAATTGATATTACAATTACGATTATGGCACTGTGAAAGTAGAATCTTATAGCATAAGTGCAAACATCTCCTCCAATTTGTGGCAATATCTGGTTATCACTCAATCAATCAATGTGAACTTAATATCACTGTTTTCTATTTACAATAAAGTTATGCATGAGGAGCACTTTCGAGGGATCTGATTAATTATACTCCAAAGTACTGCAGCAATTGCTGGTTTGAACCTGCTGAGTAGACTCTGTCTAATAACTATTGACTAATCATTTAAAAGAGTTTATCTCTGTAAACAAGGGGCCTGTGGAATCTGGTAAGCAACAGCAAGTCTAATAATGATAATATTGTAAGAGTATAAAATAGCACATCCCCATGTTTTTAATTACTAAACATAGGAATTTTAGGTAACCTACTCTTTACTTAGTTACACAATCTACACTAATACTGAAGCAAAACTGTATCATCTTTGCATATGGCTTTAGTGTAACTGTTGATGCAGTCATTTAGAATCTGAGTTCTTAGCTTAGGAATACCGTTCTGGGGGTTGTTGACGCACATGCAGAGCACTCGTGTGACTGTACACCATAAGACTCTGCCATATGTGAAGTCACCACTGTCAACCCATCCGAGGATGTCCCTTCCTTTTGCCTCCGAAGCTGCATCACTCGGAAATGCCGTGCTACAATTTATCAAGACAGTACTTTTAGTGGAGGTTGATAATCTTATGCAGTAAATACAGAGGCTGTGGGCTTTAGTAGACTTAGTTATTGCACCTCGTAATATTCGGAAACACAGGTGGAACACACACAACAGGGAACTGAATATCTATTCAGTTTCATATTGTAGTGTTTCCTTTAGTGTCTTCTATCCAATTTCTATTCCACTCTGAAATCTATCTTCTTTGGCTGAGGTTGGACTGCTAGCACCTCTGAGCAGATTTCTTGAAGAGGCGCTATATCAAGTTTCATTGATTGATTGATAGGTTGATTCCAGGTCTAAGGCAGTACAGACTTCATGAAGGAGGTCTTTACTGGTTTGATCTATGTGCTAATTGTCCATGTCTAATTGTCAGCATTCAACTACAATTGCTTAATGCCAGGTGTTCTTCCATAATTTTACAATTCATAATGATATCAATAATAATAATAACAACAGCATTAATAACAGTTTTAATAACATTATCGCTAAATACTATAGGAAGTATCGAAGAGAGCCATGGAAATAAGTATAGGTAAGGTTGATGATTATATATGAATCCAAAGCAAAGTGAAAAACTATACAACAGTGATCGGAGTTCTTACATGAAAAGCTTCAGAAGAATTTGAAGACAGCCAGATTTTCGGACTAAGAACTGTCCCATGTCTTAAAAAATATGATAACATGCACAGTGTACTCACATGCAATGTAAAGCAATAGAGATGCATCCGTAACTGCTTGTCAGGGCTGTAGTTGTAATTTCATCCTAATTTTACTAATTGCCAAGAGTCAATTTAAAAATACAGCTTCATCAAACAGACACAAATGATCGGGGTGGGGCGGAATGCAGTGGAGCAAATCGGACTTTGGGCAGCTTTGATTTGATCCCTACATGACTTGGGCAATGGTCACCTGCTAAACAAAGGTAATAAGAATTACAGACATAACCACCAATAAAGTTCTAGGATTCAATTTGATAAAGTTTCAAAAATTCACATGAAAGCAAAAAATTCAGGATGATAACCAAAAGTAAAAACTGTGCAGAGCCAAATTATATAACCAACTAAGAAGTCTGTCACAAACTTTTCCACTAGGCCAAGTACAAGGTATACTTGTCCCCACTTAGTAAATGTCTGGCTCTGTCAGTTACAGTGATATAAGGGTCATTCTATTAGCCTATCATCCCAGAAGGAAGAGAGACAAGGCTGAGCTTACCACAGTTGGCAACCAGACAGATAGTGAGGAAGAGTGACACCTGTCTTGCTTTATCGTTCAGATCAGACACAGTCAACACTTTATGAAGGATTGAAAACATCGAAGGACTGCAGAGTTCCTTCTGAGAAAAGACTGAACAAAACACATGCTTTAATAAAGTTGTTTCTTGATACAAAGAAGACTTTTATTAGTATTGAGGTTATCACACTCTAATAAACTTTCACTTAAGATCACATGCATAGTGGAATTTCTATTATGTGCTTACACTTCAACTGAAATACCTTGTTAATGACTTGGCGACAAGGATCATATGAAATTCTGTAGCATCTGCCATGGGCTTTAAAATGGGTACCAGTACCTGGCGAGAGAATAGGAACTGCATCATTCACATTAAAAGCCACTATGCTGCTCCCTCGGCATGACCTCCTGGATCGTTGACCTGGCACCAAAACGAACAGAGCTTGTGGCTACTGCAGACATGATTTTTTTTACAGAGCTGGTGAATAAGCTGGTCACCCCGACATAGCTTTTGTGAGTGCTAAGAAATTTGCCATGATTACATTGCTTTGAGGAACGTATCACTAGCCTTGGAAATGCATCAGTGGCCTGGAGGGAATAAGTTGGTGATCTTGGAGGATGAAAAATGACACACCACAGAAACAATTGAAGGCCTGACTATTTTATTAATAGAAGTGAATTACCATTCTTTTCTATGGCACAGCCAAGACAATACATAGCCGTTTCTTTTACTTTTGAGTCTCTGGTAGAAGTCAGTATATTCTGGATCAAGCTAAGACCTTTCGATGCTCTTAGTTGGTTCTTCATCATATCTACAACAAAGAAATCAATCGTAATCTAATCAAAGTTGGTTGCAGCCAGTTCTCATTTCAAACTAATTTCAAGCTGATTATGCCTGATTATGCTTGAGAAATATAGAAGATTCAAGTGCTCAGCATGCTGAAATTCTCAACACATAGGTAGAGGTCAGATCCAGGTCAAGACTCAGGACTATTCCAAGATTTTTTTCAACTGGAACCCCCTAGCAAACTCGGTCATTAGTACAAGTTATTGGAAAATCAGCAACACAAATATTTTCTTTAAAAGATCATGCATTCAAATATTATGTATGGCATATACACAATTTTTAATTAAAGAACTTACCATTACCAACACACATTCTGGCAATTGTCAGCAATGCCTGGGTGAGGGATGAAGGATCATCCAACTGATAACTGACACAGTCAAGTAAAACGTCCAGGTCCTTGTTCATTTCTGCACAACATAATTATGTTAAACAAAACTGTTAGAAAGAAGTGTATATATAAAACAGGCTTTTTAAAGCGAATATCAGCAGTATATGGTCGGATATCTCAAAACCAATACGTTTAATATAAACAAAACCAAAGTCTACATTATGCTGTGGTCCTTCCAGAACTTCAAAGTAAAGCAGAAGTTTGGAATACAGAAATCATGCTTTGTTAATTAATGCTGTATGATAACACATGAAAAATAGAATTCAGACAAATATGAAGTCACCTTTGACTTGAAATATATTGTCAATTGTCAATATAGGACTAGTGCTCTGACCATGTTTCTGTCAAAAAATAATTATTGGTCTTGAACTTTAAGTATATGCTACCAACAGTTAACGAAACCTGTCTAAAATAAAACGTTCACCTCTGAGAAGCATGAGCTCCGTCCAAAGTTCATTTCTAGCTACAAAATAGTACAAACTTCCAAGTTACTTCAGGTTCATTTACATTTTGCTAAATTAAACTTTTCTAGCAGCAGACGAGTCGCTTGTAACCAAAAGTTCACTTAGTCTCTCATCTGACGCTTCGCATAAACCCTCTGCCAACTAGTCTTACAGAAACAAGTCAAACAAACTTTCTTAAATTTAAATGGCGATTTTTTAAGAAGCAGTCTTTCGATTTTCAAACGCAGGCTCATGCGCAATCTTTCGATTTATTTGATCGAATGTCACTTTGGGTTTGGAGATTTCTGTCACAGCCAAATGTTCGGCGCAGCTGCCCGAAAAGTGTATATAACGTTGCATGACATCACGCAATTCTCTGAATCCAGACCTAGATTAATTTTATGGCGTCTATTCGTATCAACGACTTCAATTAGAATGAACTTAATATTCTGGTTCATTAATTCAAACTGAGAGTTACGCTGCGTGATTGAAAGTCATAGTATGAAGCAATGAACGGATGATGACAAGTCGACCATTTACAGAAGTCGATTTTTACTGTATGGCAGCTGTGCAAGGCCTTCTAGCGAATAACAAGCTGAGTCAGCGGATATATATGCCAGTAATGTTAAGTTACCATTAATCGTAATCTCCAAACTACTATAATGCGCCACTCGAGAACCAAGCGCAGGGCACCAACTTACTCACGAATCCCGAGCACTGCGTCGAATCATGATTCAAAATGCTACTACTGGCAGAGGAGGTTCTTTTAATTACAAAATCTTAATTGCGTTAAGTATTCGCGATCTACTTTTGATCACAGTTAAAGTTACGTAATAACCTGTTTAGACTCTAGAGTACACTGGAATGCATTTTACAACTTACTTACTTATTAGCATCTGAATTGCGTACCATGGAATCTATAATTAATAGGTCCTTGATTTTGCGCTAAAGTTTTCAGAAAAGAACTATATTATCACTCATATTAAGTATTAGATGTGAACGATAATCTTGTTCTTTTGACAAAATGGCGTTTAATTATGTTGTAACCGCGCACAAACCAACTGCCGTCAACGCTTGTGTTACGGGTAAGCTACAATATGCCTGTTATTTACAAGTTGCAAGTCGTCTAAGATGGAAAGACACAAAGCTTGTCCAGTTGTAGATGGTTACATAATACTGCGGTGTGCATTGTCGAGGGAGGATCTGCATGCGCTACAAGGAATTGATCAGAGCTAAATCGCGCACGACGGACACATAACATACTTTTCCCAAGATTGACTGCCTTTTGAACGCCAAATTAGGGTGACAAATGTTGACATTAAACTGCTTTAGGCGCAGAGACAATACCAAAATGAGACGACCACACACAGTATTTAATGTAGCGGGTGGCAGACAGATGGCATTAAGGGCAGTTTGATAATGCATGTCGGGCATTCTGAAAAGAACCCACCCTTGTATGTTTTAAAGGATTGGGACATATGCTTAGTTTGGTATTGTGGGGTTGCTGGAAGATAAATGGGGTGTAGAAATATGCATATTGATCATGTGAACAAAAGTGCTAAAAAGTTTTTAAGCTATTTGCAAAAGCTTTTACTAGTGCACAAAAGAAGAAGAGCAGTTCCTCAAGGTAGCCTTGAGGTAGCCATGAATATGAAGTATTAATGACAACATTTAAGATTTCTTAGCCTTAACATATGAGGACTGATGACAGTCCTCTCTTTTGCGATCTCATCTTCTCACCGACAGTATAGCTGAGCTAGCTAGGGTGTGTATAGCATAAATCTTGATAAAACTTTCTGCCCTGGTGAAGTTCTGTGACTCAATGACAATTTTCGACTACCCTAATGATGATAAATAAGTTGCAACACCTTACTCCTGATCTCCTTTTTCTGCCTTATCCTGCCTTCTATGCATTATCTTGTCTTCTTATCTTATCTTGTCTTCTTATCTTATCTTCTTATCTTACTATACTCTGCATTACATTTTTTTATTTAGCACCTTTACAAGGTCCTTGTAAAGGACGAATACAAGGACCAATACAGGTGAATACAATGCTAATGTATGCATTGTACATCTTACTGTAATCTGGCATATGTTATGCCAGCTATACTGTATCTTCTCTGTATTTCTTTCCTTCCTTACCAGGCCTTGCCTTACTGGGTTTGTACTGGAAACGTTATGGTGCTATGTAATATTTAATTGCTGTTACTTGATTTTGCACATTACATTAGCTGACTTTAACAAGAGTTGGTGTAACAATAACTGAGCCTTATAGAAATGTTAATTTGATTGTGTTGTATGGTTTGGACAGGAAACTTTACATCAAAGAGTGACCTGAACCTGATTGTCGCCAAGAATACCCGTCTGGAGATCTATCTGGTCACCCCAGAAGGACTCCGGCCGATCAAAGAGATCGGGATCTATGGGAAAGTGGCTGTTCTCGAGCTGTACAGACCAAAGGTAACCAACTTTGAGATTAATGCAACTATAAAGACAAGTGTTTCAACAATTAAATTTCATTGTCTCACATTATGTTTCACTGCTTTGGCAGAACCTCTTTGATTAATTACTAAAATGCACTTTCTAAAAGTCCAGATACAGCAGCAACAGTTTAGAAGATAGCGGAAAAAAACCACCTCACTCATCTCATCATTTGGTGGCATAAGACGCAACATGCCCTCCTTCGGGCAAAGAACTCATCAGTGATACCCATTCATTAGGAAATCTGAGGAATTACATTATCTTACCTGACCTTGGTGTTCAGCACCTATCCAACCCTTATGTACCATACCTTGACCCACCATACCCACTTCACCAGTACCTTACCCTCTCTTACAATTCCTTATTGTACTGTTTTTTACCATTTTAATCTTCTGTCTTGTCACCTTCCCTTACCTGCTGTACCATTCCCTACCTACCTTGACTATGCACACCTTGCCTTCCTTTACCTTACCTTGTTATCTCATTTGCTTTGTGTGAACAGGATGAAGAGAAGGACTTGCTGTTTCTGCTGACTGCTCGTTACCATGCAATGATCCTGGAATGTGAACAGGACGGAGAGAACATCGAGATTATCACAAGAGCCTATGGCAGTGTTCAGGTTGTTGTTGATCTCTGTGTGTCTACCTATTCTATTTATAGTTCAGTTGGAATATTAAAGTCTTGTCATTTTATTAATGCAGTGATTTTGTTTGTGCCTTTGTCAAATGAACTCTCAACCTTGAAACCAATCTTCTGAACAGTTTGTTTACAAAGACATTTAAACTAGTCTCTACTCATTTTCCTCTCTTTTTCCTTTGTTCATGTATATGTTTTTATCAACAATTATGAATTAAAGCAACTGAATTGGATTTTTTAATAGATTTTGCATTTTAAAATTGTGTTCAGTTTATTTTCATTAATTCATTTGTCTTGACTTGACTGTATCGATGAATAGCTGGCTGAATGTGTGTCTTGCTGAATGGGGATTTGCATATACATGATTATTTATGTATACCCGACAAATCTCCTTCTGCTGTCCAGGATCGAATAGGGCGTCCTTCGGAGACTGGGATCATTGGAATAATCGATCCAGAGTGTCGAATGATTGGCCTGCGTTTATACGATGGACTCTTCAAGGTCATACCTCTTGAGCGTGACATAAAAGAGCTCAAGGCCTTCAACATCAGGTGATTAATTGTCCATTGGAACCTTTGAGAAATTCTTTAATGATGCCCTACAAATGTTTGCATGCATATACAATATAGATGCTAACATAATAATACATGTGTGCATTTCCAACATATATATCATCAAGTGAACATGGCCCTTCTCTCACTACTTTCTAACATTTACTTGGCTTTGGACATCATAGGACATGTCTTGTGTCATTTTTTATGTGTCTTCTGTCTTTGATATGGTGATATTGCTTCAACAACTTGAGCTGTCTTGTGGTCTTCATGGTCCTATCTTTTAGTTCCGCTCTATCTTACGGGTCACGCTCAGAGGTTTATCCTTGACGACATTAGATCGTTCTGGGTTGACGTTGAGTTCGATGTTCCATAGAGCTCTGTTCTTGGCCCTCTTCTCTGCATTCTTTACATTGCTGACATTCATTCTGTCTTCCCCAAACACTTGGCTGCAACTTATGCTGACGTTTTTTATCTTACAGACTAGAAGAGTTGAACGTTATTGATGTTCAATTCCTGCATGGCTGTTCAGAGCCAACTATCATCATTGTACACCAGGTAACTTTGTGGTGTGATTTGGTGGTAGAGCTTATTCAAATTACAACATCTGTGCTGGATGGAATGTATTTAGATGTCTAAATATACAAACGATTTACTGAATAAGTTCCTGTCTTTAAGCCATTGTTCTATATTACCGTTGCTAGTGTATCTGCCTAGTAACTGCTGTTATTAAGTTTTTTAGTTTTGCAAGCTCTGGTGTTTTGTGTCTAAATGTATAGTACTATGAATCCAAGGAAACACAGATCTGTATTTGATTTTATGTTACCTTACTTTAATATGTTTATTCTTGCATTGCCTTAACTCATGCTTTTTTATTTTCAGCTTACTGTGTTTGCATCACATCATACCTTAATTTGTTTTTCCTTTTGCATATTTTTTCCTTTTCTTTAGGATACCCACGGACGTCACGTTAAAACATACGAGGTTTCATTGCGCGAAAAGGAATTCCAACGAGGTCCTTTCAAACAAGACAATGTGGAGACTGAAGCCAACAAGGTCATTGCCGGTCAGTTGCCAAATCTTTGCTGACATAATTAAAGTGCTCAGGTGGTCAGTGCAGTTCAGTTGAGTTGTATGCATGTATGAAGACATTTAAAATAGCACCTTCTGTTTGCTCTACTTGCCTGTTTGGCATGCTGGAACATGGTTAGCAACAGTAAGTGGTCAGTTCACCAATTAGCTTTAACATGAGAGGAGCAAGAGAGAGAAAAGGTAGGAAGGAAAGGCAGACAATGCATGAGTCATAAACAGAGAGAGAGAGAAAGAGAGAGAGAGAGAGACAGACAGAGAGAGAGAGAGAGAAAGAGAAAGCAGGACTTAGGATACAATAGGAGAGTCTTTGCTGTAGGTAGGACCAAATTAGATTGATTCGAGTCAAAATGATATGAACTAGAGGAGCTACACTTTAAGGAAGTATGTAAATAAATAGCAAAGCCTTGCCACAAACCTATATTGCTGCTCTCAACTGATCACTTTCCTCTTTGTGGTTTTGTGATTAATAGTTCCTCCTCCTGCCTCTGGGGCATTGATTATTGGCCAGGAATCTATCACCTACCACAAGGGCGAGAATTTTCTGGCAGTCGCTCCACCTATCATCAAGGTAACTGTAGACAATTTTATCTAGTGACATTTGCTAGATTATATTTATATACTTTAACTAGAAAAAAGTTGGATATTATATTGTGCGTCCAATGTGATCTGGTGGGTGCAGTTCCTTATTTCATTTCTTTGCTAAACTGGTAATTGGTAAAGAGAATCCTAGCAACGTATTAATTTGCGAGTCCTTTGTTTGGAAATATTTCAAAAGGTAATAGACATGGACTAGACATGCTATGTTGATGGAAAACTTTTGTGAGTACTTTATGAAATTGTTGGCCTTTTTGAAGGTTGTTCAGAAATAATATCTCTAGACTGTAAATTTAGAAAATGTTAGTGTGTGTTATGGTGACATCAGCTGAGGAAATGTATTTTTATTGTATTGAGTTGGTTTAATGTTGCCATGCAGCAAAGTACCATTACGTGCTATGGTCGCGTGGACAGTGACGGGAGTCGCTATTTGCTTGGTGACATGTCTGGACGTCTTTTCATGCTTCTGCTTGAAGTCGAAGGAACTGTCGTTAAAGACCTAAAAGTCGAACAGCTTGGGGAGGTAAGTGGTGTGACATTGCTGGGGTGAGATGGCTTAAGGCTAATTATAATAAGAAATTTTAAATACACACGATAAGATAAGTTATTCAGGTAAGATTTTGTTATATAGGAGGTAATTAAGATAAGAATAATTGAGGTTAGAAATGAAATGTATGCTGAAGACAATTAATGTAAATTAAAGTAGATTCATTTTCTGATTAGATTATTAAAACGATCGGAAGTGATTATGCCTCGGATTGCGATTTACTGACTTCGTATGCATAATAATTGCTTTAGGTTAACAAATACGTTGGGTGGTTTTTTTAGACTTCAATAGCCGAATGTTTGACCTACTTGGACAATGGGGTTGTTTTCGTTGGCTCTCGACTTGGTGATTCGCAGTTGATCAAAGTAAGTCTTATTCAGTCTGAAACTGCTACTTGTCTTGTTGGTGTAGACTTATATGCACGTAGAACAGTACGCAGGCAGCTGTCATTGTAATCACATAGCGGCTAATACTTCTTTAATCATAATAGAGTTTCTGCTGAAGGCCAGCATGTATAGATGTACAAAGTCGTGCTCATAGCACGGTGGCTGGTTGGTTAGAGCAGTCGGCTCGTGACGCTCAGTGTGCGGGTTAAACTCTCGTCCGAGGCGTCACTGTGTAGGGACCTTGAGCAAATCCTTCGTGCACAATTGCTCTGCAGTACAACTGCAATTGCGCCGTTGAGGCATGTGCACTTCTGAGCAAAAGATGTTGGAAGAATGGCAATATAAAATTTCAGAATGAGTAAATAGCATACTTACGAAGGCCAAAACTGGATATGACCATACTTGCCAATCGATTTAGTCGCAGCATTTCACGAAATTGCTGTTGATTGATGTACAAGGAGTTGGTCCTACTTAAATGGCTTTGCTCTGATTGTCCATGGTGAAAAGCCTATGTATATCTGTGTCTTGAGTGTTAAGTTAATGTTTAGCGTGTTAGTCTGGTTCAGGTGGTGGAAGCATGGATGGTATGGTTTTGTAATAGTTCTATTGGTGTCTATTTTTGTTTCTATGGTGATTTTGTTATTTATCTGAGGAGTATCAATTGGCATAATTTGTCGGCAAGTGTGTTGCATTCTTGGCATTTAGCCTTGACTCCTGACCGGCGACGTTGTTTTGTTCCAGCTCAATGTCGAAGCAGACGTTCACGGATTCTACGTTCAGATTCTTGAGTCGTTCACAAATCTCGGTCCAGTCGTCGACATGTGTGTGGTGGACCTCGAGAGGCAGGACCAGGGACAGGTAGGGTGGCACAGTTTAGTTCACTCTGCATGCTCTATTATGTAGGGCATAACCGGAAATCGCCTCGGACATTCGCCTCGGCCGAATATTCCGTTTTCCGGGACCATTGGGAAGTATTCGCCTCGGCAGATATTACACACACAAATAGTTGAAAATAAACAAATGTTAATTCAATAATTTTTATAGGCATTTAACAATCTAAAAACGAAAATTTTGAATTTAAAGCCATGTTATTAGTTATCACAAACATAAACATTTATTCTACAAAATGGCCAAAGTGATGAAAGCTGCCGCTACTATTCGGTTCGTACCCGGATCCGGCAAATAGTGCATCCAAATACTTGACTTCGGTACTCAGTGGAAATTGTCTACTCAGTAATGCCCTACTATTAAGGTTTTATATATAACCTTAAGGCAAAGTAAAATTTGCTTTAGTATGGGTGGTGGGTTTTACTACAAGTATGCAATGAGCTTCATGATTGAAGTGCTTCAATGTATAAGTCATTAGGTAAGATGTAGAGTTGAATTCACTTTTTCGGTGTGTTATTAATCAGAAGTGACTGGATCACTCTGTAGTGTAAGTGTTGCACAGTTGCTGGGAGATGTAAGTTAGAGTTAAATAAATGTTATTGTATTTTCAGCAGAACATTTACATAGTGCAAATAAACAATTCTTGGTCATAATCAATTGAAGCTAATATGCTATCAGTTAGGTGGAACAGGTGTTTCTTTCTAGCTGGCAAATCTTCACTATGGTTTAAAATGAATTTGTAGATGTAGTGTAATATAGTGAGATATAATGTAGGATTTCTGAATTACATCATGTGTTATTTATGTTAATGCTAGATTGATGCAGACTTATTTGAGACTTGTTTTTTGTCTGGCATATCTGGATGTTTGTGGGGACTTAACGTTGGTGAGGACTGTGTAGGTTACTTTAGCACATGTTCATATGGCATTGTTATAAATCTGCATTAGGTATCTGTCGGTGATAATGTTGAAGGATTTCCCACATTCATGTTATATCTTGTCTGGATGTGATGTTTAGTGTTGCTCTTACACTTAGCTCGTCACTTGTTCCGGAGCGTATAAAGAGGGAAGCCTGAGGATAATTCGAAATGGAATTGGAATACAGGAGCATGCGAGTATTGATTTGGCTGGAATCAAAGGTATTTTTATAGATGTTTTCAAGATTTGAAGCACTTCTTCTATGAGTTTTAGCTAGTCTTGTTTTTCTATCTAAATCTGTGATTAGTGTAAGATTTTTTGGGTTCACGCTGTAGCTATTTTGATTTTAGTGATATGTTTATCTGTTATTGCTAACTTTTGAGCTGTTATTTAGAGATTTAGAGCATTCTTTTTCAGTATTTACATAAACATGTAAATGTGAATGTGGCTGTTTGTTCAATAGGAATTTGGCCGCTTAGAATTGGGTCAACTGCGTATGATAATATGCTCGTGCTGACTTTTGTGGGACAGACACGGTGAGAGTGATACAGTGACTGTAAACTATTCTTTATGCAATAGAATACTGATATTGACAACGGGGGTTTATTTGAGTCTGTATGATTTTTGTGACCAAACTAATTGTCTACAAGACTCTACATTTAAGTTGATCTTGCTATGTTATCACTACTTGACGAGGTTGTGTGATTATTGTACCCTGACTGTATATACCTAGTATAAGGTCGGCTGTTTGCTGCTGCTCATTTCCCATGCTGAACTTGGAGTCTAGGATTCTCTTGGCATAAGCTTACTCTTCCGAATATTATAATATCGTTTTGTCTTATCGGATTTTATCTCTCCTCAAGTTCTGTCTTATCTCTATGGTATATTGCATTGGGAACACTTCAGAGAGGACATGCTGTATAGAAAAATAATAGTCCAATGTCTGACGAATTATGATGACCTTTGTTTTCATAGTGTCCTGATGCTTAATGGAGAGGAAGTGGAGGAAACGGATGTGTCCAGCTTTGATTCCGATCAGCAGACGTTCTGGTGTGGCAATGTCGCACATAACCAGATCCTCCAGGTTTACAATTACTATCAACGATAGTTATATATATCTGCAGAAATAGTTTAGCAAATTATTACCATTATTGGTCAGTCTCAATCTTTTGCTTCAATTGGTCCCTCTCTGTGGAATGGGCTTTCTCCATCTGTTCGCTCTAAAATTCTATCTTGCCGTCTCTCTTCCTCTTTTGCTTTTCTCAAAACCTACTTCTCGTGGGACATTGCACAGTGGCAGCACTTCTGAATGGTTCGCCCTACTAGAAGCACTTCAGCAATGTTTCAATACAATACAATTATTATGACAAAATATTTATATTAACAGTGGTTGATGTGGATGTTATATGTCAACCGAAAACATTCCAGAGGACCTGCTGTAAGTCTGACACTCACAATTGCTAAGCACGATCAATTTATGTTTGTTAATCTGATTGAGATCATGGTCTTCAAGAAATGTGTATTGGCAATAATGATATTTTATTATTGCATATATTTTAATATATATTTTTCTAGTATATTATATAATATATTTATTTGCTGTAGATCACTGCACAGTCTCTGCATCTTGGAAGTGCAAACACTAAGAAATTGGTCGACGAGTGGCGTCCCATGTCCGATCGTCACGTCAGCGTTGCCAGTTGTAATGGACGACAGATTGTCTGCGCTGTTGGTAGCGAACTCTTCTATCTGGAAATCAATCCGGGAAGTCTCAAGCAAATCAGGTGTGTGTGTGTGTCTTTGCTTGCATGTTTTAGTCTACTGTGTCTATGTTTCAAACATGATTTGATTGCATGGCTGAGAATTGATTGACTAATTGATTGGATGAGAGTTGATTGCTTGATTGCAGCATAGAATGGAGTACTGATGCTGCTGAACAGAGTCGGATGAATAATTTATGTGAACTCAATGGCCAAATGTTCCACGAGAGGCGACTGGCTCAAGTTCAGTTGATGTGGTTGTACAGTGGATCAATCCACTGCATTGGCTGCATCAAGATCGACAACCAGTTATCACATGGACTGACTGACAATTGTATGATTGATGATTGATTGAATACTGATGATTGATTGATTGATTGTTTTCAGTCAGTGTACGATGGAATATGAAGTGGCCTGCATTGACATTTCTCCTCTGTCGGAGAATGCAGAGACGGCTGAGGTCTGTGCCGTTGGTCTTTGGACGGACATCTCGGCAAGACTCGTCAAACTGCCAGACTTTGAAAGCATGCATGTCGAGATGCTTGGAGGAGGCAAGTACTAATGGCCTATACCAGCGCTTTGTAATCTTTTGTGGCCGTGGAACTCTTTTGATCAGAAATGTTTTTGGTGGACCCTTATCCAAAACTAAACACATTCCACTGTAGGTCAAAGTGCTTCCGAATGAAGGCAATTATAGGTTTAAGCCTAGATTAGAGTCATAGCAGCACAAATATCAATGACAATGACATCTATAATGCTCTTGCATATAAAGTTATACACAGATGTTAAGCAAATGCCTTCTATGAAATATTCGTACAATTTACTATGAAATATTCGTACAATTTATTTTAAATTGTATGATGCTTATTGTTCACACTGAAAGTTTTCTGCAGAACCCTTGTCTTCACCTCATGGAACCCTAGGGTTCCGTTGGACACAGTTTGGGAAGCGATGGCTTATACAATAAAGTACAACTATATTTGATGAAGGCCCTTCTTCCAAAATTCAGAGTGCACACAACCATATGACAAGACAGCGATGGCTAAGAATGAAGGACTTGCTCAAGGTCCCTTCACAGTGACGTCTCTATGGTAGAGAACACTGCAGTCTGGTTAAATACGGAGTGATGATTGACAGATAAGTGGATGGATGAATTGACTGATGGGTCCAATGGTGGATTGATGGGTGGGTTGTGAATTGATGAATGGATCAATGAATTCAGTGATTAAGGAATCTGGTTTGTTATGGACATGTTTCAGCCTCCTGTGGGGTGGTAGTTTTTAGATAGGGAATTTTTTTAACTCCCCATATTTGCTTTGCACTGATGATTAATGAATGTCGTTACATATTGGTGTCATTATATATTAGGGCGTAACCGAGTAGACAATTTCCACCGAGTACCGAATCCGAGTATTTGGATGCACTATTTGCCGGATCCGTGTACGAATCGAATATTAGCAGCAAATCTGGTCAATGACTCAGCGAGTACCAACCGTAGGCAAAGCGTAGATAGCCTGCCCATCTGCCACGTGCCATAGCTACGGAGAACTATCTAGGGCCTATAGTCAATGCAGTCTATAGCAATATTGCTCATATAGCTTATCGTTGCAATCTAGGCTATAACAATATATTTATTATTTAATAACTTTATTTCAGAAAAACCTGTAAAACCTTGTTATAAAATTTAAAATATGAAGTTGTTAACGACGTCTTTACTCTCTAATGTTTACCGGAAAGTGGGTGGAGCCAATTCAAATAAGTCTGTTAGTCCTAAATTTATTTGATGCAAAAATATTATTTTAAAAAAAACATATTTTATGAAAAAAGTTATTTTTAGGTATTTGCGGGCGTAATATTTGCCGAGGCGAATACTTCCAAATAGTCCAATATTTGGCCGAGGCAAATGTCCGAGGCGATTTCCGGTTATGCCCTATTTTATGTATATATATATATATATATATTGTATATATGATATATGCAATATATATTATATAATTTTATATATATATATATATACATTTATGCATATATATATAATTATATAGGATTATTTGATGTTGACAGAAATCATACCACGATCAATTCTAATGACGACGTTTGAGGGAATCCATTATCTGTTGTGTGCACTGGGCGATGGATCCCTCTTCTACTTCATTCTCAATCCAGAAACTGGTAAACTATTCAGCAGAAATTTAAAAATCTAGTTTCTTACTTCGGTTTTTGTTATTTTAATTTGTTTGCAAAGGACTTGCTCAAGGTGATACACAGTGATACCTCGGACAAGGGTCGAACCCGCTCAAACCAATCGGCCACCGTGATTGTTGTTAGATAATGTGTATCACTGTACCTAGTATTGGGGCATGGGAAGTCTACTTTTAACAAAGCCTTTGGGATTACATTCAAATGCTGCAAGATAATGTGGCTGCATTGTAGATCTTATATTAAGGTAAAGGCTATTTCAATTATTAATGAAATCTATGTTCATAATTTATCAATAGTTTTATTTGATTGATTCCTGTCATAAAGTTTAGTATATTTATAATATTTTGTTTAAGTAATATTTGTATTTTTTCATGATACAGTTTGCCATTGTTCATTGGTAATTTTATGAATTCTATTATTTACTCCTGCAGTGTTGTTTAGAGATATGGTACTTCTGTTTATACCTTCACAATCTTTTTCATGATTATAGTTAAACTAATTTGCAGTGAGTTTGTTATTTTGATCATTATTTATAGGAACACTGACGGATCGTAAAAAGGTGACACTTGGAACTCAGCCAACGATGCTGCACACCTTTCGATCTCTGTTGACAACCAACGTCTTCGCTTGCTCTGATCGTCCGACGGTTGTCTACTCCAGCAACCACAAGCTCGTCTTTTCCAATGTCAACTTGAAAGAGGTCAACTACATGTGTCCACTCAATTCAGAAGGATATCCAGACAGGTGAGGCTGACCCTTTTCAAAGGAGGTCAATTGGGATAAACTATGGTTATGAATCATTTCATTGATTAAAATTGGACATGTCAGATATTCATTTCATCGATTCCTTTCCTCTGCTAAACATGATGACCTCCTTTGCTTTACTTGATGTAATGTAATCAAGCATTTTTATAGCGCCTCTTCACATATCTACTCGGAGTTGATCTCTGTGCTGGCCTAAATGACGTTAAATGTCACATGATAGAATATGATATATATCAGTTAGCAAAACTCTGCACAGTAAGCTAAAAAGAGTCACCAACCAGTGGTGGGCCCATACACAAGCGTGGAACCAGCCAACGGATTCCCGCTAACAGATGTCATGGATGTTCAGAGTCTGTGAACCAAGTTGAGCTCCTTTCCTATACTCAATTTGGAGAAAACCTAGCTTGTGTTAAACTTGGATGTCTATGTTTTCAGTTCGGAGCCTTTGTTTTCTAAACATCGAACATGGCAAACAAAATTTAACAGTACTTACAAAAATCTATGCTTTAGTTGAAACCTTGATTTCTGATTCAAATGAAACATGGAGCCCTTTTCTTTTGCATTCAGCTTAGCGCTGGCAAATGACAACACACTGACGATCGGAACAATCGATGAAATTCAGAAACTGCACATTCGAACCGTGGCACTGGGTGAATCACCGAGGTATTTAATCTGATCGCGTCTAATGACTTCTAAAGCACCGTTGATATCTGTTGTTATGATACACGCTACATCAGTTGATGTCATGTCAAGCGATACCGCTGTAAGAAACTAAAATCTAGGAACTATAGTCTAATCTGGTAAAATATATATATATAATTCTTTTTGAATGAACCATCAGCTGCAGCCTTTTCATTACTTGTGCTGTATAAATATAATAACCCTGAAAGTATTCTGTCTGCTTTTGCATGCAAGGTTTATGACAAAAAGAATTTTTGAGATGATTTGTTTAGTCTTGCATCATTATTCTTACATGTATGCTGCAATTCTTTCATTCAGAGATCTTATATAGCGCCCTTTGAATATATTTATTTTTTAAATTTGTGACGTGTGCAAGGTCACACCAAAACGTGAATCTGAGGTGGTGGATTGTCAGTCGCCATGAGATGTACTTAGATTTCCAAATCTTTGAAAGCTTAGGAGATATAGTGAGTTTTGAGTGGCTTTATTAAAAGGAAGGAAGGAAGTAAATTTGACCTATGAAGAGAGAGTGGCAGTCGATTCCATGACATAGGATAACCTAATTAGAGGTGTTCCCAACCCAGAAGTGGCAATAAAGAGCATTTTTCAGGTGTTTATGAAAGATGTATGCATAGTTTCTTGCTCCTGGTGTTCTGTGAGCATTTTTACATAGCATCTTATCATCATATAGCATATAGCATCATCATGTAGCATCATAGTATCTCACAGCAGCACCACTTGCTAGCTAGACTAGGTGTTCGAATAGAACAGCCACTGTAATTAGAATTGGCATTTCTTCAACTGACAAACTGTGATGACCCGTGGTGAATTCTTCTGTCTTTCTCATTTGTGGGGTTCTTCTCTTTTCTGCTAAACTTTGAGACCTCCTTTATTCTTCCATTGGTCAAAGACATTGATCTCACATGCAGTTCAGCTTCAGATATGGTCTTCGTTATAACATCACCTCATTGTTGAATATTTTTCCAAATATTCTTCTGTGATATTGTGCTGCAGGCGCATTGCTTATCAGGAAGCGTCCCAGACATTTGGAGTGATAACCGCTCGCACAGACATCCAAGACAGTAGCGGAACAATGCCAGCACGACCAAGCGCCAGCACCCAGACGCCAAATATTATGACGAGCAGCTCCAGCAACTCAAAAATGGCATCGTGTGGGGCAACGGGAACCTTAGCTGAGCACCAGGGGGAGGAGATTGAGGTCAATAACTTACTCATTCTTGACCAGCACACGTTCGAAGGTATAATGTCATTTTTACAATCTTCTTCTTGTAGTGCCTTAAGAAGTATGTATGTATACTTGTAGTCTGTGTATTTTTATAGACCTTTCTTAGATATACATACCTGATCATAGATAGCAATAGGCCTTTGAGCTAACGTAAGGGAGACAACAGTGAATGTGTTGTTGATGCCTTTACTTTCTTAGCCTCGGCATATGAGGCGTGTTAACCACTTTGCTGTCTAAACTTCCCACCATACTGTACAATCAGCATACTTATCATTCTGCGGCCAAGTTCACCCAGATGCATATACTGTATGAAGTAGAAATGTGTAAGCAGCTTTGCGCTGGCTCGACCAACAGCACACTTACTGTAATCCATTGCATGCAATCTGATGTTTTGTGATCTATAATGTATTTTAACAATAATTAAAATTAGTAGTAATTTGTTTGATAACTTATACACTTCTAGTAGTTTAAAATAACAAATACCGTTTAAAATTCTGAATACGATTACTGTTGATTTTGTTTTGTAGTTCTCGTCGCCTACCAACTGATGATGAATGAATTTGCGACTAGTCTTCTGTCGGCCAAGTTGGGTGATGACCCAAACACATACTACGTTGTTGGGACGGCCATGGTCTATCCGGAAGAGGCAGAACCAAAGCAGGGTCGTATCATCGTATTCCATTATTCTGATGGTAAGCAGGTCAAGCGATGTAATTTAGATCGGGATAGAGCAGAATGTGGTCCTAGGGATACAGAAGAAGAGAGGAGGCCAGAGGGAAGTGGAGCAGGGGAGAGCACAGAGGTAGATACGAAGGAGACAGGTTTGATAGAAAGAGGAGAGGGGAGAGGAAGGGTGTGAAGAAATTGAGAATATTGAATAAGAGATGAGGAGGGTAGAGTCGCATGGAGGCTGACATGTGTGGTAACTCTGGGGTAGACTAATATGACTGATGTAACAAGCAGGAATAAACGATAATTGATTGATTGATTGATTGATTGATTGATTGTATTTTGTGTATTGAACATGTCAGGCTGGCAAACCGCAGCAAGTTACATTCATCAAAACAGAATAACAGCGTTACATGTCATACGTTAAAATAACGTGTATGGCAGCCAGATAGGCACCCATCCCACCGTTATGATATTGATTGATTGATTTAAATGATCTGATATATTGATTGACTGATTGATTGATTGATTTAAATGATATGATATCTCCAATTGGCTATTTAACCTACTATGATATGTGATTTTTGACCACTGGGCTTCCACAGACATTGCTTACTCAATTCAGTTGAAGCCATTTGATGATGTTTGTTTGCATGTCCTGTACTTTTCTCTTTAAGGTAAACTTGCACAAGTTGCAGAGAAGGAAATCAAAGGTGCTCCATATTGCTTGTGCGAGTTCAACGGAAAGCTGTTGGCTGGTATCAACAGTTCGGTTAGTGTAAATCATTTACTGCTGAACTGTAAATCAGTTTAAATATTCACTGTTGCTAAGGTGATATAATCTGAGCTGAAATGAAGATTGCTATAATTGATTGCCAATGGTTTAACATAAATATGTAACATCGGATGTCTAGGATAAAAATTACCGAGTTGGTATTGGTATTTAGAAATAACATTTTACAAAATCAGACTGCCTTTGTTAAATGGGTTGCATAATAATTTATTATTGGCATAGGCAATAATTATTTATAGTTGCCAAATAAACTGTTGCAATATGTGGTTACACAAATTTCATGCAAGTTTGATTGCTGTGTTGTCCATTAAGCCATTTCTAAGTTCTGTCAAGCTCATGTAATACATTTATATTTTCGACATGTATTGGTTGATAACTGTCCTGAGAGGTATAGTCCTTGAGTTGAAAGATTCCTGTGGCCAAAATTGATCAATCTTGTATGATCTAGTGAACATTTTCTGTTACTTGCATTGTTGAACTGTTGCTGATTGTCTAAGTAGATGCATTGTCTAAGTAAATGCATTGTCTAAGTAAATGCATTGTCTAAGTAAATGCATTGTATAGGTAAATGCATTGTCTAGTTAAATGCATTGTCTAGGTAAATGCATTGTCTAAGTAGATGCATTGTCTAGGTAAATGCATTGTCTAAGTAGATGCATTGTCTAAGTAGATGCATTGTGTAAGTAGATGCATTGTCTAAGTAGATGCATTGTCTAAGTAAATGCATTGTCCTTGTGATAGCAGCAGAAAATGTTCCATGATTGCAGTTGACCAGTTTGCGATTCAGCCATCTGAAATATCCTACCTTTAGGACCATTAGTATAAAGACTTTGATGTTATCCCTTTCTTATCTTACCATATTTTAGCTTACCACATATAGTTGCTTGATCTTGCCATGCTTTCCTTATCTGACTTTACCATGTCTCATGTTACCTATCTTATCAAACTTTTGCTGCCTTATCTCCTGGTGATATTCTTCACCTTACCATGACTTCATTACCTTCCTTTCTTACTATGCCCTGTTACCTTCTTTCCTTGCCTTGCATTGCTGTGTATTGAAGTATACCCCCTTGTTGTTGTGTTGTCGTAGGTTCGTCTTTTTGAGTGGACGGCTGAAAAGGAATTACGTGTTGAGTGTAGCCACCTCAACAACATCCTTGCCCTCTACCTCAAAACGAAGGGTGACTTCATTCTCATTGGGGATCTCATGAGGTCTGTCACTCTACTTGCATACAAGTCTATGGAGGGGTCATTTGAAGAGGTCAGTCACTTACATTCTTTATCTAGTTTTTCATTCATTCATTACAGATGAATTAGCATCATGCACGTGACTGTTGCTACTCAGAAACACTTCTGACCCAACCCTGGCCAAAATGAATGGTTTTAACCCTATTATGATGAGCTGAACTGGTTTCTCATACATTTTAGTACATATCAATAAAGGGTTTATTGGGGCTGCAACAAAACATGTTTAAGTGAACCGTAGCCTAGAGCTGCATCAATACGTGTATGCGTAATTGGACTAATTATTTTAAAAATCTGCTGATTGTTTGAATTGGCGGTATTGATAACAATAATCGGCACCGACGTTAAAAGACATTTCTTAGTTTTGGCTGTTTAAGCATTGCCTGTTGATCTCAGATTGCGAGAGATTACAATCCGAATTGGATGACGGCAATCGAAATCCTGGATGACGATACGTTCCTTGGAGCAGAGAATTCGTTCAACCTGTTCACTTGCCAGAAGGACAGCGCGGCCACAACGGATGAGGAACGGCAACACCTCCAGGAGGTTGGCCTCTTCCACCTCGGCGACTTTGTCAACGTCTTTAAACATGGTAGGAATATCATATCGATTTTGTCAATCATATGATAACGATGCATTTGTTATATATGGAGAAAGTGGTTTATTCAGATGGTGATATCTTTGCCAACGTCAAGAGGTTGGTTTTGCAAATGAGCTTCGAGCGTCTCACTGTGTAGAAAGGTACAATGTAAGTGTGAAATTTAAAGAAATTTTGCCAACTTTATGAACAGCAAATTTAGGTAAAAATAAATAACTGAGCTGACAATTATTGCTGCATAATTGTTGCATATAGAATGTAGTAATCGACTTGAAATAAGCATAGTGTCGTGTATTTTGTTAAATTTAATGGGCTTGCTGCTGCTGCATCATGCAGATCAGTGTACTTTTGGTTAGTTCGTTGCCATTTCCACAATTCTGCTAACTGTTCCACTCTTGGGCTTCACTGTCTCTATTGTAATATCACACCATTTGAGTATCTTTCAATACTGTGCTCACTGTCAAAATAGGTGTCAAAGTTAATTGAGAGCAATAAGTGTGACCATAAGAAAATTGTATTCAGGTAACTAGGTGAGTCATCGGAGGCGTGCTATGCACACGTACAAGTTCAAACAAAGAAGTCTATTATGAATGGAAATTGTTGCATTTGTGTGGCTTTCTGTTTGGCTAAGGTTCCCTTGTGATGCGTCACCCGGGTGAGATTAGTACACCATCCCAAGGTTCGGTTCTCTTTGGAACGGTCAACGGATCCATAGGTCAGTACTGCTATTTCACTTACGTTCATATCATTCCAGGTCACTGTTATAGTTTGGCGTTGCTTGTTGAGCCTTGCACCAACATGCCTGCACGAGCTTTGCTGCCCTACCTCAGGTACCTGAGGTCTCAGCTTGCTCCACAGAACTTCTTGTCCCCTTTGCCCGTACTTGTGCTTGGCAGAACCGTGTCTTCCCGGTGGTTGGCCCCTCTGTGCGCATTGAGCTCCCATTGCTCCACTGGGTCCATTCTGACAGATTCTACTCTAGCTTTAAAACTGTTACTTGAAGCTGTGCTGAGGTTGGGAGAAACTCTGAGTTTGACGAGGTGTTGCATTAATCTTTATATAATGACTGAATGAATTTCTGTCTCTATCTCTCTCTATGTATTTCTATTTTGATCTGTCTGTATTAAGTACTGCAAATTCAATATACTGACAAAGCCTCAAGCAATGATACTGTGCAACCATATATGAAGGATTCACTAAAGCAGTAACCATCAAAGCAGAGGTTAAAACCTTTGCAAATTGTGTGGTGAGGCAAGTCCTCAACACACCAGTTGGCTACTGTGTGACAGAGTAACTGTTTTTAAACAAGGTGTGTCAATATGATGTGAAGACAGCTGAGACAAATTCGTTGGCATTACGGAGATTGGAGGCACTTTTACCGAGTCCTTAACAGGTGTCTTGATGCGTACATTTGCCAGATGGTGATCTTGTATGGTACCACGTTGTTGTATTGTTATATGATGTACTTCTTCTTCGTCATCATCATCAGATGTGTGGCATCTTCTTTTGCAGGTCTCGTGACACAACTGTCTCCAGAGTTCTACAGTTTCATGGCCGAACTCCAGAACAAGTTGGCCAAAGTGATCCGCAGTGTTGGAAAGATCGAGCATGCAGAGTATCCTTTGATTTTTGAGTTGATTTAACCAAACCGATTATACCAAATCATTACAAACTTGTTACACAGCAATGTTGATTTTCATCTTGGGTATCTGTTAAAGCCTTTACAATAACATTTGCATTATTTTTAGTAATAATTAACTTGTGCTTTATAAATTTTGTATTATAATAAAATAGATAGTGATAGTAATAATAATAATAATAGTGATAGTTATAGCTGTGGTAGTAATAATAATTATAGTAAAGGCAGAATTACTTGTATATGGTGGTTCACTTGTGTTCTTTCAATCCTAGCAATGTATGTTTCTTTATCACAGTCGATAGGCTTCCGTGCTAGAAGAAGCATGCTGATTACAAAATGTAGTTGCCTTTCAACCTCATTCTTGCTGTGTGAAAATGACAACTTGTATAGCCATGTATACATCTATTCCAATGTCATTTAAACCAATACAATGCCTCCGATTACTAATGTTGATGGGCATATGTGACTTTTGACAATACCCTTATGCTACATTGTATGGCACCACCATCTAGTGTGCTGGACTTCAGTTGAATGTACAGACCTTTACTGGGCTTTTAATCAAGTCCTTACACAGCTGCGGAGTGGATGAGGCAATTTGATAATGTAAATGACTGAGCATTTATATAGTGCATAACGCCATGAGTGGCAAAGGAAAAAGTATGAGTCTGTTTGTGTGCTTAACTGGAATTTCAACTCAGTTGGAGAGCTTTCAACACGGAGCGCAAGACGGAAAATGCCACGTCGTTTATCGACGGTGATCTGATCGAAAGTTTCCTGGATCTAAGTCGTGACAAGATGCAAGAGGTTGCTCATGGTCTTCAGGTACTCTCATTTCTTAGTCTTTCACTGGGTGTTAACAAAAACCTCCAACCTGGTGTGATAGGGTGTTAATTTTGTTCTTGAATTCAACAAATGTAGACTTTGTATATAGTGAATATTGATTGTCAGCTGTTTGTGCACAGTTGCCTGTGTCACCATCAACAACGCTGGAACTGGTGTTAGTGAAGACATAAATTACAAGTCCTTGCACTGTTACTATTTTTAAGACATTATATCTCTTATGAATTGTAACATCAAAGAATCAAGTACCTAATAGAAAGAAGTGATTTCCACATCACCATGTGGCCTGCACAAGAATGACTTTTATATTTACGCCTTCATGATACTCTCTGTTCTTTGGCTGCACTTTTAATTATGCGTGCAGCTTCTAAAACCGCACACAAAAATTACTTCAGCAGCCAAAAGTTATTTGTGTCTGTCTAAAAACGACCCTAACCCTCACCCTAAACGATCCTCACGATGCCTAATCTAACCCTATATGATCCTCATGATGCATGATTACAAATTTGAGGTGTTTATTAACAGTGTGCATGTGCCAATGGTAGCGCATGTGCCGAGGTCTTCACGCGCTAAATTTTGCATGGGTTTGGCTGTAGAAGTAACATTTTTGTTTGATTTTGGGCCGAATTTTCTGCCACGGAAGATGTGTCCTTTAATCATTAACCCGCAGTCAAGTTGTCTGCAATCTGTCGGGTAGGTCGTAGAGTCATTCTCTGCAAGGTCATTTGTCCCATCGTTGTGTTTTAAATCTGTTTCTTGTTATTCGTTCCACTCGTGTTCCTCAAAGTTACCATCTGATGATCATTGATATTAGGTCTTTCTTTGGATTCAGCCTTTTACATTAGAAGAGATGTAGGGAGTCTGATATCATTTATGGATGACCTCTGAAGCAAGAAAGTCACACAGGCTCTGGGAATTAATCACTCTGTGACAGAAAGAAGTTCTGCAGATAGCATTAATTCTGAGGCAGCATGCCTAGTAATGTGTCTTTCAAGACTGTTCTCGATTATTCTGCTCTGCAATTTCAGATCGACGATGGAAGCGGAATGAAACGCGAGGCAACCGTTGATGATCTCATCAAAACCATCGAGGAACTGACGCGGATTCACTGAACCCTGGAACAACTATATCCATCTGCACATCGCCAACTCACAAACTATGCTTTCAATAGATTGTAACTTGTGAAGCTGGGTGACAAGCATCATACATGGACATGGTTGCTGTGTTTTCACAGTTTTGACATGAACATTCTAGCACCGTGGCCGTTTGTAGACTTTTGAAGGTCCTTTGTTACTCTGTTTCTGAGGTCCAGCATTTTCGGACTTGAAGGTCAGTAGTTTTTGGCCATCCAAGAAGGAGGTCTTACTGACCTTACTTATATGACCGCTATTTGAAGTGGTGGAAGTTTGTGCTTCATTGTTGAACATGGTTTATAAGACATTGCTGCATACTATCCACTATTCTGTGGCCATATTGGCATTGGATGACTTTTTTGAACTACTGTTGTGTATGCAAAGTAGGTTTTGATTTTGTCAAGCAGTATTTGAATAATTCTGAAATCTATTCAGTATCAGCTGTTATCAGGCTTTCAAGTAGAAGCTCTGTATCTTGGATCTTACTAAGTTACTCCAAATGAAAACTTTGGTATTTCTATTCTATTTGCCTAGAGTTTTGAGTTGTCTGGTTTATTATTTTGAACTGTTGTATCATAGTCATATTTAGGGAGTTGTGAGTTCAACATCCATAATAAATGATTATCAAGAAACCTACATCTTTAAAAACTGACCCCTTGCTCTGCGACCATGTAAAATGGAAATCCCGTAGTTAATGGAAAACTTCACAATTGTTTCCTGACTACACTCTTGAGTTATATCAATCAACAAATATAATGGAACTTGATTTAGCACCTCTTCAAGGTATCCACTCAGAGGCACTCCCTTGTCTGAATATGGCAAAAGGAGCTGATTTCAGTAAATAGTTAAATGCTGTATTATTTGTGGAATTATTATGCTCAATATGCATTTCACAAGATGAAAAGCTCTGGTAGAATCATTACACTTATAAAACAAATGTTTGATAAAAATAACTTGAAGCAATCCAAACTTTATGCTTCTCCATTCTCCCACAGAGAAGCAAAAAATGCTCCTTCATGGAATAATATTTCATTCAGAAACAGATCTTCTTCGTCTATGCAATATACACTCTCTGCATTTACTTTGTTTGCGATTACTCCCATTAGTTCACGTTGCTACGTTTTAGCTGAATAATTGATTCTTGCTTATGTGTTAGGGCCCATCTATATATTACGTATGCAAAAAAATCGGATTTTTGGACCCCCTACCCTCCTGTTGCACGGCGTACATTTCGTGGACCCCTCCCTTATGCGTACGTACATTTTGGCTCTACCCCCTCCCATTGCAAAGGTTAAATAGCTAAACATCTATGAGACATTGATTTTTCTACAGGCTCTTATTTTGTTGAGCATCATACTTAACAGCTTAAATTTGTTAACTGTTATGAAGAATTTAAACACTAACAATACTTGCATTTTTAAGTTTTAATGCCACATAAAATTTATTAAGCAGGTTTGATTTACAGTTCTGATTTTCATATCCCGTATTGTGGACGTCATAATTAGACAATTATATTTGCGTACGTACATATTTTCCGGACCCTTCCCCCACCATACGCACCCGTACCCAATAATGGCCGAAATTTGAAATCCCATCCCCTCGCTGCCAAAACCTCGAAATTGACGCCGAGCGTAAAAGCTGACGATTGAAAAATTAAGAATGCAATAATCATAATTATTGTTACTAAATTGTGGTAGACAATTATCAATTTAAATGAGTAAAAAAAATTAAGTTACGAATTTTGAGCTTTAATGTGATTATGTGATGTAATATTTCTTAGACCCCCCTCCCCTCGTCGCAGATCGTCATTCTACAAACTCCAAAAGCGTGAAGCAGCGTACTGAAAGCAACCATACCCCTCCCTTCAAAATAGAAAACTCATTTTAATTGAATCAGTCGTGTGTCTCCCTCTCATATTCTAGTTGTAACCACCCTCCCCCCTAGTTGCGCCCCTATAATAATATAAGAATGCTTTAAAGTCATAACGGAGGGATTGTCCATAGAGTGATGTCCTGTGGAGCTCATATCCAATTGGCAGAGAGAAAGGAAGGATAAATTACTACACATCTATAACACACTCTACAGCGACTCAAGCTATAGGTGATCCTTACTTATTTCTTGCACTATCATTCGCGGTGTGCCGTGTGGGCACTCTGGGCAGTAACTTATTCAATTTTATAGTTGTGGTCGCCACAACTTTGGAAGTATTATCTGAGAGGCGCGAGAGAGTCAGAGAGTCGAGTTAAAAACCGCTGGGCTTCTTTGATTGCAGAGGCATCGATCCCGGGGGGATCGAGGGGACAAACCCCCCACCTTTTACAGAGAGGGGGCACATCATAACATTTGTGCTCCCAATATTTCCAACTCCTTTCATTGGGTGTCCCCCACCTCTCAAACGAGATTGCCGCCTCTGTTTGATGGACTTTGATTTGAATAAAAAATCTATTGCTCTATTTGTTAGTCAACTTTTTTATTTATTCTTGCTTATCCTCCTTAGACTGTATAAATGTCTAATTAGGACTGACCCTGGATTTGACCTGATTTCGGATTTGCTTCGGTGCGCCGTCGGTTGTTGCCCTGTGCGTTAAATAGTGGCGCTATATGAGTATTTAATCATAGTCAATTACATACATGTCAATAATAATATAATATACAGGGTCCAGCTCAAAGATTTTAACATTAATCTTTGGTCCAGCTGGCTACATTTTTCCGACGCTATGACCGTCGTGGCTCATTATGAATATTCACAAATTAAGAAGATCTCACGTGATCTATAGTTGCATTCATTCGCGTATCTTGGTCTTTGGGTAAATAGTAAAAACATAGGAATGTTATTTACCAATTCCTGCAAAGGTTTTCAGCTTTGTACATTAGTTTTCTGCTTTAAAATAATTTTATTGTGCAGCGTTGTCTGTTTTTACTGAATGAACGAATGACAAACGAATAATTACACCCTTCAACGCCATTTATTTTCCCTCAGGGTTACTAAGGCGCTATATAAATATAACGATATGCAAAACCTAAGGATGCATGTTATTTATAACAGCGCAGATTTTTCATTATAGCTAGCTTTTATATTATGAAAGTTTTAAATATAGCAAAGATTTCTGGGTAGGCCTAATCCTTCGCTTTAGCACAATTAATTAATTCAAAAATATTTTCCCGAAAATAAATAACGTAAAATAAATGTTTCGGTTGCCATTCTTAACTCGGAACAGTTTTATTTTAAAGCTGTTTACTACTTTTTACAATAATTAGTTGGGTCGTATTAGGTCTATCACCATCAGTGATGCTAAATAAAACGTCATCAAATATCATGAATATTCATAATGGGCCACGATCATAGCTGGCATCAAGTATCTAGTATAGTTACGGAGCATAGATCAGTGGTACGGAGTGGTTGTGTATGGATGCTAAGCGTTGCTTGAATTAAGAATCTGTACGGGTTATATAGAAACCCGCGCGTTTTAAAGTAACATCGAATTCGTCCACTCTTTAGCACATACTGTCTTAGCTTTACACTTTTAGGGTCACGGCTAAGTCGACGGCTCTTTTGCGTTTGGCAGTGAAATTCTTGAATATCGCCCATCGCCAAAAAAATCTTTCGTTGACTGGTCAGTGAATTTACAAATTATTGCCAAAATGTAGGATCTGTTTTACTGACGCCACCCTCATTCTTAGTTTAACGAACTTAAAGCAGTCGTAATATTCGAACTAATGACGTACAAAATTGCCATCAAAGTTAAGAAATCTTGTATAGTTAGTGAATTCTACAAGGATTCGAGTTGTGAAAATGCTGACTAATCGAAATGCAACTAGTCAGCAAATTGTGAGAAGCCCTCACAGCTGCAGTTGTCTTAGAGCCGTCGGGGTGCGTATACATACCGGTTGTCGGGAGGGTCGTTTAAGTCAAGTTGGGCGTTTATAGTAAGGTTTCGGGCGTCGTGAGGGTCAGAATTAGGGTTAATGTTGTCAACTTATCATTAAAAAACATGGTACCATCCCCACAGTCGCTGAAGCATGTCAAAGATACCATACTTTGTCCGGAAACTTGCGGACCCCGATACTGCTCTTTTACTCTTGTAAAAGTGGTAACTCTTGGGAAATGGTAATTCACATGCACCACTTAGAAATAATTATTGTTAGAGAAGTGGAGCACTATATAAAATCAGAAACTCAGATTTCTGCAAGGGTAAATGGGGAGGTGATGCGTCAAATTAACATTTTACGAATGTCCTTTGTCCTTTGTGGATGTCAAAGGCCGAACAAATGGACAAAACTGTTTTTGGGAATCCATTAAGGAACTGTTATTTATAAGGTTAATTTGTAATTACTAGGTGCCTATAAACTATGGACAAGGTAGCCAAGGCAGCACCAATGTTGGCTAAGGAGAAGGAGCTGGAGCGAAAGTCGGTCAAAGAGCTGAAGGAGTTGCTGGAAAAACAAGAAAAACTGCTCCAAGATAAGTAAGCAATGTCAGAATAACAACAATGTTTCCAGGGTTGCAGTGGTTGTTGTCCCATCATGACGATCCATTTTGGCTACTTTCTTATTTCGGTTATGATTATATTCCTGTCACTTTTATGTGTATGTTAAATTTACAGGTCCTGTAATCTGATTTACGTTTACTGTTTGCGATGTAGTGGCATTTACATTGACAGTTATATTTTAGACCACAGTTATAATTATACTTTTTGCTGAAAATGCCTTTGAAAGATATCTAAAGAGGCTCTTAGTGTTTACATGTTTACACACGCTACAATCGGGTATTTGTTAGCATTTTATCTGGCAGCATGTCATGGTAACAGACCTTCTTAGGGCACAGAAAAGGTTAGGTAATTGCGCATTTGCACTGGTCTCTGTAAACTGTAGTTCCTAAAGCCATATCCCTGGACATTGGACATGCTTTTTAACATTCATTGAGAACATTTTTGTATATTTTAAGGTTTGCATTCATTGACGTCTTTTCCATGTATGATGCCCTTTCAAGCGGTAGGCTCAGTTGCATTCTTAGCTCAATTGATCCCGTGCAACAGAGAATATATATTTTGACATGTTCATGCAGAGTAGAGTTTGCATCCCTGTCAAGAGGTGCTGATGCAACACAGCATATCAGCCATTGTTTTTATCATCTTTCTATGATTTGGTGTTTATTCTATGTAAAATTTGACATGAGTGCCAATTGATTTGGTGTTTATTGTATGTAAAATTTGACATGAGTGCCAATTGATTTGGGTGTTTACTCTTTGTAAAATTTGACATGAGTGCCAATTGTTTTACTCATAGGCATCTCATCAAGTCTTTACCAGACCATGGTAAGAAGATCGCGTTGTTCATTGAAAAAATCCAAAAAGCTCTGGAACTTCGTAATTCTGTGGCCGATGCGGCCGATAGGCTGAACCGAATACGACTAGGTGATTCGTCTGATGAGAGAATAGACTATGCAAACAGTTATGAGTTTGTGATAACACGAAACAGCGATGTCAAAATGAAACAGTATCCACAGAATTTCAAACCAAACAGGTTTTTAGCACATTTTCTTATATAAAGGTTTTATTTAAAAATCTTTAAAAAAAATTAAAGCATCTTTAATAAATGTTTTTTATTTAATTTGCTTTTATGTCTTGTCTGTTAAGGACCAAGTGGCTAGTGAGTGTATGTTTAAATGATTTGATGTCACTTTTGGTTCATCACTTGTTATAGTAATCATAATCATAATCTCCAAATTTCTAAAATGCTACTTTAAAGCTAAGCACAGGGCACCAGCTTATTCACGAGCACTGAATAGTTATAGTGCCTCATAAGTACCTCACAATGCATATCTAATTCAAAAATTACAGAGTACCTGAAAGGTTGCTGATACTTTATTTATTGTATCAATGTTACTAGTACTAACTTTTAATTATATTATTAATGATTAAAATTTGTCATTGTTTTTGCCAGTTGTACAACGTGCGGTTTATTATTTATATTATTAATATTTTGGTTGTATTATTTCTACAAGTAATACTTTTGTTTTGAAGGTTAACAAAGGATAAACGGGATAATAGCTCAAAACCGGAGTCATCCAATGTCAAGAGTCAATCATTTGAGCTGCAGAAGAGTGTGTCAAACAATGTCGAAACAAAGTCTTGTGACTTTATGGATGTCGTGACTCTGATGTCTTCTTCTTCCTTGAACAAAAACTCCCAGGCTCAAACTACCGCTCAGCTGAACCAAGGGAATGAATCTCAACGAAGATTAAAAAACAAGTATGTATCTATAAAGAGACAGGTGATGTGGATGTGTGTAGGATGGGTAGGTTAAGGTGGAATTGGTTGGATTGGTAGAGTAGATTGGGTAACCATAACCAAAATTTTTATTGGCAACTGACCAACCAATTAAGAAAACAAAACATTAAGAACAAAAAGCACAGAAAGGTCGACAGAAAACAAAGGGAGGAACCCTAAAGGGACTGAGGTCCCAATAGCAGGGACACCATTACAAAATTAGTGGGAGCATGGTTATGCAAGTTAGTTCAAGACAATGAACAAGTCACTTAATTACTTAACTAAGATGTACATGAGAAAACAAGGGTAATTAAGACTGTACACAATGAAGGCATAAAACTAGGAATCATAACTTTAAACTAGACAAGTAACTCAAGAAAAATTATAATTTTAGCATATATTCTTTAAGTTTATTTTTAAACTGAGAGATGGTGCTTAACTGGCATAGATTTGATGGCAATTTGTTCCACGCTTGAGGTCCAGAGACGCTTAAAGAAAACATGCGGGTATTAGTTCGAAAGGGGTTAATTGAGTAGGTTGGATGTCTATAATTGGCTAGGATGAGCATTAAGTAGTTTTGGTTAGGTAGAGTAGTTTGGGTAGGGTAGGGTACGGTGCAGTCAAATCAAATACAACACGGATTGTTGAGGTGAGACTGGTTAAGGTCAAACCATGCTCACTAAAGTGTTCTCACTGAATCCATGAGCCTATATTTAGCACCTTTATTGAGATCCAGTGAAATTGGTTTAGGTGTTAGTGACAAAGGTGCAACTGGTCCTGATTGTGTTCTAGATATGATGCCAGTCTGGAAGAGACGTTTCTGTATGACAGAAAACATGCACACGGAACACGACTGATTTCGATCCAGGAGGGAATGAATCTCTTGAAGAACCACCACGTCGCTCTTCAGGTCTTCTCCTCTCTCTCTCCGTGTCTGTCTCTCTCTAGCTCTCTCTTTCTCTCTCCTTCTCTCTCGCTCTGTCTGTCTCTCTTTCTGTCTCTTACTTTCTCTTTCTTTCTCTATCTCTCTCGATCTATCTGCCTATTTGTCTGTGTTTTGGTCTGTCTGTGTGCATTTTGTTTGCCTGCCTTTGTGTGTCTGACTCTCTGCTTTTGTCTATTGTTCTTCATCTTTGCATTCTCTGTGTATCTGCATGTCGTAACATCTTTCAGCCTTTGTTTATTTATCTGTCTTTCTGTAAATATTTAATATTATTTATCTGTCTGTGTATTTATCTGGCTCTCTATATATTATTTATCTGGCTTTCTATATATTATTTATCTGGCTCTCTATATATTATTTATCTGGCTCTCTATATATTATTTATCTGGCTCTCTATATATTATTTATCTGGCTCTCTATATATTATTTATCTGGCTCTCTATATATTATTTATCTGGCTCTCTATATATTATTTATCTGGCTCTCTATATATTATTTATCTGGCTCTCTATATATTATTTATCTGGCTCTCTTACTTATCATTAAACTAAGTCTGTATTAGGTGAGGTAAAATGATGTGAGCAACACACAATTAAATTAAATTTTAGAGGCTGTCTGTGTAATTAAGAATTAATTAATAAATGTAGTTAATTAGCAGTTATCACCTTACCTTAGATGACATAATGCTTCAATGCCAAAATGTGTTCCAGCTCATCTTGAGTCACTCCTATCAGAAGTTTTAGAATGTGCTATATAAAAATGTGTGTCCGTCTCTACATACATACTTCCATCTCTGTGTCTTTCTCACACATACATACACACACATACATACATATATATATTGAATATATACATACATATCTATATTTTGAATATATAATATATATATATATATATATGCTTATTTAGATGCATACTTATGAACTTGCATACACTTGCATCGGTTCGTGATGCATGAGTTTGGTGTTGTGTTGCTGCTTGCTCTTAGGAAGCTGAAATGAAGCGAGCTGAATCCATGCTGGCTGCAAGTATCGACACGAAACTGTCCACTGACTTAAGCAGTTGGCGTGGTGACAGGTTCAACAGGTAAGGCTTTTGTTGTTAGGTAAGAATTTTACAGTATCTTAATCTGAAACATCTTATTTTATAATGTGCTAATTTATCATGTATTATCTTAATTATATGACCCTAAATACTGTGATTTATCTGAAGAGATGGGGGAGAGGTTACCCAAATGCAGGCAGAGGGGGGTTTGCCCAATGTGGTCGTCCACATCTATATTTAGAGCGTAGTTATTTCGATGCAGTCTCAAACACCAACTTCCGTCAGCAGGCAGTTGCAATGCTCGAGTCTAATCAGTTTCTTGTGGATGCAGCAGCAGCAACAGAGTACTGTACTTTATACAACAGTTTACCCCACATTGGATTAAGAGGGTAATCCTACAAAGATCAAGAGGGTAGCCTTTCAAAATCAAGATGGTTGTGTAGTTTAGGTCTTTGTTTAGCATTGGGCCATAGAGTAGATGTCGGGAAAAGGGAATGGGTAAAACCAGTTGCGAAAAAATGCTGATCACTGGGAAGATTTTGTACCAGAATAATTTTTCTTGCCTACTTTATGAGCGACCCCTGCCGTACGTTTAGGTATGCCATGTCTTGCCTGTGTGATTGCTCTTTCCAAAGTGCTCCTGGCATAGCTTGGCAAGACGAGCATTTTGAGTGTTGATGAACTCCTGATTTCATATATTGTGCTACAGCCAAAAGATCCTTTTGATGACTGCTGCTCCATTATAGAGACACTCGTTACAGTTATTAGCAATATATCACCTGTTTTGCGTCTGTGTGTTTCTCAGGTATCGAGGCGAGCAAGGCGGTTCGCATGAGGAGGAGAATGACGATGAAGAGAATGATAATATCAACATGAAGAGTAGTGATGATGATGAAGATTATGATGGTGTTGACTAAAAACTGGATTGATGGATAATGATTAAGCACAGATAGTTTATCCTGAATTGAACTGGATTTATTACCCTAAATACTGTAATTTATCTGAAAAGATGAGGGAGAGGTCAAATGGTTTCTTTTGGTGTTGTTAAACTGCAATTATATTACATTGTGGTGCAGTCTCTGTCACCCGATTGCTCCAAAGATAGATCTTGTGGCCAATCTAGACGTGCCCGCCATTTGATTAATTAGTGGTAATGACACTGAGTAGGACTTAAAACTAATTGGCAATGATTTACTCCAGATGTAGTTTAATAGGATAAGTCTGTGATAATACTGTAGAGAAAATAGGAAAATTAAACTGGAGGTCACTGAATAAGTGGAGTGTCATAAGATGTGTTTTTCTGTACAATATTTGGACTGTTGGTACAGTTAGCCCCTCCTCTTATTCAATTTACTGTTCTGCCACTTCATTATGTTCAATTAAATTTGTGACTTTTAATTTATAGAGTAATTACTAATTAAACTGCACCACATGAATTTCTTTGGCTCATTCAATCAATGAAATTATAAATATCGCCTCTTTAAGAGATCTACTCAGATGCGCTCCCGGTACAACCTCGGCCAAATAAGACAGATTTCAGAGTGGAATAAAAGTAGGGTAGAAAATTCTTAGGCAAGAGCTGAAGATCCATTGGGATGTTATTCCAAGCAGTTGGGCCCACAACCAAAAAACACCATACTACATCGTAGAGGTCCGAGAGAAAGGGACAAGGACCCAGTGAGGCACAGCGTCATGTCCGCATTTCGATTACCGGAAACAGGACAGCAGAGCTTCCTCATATAATTAGGTGATGCGCCAGACAAAGGAAAACATTCCAAATACATTACGTGGGGAATGGTTAGGCCTAACCGATGTAAAATAATAATGATCCACAATCAACGTAAACTTGGCTTATAAATAAAGACTGGTTGAAGTCTACTTGGGTATTGATTCACTAATGAATCGCATGAATTCGGAATCGTTTGCGCCATACCAGCCTGGTGTCTGCAGTGATTTAGTTTTAAACTAGGGCATGAGCAAGTAAAAAGATTACTGCTATGTAACGTAAACAGTGGTTTTAACACAGACTAAACGTCTTCTGAACCACTTTAAACGTTTGTTATGTTACGTTATTAGAAGCGATGTAGGATTTTGTCCTTTGGAAAGCTTTAGAAGTGGCACAACAACAAGAGTCAGTCCCAGCATGTATAAAGGAGGAGGGCGACGCTATTGACCGTAGTAATCACACTGTAGTTAAACTGAAACTGATGAGAGTAGATCAAAACCTGCCGAAGAGGCTAAGATGCGTACGAAGAAGGTGATGAAGAGGTGTAATTTATATTAAGTTTATACAATATAATAATGGATATACTTGCTAATGTTACAGTGACAACACGTCAGCTAAAATATGAATTTGTAGTTGACGATTCTTGTAATCGTAATCTCCAAATTTATGAGAGCGCGAAATGAAAGTCAAGCGCAGAGCATTCTGCGACGGTACTAAAGCGCTATATCATTTAATCGATTATGACTAATTAGCCCAATTGCATAATAATATGACCAGATATTCTGCTATTGGAAGAGATATAATTAATATGCATAACCACCCACTTGACCGTATTATAGGCTTAACTTGCAAAGGCCAAAAACGGTTTTTTGTGTGTATATTTAACCTAGTTCCATATTTATATGCTTTTTGATTGGTCGGCTGCTAGGTTGTTAATGTCCCAGCATATTCATTTGCGTTGCGATTGGTTCACGGCACATCAACGGAATATTATCGGCGGTGGTACGTCGACCTCGTGTGGCTGTGGCGTATGTTTTGAAAAAATCTTCAGATAACTCGAGAAATACATGAAAAGTTAAGGATCACAAGTGTACGCAGGACCTCCGTCAAGTTTCCGTTTCGGTTGTATTTGAAACTACGACGCGGAATCGCTTGAAATCTGTCGCCATCGACCGATCAAGATGGCAGCGTTCATGGGCGTTCGCGAGTCCCTGATGCCGTCGGCGGACAAGCGCAAGCGGCGCCGCAAGGACTCCGACGGTGGCGGCCTCGAGACTACGGCCGCCTCCGTCACAGCGCCCTCCACGGCCAGAGCTCCCCAAGAAAGTAAGTTCGATATAAAGTTTTCCTAATGTATTTTTGGGTGGAAATAGGAGATTTTGAAGGGTTTGTATCGATCTGCTAGGGACCTGAAGGGAGGACACGGTCGACTCTACGTCATCGGCGAGCCGAGCGGCCGCCCGCCGATGCTGGCTCGCGCCGCCTGGCTCATACGGACCTGCTTGGCGGCCGAGCAGCAGCATTGACTGGCAGCCGAGCCGTCGACACGGCCGCCAGCTCGGCCGCTCGTGCGGCTTCGGGTCCGGGCGAACCTTTGCACCGCTTGCTTCCCTGTCACGGATGTCGCCCGGCTATCGGGGTCTCGACCGACGGACGGCCGAGGCTTTGTCGTCGATCGCGGCTTGGCTACCGAGCTTGACTTTCCGTCAGCCGCCTGAGCGGGGCTGCCGTCTGTTGGGTCCCCCGCCGTCGTCCGCGGATGTGTTTATGCCCTCGTTTCGCCACCTTTGCGTTACCCTCAGACCCAGAACCTCTGCATTGCCCCACTTTGGAGTTTAAAATGGCCGCGGTGCGTGTCGTTGTAAGTAAGTAAGTAAGTAGGTGGACGGTTATGTGACGGCTTTCTGGACAGACAGGTGGCGCTGCACAAGTAAATCGCACGGATTCGATGTTCACACACTGTATATTCATGCTTTCTTAGTGTGTAGAGGTGTTTATTGCTTTGGATATTATATTATTTATCAAGTGTCATATATATTTTCACTTAAACATGTAGAATAAACATAACATATTATGTATAATATATATATATATATATATATATTTATTTATTTATTTATAAATAATATATATATTTATATATAATATATATATATTTATATATAATAGTCATTCATTCACTTATGGGCTGCTTTCTATTATATTTGTGTAGATATTTTTTCACTGTATATTTGTATGTATATATACTGATATACATGTATATTCACGTGTATATGTGAAGATTTAACTATTTGAATTACATGACATGATTTTTCTGAGAGCTTATGACAAGATATGTTAATAAACACAGATATCTGCCTGATTTAGTAAATGTTTAACATGCATGCTTTAGTAAATATACACTGTAACAGACGTATATGTGTATTTTCAATATAACTGTTTGTGTATATGCAAGTAAAGGCAACTTTTGATTTGTTTTGTGTTTTTAAATGTAATGCATGATGTCATGCATAATGATATTAATGGCTTTAATGACTTGATAATTGTACCACAAGTCCTACTTAAGATTCCACCTCATTCCCCTTACCTGTCTCTCCATTTCAATTATAGCACCATCTACCTTATTTGTCTTACTGTCCGCCTGCCTGACCTCTTTGAATCTTGACCAGGAACTGGTTTTGGCCTTAGGTGTCTATCACCTATGCTTTGGCTGAGCACCTGTGAATGACCTTGTTCTTGTGCTCTGGCTTTTTGTGGTTGTTGATTACGAATATATGTTGGTCAAAGGTCAGAAGTCATGCTTATTAAATGCATCTTTGCTCTGCATGATTGGCTCTTTGTAAAGCTATGCCAGTTGTGTTTATTGGTTGTCCTGCAGTAATTGTTGTTGTTCTGTGTGATTCATACTAGACAGCCGACAACATCAGGACACTATTTATTGTGTTTGGACTGATTTGTTTTTTAAAACTCAAGTTATTTAACAACCTACTGACTGGTTTATGAGCTAACTAGCTTTTTATGTGGTTACTGAATGCTATACTGAGCTACCAGCTAGTAAGCTACTATTCCACCTTTCTACATTTACTTATTACACTGAACATTGTCTAATTTGCTTCTTTGGTTTAAGTGCTTCGTAGGGTGTTTTGAATTTGCTGCCCAGTTCATGTTACTCCAATCACTTCTTTAAAAATTTTCTTAACTTTCTTTATGACTCATCTGAACAGAGCTTTTGCAATTGATTACTCCCTATGATTATGGTTTTGCTGCAAGCACCAATCAACAGATGATTTGGACACTGCGATCTTAGCATTTTAGAAGTCTATAAGTCGGTTGGTTCTTGTAGGAGCTGTTTGCAATGAACCAAAGCAAAAGAAGAAGAAGATGGAGACTCGGTCCAGCACTTCTAAAATTGCAATCATTCCATTAGTGACTGAGGACAGCAAGGCAAAGCCAGGTGAGTGAGGAATGAGAAGTGCTTCATTTTAAGGATTTACATCACATTTAAGTACTTAAATCAATCACATGATTGAAAGAATTCATGAGTGATTGTTTATGTGATTGATTGACTGCCTGACTAACCAAATTATCTTCTTATCATTACCTACTCGCTTACCAATGACGCAGTGTTGGTTGACTGAAATTGAGTGAATATACAATTTACTTAACTGACAAAGTAATTTACTGACTGGCTAAATAGGTATGATCGATTGGTTCAATGATCGGTGATCATTTGTTTCACATTACGTGGCACAGTCATTTAAAAAAAATTTCTTTACATGGATATTGCAGTAGTCGTTTGTAAGATGTCTCATTGCGGTCTCTGTTGTTCTCTATCAAATCATTGTTGGTCTGATCAAATACATCCCTGTTACAGGCAGTTATATCTCTGCCGCTCTGGATAATAACCACTGAACCACTTTTTCAAATTCCTGTTCTAGATTAAATCTGTAACGTTTTAGATCATATCCCTGTTGCTCTTGATCAAATTTCAAGTACTCTTAATCCAATCCGTGTTCTAGATTAAATCTGTGACGCTTTAGATCATATCCCTGTTGCTCTTGATCAAATCTCTAGTACTCTTAATCAAATTTCTATTGCTCATGATTAGACAGGTTCATTCTTCTGTTGTAGCTCTTGATAGTCTGAAGCGTGAAGAAGAGACCAGCAACATAAAACCTCCACTTGTCAAAGAAGCAGGTTGCTCTTTGACATTGATTCTCCTCTCTTTCCTACTTTGGTTGGACTTCATTTCTTGCTGGCAGTCGTTTTCACACACTCATTCTTGTGTTCACTAATTCTCTTGCAGTTTCTTTAACACTCTAATTCATTTCTTCTTTCACTGTGTCACTCATGCTATCCTGGATTGCATAGCATTGTATCCCAGTACAATGAGTAATGTTCATACATTGAACTATACTGGCTAAGGAGCATTACTCGCATTATTTTAACAGGTATAACAGTACTTGTTAACTCTGCATTGTCCTGATGTTACTATGCTTGACATTGATCTTTATTAAATCAGATCATATTAAATTCAATTACATAACTTTGCATTGAATTACATGACATTTTATGTATTGCATTACATTAGAGTACCTAATATCACATTACATAACATTATGTTACATCACTTTGTATTACATTACCATACATGATGTTATCTCTCATTGGGCCTGATTACCTTACGTTTGCAGATGTCATTGATTGGAAGCCAGAGGATCGTCTCGTTCTGATCGATCAGATCCAAGTGGTTCTTCCGCCAGATGACAATGTCAAGTACTCAACGATGGCCGACAAGCTCTGCTGGGCCAAGGTCAAGGTCGGAAACTACTCGCCCGAAGAATGCAAGGAGGAATGGCAACGCATATCCACCAAGGTATGCTCCATTTCTTACAGGTACATGCCAGACACCCAATATTATTTTTATTAATTATTATTAATAATTTATTTTTATTATTATTTACATTGTTGTGAGATCATTAAGTTTATTAGGTGCCCAGAGTCAGGCTGAAATGTGAATCTCGAGGTGTGATATATGCAGATAGATAGATATATACCTACTTATTAAAATGGTGCTTACCAACTGAGTTGAGAATCTTATTTGCCGACTCGGATTTGAATAAGATAGATGCCAACTAGAGTATAGTTTGATTTGTTGGCATGTTAAGGTAAGCAGTTAAATAAATAATTAATTGCCTCTGATTTATGGGGCGCGGAGATGATCGAGTGGTTACATACTAGCATGAAGATCAGATGGATACCCGCTTGCCCCATGAGGTTGACTCGACATTCCACTCCCTAGGGCCAATGTTAAAATGAGAGTAGGACAGATGGGTGCCTTGCAGGCTGCCATACAATTAAGTTCAACTAATATTAAATTTGTTATTATAAGTTACAACTATGATATGGGGTATTACTGTGTTCTGGTCAGTTTAAATCGATAAAATTTTGACGATTACTATTATTCTTTACTTTTTAAGGATTTTCGTGGTTTTTCCTAATTTGATTCTTGACATATTTATGTGTTGTGTGTTTATTTATTTTATGCCAGTTATGTTAATGATCCATATTATTTCCTTACTTTCATGCTTGGGCATTTTCCAGCTGAGTTAAGGGCATTGCTAATCTCATTATTTCCTAAAGTTATCCTGCATTCATCTTTTTCTAAATCTGTGACTGGATCGATTTGATTTGCTTGTAATTGTAATCATTTAATTGAAGCTGTGTTTGTTGTCATTTTGGATGTGACGGTTTTTCTGACTTTGCATGTAAGTGTTGTTCGGTTGTAAGTATAATTCCTGCTTTATAGTTGCGTAGATTCCGGACGATGAGAGAACTGCTGGTGGATGCCAAAACGTGGATGAAGCATCCGTGGAATTCGTTTGGGAAGAAAGTGGTAAGGACCCATAAGAATGATGAAGTTAAAGCAAATTGGTAAAGGTGTGATAACAATTGGTAAGGTAGATCAACTTAATGTATGTTCAGGTAACTTACCATAGTTTCAGTACTCGTGGTTGTTTGCATGAAAGTTGCGGAATGGTGACTTGTATAAAGACGCTGAACTGATTAATCTGATGAAATTAGATAATCAACTCATCAACTGTTACAATAACCCTTTCAATCAGTTACTAGGTGAAGTGTTGCTGCCTCTCTATCTGTCAATATATTATCCTTGGAGCATATAGGCTAAGTGAGGCATAGATATACTTATCATTGTAAAATCAGCAGCAAGGGCTTTAATATGAAAATAACCGACACTATTATAAAACTACAGCCACGCCAACTGTTCACAGTTTTTATTTAAAGATTGTATAAAATTCAGGGTCAACAGAAGGTTATTCTATCAAGTAATTGCTAATAATGGGCATTCATTTGCACATGCGCTTATACACGTTTGACCATCTATTTATGGGTGCATCATATCTGTTTGTGCAGCCTATGATTTGATTCTACAAATATTTTCCTGTTTTTTGCTTCTCTGATCCTATTAGACTTATATTTATTACCGTGTCTTACCTTATTTTTCTGTCTCAATTTTGCTAGTTGTTACCTAATTAATTTTATCGTTACCCTACATCATGTTATTGTACTTATTGTTGCTAACCTGTTGTGATCTGCCGGTATAAATCCTGTAATTGCTTTACCTGTTGTTGTGTTGCTACATGTTTAGACAAAGCATCCAGATATGCCAAAGAAGCCACTGACTCCCTACTTTCGCTTCTTCATGGCCAAGCGCCAGAAGTATGCTGCAAAGCACCCAAAGATGGGAGTCACAGATCTGACGAAGGAATTGTCCAAGAAGTATGCTGATCTGTCAGAAAAGAAAAAGGTTAGCAACGTTTCATGTAATGACTGACTGAAATTTAGGGTTAATTAAAATTTAATTGACTCAATTTCTGACTTTAATTGACTGATTTATCAGTTGATTATTGCTTAATAGGTTGATGGATTTTTAGTTGTCTTATTGATGTGTTGTTGGTTGATTGGTTGTTGACTGATTGATTTAATAATTGAGCAATGAAGATTATTTATCAAGCTACTCTTTACATGTCAAAGGTACCAACATTACAGAACTTTATAGTACTCTGATGATTTGACTAAATAAGAATTTAAAAGAAGTCAACCTAAAATATGATATTTTGTTTTGTAGAAGAAGTTCATGGATGAATATAATAAAGAGATGGATGAATGGAAGGCGGCCATGGTCGAGTTCAGGTATGTGTAATTCAATAGAGTTTGACTGTAATTGCTTTACCTTTTGTTGTGTTGCTACATGTTTAGACAGGAATGGAATGGAATGGGAATCTAAGGGGGGGTTCTGCTTGTTTTTGAAGCTCCCAAATGGTGCATATTTCAGTTATCTGAGCGTTATTTGCTTAAAGGTTTCTACGTGAACTTTAATGCTCATTGTTCTTGCTTGTGAATGGTTTTTGTCATTTGGTGTTGTAAGAATGCCTGTTATTGATTATTAGAATGTTTATTAGGATCATTCTGTTTTATTTCTCTTGCTTAGGAAGCACCATCCAGAGTTGTTTGAGGATGACGATAAGACCGGGGGTACGTCTGCTTCGTCTTCTATACGACACCCGTTCCATGTCGCTCCCCCAAAGAGCACAACAGCCATGCAGCTCTTCATTAATGAGAAATACTTGGATGAAAAAGACCCAAACGTAAGTCAATGGCAAGAAATCCATTATAAACTGAATTCTACCAAATAAGATAGGTACATTGTGCAATGATGTGTACTGATGTAAGCAGGAATAAAAATAGAACAGGATCGGAATCAGCTGTGGCCAATATTTTTGCATGTTTGACAGTCATTCCATGAAGCGGGTCCACAAATTGGATAGCACGATGTTGAGTCATAGTGGATTTGCCCAAGAGACAATATGGCAGTTGTTTGTATGTAGCAGCGTAATAAGACATTTACAATTCATGCTTAAAAAGCGACTGAACTGTTCTTTGTAAACTTGTCCTGTGCATTGTCCATGTGGGTGCATTGCTGATAAAAAACAGGTTTCAGACCACATGGGGTTGCTATGGTTGGTGCAAACGGTAAACATGCTACCTCTGACTAGTTGTGGCTTTAATAATTAAAAATCATCAGAATGGATTGGCAGGTTTGCCTTTGAAGATAATTTATGTCTTTGCATTTTGTCTTTTCAGGTGAGTCGTAAGCAGCTGTACGAGAAGTTCAAGAGTGAGTGGTTTGAGTTTGGTGAAAACAAAAAGCTCAAGTACATTAAGCTTGCGATCGAAGCCAAAGAAAAATATGATGTTAGTGATCTAATTTTTACTAGCCTAACCTAATCTAATCCAAATCTAGCTAGTCTAGACTCCTCTGTTCCAAACTTATGTTGTGCTATCATATCTTATGTAATATGTTCATTGGTAATAATGTTACATCATTTAGGCTAGCACAGAGAATACCTTTGAGTAGACATTTTGTATGGGTGCAATATAAATGTGCGATTACATTACATTCTCTGCGTGTAGCTGAGCGTGGATTTTGACATTTTTTTATAAATCTCTCAATGACACGAACTATATGACAGGTTATTAGAAAAAGAATGAACCGTTCCATCTAACCGTACTGGAATCATGATCACTTGCCTTCAATGCTTATTATCTAAGCGAATGCAAGTGTTTCAAACAACTGTGCTGCTGCTATCTTTCCTGTTATCTAATCTACTTTTGTCTTGTAATTTAACTCTTTGACGGCCTGCGCTTAGTAATATGTAAGGCATAATCAATAACGCTGGTCGTTAAAGGGTTAACTCTGTTTGTCACTTGTTATTCAATGTAGTCTTCAACTACTAATACAACACAACAGAAAACATGTTTCACCTTTTTTCTGACATACTGGATTGACAAATGCATCTGAAGTTGTTTAAAAAAGGAATTTCATCTGAATTGACGATCAAGGGATATTGTACGCATTTATGATGATCGTTCTAGGAGTCATTGGATTGGAGATTCAACTTGGAATTGTTGTTCCACTTTGTTGATTGTATGAATCTTGGTTGTTGTTATGTTCAGATGGCTATTGAGAAGTACTGCCTGGAGCATCCAGAGTACCAGCCACGACCAGTCAAGTCCTTCCTCAGCAAGGCAGAACAAAAGATCAAGGATCGATACGACGGAAAACCTGAAAAGCCTCCTGTGTAAGCAGTCAGTCATATGTCGACAGTGACGATGACGATAATGACCAGATTTATACCTACAACTACATGGCAGTTTTTTTCAGGATGTTATGGCAAAGGTTTCAGAGGATGGAAACTCTTAAGGGTTGAGAAAGAGATTCAATTTGGAATCTATGAACTATTAATCTGACTCCCTTTAGTAATGTGAAATTCCATTTGATTGATTGCATCAGTTTTACTTGATTTATAATTATATAAGTTATCATTTATAGAATTGATGTTGTATTTCTTCTGTTTCCATAGTAACGGCTATAGCTTGTTCACGGTTGAAACATTGCCTCTACTCACCGATATGCCTAACATTGAGCGCCTTGGTGAGGTCTCAAGGCGCTGGAAGAAGCTGAGCGAGGACAAACGTGAAGCCTACAACCTGAAAGCGGACGAGGTACGAGTGGGTTATATAGTTGGTTCAATGTTCTATGAGAACCAAACAGCCAATTGGTTACTTTGTTTATCATATTGATATCTTATATTTTCTTCTATCAGGACTTTGTTGGGCGGAAGTGGGTGATTGCCCTGCCTCAATTTGAGCCTTCCATCACCTAGTCTTACTTTAAATTACCTTCTGTTACCTTTCCTTTCCTCCCACATTCTATCATACCATAGCTAATCCTGTACTGTACCTTGCCTTACTGTACTGCAAATAAAAAAGTGCTGGGTGTTTATCTTTTGCAGCGAAATCAGGAATACAGAATAAAGTATGAGAAATACCTGCAGGGGCTTCCTGAAGAGGAGCGCCGAAAACTGGAAGAGGAGGAAAATGATAAGAAGAAGAAACAGCCGCCAAATTCCAGTGCTTCACCTCAGGTAACTTAACGCATCACAATTTTCAGGTGAAGCCGTTGCGGTATTGAGATACTGTCGGTGTACTCATTTTGTAAGTGATTTAGAATGGTGGGTGTTATTCGAGCAGACATCTGAAAACATACTTTCATACATTGCTGAGGAAGGACTTGACCGGTCGTGGCTGGTACTCTGGATGCTCCAGGCAGTACTTCTCAATAGCCATCTGAACATAACAACAACCAAGATTGAGATTTGATCTCTAATCCTCTCAGTTGATTGTGTAGGTGGCATTTAATTATCTTTTATGTTCAAAGACCTGTTCTACTTAATAGCACTTGTGTTCCATTTTTTCTTCTTTTCTATTGTCCTTTGCTCCTTTAGGTTCCTTTATCTAGTAAGACTATTTCTTTTTCAACGTATATGGGTTATATTATATAGTAATTTTCTATTGATACACAACAGTCAAAGTACTTCCATTCTGCTACTCTCCTAAATGTAATTACTGGCCAGTATAACCACTACACCGATGTGTTCCCTTTTTGAGAGTACTTTGTGTGCCAATGAAAAAGTCTTAAGATGGTAAGCTGCCAAGCTTCTATCTCAATTTATGGCAGATATAATGATTATTAGCAGAAATGTATGAGTGAAAGGCCGTCATGTGGTCCTTTTATTGGGTGTACTGTTTCTTCTGTTTAGTTAATGTTTCATGGCTTTTATTAAATCATTCTGATTTGTAGCATTTGATGACAGTTTGCTGTTTTTTAATGACACCATTTCCAGTTATGCGATATACTCTTGGTTTTGGCGTTTGAGTCATGCTGTTGATATGCTTAGTATTCCATCACATTTAATTGTAAAAATAATTGTTCTGTGAATTTAGAATTCTGTTGCGGTTGAACGACCGCAGAAACCGGTCGCAGCCGTCTTCTTATTCATAAATGACAAGAAGGAGGATTATCGAAAGAAATTTCCTCAGATGGATGACAATGAACTGCAGAGACTTCTAGTCAAAGAATACAATTGCCTAAATGAAAAAGACAAGGTGCCACGTTGCATTCTCTTGATTTGATTCTGTGATATTGCATTATATTGTAAATTGCATTGCATTATTTTGCATGACAATTATTTTTAATCTAGTTCTGTGTTTATAATGTTCTGTTTGGTATTGTTTGACATTGTAATCGGCTGCAATTTTTTATTATTTCAAGAGAAAAAGTACTCTGCATGACCTCTGTGGGCAATATTCTTTTATTTATCGGGCATTATTTGCTGTATGATTTTCACTGCGGTCAAATCACTTTTTTGTGTACTTGAGTAGCTTATTTCGTAATTAATATAATTCGAACATCACCATTAAAAATGGTAGTTTGACACCATAGTTTTGAACGTGACTATTCACACAGAAGCAGAATACAGTTATAATAGAAGGGAAAGTGAGCTTATTTCTTTAAACTGAATGTCAGAAAATGGTTGTTTATTCTTGCAGGTTAAATACAAGAAGTTGGAAGAACAGGAAAAGAAAAAGATTGCACAGTATGTTGTTTTCATTGGATTGTAAGAATTGTAGAAGGAATTAGTTAGGTTATAAACTGCGACAGTTATAGATGTTATGGAACCAAAGCTATGAATGAAATTGTGCTGTTCAAGATTGAAATAGATTCTGCTGTATGGTAGATTTAAAGTGAAATAGAGAAAGTTTTAAAAGTTGGCTATAGAATCAAAAAGTAAGCTAATCATATGATGAGGTTGTTATTTGAAATGGTCTAAGTTGTAAATGAAAAACTGGAAGTTATGTAAAATAATCTGGTTTATAAAATAGACAAGTAGACTAAAATGGGCAAGGTTAGTTAAGTTCAAGGTCATGGAGCTTTCTTTTCCAATTATATCAATGACAGAACTCCTTTAGTGCCTTACCATATCTTATTTGGAGTGGTAAGGCGTGTTTACACCGATTCAACTCGGCTGTGTTACTGTTTAGCTGGGGTTGGGTCGGGAGTGCTCCTGAGTAGATGTTCTTGAAGGAGCGCTATGTAAATCTTCCAAATGAATATGTACTGTATTTGGATTCCTTACCATACCTCATTTGTACCATGATCTGATTTCATGTTTTTAGGGAAACAGTGCCGCCACCTGCTGCCTCCAGCAAAAAGGTGAAGAGAGCTAAATTTCCTGGAGAACCACCAAAGCCTCCACAGTAAGCAGCACATTTCTCAGCAACTTAACATCATCTTCATTATCGTCAGCTTTATTATCATCATCATTGCTACTTATAAATTTTGTCGTTACTTCTTTGTCAGCGTAAGCATCATCATCGTATACAATGTCATCATTGCTCCAGTTATTTGAAAGTTTGTGCCTGAGCACTTGGGTGCAATAAAACTCAAGTTATTGTATGTGGTTGTTTTACCTGATGCAGGCTTGATCAGACTTTGATTATAACTCACTGATATATTTTTATTAGTCATATTTTATAATCTTCATTATTATTGCAATTGGAAATAATGGGATTATGTTTTCGCAAATAATGATATCTAGTAATAATAATAATAATAATTACAATAATATAATTTTGATAAATGATTTATTTTTTTAATTTCAAAGCTTGTGTGCTTTTGTGACATAGTTCCGGTTACCAGTTGTTTTCCAAGGAGCTTCTGACTCAGTTGAAGGACGTCAAGGCGAACGAGCGACTCCAGGAGATTGGGAAACGTTGGCTGGGTATGTCCGAGGACGAGAAACGACAGCACAACAAACGCAAGGACGTCATGTGGACTCAGTATCGCAAAGACCTCGAAAAGTTTAAAAAGGTGTGTGTCTGTGAATGACTTGTGATGTGCCATTATCTTCATGAATAAGTTTTCAGTAAATGGTTGTTTGGGTGAAATGTCATAATAAAAAATGTAATCTGTTGCAGAAGTCCTTTTTAAAATCTTATTGGCCAGAGAAAACCAGAAATCAGGGTATATTGTGTGTTTTTTTGTACTTATGTATGTATTTCATTGTGCAGTGTATAATATACTGAGTATAAGTAGGTAAATCAAATTAAAGTAATGAAATTTGAATTCAGAATCTGGTATTGATGCTGTGGAATGAATTAACAATTTTAAGTTGGAATCTAAGACTACTGGGTTATCAATTTTTGAATTTTAGGGCTTATCACCAAAAGATCGTAAAAAATATGAAGAATTGAATAAACCAGCAAAGAAAAAACAGAAGGCAAAGAAAGTGGTATGATTTTTTAATTTCCATTTCCCTCATTCAGAATATTTTATAGCATTTTTAAAGATTCTTGCGCTATTCTTGCTACTTGCCAGTCAAAACTTACCTTCATGGCTGTATTACCTTGCAATGTGTTAACGTTTCTTGCCTTACATTCACCATGTGCTACCTTTTATGCAATTTTTCTTTGACTTCCTGTCTTACCATACCTTACCCTACCATAAATCATTTTGTGAATTATTACTACAGCTGGTTGAGGAGGAAAATGAGAGTTCATCAGCGGAGGAGGAAGAGGATGGTGAGGAGAATGGCGATGCTAGTTCTGCAACCACAGCAGCCGACTCCTCAGAGTCGGAGGAAGAGGGTGGTGAAGATGCTGACGGTACGAGCTCAAGCAATTCAGAGACAGGAGATGAGGCTGAGGGTTCGGAAGATGGCGAAGATGAAGAGGTCGCACCAAAGCAGCTCAATGAAATTAGCAACACTCAAACTCAGGTGAGCTGTATGGATGAATAGTCGATAGGGCCCCATGGATTATGCAAAAGAAATTCGTAAAATATGCATAATCGCATGACCCACTGATCCTAGTCATCAACAATTACGCCGTCTGGTCGATAAACTATAGCCCTTATAGGCTAATAATAGTCTGGACAGCCAATTATAGTTGACACTGACTGAAATTTCCTAACTTTATGCAATGATTGAAAACTTAACATTAAAAACTTTATGCACAAACCGCCAATTTATGCGAAATTATGCGAAATCGCATAAACCACAGGGCCCTAATGGTCGATATGAATTGGGTGGGTGAATGTGAGTTATATGGATGGATGGTCGATATAAATTGGGTGGGTGAATGAGTGAATAGGCGACTGACTCACAGACATCTATAATTATGTAGATGTTGCTGTCTGTAATGTAGTTATTTAAAGTTTTTACAATAAATTATTATAAGTAAATTTGTGTCAGATGTGGTGTCGCACTGAAATGTGAATCTATGGTGCAGATAGTCGGCCACCTGGATAAGATGCAGTTAGATATCCAAGTGCTTGAAGCCAAGTAGATTACTGTATGCAGCTGCTCTTTGTAGGAAAGTAGTGAATCTTTGAGCTACCAAGACAGACAGTCAATTCCATTCCTTGTGGGCAGAGGCATTAAATGCATCCCATAACTGTACTGCCTCATCTACAAGACCGTACTAGATGATTACAGGGAATGAAGAGGGATATATAAAGAAGAAGTTAGTAGTCATTGAGGTTAGGATGCAGAAGGTGTGATGGTGTGCTCTGTAGGGCAAACAGCTCATTCAAATTTGAATCTGAACTCAACAGGAAATATTCAACTAGTTGAATATTTATGTATATTTCATTTTCATCGTACACTTCAACACAGATAGTGTACTTAAAGCGACTGGGAACCAATGCAGCTGGTCATTAAAGTGTTGAGGAACACTTATTTAGATCACTTAGGTATCTGTAAAAGTAAAAAATTTACAAGTCAGTTTAAGGTGCTATATAAATGTTTTGATAATAATGTTGAAATAATTCAATAGCATACAAGTATGATTATTGGTCGTAGTTGTAGTAATGGTAATAATAGTAGTAATAATATAAAATATTTAAAATACTTTCAGGGTAAATCTGGTCGTCTGCTGACGAAAGATGTTTACGAAGACAGCAGCAATGATAATTCATCTGATGAATCTGAATCCGAATCCAGTTCCAGTGAATCCGCTGCCTAGCGATGCACAGAGACTGCATTCACTGGTGGCGTCCGATTCTTTTACTGGCTTACTTGAACTGAAGTTTGTTTATTATTAACTGTTCCAAAATGGTGAAGTTGGATATTTTTAGAATAAAATAGAACGAAAACAGGATGCAATGTTTCTTATGCAGTTTATTTTGTTGGTTGACAATTTATTTGTTTTATTTGGACGGAGTGCTTCATAAATGAAAAAGGTACGGAATAAGGAAGTTGTCCAGTTATTGAATTGCTTTTGTTTTTGCGCTCTTCATCAGGTTGGGAGCCACACCTCACAATTTCCAGGGTCATGTGACCAACACTAATAGATTAAAGCTGCCCTACTCTACAACTGTTGCAATGTGCTTTCATAGCAGAAGCTATGGGAGCTTGTGATTTTAAAGTTGCTATGGGTGGTTGGCTGTATTCATGCCTTCATGATGTACGTTATTACTCTGCCATGGATTGCAAAAGGCATACCCAAAAGGACAAAATTCTTGCTGTGTTTGAAAGATTTGAGATGAAACAAACTATAATTTTAACCGAAGAAAAAGCAGAATCACATGGATACATTTTTAAATAGCTACAAATATGTTTTTGTAAAAAATGTGTGTAGCTTAGGCACCTTTGTTCCAAATGGATGGATGAATGTTGACCTAAAACTTGCATATTTGCATAGAGAGGAGAAACAAAAACTTGTCTACTCGTTGCTATCTTGTTGGTTGACTCTGTCCAAACAGCTTCTGGGGTCACATAATTAAGTCATACATAATCTCGGGTATCATCTTTGATATGAGCATGCTACCCGTATATCAAGCACTGAATTTTCATTCAGGTGTTACATCAAGCCAGAACAGAAAGCAGATTTCCAAACTCGGCTGAAAATGTCAGTGGTCGATAATGCCACATGTTTTGTCAGGAAAGCCATTAATTAGCCATCATGGTACTGAAGAAATGCCAAGGTTTGTTCGTGGAGCTTTACTTAGAATGGGACTCATGCTGCAATACACAAAGACATATAATCTTTTGGACTGCCTTAACTGACTGAAGAAGAAGAGACCTGAGGCAGCCATGGGTATTAAGTGTTGGAGACTTCATTTTCTTAGCTTTAGCACGAGAGTGGACAGACTGAACCAAATAAAAAGATCAAGTAATCAATTTAAAACATCCAAGTGATCAAATGAACACAACAGCCGAGCGAATTATATTACAATTCAAATCAATTGATAAATCATTCTCCAGGTCAAATATCAGTTAGTAAGTAAGTAGGTCATTAAATTATTCAGAGGTTCATAAAGCAATTTGTAGGATCCAAATGTCAGTGAGTGAACGAGTCCACCAATCAGCTGATTGATGGATCAATCATAGATTGGTAAGTAAGTGAGAAATGGTTCAAGTGAGTCATTAAATGCTTCTGTCTTGCAGTGTGCTCAAGTTTAACACCACCCCTCTGGCCCTCCCCTATACACAACAAAATCACTTCTTCGCCTTCAAAACGTTCAGAAAACCAGGCTTTTTTGGTGAATGCTTGGGTGATGTAACCATAGTGATCTGTGCAGGTTCAGCTGTCTCCTTGGATACTTTTTGGTAGGCGACATAAGTCTGTTGCTTTCGGAGTCTGGATGTTTCCAGGTTGCGAAGGAAGACTGGATTTTCCGGGGGTGTCCTTTTCGTTTGCACCAAGGATCTTTGGTTGAACGTCGAGGACCTTAGCGAGGAGGTTGTCGATGTAGTTCTCAAGGTCGTGGATGTGAGCCTCTTTCTCACGAAGCTGCCTTTGCTGGTCAAGAACTATCTGAATCAGGTCCTGTCAGAAGACGGAAATGTAATCAATTGCTACTTTTCATGTGGCAAATATTAATCAATCCTCATCAAGAAAATGTTTTGTTGATAGCATTTATTACCCAGTATGTTTTCAGGCATTTCAAGTAAATGGGGACAGCCAATCGATGTCGAACATCCCAAATATCATGGGGACATTACCATGGGTGTTTCCAACCTCAGCCCAAATATGAGAGTGGGAGACAACTTCATGTGTCAGCCCCACAAGGTTGACTCGGCCTTCCACTCTCCAGGGGCAATGGTAAACTAAAAAAAATAGGACAGATGGGGGTGCCTTGCAGTAAAATTTAAACCTATAATATTACTGTGTATTTGTCAGCTTGAATTAATAAACGAATACTTTAATTATTTTTTTACCCGAGGTATCAAGGATCCCTCAAGTGGCAAAAAATGTCTTGAGACTGTTATTATTATAATTATTTGGCTAATCTGCTGAAAAATATTGTAAGGGCATGGATCTTTCCATCCTACATGTTTGGGAAATATGTTCCTATGTCTATTTTAACTGGGGTCAATGTGCCTATGCACAATGCATAAAGAAGAACCTCCAGACAACATACATCTCTGCTGTGGTGGCAGTATTGCTTCAGAACTTCCTGCGGAAGAAGCAGCGTCGGAGAAGATGGAGTCAAAGTTTCAGTGTGTTCTGTCTCCTTAACTGTTTCCACTGTCTGCGACTTTGGCCAACCTCCAATCAACTCTGCTCTGTCTAAAGCACAAACACTCCATTATACCATTCAAAATGTTTAATCATCGAATAAACTCATGACTTGTCGATTTAACTTTTAAGAATTACCTGCTAAACTGTAGACTTATCTGTTAAATGCAAGACTTTGTTGACTACATTTTAGACTTATTTGTTAAACTTAATTCATATCTGTTAAACCTAAGACCCATTTGTTAACCTGAACACTTACTTATCTGAATGACTTATAAATCTCTTAAATGCAAGACTTATCTGTAAGACTTAGACTTATCTATTAAAATTATGACGTATCTGCTAAACTTACAACTCAACTTGAAACTTTAATGACAAGAGTGTACAAAAAGCGATTCGCAACAAAGCCGCTCATCGTTACAGTGTTAACATAAGACCATGTATGTGCAACTTCGCACTTTAAACAGCAAATAAAATGGAAAAGCAGAACATAGGAAATAAGCAAGGCAAAACAAGGAAACTGGTATGTAGGCACAAGTACATGCTGTAGTTAATCCAGTAATTAAATTAATTAGTTACTTAATGTTGATATAATTTAATCACTACATACAATCGATAAACACTTCAATTAGTTAATTAATCCTATGATAAAGCAGTTAATTTGTGAAATAATTATTTTAATAAACTGTTCTGCCTTGTAAAGCATAGTTTTTACATTCTTTGTAAATTTGTAAAAATTATTTAGTCATAACCTATTTCATTTGATTAAGTAAATCATTGGACAGAGCTCTAGACTTACTGTCAGGAGTATGTTTTGTCAGAGAATTGCCGAATGCAGGTTCTCTATGGTCAACTAGAGGCTGACTTAGGTTTGAGTTTGTCCGATCGACTGTAACATCCACTCCATCTGCACTTCCTCTGTTATCAAGAACTGGACTGAACAACTCCCTACCAAAGTCCATTGCAGAGTCCTGTGATGCGTGTTCTCTGCCTTTCAAGGATTCTTGTTTAGGGAAGGAAGAATCCAAATAGTTAGTTGACGATTCTGCAGTAAGATTCTCTGGTCTCATGTTTACAATTGCTGAACCATGATCTAAATTGGCTGGTTTGGAGAAGAGAATGACTGATTCTGATTTTAGATTTGAATCAACCAATTCTGGTAAGATTTTTATGGATTCTGCTTTAGAATGACTTGAGTCAGATGTTAAGTCAAATGTTTCAGACATAAGAATGGCAGATTCTGGTTTAGAAGAAGCAGAATTGTAGTCGAGAGCAAACGATTCTGGTATGGCCTTACTGGATTCTGATTTTAGACTAAAAGATTCTGACTTTAGATCATTATCTTCTGAGATTAGATGACTGGAGTCTGATAAAAGATCAACAGGTTGTTCTGATTCATGTGCTAAAGATTCTTGTCGTAGATCAGTGGATTTCAATCTTAGATCAGCTGAAGATTTCTTATGATCTTGTGATTCTGATCCAAAATTTATAGATTCTGATCTGGAAGCAAAGGAATTTAGTGAAGGACAGAGTGATTTCTCTGTGGGAGACAATGGCTCTGATGTAATAGCTGCATCAGTCAAAACATCCCTGTCGGCAACAACAGCTGTAATCCAAACATCAAAATTATTTTAAATTAACTTCAAAGGTTATAAATTTAACAGCATAACAACGTTGCATGAGTAAACAGACAAAATGCCATTTAATGGTTCTTTCATTTGTTACCTAATACATTCAGAGAATATCTGTCACACCCCTAAGAGATGTTACCCAGAAGTTCTCTGCACAAAGCCTCAGAAAGTGACAACAGTGTTAAGTGCCGATATAGGTCCATATTTCTATATGTTAAATTCTTCAAGGTTCACATTGCTTAACCTCTTCTATTCGAGACTTTTTTAACTTCTCATCTTCATTTTACACCTCTCTTAAAACTTTCCTTTTCAGCCACAATTAGGCCTGAAGCACCTCTGAATAGATATCTTGAAGGGACGCTATATCAAGTATTTTTGATTGATTGAATCTTTGAAGGCATTACTAGTAATGCAACTGAACAAATGCAACTGAATCCAGCTACTTACATGATGTAAATCTTGCAGTAAATGAAATTATGCAAAGAAAAAGATGAATTTAATTTCTGTAGTCCACAATTAGCCGTTATCTTCACATTGAAAAAAGCTAGTGCTCATAAAAACATGATTTACTCACTTAAATGCTTTTGTCGTTCAAATACCTCTTCCATGTCATTCCAATCTGATGTTGGAGGCATCTGATAAAAAATAATTTGATAAAACAGATATCACCAAATATGTCAATAACGCGACATGTCAATGGGTGAATAGTAAATATTAAAACAGACATAGCAGTTTATTAATCTCATTAATAGCTCTTTATTCGTGTGTGCAGTTATATGTGTGTCTATTTAAAATTAATCCAGTCAAAATGATGACGATAATGATGACATCATGACGATTAAGTTGACAATAATGTTGAAAAGCCATGAAGAAATGCAGAATGATAAGGATAATTATTATAATTAAAACTATAGAATGTACGATAATATAACCAAATGCACAACAGATATGCTAATTACAGTAGCGACCAAAGTGATCAAATAAATAAATGAAGAACAAGCATCTTTAAAATGCTGTTCAGTGCTATCTCAGGACCACAAAGCTCAACAATAGAGCATCCCACTTTTAGGCAAGACAATGTAGCTACTGATTTCAGATGACATTAAACCTTTAAAAATGGTAATGATAGATATGGCGACGAAGCCAATTATGTAGAATTATTAATGAACACATATTGCATAAATGAATATCATACCATTTCAATAGTTGTGCGAGTTGTTCCAATCTCCAAACTAATCTCATCCGGGCTTTCTGGATTCTCCTTGCCTCCGACAGCTGAATAAAATCCCTTCTGCACATCTTGGAGTTGATCCTTTTCCCCTAAGTCAAATGCTTTAATCTCTTCCACCACGGACGATTCCTCCGCATAGACTGAAGCCGCGGTATCACTGACTCCATGTTCTCTTTTATCTCGCAGCTCTGGCTTCAACTCATCTGATTCTCCAGTTTTCCACGACAAGATGCCTTCAGACAAGCCCTGCATGTTAGAAAACACAGAGTTTTTGTCAAGATCTTCAGAAAAAACGGCCATGTAATTTTGATCCAAAACTTTACCTTCACTGCAGGTGTCCAAGGCTCTTGACCCTTGTGAATCAGCCACAGATTCAAACATCGCTTTCGATGTTTTGTTGTCAGAAAAGACACCACCATCAGACATAAACTTAGAAGTTTCACCAACATGGAATTTGTCAACAAATTCGGTGGTACTCGTTTCAATTTCAAGTTCATCGTCTTTTAACAAGGCATCGAAAATATCCTGTCCACTCAAAATGTTTTTCCGATTTTCAATATTCTCTCTCACACTGTCATGATATGTCTCACCACTGTCACCAAATGAAATGTCTGAGGTTTCAGACACTACCGTTTTTGAAGAGAAAGCATCTGACATTGTAACAGTGGTTTCCGTTAACTTATCTACAGGCATTTTAGTCTCAGAATTCTTATACCAAGTCTGCAAGTCAGTCGAAGAACTTTCAGAAAATATGTCATAAGTTTCCTGTACAGCAGGGATTTCCTCAGTTTCAAACAGAGTTTCATCTGACACACTATCAAATGCTTTCTTATCCGAAGGAATGTCAACAAAGCTATCACAGGCTGCCTCCTCCTCAGGTGTAAGATCATCAGAAGGTATGTCACCTGCCTCCTCCTCAGGTGTAAGATCATCAGGATGTGTGTCACCTACTCCTATCCTGCCAAATGGAATGTCTCTGGTCATGTTCTCAGAGGATTCGTACACAGAAGGAATGTCAAAGAAATTATCTCCATGTTCTGATGGCAAATCTTTGGAGGTATTCAATGCACTGCTTTCTGGAACGAAACTCCACTCAGTGTCAGATGTTTCCTTCCAGAGGTCTCCCCTAACCAGTTTTTCTAGAACAGTATCCACTAAGCTGTCAGCCACATCACTTGCTAACAATGCAGTGTTGGTCGCAGTGTCAGCTTCTGTGTCAGATGAAATATCCAGCACAGGCAATATCCCACTTTCCAACACGTTGTCGAAAGCTCCTGCCAAATCATCAGTCAGTTTACTACCAGAAAATTCCTTTGACAGACTGTTAGTTTCTCCATCCTCATAAATGCCTTCAGAGCTGTCAGAAGACAGCTTAGGGGCAGACAACATACTGCCATACAATACTCCATCATGGGTTTCTATTAAATCGTCGTCAACTGTAATTTCAGATGTTGCATTTAACACTTCAGTTGGCAGCATAACTGCAGACAATATCCCACCCTGTGACAGGCTGTCAGAAGCTTCTGCCATACTGTCAGTCTGTTTACTTCCAGACAATGTACCGAACATATTGTCAGTGTCTTTGTCACCATGCACATCATCGAAGTTGTCAGACAACAAATTGTCAGAACTTTCTGCCAAATTGTCAGCCACAGAATTTGCATCATTTGTTCTATATGCCACAGCCTCATAATTTTCCACTGGTATGTCAAAGGGATTTTTAACCACACCCTGTGCATCGTCAACGATCGAATAAGAAACTACAGAGAGTATTTCTTCCTCCTCCTCATCCTTGCTTTTGCCTGAGCCTTCTTTGTCCACTGACAAAGTTTTTTCCATAACTATTTCCAATTTATCAAAATGCTGGAAGGACGCATCACTAGGTGGCAGATTATTTGGCGAGTTTTCTTCCATAAACGATTTCTGTTTTTCCTCATCAGTATCTGAGCTTTCAATATCATCTGTCTGCATTTCAGAGGCAGGGTCTTCAGAGGAAGCTGTCTCAAGCAACTCATTTGACATGCTGTGCAATCCTGGTTGAGCTGAGAAAGCATTCTCAAGTTCAGAAGCCACATCTTCATTTCGTTGTTCTGATTGATCAAGGAAGGAATCTTCAAATTCTAGAGTTGAATCTGTGACATTTGCCTCACCGCTTTCCATTTCTGGCTGGACAAAGAAGGCATCTTCATATTCTACAGCAATGGTGCTTATGTCCTCATTCTGTTGTTCACGTTGAGTAAGGAACGCATCTGCCTGGACATTCATTTCTTCATGCTGCTGCCCTGGCTGAGCTAAGAAGGCGTCTTCAATTTCCAACTGATTTGAAGCCATTATGTTTACTTCTTCACTTGGTGTTTCTAACCAAACTGAAGGCATGGGATTTATTTCCATGCTATGCTGTTCTAGTGGTGCAATAAAAGAGTCTTCAAATTCTAAATGAGTGGAGACCGTGGTATTGGCTTCATTTATCCTCTGCTGTCCTGGGTGAGCAAAGAAGGCATCGTCAAACTTTGACTGACTGAAAGACATGACCTCTGCTTCTTTGCCCTGGTCTTCTGGTCGAGTAATGAAGGCGTCTTCAAATCCTAATGGGTTTGGATCCATCTCAGTTGAGTAATCTTCCTTGTTATCTGGTTCTGATTGAGCGCTCACATATTCTGACTCATCCATTGCTAACATTATTTGATTTGAATCAGTTGTTTCACCTACAAGAAACAACGGATTCTCCATATCATGAACCTCAAAAACAGTTGCATCATAATTACGAGCCTCAGTGTGAATTTCCTCAGATTTCATTAAATACGCGGTAACAGTTTCAGTTTGGCTTTTCTTTGGAGTCGCTGCAACTACTGTAGCAGTTTCAGGGCTTTTTTCAGCACTGATTAATTCCATAGTAAAAGTAAGACTTTTTCTGGTCTCCATTACACCCACTGCAGAGTGGCTTTTCTCTGGACTTTGTTGTCCCACTGCTTCAGATTCATTATAATGTTCATCAGGACTTGAGAAACCCACTGAAGCAACATCAGTGTGGATTCTCTCATTCATCGAGTTGCTCCAAAATAAGCCATCATGTGGCTTATCAGTAGCATATTGTTCATAGCCATCATCAGCAAAGCTTTCAGACTCATTCTTCAAATCATGAATCACTAAAGGAGTCTCAGACATGATTGAAAAAACATCACCAATGGGTGCAGCCCATGCTGAACTATTCAGAATATTGCCATTATCATCATCAGTAATACAATCGGCATTTTCTGTAAATTTTGGAATGATTGCCTGACTCTCAATACCTACATTTTCCCAAATAGAGTTATCATCCAAGGATTTTGAGTCTACATCTTTGATGAATCTCTTCTCTGAGTCATCAACGCTTTCTGAAAAGTATATATCCTTGGCCAAATGATCAGAATCTTCAGTAAATCTCTCACGCTCTTCGTCTGCATATTTTTCCTTGTCCACAAGAATTCCAAACTTATCAGATGTGTGAAAGTCTTCTGCATTTGTTTCCTCTTCCAATCCATCATCCATTTCAGGATTGCTGTCGGTATCACCAGTATCTCCAGAAATAATTTCCCCAGGTTTATTTTCTAACACTCCTTCCATCAACCCACTCATGATCCATTTGTCTTCAGTCAACGCATTGCTGGAAAGCGGAGGCACAGATACGTTAGAGGAAATGTCTTCCTCAAATGCTCTATCACTGGAAAAATTATCCATAATGACAGCTGCCGGGTTTTCAACCTGAGGTTCAAAGTCCAACTGGTTGTTGTCTAATAATTCTTTGTCATCTCTAACATGTCTGAATGAAGTTTCTTCAGAAAATACATCTTTGTTTTCTGCATCAACTAATATTGCTTCCGTAACATCTACGAGTGGAGAAAGTTGAGAGAACATGTCCAACTCGTTGTTTTCCGAGATTTCTTCATCAGACAATCTATTCCTCAAATCTTCAACTGCAGTTTCTTGAGAGAAAATATCTGGTTTATTGGACTCTGTCAAATCTTCATCAAATAATATTTCTTTATCATTTTCTGCAGAGAAAATATCCAACCTGTCGTTTTCTGAGGTTTCTTTTTCAAATAATTTTTCTCTAACATTTTCAAATGCAGTGTTTTCAGTAATTTCTTCATCAAACGATTTGTTTATAACATCACTTGAAAGAGTCTCTTCAGAGACAACGTTTACCATGTCTCCAACAGTTTCCTCATCAGATTGTTTCCCTTTAACATCTTCAACAAAATTTCCTAAAGGTCGGTTGCTTTCCATCAGTTCATCAAACAACGATTTTTTGCTTTGATCATCAGATGGAGTAGTTTCATGAAAGGAAACTTCAAATTCGTTTACGAAAATTTCCCTTTCAATAGATTTTACTTCCACGTCTTCGACTGGAGTTTGTTTAGAGAAAATATCGAGCTGGTTGTTTTCTAGCTCTTCGTCATCAAATGATTTGTTTTTAACATCCTTGAATGAAGTATCTTCAGTTAAAATATTTAGCTGGTCGCTGTCTAGCACTTTATTATCAAGTGATTTGTACTTAACATCTTTGAATGGAACCACTTCAGAGAAAACATCCAGCATATTACTTTCCAGCACATCATTATCATCAAATGATTTTTTCTTAACATCTTCAAATCTAGTCGTTTCAGAGAAAATATCCAACATGCTACTTTCTAGCACTTTTTCATCAAATGATTCATTCCTAACAGTTTTGAATGGAGTTTCCACAGAGAAAATATACATTTGGTTGCTTTCCAGTGCTTCAATATCAAATGATTTGTTTTTAACATCTTTAACAGGAGTTTCTTCAGACAAATGATCCAACTGGTTGCTATCTAGAAATTCATTATCAAATAATTTGCTTTGAACATCTTTGAATGGAGTTTCTTCAGATAAAATATTCAGATGCTTGCCTTCTAGCCCCTCTTCATCAAATGACTGGTTTTTAACATCTTTGAAAGGTTCTGCAGAGAAAATATCCAGATTGTTACTTACTAGCACTTCTTCATCAGGTGATTTATTCTTAACATCTTTCAGTCGAGTCTCTACAGAGAAAATATTCAGCTGGTTGCTTTCTGGAGTTTCATTATCAAACGACCTTTCCCTAAAATCTTCAAAAGGAGTTTCTTCAGAGAAAATATGTGACCGATTGCGTTCTGGCACTTCTTCATCAAATGCATTGCCTTTAACATTTTCAGTAGCAGTTTCTTCAGAGAATATATCTGGCATGCTGCTTTCTAGCATCTCTTCATCAAATGACTTATTCCCAACATCTTTGAATGATGTTTCTTCAGAGAAAATATCTGAATTGCTGCTTTTTAGCATTTCTTCTGAAGGCTTGTTTTTGACTTCTTCAAAAGAAATTTCTCTAACTTCAAATGGAGTTCCTTCAGCAGATTCAATCAGCAGGATACTTTCTAGAGTTTTATCCTGAGTTACTGTCATTTCTGAAATCACAGTCTCTTGCAGTAAGGCATCCACCAAGATTTCTCTGTCTGTACCATCCTTTACATCTAATACGGCTTTAGCATACATACCTGGCAGATGTTCATCTATTGCTTCTGCTTGCATGACAGATGTTTCTACATTAAACACGTCATATTTAAATGGATTGTCTTCAACAGATTCAGCCACTCTCATCACTTTGTCGGCAAAAATGTCAACTGAATTTCCTTCTAATATTTCCTTGTTAATGGAATCTGTTTTGGGCCAAATGTCTTCAATTGCTCTAGGCATAGCCACTTCTGCACTTGAAAACATCTCAATGGTATGACCGTCTGACATTTCTTCACCAAATAAGTCAACTCTGCTTGTGTGTTTTTCAAAAGGTCCTTGTACATCAACAGCTTCACGTGAAAACAAGCCTACTGCTTGATTATTTGGCATTTCGTCCATATGCAATTTGTTCCACATTTGATTTGCCATTGCTTCAGAGGCATCGACAGGCTCCTTTATGAAAATAATCTCCTCTCTAACAAATGGCAAATCATCCACACTATCAACGCCACTGAATTTTTCAGAAGTTTTATCAACAATATTTCCAAGTGATTCATGTCCAGAAAGAGGCTCATGTGCATCCAACAATGTTACAGACTTGTTACCCACAACTTGGTAATCAAAGTCATCTGATTCAAAAGTTTTTGAGTTGTCATAAGAATTTTCAGCAAATGTCCTGAAAGTATTTTCAGAAGCTTTGGCAGACATTCTTAAGTCCTTATCAGAAGTTTCATCATTAACGTCAGCATGTAACTCAATTGCAGAAAATTGCTTAGTGGTTCCCCATGGGTTGTCAACCACAGAGACTGCAGTGGATTTGCCGACCAGTTCATCATCACTATCATCATCTTCATCATCAACAGCAACGGAGACGTCCCACGGAAGATTCTGTACAACTTTGTCCACTTCTTGATTTCTGCTGTTGCTGGCATCAGACACATCTTCAATCGCCCTTTCCACATCCAAAATTTCCTCCCAAATCGAACTCCTTATCAGACTCTTTTTATCTGAGTTTGTAACAATCACTGGACTTTTTGGTACAACACTTTCATCAGATAGAAAGTCAAAAGCTGAAACTACCTGATGAAAATCACCAGATGCTGCAGTTACAGACTTCTGCATTGGATTCTTTTCTAAGAAACTGACTTCAGAATCTTTAAATTCTGCCATTCCAAAAGCATCAATTTCAACATCTGCTTTCCTGGTCACACCTTGAACACCACTTGCCATCATATAGTTCATGGAATTTACCTTATCTTGCGATGTTGTGCGATCTACTCCTGATAAATCCTGATATTCGAAAGCCAAGCCATCCATATCGGCTGCAAAAACGTCTGCAGATTTTGCGTCAACGTCAGAGGATTCACCTTCAGCCTCTTTTGAATTTAACGCTTCTCGAAATCTGACTAGATAGGACTTGTTGGTCTCCAAGCTAAGAACATTCTCCTCTGTCTTTCCAAACCACAAATCATCATCAACGATTCCTCTTTCCGTAGCAGCACCAACAACTGTAATTTCTCGCTGACCAAGCATATGATCTTTGTTGTCGACCCATGGCACATAATTACTTTTTTCAATTCCTTGTTTTAGTCCCTCATTCAGCACTTGATCAAAATGAATTCCCACATTCCCCTCCATTTCTTCAGCCTTGCTTAAACTTCCAACAGAAACTTCCTTGTCCACTCCACCATAACCCTCTGAATCTCGACCACAATCCGAACCTTCATCTCCATCTTCATCACCAAAACTTTGCCCCTTTCCAATCACTTCTCCAGGAACCACATATCCCAAAGCGATGATGTTGTTATCAGATGATCTATTGCTCTGGTGTGTCATGTCAGCTGTGACGTCATCACCGTCTACGAACCCAGCCTCCTCTTCTTCTTCATCGCCATACGGAAGTTTAACATCACCGATGAATCCAAGACCAACAGCTGCATTTTCACCACCGTACAACAACATATTCAGTTGGTCAAGCCCAGCAGACTGTTTCGCTCTCTCATCATCTGTGCCTCCCTTGACTTCTGCCTCCGAACCAAAGCGTCCGTTCTCTTCATCAGATGCTAGATCCTCTTCATTCGACATTTTGTGGCCCAATGTCACTTGTGGCCCAATGTCACAATAGTCACTTGGTGGTGGTGGTGGTGGTGATCTCTTGTAAGCTAGATGCCAGTTAGTGGTCTCATCGCCTGATAAAGTCTCCGTCTGTTCTAGTAATCGAGGAAGATGGTCAACATGAACCTGAAATGAGAAATGACTTCTGGCGCTTCAAGCGAAACACACAAAACGCAATTGGATACGTTTTGAGTATGAATTCATAAACACAATGAATTAACCACAGCTTTTATCATCACCACATAAACATCATTTCAAAGACGATGATGATAGACTGTGGACCATCAGATGCCAATTCAGTTTCATGCAGAAGGAATTGCACTTAGATCATCCCAAGAAAATCTAGGTATTTTGTATTTAAAATAGATTGCTGTAGTTTGAGGTGGAGCAGAATTAGGCTCTGATATAGTCAACCCTTGTGCACAATGACTTTGTATGTGAATAAGGGTAGCGGCCTGCATTGTGCGATTAGAGAGAACTTCTGGGCCCCTAGGCAGAGCATACACGGAAGTGGGTGTGCTCTATAAATGACAAGTATGATAATATTCAGATACTTCAATTTCCTATTTAAGTGTCCATGATACTATATTTAAAAAAGGCATAGTCACAACATTAATATAACTGATTATAATAGTTTTCATAAGTTGATTAAGGGGCCAGTCAAGGTCTCTAAAAATTGCGGTGACCTTAGGCATTTGCCCCACTGCTAATGGTTTGTACAACCTTTGTAGCCCCAATATTGTATCATTGTTTCTGGGTGACATGGACAAGAAAGTTGACACAAGTGGGCCTTGAGATTGGACCAAAACGACATTAATGCAAGCTGAAGCTGAGAAATCAGTGACGATACTGTACAAAAAGAACAAACCACATATCTCTCAAATTATAGTCTTCTTCCCCAGCCAATCAATATGAAACTGAGGAGGGGAAGCAGAAAACATCATTGACATTGATGATAAGAACGATAACCATTTTAGGAAAAATGATTATAATCATCATATAAAGGAGACAATGATGATGAAAATGTATTATGATGATGGTGGTGATAAATGATGACAATGATAGAATAGAGAACACGATGATAATAAAATAAATAGTAACGTTGCTCCCCATGTTGTGCAATCCTACCACATTCAGTTTGACCTCAGATAAAAAAATAAAAATACAACAGCTAATATAAATAGTAAATAAAGCAACTTAACACTATAATGACAAACTGTCTGTGAGCATAACCAAACCCACCCACTTGTCCCGAGTGCACACGACATGACTCAGATTGATATACTGGTGAGAACCGAACACCTGGAGATAATTGCATAGGTAAACCCCTTAAAGACAGCAACATTAAAGCACAGTTTTACACAGAGCCGTGTATGGGTTTTGGCATTGAAGGCCATGCTGCAAAACAGAGGATATAATTTGTGTAGGCTTTCGACCATCACAGCTGCATTTTCAGACAGTCTACAGCTATTTCTCATTTACATAAATGTGAGTTTATCTTGCAATTAAGTTTACTGATTAGCACTGGTTGAATAAATCATTGATCGATTGACTAGTTCACTTAATCATTGATTGATTATTATCTGCAGGTTGATTGCTATAAATTATTACCTCAATGACTGATTGATAAATTAGTTTACTAGTGGACCGACCGATTGGAGTACAAAATAACAAGATTGGAGTACAAAATAACACGTTATACTCAGTTAACTGACCGCTTTATAGACTGACTTAACATTCAGTCAGTCAGTGAGTCAGTCAGTGAGTACATCAGCGAGTGAGTCAGTCAGTCAGTGAGTCATTAAGTGAGTAAGTCAGCGAGTGAGTCAGTGAGTGAGTCAGTGAGTGAGTCAGTCAATGAGTCAGTCTGTGAGTCAGTGAGTCAGTCAAGGGGCTGATCAACTGAAAAAATACATTTTATTAAGGATTACAATACAGTACATTACATAAATGAATAAAATACAAATAGGACGGTATTTAAATTTGCCCCCTCCCTCCGCAGCCCAGAAGTGAATACACAACAAAGCACTAATGATAGTAAGCAACAGAGCATTAGGGACAGGCACAAATTCCCTAAACAGTAATCCCTCTGGGAAGTACGAACCCTACACTTACTGTGTCGCAAGCCAAGTACCATAGCCACCAAATCTAACCCACGCGTCATTCTTTTACAACCAAGTCCATTTCTGTCCCTATACGTATTTCCACGTGTAGGAATAGACAAAGGCGGCGATCTTGTTTGACAGATGGGGACACCCAATAAGAGGGCCAAAAAAATGTCAGGGGGGGGAACAAACGCATAACGTGTCCCCTCTCTGTAAAAGGTGGGGGACTTGTCCCCTAGACCCCTCCTCCCGGATCGCCGCCCTTGCCTATTGACAATCATTTACCTGTTTTGTGTCTTGCACAGTCGGTGTTGCATCAACAGTCGTGACAACGTCATCTGATTCCTTGACCTGTGGGCAACTGTCGCAACTCGATGACGCCTGTGACTCTGACGTCGTCGAGACTCTACGCGACTCAAAGCCACTGGAAGACTCTGAAGGCGGCTGAACAAAACAAGAAAAAACCTGAGAATCACTCGATCATGACAATTGTAATTACAACAATTTCTATAGCATCGTCAGTAATAAGACGTTTCTTGGAGGCTTCACACAAATATGGTCAACTGTCAGCTTAGAGCTACCTGGCAAGTAAAGTAAAAGCAATTGAGTAAGGTAAGCAAACGTTAGGTAAGTATATTATGGAAATAAGCAGGTCAAGCCAATTAAGGCAAGGCAAAGTAGGTTATTTGAGATGGTTTATAAAGGTAATTGAGGTCTGATAAGACAATGAGAACAGGTAAGATAGGTATTACATTTTATAATTAGATAAAGGTAAGTGAGTTAATCTAATCTAATAAATAATATAGCATCATCATCTTAATGCACAAGACATTAGTCAGTGGTTGACGAGGTAATGCTCCAAAGTTCCATGTGGCACATTGGGTATGGGGTATTCATTTCTTGCTCTTTGTGCCTTGAGCTGGATATGGAAACAATGCATTGCAGGACCTACAGCTGGCTTCCACACTTTTTACACTGTAACAAAATTCTACTGCTTGGTGACACAGACCAGTAGGTGCAATCAACCTGTCCAGTATTTCCCAGGAGTTAACTCAGCAGGCCTGAACTGGCAATCATTGAATTATAGACCAGGCAAGCTACAGAACTGACCACCATGCTGCACCTCAAGATAGGTAACTTAGGTTAATAAAAATGATCTACCCGAGAGCTAAAGTACAACAAGGTACATACATGTATGCTCTGACGAAAATAGGCAAGATAATATGAAATGTCTCAAGGCAAAATAAATGGAAGCTAGTTAGCTACAAAAAGCTACCAAAAGGGAAAAGAGTTAAACCGAGGTAAGTTGAGCTAAGTAAGGTAGCTTAAGCTTACTCAATGTGACACAAGAAAAACTGGGTATGGTAAATTCAGATAAACTGAGTTTAAATAAGGTCAGATAAGACAAAGTATACAGAGGCCTTATCAAGTTTATGAAGGTACACTGAGGTCATAATCGGACTGGGTAAGATAATCAAAAGCAAGGTATGAAAGGGTCATAGTAAGAGAATGAAAGCACAACTTAAGTGTTAGGTAAGGTGAAGATTTTACCCGAGCATCAGCAGAAAATGCATCTGCTAACACTCTATTTTACTGAGGCTGCGTCCACAAGTCAGCATTAAAGACTGTTCTACTCTTCTTCTATTCGACATAAAAAGCGTCTACAGCAGGAGAGGAGTACATAATTACAATACCTGACTGAGAACAGACGACAGCAAAAAAACATAGAATCAGGTCCACGATGAGTCATAGATGCACAGCGCATGCATCACGTAATAACACATCAGCCAACATTGTTTAAAACATAAGGCAGACGTACGACGCTGGCCAGATGGGATGCACGCAGCCTACGCCAATAACAAACAAGCCTTATCTTTTTCAACCGCCCACCTCACAAAGTCCTCTCCTTCACTGACTCCAAACAGTCGCATTATACACCCCATTTTTTAAATCATCCGTCAGTTCACCCTCCTCGGGAAATTTCTTACAATAGCTTTCTCAGACTAGGCAGTTAAAACAGACAGGGGAGGACATAAGCAAAACTATAACTTCCCTCCCCCACCACAACCGCAAGTAATGAGTATGGATTGTTGGTAGCTTCATAAGCTAAGCCTCCGCATAAGGGATAAAGCAACCCTGCCAGCATGCCCACATGAAATCCGTATAGGACCCATACAAATATGGGTCCTATAAGGGTTCCATAAGGGGCTCACGTAGACCTCATATTGGTTCCATTGAAGGCTCACGAAAATGCCGGTTGGGGAGGAGGAGCCGTCTAAAGCAAACCGAAATTGACAGCATTGGGTAGGAAATCTTAGCAACTTTATTTTCTTGGCCTTGGCATTCACTGTCAGCTGGCAACATGATTAGTTAATCAATTAGACAAATAGCTAATTATTTCTAATCGATTAGCAATTTAACTAATCGTACCATGGCTGCTGTCAATGCATTCATTTTTATTGCAAAGTCTCTGAGGGGCAAGAGGGAAACAGAAATAGTTAAATCTTGGCTTTACAGAAATAATGCAAGATAATAAAATCTGTGACACGTTCCAGTGAAACTGCTTACCTGGGTAGTACCTCAATCCTACAGACTACAGTTAATCTCTATCTGAGGATGAAGTACCTACCTATGAGGAAGAGTATTAGTAATTGTCCTGCGCTGGTCTAAAGCATTCCCTGCCTGTGCCTTCTATACACGTCATCGGACTATCCCCGTAGACGAGCGGACTAAGGCCTCAGATAGGCAGCTGCAATATAGGCCTCTGCCACGCTCTTGAATTAAGTCTGCTGATGCCAGAGACTAGTGTGGCTAGAGCTCTCAAAGGAAGCGACCAGTCTGATATATATGGATACTCAGTTAGTACCTTAATGGCATAAGCAGTCTGGAATGCATGTAAGCATCACAACTGAAACTACACATTACGTACGATGTTCAGAAACATTTGCTAGACCAAGCCTGTCATCCATGACATATTATGTTAACTGTTGTAGGCCTGTTATGATGACAGGATATCATATCTCAATAAATAAATACATGCTATTGTCTATATCTCTGTATCTACAGAGTTCAAGTGCAAAAACGATGTAAACCAAGCTTATTGAACTTACTGCTATCTGCTTTTGGGTCACAACCTGACTTTCCAAAGTCTTCATACAACTCGTCAAGCCTTTCTAAGTTCATAGATTTTAAAATCATACCTACTAGCAACTTCTGTTATGAAAGTACTAGGCGAAAACAGTCAAATAGCTGTTTGAGGGTAACCCTCTTCATTACTAGACAGTTAAGGTTTGTGAGTATTTGATCTACCTTAGCGTCTGCACTTTCCAAACATTACCTTCAGCAGAAAATATTAAAATGCTTCCTAACATCAAAACACTAATGTGGTTAGCATGTCTAGCAGTCACTTAACATCAATGCTGTTTCCATTGTCATGTAGTAATGGTTTTTAGACATTTCTCACAAATGTGCTATGTATAAAAGCCCACATACATACATATTGCATATGTACATACATGTTGTACATACATACACACACACTAGGCACACTTTAATTATCAGACCACTTCCTATGTTGCACCACAATGCATATAAGGACAAATTACTCACTCATAACAGACCTCACACACAGTAAAATGTTCACACCAGTATGCCAACGATGCCCTGCAATATAGAAAGTGGCTGATAGTGGCTCACTCAAACACAATAAAGACACTGTGATTCCCAGCCTGCATCGACAACAAGGTATGACGGAGCCGACAATATCCGAAGTATCTAGTCGCCGACCTCTTGCTATTACTCACGGGTCTCTGCCTCAAAGCTGAAAACACTGCTTTCGCAAATCATATCCCGATTCCTCGTCATCCACTCACCTCTAAGCACCATCAGTCTTAGTCATCTAAACCCCCACCTATCGATTATGTTTTGATTAAGTGCCTGTGAATAAGCAAGTTCCCATAACTTAACTTTCGGAGGCACAGTAGAAATTTGTAGATCACGATGACATGTATTTGAAAGATGCAATGTCCAGACATCCTTCAGGTACTGGGTCTGTGTAGACAGCCATTCATTGGCAGACAACCGTTTGGTCATGGAAGCCACTCAGAATCAATGGTTAACACCAATATAAAGACTGTTCAAGTCTTTCCATCTGCGTCTCGACAATTAATGACCCAAGTTCACTGTCTGAATAGGCATCAGAATTTCAGAATATGCAACAAAGCAATGTAGACAGCAGCGATAGAATTGAGAATAAGTTCCAGGGAGTTCTGGTTAGTTAGCTGTCAGCTATTCTGCCAAAAGACTTAATTGTCTGCAAGCATCCTAGCAACAACAACAGTGTCTCATCTGACCAGCCACTGCTTTGAGGAATTCACTCTGCCAGGTCTCGTGGAAGAAAATCGATGTCAAAACGGCTGAATTAACGATTTTCATTCCTGGCCTGTGCAGGTACTAGGCCTCTTGTGAGTTGGCGGGCGGACGGGCGGGAGGACTGGTGGTACGATGGGTGATCGTATAATTCACTACAACTGCTCTTGACAGAAGGGAATGATTAATTCGCTCCAAATGAAGCAATTGATTGCAAAGGTGCTGCTGATTGGGCTTGAATTGTGCTGATCGATAGTTAAATTGCGTGCAGTGCGAGAGTTTTCTAAAGTCACGGCATATGAGATGAAAAAGCATTCGAAAGGCACGGTAAGGCAGAACTGAAAAGGTAGACCTAATGCAATATTTGGGAGGATAAATAATACAAGGAAAGCAACAAATGACATGGTAAGTAAATAATGCATCGAAACTAGGAAAGGTAAAGGAAGAAACGTGATGCAAGGAAGTTATGATAAAGGAAAATTACAGCAAGGAGCATAAGGTATTAAAACATTATAAGTACAGCAAGATCAAACAAGGTAAGACAAAAAGTAAAAAAAACACACACAAAAGTAAATAGATGGTACTTACATTGGCGAAATCGTGCATCTGTCCAAATTCACCGGTTGTCGATTTCATTGACTGGAAATAAAAGCACTGACCTCATAACAACAACAACAACAACAAAGGGTCAGCAGAGACAACTCACAATGCAAACACCTGCTTGGTCTTCTACCTTATGTTGCCGATACGAAGTCTGGCCAATATGTCATACAATGCCTGCAAACACAGACAGGCACACACAGAGCACACAGACAGTACACAGACACATATACAAACACAGACACAGACACACACAGACACACACACACACAAGCAGCCGAGACAGATAGACAAAAACACACAAGTCACTGGGGCCAGACAGAACGTTTATACAGGTTAAAAATTTGATCAAGACTGTTCACTGTTCTTGTCAAACAATGAACACCTGAGCAGTTTACCTGTGATTTCAGCAGAAACGATGAGACATTCCATTCATTACTCATTCATTTAAAACAGACTCTATTATGTGCATCTACACAAACTGCATTCACCATGCACTCTCTATTCTTTTACACTGTGTTTCTCACAGCCAAATCTATATCTCCTGCTCCTCTCTCACTTTCTTTCTCTGACTCAGACTTTCTGTCACACTCTCCCCCCCCTTTATTGCCTCCTGCTGCTCTCCACCCTCTAGCACTTGCTCACCCTATCTCCCTCCGTTTTTGCTCGCTTGTTCTACCTTTTATCTGTTGCTGTCCCCCTCCACTCCCTCTATTTTCATCTATTCCATTTGATCTCTTATTCTGGGTGTCTCCTTCTTTGTATCTCTCACCATCTCTTTCATTACCTGTCTCTTTCTCTCCTCCCTCTTTGCTCCTTGCTCCTCTCCCATTCCCCCAACCCTCAGTGCCAACTCACTGCCTCCTCTCTCATATCCTCCAGTATTTTTTTCTGGAAAACACTCAACATAAATCGAGCACAACATTACACAATGATCACTTGTATAAAGTATACAAATCATATTTTCTTGGCTCATTGATGGGCCAAGACCGGGATGCTCCCAAGGGCCCTGGCCCCTGGAGAAGTAGCTCAAGCCCTGGAGCAATGATGTTTGAGGAAAAGCTTGCTAGTTCCTTACACTGCACAAATGGTGATGCGTAAATATACAGAGGCACAACTCGACTCAACCATCTATTGAAACAAGGAGAATGTCAATCATGACAGGGCCACTCAAGGGCACCACGGACCTTGAAATTTGGTCAACCACATAGCAAATACCTGAAGAGTTGCTGTAAGAGAGATCTGAAGCCTAGGTACATACACAGTTGGGCAGATAAGACGAATATCATCCACCTGCTCAGCAAAGGCTGGAGTGGTTAACCAATCAACCAACTCATTTTATTGATAAGCTCCAAATCGACACAATACAAAAATATAGAGTTAACAGTTAAATGTAAAAACAGAAAATAATCGGTGGAGGTTCAATGGGAAGAAATGAAGAAACCCCTAAGGGACCAATGAGGTCCCGCTATCGGGGCCCACCCTTTCTCACATGGAAACACAAGCAGCAATTGAGACTAGGTAGCACGAAAATAGCTTTATATCTTAACTAGTTAACTAAACTAGTTGGCAACTTGGCAGAGTTGTTGAAATGGCAATGCTTCAGAGAGTGGCTCATTATTGGTGATGCTAATAGTACGTAACCTTCCAGAGGAACAAAATTACATGTGCTCGTGAATAAGCTGGTGCCCTACGCTTGTCCTTTGAGTGGCACTTTAGAAGTTCAAGATTATGATCAGGACAATGATATGTGTATAAATAACCAAATGAAGAAACTTAACCTACAGGAAGTCCAAGCGTTGACTGCGAGAGAAAACTCATCTTCTGGAGTTGTTTGTTCTTAGAACGAAATGGAAGCTTAAACACTGACGATCTCTACAGATATAATTCCAAATCAAAAACAGCAAGGTAAGGTATGAGATAGAAAGGCAAAATCTAATATAAGGTATCATAAGGTATGTGAAGTATAGATATGGTAGAGCATGGCATTCCATACAATAAGCTACTTAAGGTAAGGTATGGCAATATACAGCACAATATAAAATTATAAGGTAAAGTGCCTTAACCTAACATGAGCTGCTGTAACATATTTTGACTGGATTGATCTGCTTAATTTAAAATAATTTGACCTAGTTTGACCTAATTAAGTCAAATTTAGCATGTCAATAAACTAACTGAGTAAAACTGAACTGTGTCAATTCAATCCGATATCCAGTAAATTTGCAAGTCATTATATCAGTTCAGTCATGATTTACACAGAATTAGGTCCTAATTCTGACAATAGATTCTATTGGCCAAGTCTTTAAGGACATATTTGGCAAATGCAAATCAAGAACTGTTCTTGACGAGTGAGTTTTTCCGGTTTCTGGACCTACTTTAGGGAATCTCTCATCCTGTCTTTCCACTCTGCTCAATCGCTTGTGTCATTTCATTCTCAAGTTAAAACTATTTCAACATCTTTTCTCACCATAGACTCTCTGTTTTACTAGAAGTAATCTTGTGGATAGTGACCTGATTACGGCTCGGGTTTGGTGTGCCATCGATTGATACCTTGCATGTACCAGACACTGGCACAATTAGGGCATAACCGGAAATCGCCTCGGAAATTCGCCTCGGCCGAATATTGGACTATTTGGAAGTATTTGCCTCGTCAAATATTACCCCCGCAAATAGTTTAAAATAACTTTTTTCTAAAAAATAATTTTTTTGGATAAAATAATATTTTTTATCAAATAAATTTAGGACTAACAGACTTACTTCTAAGCTATTGATCATTTAAACAAGAACTTAACGTTCAACTGAATTTTCTTAGAATAATGATGTTATTTTATACATTTTAATTTCTTTTGGTTGCATTCCCCAAGTGCAATCAAATCAGTAATTTTCCCGCGTGAATTGGCTCCACCCACTTTTCGGTAAACAGTAGATAGTAAAGACATTGTTGATACCTTCATATTAAAAATTTTATAACAAGGTTTTACAGTTTTCTGACAAATAAAGTTATTAAATAATAAATATATTGTTATAGTCTAGAGTGCGACAATACGCTATATGAAGGATATTGCTATAGACTCTGTGTTGACTATATATAGTTCTCCGTAGCCGTGCACATGGCAAGTTAACTATGCTTTCCCTACGGATGGTACTCGCTGGTAGCGGCAGCGCTGCACGAAAGCAAAATACGCAATTGCGAAGCAAAAGAAAGATAAAAGATCAATTTTTTATACATCTTTCAATATGTTTTAAATGAACATCATGTGCGCAACATGCATTTTTCCACTATTGCGTACCAAATTTTCAAGGCCAGCGCCACCACTACTCGCTGACCAGATTTGCCGCTACTATTCGGTTCGTACCCGGATCCGGAAAATAATTCATCCAAATACTCGGATTCAGTACCCAGTGAATATTGTCTACTCGGTTATGCCCTAGGAGGCACAATAGAAGTTACTAATTACATATTGAGATAAACGAAATTTTTAAATATGGGCACTTCAATGTCAAGCAGTTACCATTGGTGGCTTTTTATCCTTCAGTATCTGGTGATCGACCTCAGCTTCGTCTACCTCTTCAAGCAGACCAGCCACCCTTTCATCCTCACGACTCTCAGTGCTTTCCACTGTTCGTCTGTAATGCGATGGCAGCGTTTGACTCGACTGCAACAAGCATCATTCTGGTAAATATCAACTTAGTGTAGCATAAATAAATCTAAGAATCTGTCAAAGGTGTTGCAACAAGACTATCCAGCAGATCTAAAAATACATGACTTAAGTGAAGTTGAGAACAACGCAAGCAATCTGCGATCGAACAATGCATATTTTTTCAAGATTATCTCAAAAGGAAGTACAATGTGCCTGCATCAACGTGCAGAAGCAAAAGCTCAAGACCAGAACACAGAGCTCTTAATGTATCTGGGGCAGTAGGCAACTGATTTATTGAACGGATTTGCTCGCACAAAATTCGCCAATTCTTGCTTTCTGTATATATTAACTAAATCCCATATCAATAATAGACATTAATAACAGGCATCAATAACAGATACCAATAACAATACAATAATTAATACACTGCAATCGCAATTTTATATTGTCCTTCTTACAATTAGTTCAGAAGCGCACACATGCCTCAACGGCAAATGCAGTAATAATGCAGAGCAATTGTGCTCAAAGGACTCGCTCAAGATCTTGTTGGCCTTCCTCAGCCTCACCTTCTCGGCCTAAAGCGTGTTTTATGTTCGGCGGCGCGACTGATTGGTCACCTTCCTAAATTTGTCCCGGTCCCTGATCACGTGCGAGACACATTACATTGGCTCCCTGTCTGTCAGCGTATTCACTTCAGACTATGTTCATTGGTATGGAGCTGTCTATTGGGTTGGACTCCAATCTACTTGATTAAATCCCTTATTGTTCCTGTCACAGCATGTCCGGATCGCCGATCTTTACATTCAAGGCTCTCCCAGAGGAGTATCTTTAGTATGATCTTGTCTCACCTGGAATCCAGTGAAACATGTCTCACAATGTATAAAAAAGTAAAGATAATTATCAGCTAATTGTGAATTATGCAGCTTGCTGCCTGTAGATCAGCGGTTAAATTCTAAGATCCGGCACCCCTTATTTGAGATCCACCACCACCCGAATTATGAGATTCGCCTCCTAAGTGTGTTTTTGTAGCAATAATCCACCATAGGCACCTTGTTTCACACATTTTGTAGTTGATCCAATTAGCACATCTCAAATATAATGGTCTATAGATTCACCAGATAGGCTTAACTATTAGATTTGAAAAGATTTGGAAATCCACGACCTCTGGCTGAGTAAGTTAACCAATGCTGAATATTCATCTATTTAATGCACTAGTGGGGTCTCTAAGTGCACTCGTGAGGTCTTTAAAGGTGCTATATAAATACCCAGATATATACACACACCTGCACACATTTATATACATCTCCAATGGACCCTGAATATTCTGGATTCCTTAAGAACTTCACCAGCTCAAGTTCTGATTCCAAGCTCTTTAGATCGCTTTTGCTGCCTGACGTCTGACTTGGACTTCTCTTCAACGATCCTTTCAGGCTCAATTTGTCTCCTAAAAACACATCAAGGAATCAACCTAATGCAATGAAAAACAGTGCAATGTAATATATCACTATACTAACTACAGAACTATACGTTACATCCTTACAGTACAATTACTCCATGACAAATGTCAATAACTGACAAGTTGGTATGCCAGACAGAGGTGTCCAGATAGGAAGGTCCGGAGGTTTGCCTCCAATTTCAGGTAGGGGGGCTAATTTTTTAGTCTTGGGGGAATATCTTGCCCTCCTGACACTTGGATCCGGGGGTTTGCCTCCATCACTCAGAGGGGGATTAATGCCCCTGATGCCAGATATATATTTAAGGACTTGAGCAAGCAAAGTTATTAAGAATTAATGCATATTGTGAACCAAGTAGTAGCATTTTCAGTTTAATGACACTGAGTAGTAACAAAGAACATTAGTGTCGCCCTCCTTCTTGATTGGGACTGGCACTGTCTGCATGCAAACAGTGGCAGAAATTATTGAAAATGGAGATATATGCATTAATTAATATATTAATTAATATATTTGGCTATGCTAAGAATTTGTTCAAGGTCTTGACATTAAAATTTTTAAAATCTGACGGATCATTTCAATCTGGGGAAAAACAACAATTGTAATAACACAGTGTTTTCACTCCTGAAAGATGTGTATATGCCTGCATTTTAAAAGCCTCCAAATTATCTTACACTGTGTAATGGAAAGAAAGACACGGAGAGGGTTGATCATGACGGTCGCTAGATTTCAGAGAAATGACAGCACAAGGTAACAAGGTGTTTAATGTATTTTCTGATTGCCCTTCTTCTCTTACCAAACTGGTGAGCAAGTCCCTTGAAAGCTGAGAGCTTCCGGCCTTTCCCAATCATGTTGATGTTCATGTGACTTCCAGAAATACTTTCAACAACGTACGTTACAAACACTTCGATCTCTCCACGATTCCGTGCAGGTCCCTTGTCGCCTGGTTTATTTCCGAGATTGTACCACCTGTGTTCCAGAAAACATAATGCAGTTGATTCACAAAGTGCTGCCTGTGTCTGGAGATCGCAAGTTGTAAAAACAACATTAACAAGACTCCAGCATTACTCTTACCATAACTATTTTCCTTTTTCGTTCATTCATTCTCCACAAAGATATATATATATATATATATATATATATATATATATATATATATATATGTAGCACCCCTTCACGGCTAGTGTTCAGGAATACTGCCCATCTCAGCATGGGTGAAGAAGAGTTTTGAGGTGAGCATAAAGAGTTAGAGTGGACATGGGGAACTTGCACAGCATCAAAGCGATTCTGCTGTGCAGTAGAGCAGAGAGAGCGAAAATGCAATGGTTATTTTTTCATTATTTTGAGAATTTATTATAATACTTGATTATTATTACTATTATTTAATATAATCATTATCGTTATTTTTATCATGGTTATTAGAATGACTATTGACTATCACAGAAAGCAACAGAATGTCAAATAATAAATATTCACAGAAGTCACGCTTTATTACTAGACACTTGAAGCCTGCAAGTGTTCCAGCTGCATTAGTGTCTGTTCTTTCCAGGTGTTACCTGCTCTGAGGCCTTTCATAAACCAAAGAGGGATCCAGCTGGATTTCCGCATAGCCAAGGAAATCATCTTTACCGATGAGGTTACGGTGCAAGACCTTCAACTTGACCGTCGTGTTCTCCTCCGACAACAGACTGGCAAATGACAAATACATTAGCAATGCTACATTGTGTAAAGTAAGGTAAGTAACGTAATGACCAGAGAATCACATCAACACTGAATGGCTTTGAAAGTGAAAGAATTGTTGGCATTGCATAGATACATAAGTACGTTTACTGTATTATTCTGAACTCCATTGGCAGTTACCATCAAGTTTCATTGATTGATTGAAATTGAGTATATAATTGAGACATACTATCTGATGATGTACACAGAAGCAACACCATTCTGAAGATTTTTCCAGCTAGTTCACAGGGACAGTTTTGGTAGAGTCACTCAACAGCTTCAAGGTCAAGCTCAGACATAATGGATATTAATGCACTTAGTAGTCTTTCTCACACATGTTTTAGTCATCTGAACAATGTTAAACCCTGTTATGTTAAGCTATATTTAATCCTGGTCTACTGTATTGCATTCAAGTGTTTATCGTGTTATAACATCTATTCTTTGTATTCCACATTGCATTGGAGGATTCATTTGAAATCGAAATTGTGAAATTAAGTCACATGGCCATTCTTACTTGCCCACCATTGTAAACTACTGAACCTGCTATTGTACTATAGCACATAACATGGTAATCGTAATATAAAAATTTCTAAAGCGCTACTCTAAGTCTAAGCGCAAAGCACCAGCTTATTCACATACTTACTGAAGCACACTGCATTGCACTGTGCCTTCCTGGTCAATATTACCTGTTTGTTAACTGGTACTTACAACTGACATTGTTCATGCCATTCTGGATCCTTCGCTCGTTCTCTAAGTGTCGTCTGAAACTTCTCCTTTCCAAGTTTTATGCTAACATATGCATCATTCGTTCCTATCAAATAACAGGAACACAGTTACTAATAATTAATTAGAGCTAAGTTAACATGTCAAAGAAACAATAATTGTAGTTAAGGTGAATAAAAGCGTTACTACTCAGAGGCGCGTCCGACAAAACCCCACCTGAAAAGAATGGTCTTAAGACATGCTATCAACGAATCTGAGTAAACCTAAGACAAAAAGTTTAATGCCCAGTCCATATCTGAGGGCCAAGCAAAGAGAAAGTCCGATGCTATTTAATTGCAGTTTATCGATGGGGTATGAGGAGTTCAACCTGTGTGGAAGAGCAGAGAGCACAACGTCCATGCACGCCCAGGTTAGAGTAACAGAGCTCTTGTAGATATGCAGAGGCAGCACCTAAGATGCACCGTCACACTAAGAGAGCTAATGCAGGTCATCCCAAATTATCATCATAAGGCGTAATGCCAATGGAAGTCCATTCCATACTATAGGGTAAACAAAAGAGAAAGCATGACGATGTCTATTTGCAGTTCACGTGCTGGAAAGTTTACCCCGTGTCAAAGAGCGAAAAGAACAATGTCCCTGCATGCCCATGGTAGAACGTGGATATTTCATCTAACTTGAGAATACAAGGGCCACAAACCTTATTGGTCACATCCCAAGGTTTGGTCATGTTATATGTGGGGTGTCCTGCATTGGCTTCCTATCCCTGTTTTAAGCAATCAGTCCAAGGCATTCCAAATAAATTGCATATTTTACCAGAAATATGATATATATATATATATATATATATATATATATACAAATGGATCTGTGACTAAGCCACAAGTAGTGGGACCAGCTAATGTCTCATCCTAATACCTCTACATACAAGATAAAAATGACTAACTGGTTTAATAGCAAAAATGATTAATATGTATGTAAGCATAATTATATGACTATGTATCCTGGTATATAGGCCTATGTATGCAAGTGTCTATGCAGTCATAGATACCAAATCATGTGTTTTGATGAAACAACTGAAATATATGAACAGAAAATAATTTTTTTAAATGTATCCCCCTGTAAAGCAGGCAGCTATCTGTTAAACAGATTGTCCATTATGATAATTAGAAGGCGGAGACAAAGAGTCTCAGGAACAAATTCAGCACAACATTATCAAAGGATCAGTTTTCACAGCACAGCTTATTACAATACCTCATGGCTGATGAAGAAAACAGTTCAAACACTTTTAGGACCCTTGAAACAGAATGCTAATCTATTCTAGTCTCCCAACCACTATGTATATTACACGAGTTTCTGAGACTTGATTTATTCTGTTGTTTAAAAGCAACAAGCGAAGCAATTAAATGGCCACTGTAAGATGTTGAAAGAGGAATCAAATATATTACTATAATTATATTATTAGAAATATACTATTAATATCATAATATTATAGGCCTATCATATGATATAATTACTGGTATTGTAAACTGAGAGTACAAGAAGTTACATTTCATGCTATCTATGGCTGATCTCTAAAGGGTTCCTACGCATCAATCACCGAGGTAAAGCTTACACCTACAACCCTGGGACTATGTGAAAGCTAAAAAATCAGCAATGCATCACTCACAATAAAATATCACTGTTTAACACAGAAATGTCTAACCTGACTTTCCTTTCGCTTTAAGATTTCTCGCTCGACTCACTGTAAAAAAAAATTTCAAAAATAAATACACAAGTGTGGTAAAACATGAACATAATGTACACAGTTGAACGGGTTCTGTGTGTGAGCAAGGGCTTGTTAATGGTCTCCAGCTATCTGAGCATTGGTTACTCATAGTTGAGCTTGTTGAACATTCCAATTGACTGCATCAAGGAGAGGAGATTATTACCAACACTCTATCGAGTCAAGTCCGAATGACAACATGGGTAAGGTCTTTTGGTTGAGTTCTAGTGCCAGGTCGCATTCAAATGTCAAGCTGAAGAAGACAGTGAAGGGTTAATGTGCAGTGCAATTATGAGGGTGTCAGTGGTTTAGAAAGGGTAGTCAATTTGTCTTACAAACTGCTGGCTTTACAGTATATTACATCAGTGTCGATGTATAGGCTACCACAGCAGCCCAGCTGGCCTTTATTTTTTTCAGATGGTCAGTTTATACCAGCTCATGGGTGGGTGGATGGATGAATGAATTCCTGGACTCTCTGGTCCAGCAAATAAAGATAAAGCAAAGACCAAAGTCCGGAATTTAGGGTGAATCAAGGTGACTGATAAGACTGTCCGCTAACGATGGTCTGGGACAATCCAGACCAATCGTCCTTGACCAAATAAATTGTGACCAACAGTGAAATCCTTGGCATTGTAAGGCAGCCACTACTTTATTACACTATACACTAGCCATCAACAATGGCACAATAAAACAAAGAACATATGGCAAGTAAGTTAATACAAGGTAATATTAAGGTTGGTATTGAAAACTTTTAAAGACTTACATTACATAACACATTGTAAAATCTGATAGTATGTGATCAAATAAAAAAGGTGATTACAGGATATGACAGTGCACGGGTAGAATAGGAAATCTCAGAACAGGACAGCATGGATATAAAACGACAGGACATACAAATACCATGGAAAATAATAAATTAAACTAAAAAGCATTCTACAGAACATCATCCTCAATGACAAGAAAAATTATGCACAGCCAAACACTATAGATCTGACAAACTAACGATAACATTGGAAATTTTATTGGCACCATATAACTTCGAAATGTCTAAATCTTGTGAAGGTGGTGGTGGTGAGGATGGCGATGATGAGCATAGGATCTGATACCATACGATTGAATACCGCTGGAAAATGTTTAAAAACAAATTTTAAAAAATTGAATACCTGTGACTTCAACATGCGTTGGACTCCACATTATTAACGGAGTTCAAGCCCCACACACCAATCTACGAACCGGCGCTATACAATCACTTTACAGTTGACGACGGTGTCGCAACATAACTAAGTCGTAAATAACGGCGTGATTAACGATAAAGTAACATAATTCATCGCATCGAAGAATACGCGTAACTATCGATGCACGAAATACTTTAATCGTTATACAGTAACGATCCAAGTCCACCAACTCCGCCCCTATCATAAAGAGCACCTTCCTGCGAGCGTTCGAAGGTCCCCCATCAATCGAGGGATCGGCTTACAAGTCGATCCAGCTGCCGGGCGCAGATTGCACACAGAATGCAACACATACACCGCCCTCCAGTTGACCTCTGAACCCAAATAAAACTGCGCGTAGCCTAAGGTACGCCAACTGTGGGGATTTCTATGGCGGACTGCTCGTACACCCGCACTCTTGATTGGCGCTCCTGTTTACACCCCAATCAAAACTACCCATAAAAATTCCATTGGTCCCCTTCAGATCTTTTAATTACTCAAATATAACAATTAAACACCTAAATTACTTGATAACGGCACAGCTAACTTTTAACACTAATGTGCAACGGCAGACTCAGCTGCTGGATGGCTGTAAATTTATGTAGTGTGCGTCATCGTGACGTCATTATTTGATTTTGAACTCAAATATAAATTCTTTGCTTTGTGAATAAAGTCAATGAATGATTCGGTTTGAAAGTAAATGTCTTTAGTAGCGCAAGACAACGCACCATCTTCAAACACTGATTAAAACCAATAATAGAAAAGACATTATCAGTAATAAACCAGGTCACCTATTTTATTTATGAATTTATTCCAACAGTTGATAAGTATTATGCTTGCGTAAGAATCATCTTGTTCTCTAAATCAAATGTGTTAATGCTAGATCTCATTATTTGTAGGCCAAGACTATAGCAAGTACCATTGCTTAAATTTGCTTTGCATTGTCTTATCGCGTATTATTTTCTATAACATTCTCATACAATGATAAATTGGTAATCGAGAGTTTGGGGTGACAGTGCCACTCACATACATTCGAAGAGATGTACGTCAACGCTGCTCGCGTTCTATTTACCACTATGTCCTAGGCATATCTTACTTGGTTTTCTCCCTCTAATCTAGTTTGCAAAATCAACAAAACACGATACTCGTTACAGAGGCTATATTTACTTACTTGCTTATAAATTATTTACACCGCAGACCCAGATTCCTTACCACAAACCCTCTTACAGAAATATACGTCCTTCATGGCTGATCCTTGTTGACCATGGCCTCGCATTCTGCTCGGTCGTGCACTCAATTAGTTTGTTCAAATGCCGGAAGACTTTTTCCAGTTTTTCCGCTTATATCAACGACTTTTATGAATCGTGCCAGTCGGATTTCTGAATTAGAACTTTTTAATTGTTAGTTTTGGTGACCTTATTTACATTTGAGCGATAATTGCTTATTTTGACCGCTTGCTTTGATGTTGGAACTGTTTTTGCACGTGACATTGGAGTAAGGCTTTTAGAAATATCGTTAGGTAATGTAGGGTAATCACTCGTATTCTGTACAAGTCTAGTGACAATTGGGTAAAACTGTAGCGTAGCATTTTTAGTTATTTCGTTGATGACATCGTGTATTTTAGCATAGCGTGCATTTCAAATTGGTGGATATGATCATATGACGTGAATGGATGTCCAATAGCAGCTTGAATGGAAGCTGGGTCGATGAACAGATTTATCCGTAAATAGAAGCTGGATTGATGAAAAGAATAATGCTTAAGCAGGAGCTGGGTTGATGACAAGGATTATGCTTCAGTTAAATGGAAGCTGGATCGACGAAAAGATTCATGCTGAAGTAGAAGCTGGATTGATGAAAAGAATCATGCTTAAATAGAAGCTGGATTGATGAAAAAATTATGCTTAAGTAGAAGATGGATTGATGAAAACTATAATGCAGTTTTGGGACAGTTCAGCATTTTTCTTTAGTGCATTGCTTGCAGTAATGCTAATAATAATTAAATGCACTATTTTTTTTTCTGATGAATGTGTAAATTTAAAAAAATTAAATACGCTAAACTACAGTTTTACTGACAATTGTGCGTTGCAAGTGTTCATCTAACGCAAACCACCAATTGATGGTTGTCACGAACTGAAGCGTAGTCCATATCAACAGTGATGATACTAATTGTTTATTGTTATATAATCAGTGCTTTTTTTCTGTCGGAACGCACCGGAACGGCGTTCCGGCTCCTTTTTTCAATGACAAAAAATTTGGGTTGTGTAATAACTCTGGTATTTGATAGAAACTTTACAATCTCAATTTTATACATTCTAAAAGTAACTATTGTGATCGCTGAGTCTTATAAAATGTATTTTATTTGGTAGTTATAATTTTAGCGTAATTTCTTTCGTCAATTATACAGATGCGTTCCGGCACCTTATTTTCTAAAAAGAAAGCCCTGTATATAATAACCTGCAATCTTTTATTTTATTTACTTACAAGAAATAGACTATCTATGAAATTATTAGAATATTATTCAATCTGTCTTTGGCACACCTTTTATTTTCTTATACAAAACTCTTGATATACAGTTTGAATTGTCCTATATGGCCTTAAATATCTTTCAATACCACTTTCCTTATCTTGCATCCAAATAATCCACCACCCTGCAATTGAACCTCACCTTACATACCTTTATCTTATCTTAATTACCTTACCTGTCTTGCTTCTGCCTAACTTACCTTACATCACAGTGCTCTGCTCTAGGTGGGAGGAGATGGAGCAGCTCAATGGTAGCCGAATTCCGGAAGGCATCACTTGGGTCAAACAAGCGCCCTCTCTTCTGGACATCAGAGTCTGATCCAGCTAACCACTTGACTCGGCACGAGGGATTCTTCTACACAGTTCCTGACGAGCAATTCACACGCTGGATGAGCCGAGGCCAGTGCGAGCACTTCAACAAGGTCTCAGAATCTAGTCTCTCTGGGAACAGATTTGGTGCATTTTAGATGGCAAACACTGTTCTAATGTGTTCACCGACTAACAATTCTAATTGCACTAACTATTCTAGTCCTTTTGGGTACACCTGTAGTGTAAATTTCCATTACGATAATTATTGTCTGACTTGAAAGCATTATGAAATATGTTGCAACCTCATCTTCCTGTGCGCATACAGTGTGTTCATCTCATAGCCAAGTTACACTGTAGCTAGTGAAACAAATCTTGACATATTTTCTATTGTGTTTGAGATTTGAACCCCTTCCTTAGGGTTGATAGTCATGCATGATGACCACTAGACTATTGTGCAAGTTAGTGATATTGAAATTCTTAAGAACTCTTACAGGTGCAATACAGATGTGCATTGTTTAATATTTTTATAAATTTACTGCATTTGAAGTTATCTTGTGTTAGGTTGTAAAGGCATTCAATGAAGCATGTCTCATGATTCGTGCTCCAGCGACCGAGGTCATCCAGTGCATCAAGTCTACTGATGCATCAATGCCCGTTGTTCGGTATACCCTATATGGTCGCCACGGATGTGGGCGATCCATGAGCCTTGCACACGTCATGCACTTCTGTGGAACGCAGGGCTGGATCGTGGCACACTTGCCGTGGGCAGCCTCGCTCGGCCGCCACTGCAAGGAGGTTCAGTACTCGACCTACCGCCCAGGTCGAGTCGACCAACCTCTTGATGCCGCTCATTGGCTGACCTACTTTCGCTCGATGAACGAACCGCTCTTGCAGAATCTCTCAACCAGTGCAGGTCGCTATGTATGGAACAAACGCGAGATTGCCGAGGTAGGAACGCCTCTGCTCGAGATCATAGAGTTCGGCCTGAACCGCATCAAGTACTCGACAGATGTGATGGGCGCCATCCTGAAAGAGATGCGTGTTCAAGCGTCCGAGGGAAAGGCGAAAGTGCTCGTTGCGGTCGACGGAGTCAACGCCTTCTGGGCATCAACAAACATCAAACAGGACGATAACCGACATCGAAAGCATGAACCGGGAGAACTCACAATCGTTCACAACTGGAAGAAGCTGTTGAGGAATGATTGGAATAATGGAGCAGTTGTTTGCACTGTTGATGGCAATGCCCTCTATCCGGCCGATCCGCTGCGCTACCTCCCACTGGACTTGCTCGGAAAGGACGGTTTTGAGCTGCTGGATCCGTTTGTCCCAATCAACGTTACAGAGTACAGTGATCGAGAGATCTACAGCTGCATAGAGTACTATATGGATCGAAAGTGGATCCAGAATCAACGAGCAGAGACGGAGGATGGGAGAAATGAACTTGTGGCACTTAGCAACCGCAACCCTCTTCAGCTCTACCATCTAGCAGTGAACTGGTGATGCATATAGAACAGGAAGTTGTTGCCATTATAATCTGAGTGAAAAAATGATTTAAATCTAACTTGTCTAGATTTATACTTTGGTCTGTCATTAAAATTCATTAGACAGTATTCTTCAACTTCAATTATGTAAATAGGGATTGTCTAATATTATATTTTAGTTGGAGTAATAAAGATAAGATCCTACAGTACTATATGACTGTGAAACATGGACAATGACAAAGAACATGGAGAAGAAGATCAACGCATGCGAACTGTGGATATGGAGGAAGATGCAGAGAATATCATGGACGGAGAAGAAGACAAACGAAGAAGTGCGCAAGTAGATTGGAGTCGAGAATGATGAGATGTTACAACAAACAACGTTGAGAAGGAAGCTGGGGTTTTTCGAACATGTTATGCGATCAAATGGAATGGAAAAAGAAATGATGCTGGCATGTGGAGGATGAAGAAAGAAAAGAAGGTGCCCAAGGAAAAAATGGATGGATGTGATACATGAAAAAACTGAAATGAGCCTGGAGGAATTAAGGGGTCTAGGGCATTTCCCCCCGGACATCTCCCCCTGTAGGACAATTCCCCCCTGGATTTTTCCCCCCTGTGACCCAGCTAAACTATTTTAATAGTGCAAATAAAGTTAGACAGCAAAACGAATGAACATTTATTTTAATTTAAACTATCTTTTTGATTTAACAGGAATCAAACTAACAGCTGAAAGATCTTCAGATTTCACCTTTGCTTTACATTCACTTAAAGCTGTCCCTGCACCTCTCCGACGTTCGCACTCATAACTAGGCTAATGGCGTAATTTGTTAATTTTTTTGTTTAGCATAAACATAGCCGTTTAATGCAACTTTTCTTCTTTCCACGTACAGTTTCCACCTCCATCTCTTTGTATTTCTCGTCTAATAATTATTTATCTTACAGAGTAATGCCAGATTATATAGCAACAGTCAGGTTAAAATATCAAAACGTTGTTAAATATTTACCTAAAGCATCAAAGTGAGACATTTGATTAAGTAAGGTTGTTGATTGTTCACCAGTTAACGATCATTTAATTAAGCAGTACATGCCTCCATGATCAACTATTCTTCTATTTATTTTTGATTCAACATTTGCATTAAGAATCAAAGGGAGACACGTTGAATTAAGGTTGCTGGTTGTTTAACATCAAACCCGTGTTTTGATCACGGGGGAAAAATCTGTGGGAGAATTGTCCTACGGGGGTAGATGTCCGAAACCCGAATTAAGAGATGCAACTTCTGAAAGAAAAAAACGGAGAGGATTGGTCATGGCGTTTGCTAGATTTCCAAGAAATAACGGCACAAGGAATGATAAAGATAAAAATGCAGTTAGAATATAATAAAAGTTAACTGGATGTAATATGTCTATTCTTAAAGCTGGATTAGACTAAAAAAATTCAGTATAGAATTTTTTATAAATTAAATGGGGATTCACTAGTTTTGAAATGTTAAATAAAATTCATCAAATACAATTTAATAATATACAGCAACATAGACTGTATAGCACTGAAATACCTAGCTTTTCAACTGGGCGGGTGACAAAATTTTGTGAACTGTCACAGATGTATATCCTTCAAAGTGGTGCCAGTTCAGCCTACCACTTAGGTCTGTAACAAGTTGGTAAGCCGAAATGTGGTTCACAATTGGCCCACTAACAGAATATTCTATTCTTCTATTACCAGACTTAACCTAAGCGCTTATTACCGCTATTCACAATAATTTATGGTATTTTATTTCCAATTGCTGATGGGTATAAAGTAATGCTACGTTTTTGCCATGCTTCTACTAAACTGCTGTGGATGTGGTCCTAGCAGTTGATAAATCTTTTGGTTGAACCACAGAAAACAAAACAACTGTGGCATATTTTCAGATTTATACAGCACCTCTCACAGAATAACTATTCAGAGGCTCTCTCAGCACAGAAACTCCGGGTATAAAGAAGCGTTTTTAAAGAGCGAGAAGCCGATGGAGAGAATTCAGTAGAGCTGTACCGATTAATCGACCAGCCGATTAATCGGCCCAATTATAGAGATATCGGATATCGGCAAGATAATCGGGGTCAATATTAAAAATGCATTTCTTTCATTCTATATTATTTTCAGTCTTTAAGAGCAAAATGACGACAGCAACATCATTGAGTCTGTGAAGGACAGCATTCCGCTTGCTTCCCATAGCGTTGGAACTCGGGCTTCTACTTCAGACCACCCAGTAACTATTGTGCTAGACTGCTAGTACCGTGGGAAAGTCTACAGCTGTAGCCTGTTGTGCAGAGTGAGTCATAGTGCCTGTTTAATTACCCTGGGCACACAATCATGTCATTTTAGGCCAAATTGGCAAGTCGTAAAAGTGGCCTGTTTTGGGTGGGAATGGCATAATTAGCATGTTAGAAGAAGGCATCTAGTTACATAGATTATCTTTCCTCTCCTCCGTCATGCAAGGTCGACAGCGGGCGGTCGGTCTAATCTGTATTGGCTGCCTAGGACAAGTCCCCAGCTACATGTATACTTCTCCTACAGAGCAAGTGTTTTGCTTGTATCACAATAGGCAGTAGCAATAGGTCTATCTTTTAGTTAGAACCGGTCATCGTGGGAAACACAATTGAAATAATCGGCAAACGAATAATCGGTATCGGCATAATCGGCAAAAAGCGATATCGGTACAGCTCTAGAATCCAGTCATTAGTTTGGTCCTTAATGATGGAGGAAGGTCATTCCAGGCAGAGAATAGAAATAGAAAACGCCCTGTGTTCGGCAGTCCTAGGCACAAAGAGATCAAGACGATCAATAGAGCGCAAAGATGCAGAAAACAGATTTTGCGAATAGTTAGAGAGATATCTTGGGGCACAGCCTACATGGGCTTCGGAAACAAGGAGGATCCTGTAGAGGATGCGCAAGACTTGAAAAGCATACATGTAGAGATATGTGCAAAGCGTGCGAGTCGTGCTAAGAGCCTAGCTGAAGCATTAAGAATGATTGAAGGGGAGAAAGATGCTGTTTCGGAAGCCATTAGAAGGGAGTTGGGAACAGACAAACGCATAAACAAGGGTGGTAAAGACACTCACACAAACTATATGATTTATTTCGAAATAATAATACTAATAAGAATCCTATTACAACCTGACATTTAAACTGTAACACTTGATCTCCACGTTGCCTGTCAGTCAATGTTTCTTGCAATTTGTGTATAAAACGTTGTGGACCACAGATAGCCTAGAAATGTATCTCCTGATCTTCACTAAATATATTCAGTCGCTTTCAAACAAACTACACGCTGTTGCATAAAACTGTTGCGAGAATTTCAAAGCATTGCTCCACAGACGACAGTCAAAAGCACCAAGAAACACCAATTTAACCAAGATCTTCTATGCTATATCTTTACTAGGCTAATAAGGATAATTTTGGAATCCTTATTAATCATCAACAGTCCTCTGTTGCTGCAAGACCATTGGGATGAGAGCACCACTACGAGGCCGTCTTCGCAAACAAGACCATGACTGGTCGTCATTTTTGAAACCATAAGCAGCAGCCTTTATGTACATTCGGGATAATCAGACGGCCATCCTTTACACGAACTGGACCACAACGGTCTTCCATCGTCACTGGTCGTCCATCCTTCCAGGACCATAAACCGTCCTCGATCGTCACACGATCACAAATGGTCCTCCATCGCATTAGAACCATATAATCACATCACCAAATGACTCCGATCGAGCGTCTGAAAGCAGTACGTTCCTGAATCAAGCGACATAGGAATCCGGACGACAATAGATGAAGATACAGCATCTGCTGTGAGTCCAAGCTGCTGCTGCTGCTGCAGCTGTGGGTCTATTATGCTCTCCATTGGCTTCAGTGTCTGGTAGTCGTGCATCACTGCCAGAGACGATGGAACGATTCCGTTGACGCAATTCTGCATCTGTATCCGCTGCTGATGTGGAGGCTGGAGTTGAAGCTGCGACGAGTCGACGAACGCCACTGTGGGGTTTGGATCCTGGTTGGCGTGGAGAGAGCGGATGTGTTCCTGGAGCTTGCTCTGGACAGCAGTCGAATAGGAACAGTGTGGGCAAGTGAAGTTCTTCTGACGGTGGACCTTGATGATGTGCTGGCGCAAGGTCTTCTTCGTCACGAACATCTTGCCGCACTCGGCGCATGGAATATCGCGGATGTTGCGGTGCATTTTGACGTGGTCATGGAAGCGGCATTTCTTGTCCGTTGTGAAGCTGCACTGATCGCACTTCATGACGAGCATCTCCTGGTCCATCAGCACCTGGTGGCGGCAGAAAAGGTGCGCTGCTCAGAAGAAACACCACAGAATATAAGTAAGCTCAGGTAACTGCAAGCTCCCTCTACAACGCAGCCAAGACAAGCTCAGGTATGTTTGCTCGGTACTGGAATAGAGGTTAAGGTAATGGCACATTCCCTCTATACAAGCAAATTTCAAAGTCCCATAGTGGAAAATAAACTGGGCAATCATTTCCAGCTCCTGCCCTTGAGATGTAAATAGACAAATCACAAAGTCAAGGACGAGAAGCTAGCAAATTGCAGCTTATTTCTCAGCAGCTTATATATTTATATATATATATATATATACATATATAATATATATATATTTATATATATATATATATATACACATATATAATATATATATATTTTTATATATATATATATATAGCTCTAGCAAACATTCTATTGCTCAGTTGGCAGCAAATGAGATGGATACAGTATTTGGCAGTAATATGTTGAGCAATTAAACATGAATGCACACAAGAGATATTCCACTACTTACACTTGAGGTTGCCTTTCTGAAACGTGGAGTAGTCGCAGTAGCTACAGGCGTATGGCTTGTTCTCCGCATGGCGCGTCATGTGAATCTTCAACTCCGATTCGTCTCCGTACGACACACCACATTTGTCACAGATGTATGGCCGGATGCCAAGATGGATCTTACTTATGTGCTTATCCAGACCCCTAAACATCCACCAGAGAAACAGTTTTCTTGGATTCAGTTACATGCAGGGCTGTTAACAATACTAGAAAAAAGTATTGCGATACCAATACCTATACTTCATCAAAACAAGTATTGCGATACCAATACTCTTTCTTAAAAGTATTGATATACCAATGCTTTCACCAATACTTTTCAACAACCAAATTTCCTTTTTATTCACAAAACATGTGCTAAAAAGGAGTATAATTGCAATGGTAATTTTACATACTTAAAGTAGTATAATTACAATTATTATTTTCACATATCAATAATAATTGTTACATAAAAAAGTCAGAATAACTATAATTACTATCAATATTATTATTTTCAAAATGTGTACTACTCAAGCGTGCTACACCATGGCCTATAGGCTAACGGTAATGCGCTTGCTCACGTAGCATGCGGTTGACTCCGTGTAACAACCCTGGGCAAGCTGTTTGCGCAAACATGCCTCTGTCACCAAGCAGTAAGCTGGAAAGTAAACGGCAAGTCCTGCAACATCACTGTCCCCATTTCCAGGACCTTGGGAGTCGTCCACTGCCGGCTCAAGGACCTAGGAAAAGGAGATGAGCACCTCTCCAACGTTCCATATGGAATATAGGCTGACTCTACTTCTCAAGGTTGAGCGCAGAGGGGAAAACACTATAATTATATCCGATCGTTTCCCTATTCATAGATTCCTTCCATTCACACCATAGATCATAGATTGCAACAAGAGACAATTTTTTCTGAGCATTATGATTTATTGCTCACCATTTCTTAATCACAAATATTTCAAGGGAAAGAGAAGTATTATGACATTTTATTACTGTGAAAAAAGTATTGGTATCGCGTATCGATTACTGGCTAAAAAAAGTATCGCGATACACACGCGATACCAAATAAAACTATCGCGATACATGCTGCGATACTGCAAAAAGATCGCCGATACCAAAGTTTCACGATACTTTATCGCGATATTAACAACCCTGGTTACATGCGACCAAATCTCATTCATAATTGCACCAGTTTCTAGGTGTATCTTAGAAGTAGTGGAAGTACTTATGAATGTACGGTATATGAGAATACTTATCTAACAAACTGAAATGATAAACATAGCGGCCATCTTGGATACGATGACAAATGAGACGTAATCTGTCGTGCGAGATAACAAGACGTAATTCAATAATATGTTCATGCTTGAAGAATCCACACCCTACATCAACTGACCAGTGACCATTCATTCATCCTGAGAATTCCTACACAGTAGAGTCTCTTCAAAGGAACGCGTCAGAGGCGAACCCAGCCACAGCTAAAGAAGTGATTTTAAGGACTCGTAAAAAGCAGGTGAGTTCAACAAGTGGGAAGCTGTTCCAGATGGAGAACTCCACAATTGAAAAGGTTATTAATAGAGGTGAGCAAATGGGACCAGAAGCTTCCCCTTGCGTAATAGTTTGAAGGGTTGAAGGGTTGCAAGGTTGGAGACAGAGATCAGACTAATGTCACAGTAATACATCTTGAGGCACTCACTATGTCCATAGTTTTCTACACATTAACTTTTCAAGCAGCGAAACTAGGTAGAAACTCACACAGCACGTTTGAATGTCTTCGAGCAGAGGTTGCAGGCGAATGGACTTCCGGAAGTATGTTTCAGCACATGGAGGTTCAATCCATTCTTGGATGGACAGGCGTAGTCACAGCCCTCGTGCACACAATGGTAGAGCTACATAAAAAGAAATACAGCCACCTGTAAATACTGACTCATAATATCACATAGCATAATCTTAATTTCACATTTTATGTAGTCATAAAGAAAAACACAATTCTTTATAATAAAATCCTTTTATTTTAATTAAATTGAAAGTTGTGCATTGATAGAAGAATGTATTTAAACAAAAAACACTAAATCAAAACTTTTAGATCAAACCACTCTAGTCACTGTTTTCTCTTAAACTGGAACCGACCATCTGGAACCGACCATCTGGTCCCTTTTCACATAAACGTCCACAAATATATAAATAAATTAAAATAAGTAATCAATTATTTGAGACCGACTTTACCTTTAGTTGAGGATCAGACAACTTATGACGATTGAAGAGATGAACCCTAAGAAGGAATGGCTTGTGATACGCTTTTCCACACAACTGACACATGTGACGCTCACGATGTCGACGAACGAGGTGTCTGAAAACACAATTTGAATTTTAAATGTAATACATTAAGGCTAATCAGCAAATAGACGAACTATTGCATCTGAATGAACACGGTTGTAATTTCGGCCTGTGACGAGTGTCGCCAGGTGCTTAGAAAGCAATCAATAAATAAATCAATACTCATTTAATATTGGTTGCCTTCTAACCACATCTAACTATGAAAATGTTCAGTTATTATAGAACACACAGAGACAACTATGATTACGTTACTCCAACTCTCTTCTGTTGTTTATGTCTTGGGCTTAAATCTTTTTTATGCTGACAAACTGCTGAAGGCTATGTCAGAAGGCCAAGGATGCAGAAGATTAGAAGTTGGTAAACTGACAAACCAAAATTTCCCACTACCGAAATTCCAGCTCAGCAATATCCATTTGTGTCTTCAACCAAGTGTCATAATAATAATAAATAAGAAATGAGTAAATAACTGTACCTTACATTAACATGGAAGATATCTTACTATGGTACGTTACCTTAGCAGGATCTGTTCAACCTGTGTCTTGAACCTGCATTCGGGACAAGAGAACACGACCGACGGATGTGTCTCTGACATGTGTGCCTTCAGCTTATCCTTCGTCTTGAACGTTAGGCCGCATCCCTTTTCCTTACAGCTCCAGTCGCGCTGAACGCGTCTCTTCGTCGCCACGCTCTCTGGAAGCTTTGGCTTTCTGTGGACCGTCTGCCGGTGTTCCAACAGTTGTTCACGGCTTGCAAACGTCTGTCCACACCAACCACACTTGTTGCTGATCGAGAAGACGTCTTCCGACGCAAAGGTGTCCGCCAGCGTTCGAGAAACGACGGTTGTCCTCGCAACGGGAGATAGCTTCACGGAAACAACAGGTGCGGTTGTTTTGTTTCTGGGTCCACAGCCGTGCTTGAATCGCTGGTGGCAGAGAAGCTTAAGACAGGTCCGAAACTGCCTGAAGCAGCGCGGTGCTCGGCACGTGTAAGAAGTCGAGTGCATTCGTATGCGGTGCACAGCTGCCTCAGATTTCAATACAAAACTAGCATGACAGGTGACACAAGAATACTCTGCTTGGTCACCAGTCTCACAGCTGTTGGAAGTAACAGTTTCATGACAAATGCCCGTAAATCTAGCACGAGCTGAGCGATCTGCTATCTTCCGTGACAGCCAACAGCCTGCCTCTCGTGCCAGCACAAAACCGTGTGCCACGCTGCAGTGCAGCTTCAGACCAGTCGACAGTTTAAAACTTGCAGAGCAGATTGCACATTTGTAGCGGTCGCCACTTGAGAATAGCAGACTCCGCAAGACAGCGCCTGCCAGGACACTGGGTGATTTATTTTTCATAGCAACCTCCAGCGGTGCAGGCAGGGGTTTGGTTTTTGTTCGCGAATCTGGCCGCGATGTCACCTGCACCTCCACATCTGTTTTGGTCCTCTTTCTTCCGACAACGGTGCCCGTGGAAGATCTTGTCGCATAGCGTCTTTCCGAAGGCTGCTCTACGACCTCAGACGCCTTGCGGGGCCGGCCTCGTGGCTTCTTCTGCTGAGGACAGCTATCAAAGCGAAGAGCAATGGACTCTTCGCCAGTTTTCTTCCGTTTTCTGGCGTCGCAGGAAACGAGGCAATCTTTCGTCCTTTGCTCCAACTTCTTCTGCGATTCAGAACTTGAAGTGATGTTCTCTTTTTTCACACGAACTCTTCTCTCAACAACCCCAGAGTCATTTTCTTCCTTAATTGACGTCGTCAACTCTGATAGATGTCGATTCTGTCACAAGCAATAAAATAAGAGTAATAATAAATGTTGCGACAAAGGCTGTCAAAAAATGTTGAAATCCCAACCCAGGTATCCGTCGATCTGCGCGGTCGGGTACCCAACCGTGCGGATATTTTTTTAGGAAATGTAGGGAATTGCGCATTTTTTACGGAATGTCGGACACCCGAGAATCGATTTCATTGCCAGGGTAGTCAGCCTTGGTCGGGTGCCCGCTGACAGCCTTAGTTGCGACCTGCCAAGCTGCTTGTAGAAACTGCATCCCTAACAGAGAAACGATGCATTTCTAAATGTTCATGCTCTGACAACAAAAGAACTGACTGATAGTTACTGTAATTTCAATTGTGATTTGATTAGATGTTCAATGAGAACAGAGAAGCACAATTCCTACAGCTAAACCCAAGAGGCACCTGTGGGTGTAAACTTTTTCCTTAGCCTTTACATGAGGGCAGCCAGGGCCGTACCGGGGGGGGGGGGGGCCCAGGGCGCAAATATGGAAATGGCACAAATTTCAGGATGGAATAACTTATTATCCATAAAATGCACTATTTTCAAAATGTGAGGGTGCCAGATTGATGCTAAGCACAGGGCGCAATTATAGTTTGGAACGGCCCTGAGGGATCCAGTCCTTACCCTCACCAAATGACCTTCCACCAACCATGTATAGTCAATGTATTATTTGATGCTTTCTGGGGTTTGAACCCTAAACAACTGTGTTGACAGTCTCACATAATAACTAGTAGACACTAGGGGTCATTGAATAATTACATAACACTTCAAGGGGAATGGGTGGGGTGCTACAAAACGTTACGAAGCGTTACAGGAGGGGTGGGGGTTAGCTGAACGTTACGTAATGCTTTTTGTTTTAAACTAATTAGTAACTGATTTGATTAAAAATACTCAATCTAAACTATAAACCAAAGATCAAGATTTCTTTGAGTCGCAAAGGCTCGAGTAGGAACAGAACGCTATGGCGAAATGAAATTTATCCAAAACGTTGTTCTCCCAATTTCTCAGCTAACGTGAAATATATTCAGAAAGGCTGGGGTTAATTTAAAACGTCATGCGAAAGTGGGGCGAAATTCAATATGCAAATGAAGTCCGTTTGTTATGCGTCAATATTATGATTGTCTACATTTAGCTTCTGAAATTTGAACATTTTTAGATTCGATATTAAAACAACCGCTATTTCCAATCGCATCATCTGAAACCGCATTAGTTAAACACCATGTGACGACTGACATGCAAATATGGTACTAGTATGACCAACAAATACGACCAAGGCGCGAAATGGCGGACCCACTTCCTAAAGAGGTCTGGCGATGCCTGCGTTAGTTAAGAAAGGCACAATCGGGGTACACCAGCCGAGTTCAAAATTCAGTCCCAAGCGAAGCTGGGCTATAAGGCTAGTAGGCTTAGCATATAAATTTGCACTTAACTAGCGTTTAGCCTCATAGCTTACATGTGGAGGTGTAATCAAAGTTCAAACAAAAATATTAAATATTATCTGGCATTAATGGAGGTTAAATTTGGAGACCTGGGACTATATTAGGCCCAGGTAAAACTACACTCTAGTTTTGTTCAAAATAAATATGTAACGCTCAGGGGAGTGGGGGTCTATGGAAACGTTACGATGCGTTACAAGGGGCGGGGGTCAAAAACGGAAATTTTCAGCGTTACGTAATTATGCAATGACCCCTAGGAATTGCAACTCTAATGGTTTTTAAAAAATTTAAAAAAAGTTTTTTTGTGTGTTCCATAATAGCATATGAAACCCCATGTCAGTTCCTTTGCTTAAAGTAATTTAAGCACTGCCTACTTACTGATGAAGTTTTTGTTCTTCGTGTAGTTTAACCCTTATTGACTATGCCTTACACTTTAGTACAGGCTGGTCGTTAAAGGGTTAACACCATTAAGGAGGCTAGCACAAGCTAAGTACTATAAAGTATTGATTGATGCACGCATACATAAATTCACAGACTAAAACACACACAAACACAATTACCTCAGCCAGATGGGATTCAATGAATAGTTCCAGCTCCGCAAATTCCTCATCGTTCTTTACAATTGTTTTCTCATCTGCCAGCTTCAGCATCTGTTCTGGCGCCTCTTCCGGTGCCAGAACTAACGTCTGGTACCCTGTCCCATCCGCTCCCTGGCATAGATATCTCTGGCAGAGTTCAATGGCCGATGTGATGTCCAGGTAGGTAGCGGCCTCTAGGGTCTGCTCCACGTTGTCACGGTTCAATCGAAGGATGCCGGTGTACAGGTAAGAGATCAGCAACTCCAGACATGGACCAGGCACACCTGAACAATGCCACGAAAAGCAAAGGAAGGTATGGATATGCAAAATCACACATTCTCTGCAGGTAGGCACCATTGTTTAACCCTTTAATGACCAGTGTGTACTAAAATGTATGGGAAAACATATGTACCGTATATACTCGTGAATAAGTGGCATAATTTTGGACATTTTTCATAATGCGAAGTTGGAGGTACGACTTATACTTGGACCACACTAAAATGTCATGTGTCCAATGTCAATGATAGCAGAGCAGAATCCGCTAGCAAACGTACAAATTTTCCCGGAATAAAAGCTAGCAAATGTACAGTTTATAAAAATTTGGTGCCATCAAAACTCTTGTTTTATGTGTTATTTAAAGTTACTATTTGATGAAACTACATTTTGTACACAAATTCTTGCAAAAACGGCATTTTGCTTACTGGCGAAAACTAACTTTGTTCTTGCTTCTTTACTCCCATCTTTTGAACATGAGGCAAGCTGTGTAAATTATTATAGCGCAATAATTCCAACTATAGCGCAACATTATCATTAGGCTTGAAATTCCTACAGGTAAATTTCAAGCTGAAAGATGTTACATTTGTAAGGACAATATACAGAATCAGTTACATCTGTTGGCCGCGTTGAACTTCACGGATTATATTTCAGGTACAATGTTTCAAGTATAGCGCTATATAAAACAGCAACGTTGACTCTAGGAATTTATGCTCTATGTAGTCTTCCTCTAATTTACAATAATATTTATCTCATCTCCAGTTTATTGACGAACTGCAAAACATACAAAGTCCACATCAAAAAAATTAATCTTTTTAATATACAGAAATTAATACTTTATTTATCAAACAATAATTCAAAGGACTTTTTTAGGTGGGTCAAAAGATTTATTCAAGCGTTACAACTAAACGCGTTGGTGTGAAATTCAAACACATGTCGCGTGTCGGATGAAGGCCAAAATGCGGCCACGACTTACATACGGATCAATGCAATTTCTCACTTTCCTAGCCCAAAATGTAGGGGGCGACTTATTCACGAGTATTTACGGCAGCTGGTCGTTAAAGGGTTAAAATGCCTGTTTCCTAGAGCATGATGTACTGATATGTCTGATGACCATAAAAAACTTACCATTTGTCTGGACTGGAGTTGGTGTTCTCCTGAGTAGTTACCTTGATCTGTTCTATATATATATTTTTTAAAGAATGTATAATATATTTAGTATTACTTACCAAAGAACTGATGCATGTCTAAGTTAGGTAAGGTAAGTGATAGCAAGTTTATGACTTTATTAACCATCAAACAATTTCATCTAATTGGGAAAGTTTCACAGTGCTGTTGTTTATAACATTCATCAATGCCTCATAAACTGATGGTTGTCTTCCTCAACTGATCGTAATCTCTAAATTGTTAAAGCAACACTTTAAGAGAGCACAGGGCACCAGCTTATCCACGAGTGCTGATGGTTGCCCTCATCAACTGAAGGTTGCTTCTAAGCAAAACTGTAAAACAAGACAATAGACCACAGGAACACTGCCTGCAGAGGATATGAAATCTGTAAAACAGCGAGATTATACACCCAAAAGTAAATGTTATTCAAGATGTTGTAGAATAGATGGCAAGAGAAATAAGGTGATGTATTATTATATAAGGTAATAAAGCTGCATTACAGCATCTGTGAGTTTCTTAAAATGCACTCTATATACATATTCAGATACATACATAGTTACCTAAACAAGATAAAGGTAAAAGGCCAGATACGGTAGCATAAGGTGACTTAGCAAACATCATATTATGATCCCATGAAATGCGAGCCACTTAAAAATAAATGAACACAAATGCATTCCAAAAAACATATATACACAAAATGCTCACTAGATAACGTGATGACATCATTGAACGGGAGGTCCTTGTCAAGAAGAAGCGATTTGAAGAAACCGGAGGAAGCAATGAGGACAACCTTGTGCGCCTGCGTCTGGAATCTACCGGCGGACAGCACAACATCACAGCAGATTTTCTGATCGTAGAGAGAGCCGAGCATCCGAAGGAGATCGGTGGCATAAGACGACGACGTCATGTCGGTGTATTCGATCACCGGAGCAGATACGTAGACAGGCTCTGAAAAACTGAGGAAAAAAATATACTTTAGAATTAAAATAATTACAATTTACTTTAAAATATCAATAATGCTGCCACTAAAAACAATTTTTTTTCAAATCGCTCTTGAACACTTGATATAAGTGATGGAGATATAGAGCTTGCTTCAGTTGGGCCACTGTTTTGGGATCAATGCAAGGCTCATATTATTTTCCAACTCCTCTGCATCAATGTCTAATAGCATAAATGCTGTCTCTCTCAGAGACACCTTTCCGAGTTGCAGCCATTGCCAGAGATCAGCTTCCCACACATTCCTACTCCATTTTCATTTATGAGAAATCACTCCTAATATTATAGCAATAATTCATTCCTGAATATTCATTCACTTTGCACAGTAAGATGTACATGCTGACTATTTGTATATAACAAGTGTCTGAAATAAATAATTGGTCATTCCAGAACAATCTTTATTCTCCAGAGCATTTCTAAATCCTGATAATTACTTCTAACTCAGTTAAAAGTATAAATAATAGAAATCATAGAAGAGTAAACCTGGTGAATTCCTCTGGCCATTCTACAGGTGCCACATAGACGGGCCTTTGATTTGCAACAGTCAGGCGACTGCATACAGCACAACTCTTGCAGAAGGCACGAACATCCTCCACAAGGCGGCGCCACCAGTACTGCTCGCTGATCTTCCGTATCGTCGTGTTCATTCCGTTGTGTCCACCGCGACTTCCGGGTTCTGTGTGCATCGCATGGATGATCCTGAGTTTTTCCTCAGCACTGCAGATGACAAGCTGCTTTCGTCCCTCCTTCCCACGGTGATAGAGGCACCCATCACTAAACAAGAATGAATTGGCCTTCTGTCGCAAGCTTCGCTTGTCATCACGGTTCAGTCCAAAGGGGTAGACGCCCTTAGTTAGGTAATCGGTGAGTGCCCGAACGTCGTCTGGATCCATGACTGTAGAAATTCAAATATGATCATAGGAATCAGTAAATTAACCCATGAGCAACAAAAAGGAGACTATCAATAAGACATGCTGCTCTCAGTAGCTAATGGCATCGGCTAAGGGGAGTGCTCACGTTATGGTGGCCCATAATAAACATAGGTTGTGTGTTATGTATGCGAGCCCAACCTGCTAACGTCAGTTATGGGTCATAGGACTGGCTCAAACTCTCTGTTTCTCACTTGCTTTTATGCATTTGGATAGCAAGCTGCGCCACCAAATGGCGAATAACTAGCAATGCCTTGGATTCATACTTCTATGTGACAGTGCGCGCTACATATACTCGTAAAAAACTAATAATGCTAAATGAAGTTTAACTTGACCTTGAAAGCCAACTAACAGCAAATATATTAAACTCTTCATTACACATGAATACACTAAACTTAAAATAATATTAATGCGCCATACAAATGCTTGATGAACAAATTACCGGATTGCCGTTACGATTGCGACTCGTAGCACCTCTACACCCATTAAATTTAGCTACAGCTCAAGTGAATGACTCATGAATTTTTACAGATGCTGAGAATTTTTTAAATAATGATATTGCTCGCGTCCTAATGAAATTTATCTGATTTATAAAAAGTCTAAATAAAACATGGCGAGCGTAATAGTCGCAGCTGTATAAATGGGTAGCGCTTCAAGCACTCATTTTGTAGCGCCTGAGTTGAAACTTACAGAACCAAAATGATTTTTTGAAATCATGATGATGATTTGTGAACTTGAATCATAATTTGTGAACTTGAATATTTCGAAAGTTCAGTTTAAAGCTAGCGCTGCACAATAGCATATTCGCGAGCGTAGTGTCAAGCAAGAGAATCAGAATCTAGAAGGCTGTCCAATAACTTCGTGCGCAAAGTCTATAACTTTGGATACCGACGATGGATCGAATATGAAATTATTCTCCTACAATATCTGTATTTCACCTACACTAGAAGACAATGATCACGGGTTAGCATCCCAACTTCCACGATATTCTTAACTCATGAAACCCCGATATTTTCCACATTGTGCTCTCTATCTTATCTTTGATCGCTCCAGATTTTGATCTGAGATTCCACGATATCAATAAGTCTTGCATCGTGAAAGAGAAATAATAAATTTTATGACAACACAGGTCTTACACTCTATCATTTTTTTATTTATTCAATAATAAAATCAAGTGGAGTTGTATATCTGGTTCTCTGTACACCAATTCGTCAGACAACGTTTAATATGGGTTGAACCATAATTATCTGTTGACTTTTTTGTGATACTTTTGACCGCCAGAGGCGCGGTGGTACGTACATAATACATGAGCGATCAGATGGCGAAATAGTGAATAAATGGGCCAATCACATACTTTTCGGTCCTGTAAATTATTGGTCCTTGGAGCTTGACCAGAGTTGTTGTGGAAGGTTATCACGAGAATGGCGGGCAACAAACTTCAGGCTATACGACAAGTGGTGTCCCTTCTCGCAAAAGGTCCTGGTTTTGATCGCGTAGTGGACAAAGTAATATTTATTGGTGTTCTTATTTGTTTTGACACAGTCTTGTAATTGAACATATCTAATCGTCACTCAAGCAGCAGACTTCTCTGTCAAGTTAGTTTGATATTGACATTCGGATATGAGATATTCGGTATGGAGAGCCGTATGTCAAATTCATATATAAAACAGTAAAGGTGCATTTTAATGTATTTTATTATTTCATGGAGCTTATGGTGTATTTTAGCGTATTTAATTTTATTTCGTTGATTATATCATGTATTTTCGCGTAGCATATATTTCAGATATGAGGATTTTACGTGAATGGATGTCCAGTAATATGTCATGTCGCAATTGGGCCAGGGCCCAGGACGACCCACAGGCAGCCTGGTGCTGTATTCTCCTTGGTGGTTGGCCAATAGTCACGTAGTGTGATCAACCTCCCACAAGACCAGAGCAACCAGCACTGGGAATCCATGCGCCATATGGGGCCCCGGACCACCACAGAAGTCCACAAAACACCCATCCCTCTCGGCAGTACGCCATGTGGGGCCCAAAGCCGTGCCACCACAGAAGCTCGCAAAACATCTCTCTCCGTAGTGCATCATATAACTCTGGTGTTGCCAAGATTTGGGACCCATATGGGGCCAAGGTAAAATGTTCATTTTGAACCATATGGACCCCAAATCCTCGCACAAAACTGTTTTAATGGGGGTGGGTAAGTTGGTCAGATTTGAGACAAAACACTGGGAAAAGCCATTTTGAGCCATTTACATTTTCTTGCTACAGTTTATGAATCTGTGCATTATATTCTTCCCATCATGAGTAATGCACTTAAGCTATCAGAAAACAATCACAAACTGATTTATCGAGGTTAGCAAGTGGGTCAGATTTGGGTCGAAACACAAGGAAAGTCATTTTCACACATGTGATCACTACAGTTGGTGAATCTATGCATTATATTCTTCCTATTGTGAGCAATGCGCCTAGGCTATCAGAAAATAATCACAAATTGTTTCAATGGGGTGGGTAAGTTGGTCAGATTTGGGTCGAAACACGGGGAAAAGTCATGTTAAGCCATTTTCACACATTTTCGCACAACAGTTGGTGAATCTAAGTATTATATTCTTGCTATTATGAGTAATGCACCTAGGCTATCAGAAAATAATCACAGACTGACTTATCAAAGCAGGCAAGTGGGTCAGATTTGGGAGAAAACACGGGTGAAAGCAATTTTGAGCCATTGTCACACATTTTCTCGCTGCAGTTGGCGAATATACATTATGCATTATACTCTTCCTATCATTAGTAATGCACCTAGGACAGTGTTTTCCAATCTTTTTGACCGCGGAACCCTTTTGATCTTCAATATGTTTCGCGGAACCCCGTTCAAAACCATCATATTCTGTTGTAGGCACAACGCTTGAGAATGCAGATAATGACAGGTTTAGGCCTAGAATAAGCTAGATTAATAATAGGTCTAACACAAATATCGATGACAATTACATATACGAATTCTCATTCGGTAAAATCATATTTTAGCATCGTAAATTATTGCCGTTGTTTGAAACATTCTTTTAATCAACTCAGCTTCCATTTATGCAGGATTCTTTGTTAAATAGGTAACCTATTCTTATTTTCAATGGCATCTTTTCATAGTTGCACAAGGAGAACATCTTTTCGTCAATCCAACTTCCATTTAAGCATGATATATTTTATCAATCGACCTCCCAGTTAAACAGAAAAATTTTCACCAACCCAGCCACAATTAAACGGACTTCTTTTCACAAATCTCGCTTCTACTACAGACGCTAACGAGGCTTAGCCAGATTTGCAACGGAGAACAATTTACGACGCTATTTATTAACATGGGTAATTTACGATGCTAAAATAATAGGCCTATTTTACGATTTTGTTTACCTTTCTTACATATTAAGTTATATGGAGATGTTAAGCACTAAGTCTCTAATGGAAAATGCTGTTCACACTGAAAGTTTTCCCCGGAACCTCTGTCGTCACCTCACGGAACCCTAGGGTTCCGCAGAACACAGTTTGGGAAACGCTGACCTAAGATATCAGAAGATAATCACAAAATGTTTTAACGAGGTGGGTAAGTGGGTCATATTTTTTGCTGAAACATGGGGAAAAGCCATTTATACACATTTTCTCATTACAGTTGGTGAGTCTATCTATGCACTATACACCTAGGCCATCAGAAAATAATAACAAACTGATTTGACCCATTGTCTGTGACTGTGAAGGTTAATAAATACTGAATAGTCCTGTTTTCATGATCTCATGTGTTAGGCAACAATATAATGTGTGATTTCCCTTCAATTGTGAGCATGCCAAAACAACCGAGTGTCAAACATGGTTATCTGTGATTCAGTGAGCCATTTCTGTAATACAGCTCTTTTTCAGCCAACTCCAAATATCTGCTGTGGTGCACACTGCCAGTTCTCAAACAAGCTGTTGACTAAATGTTAAGTATGAGTGGTTCGTATTTGTCAGCAAGCTTCTTGTGCAATGATCGTACAGTACACACTGGTAGATGATGGTGACAAACCATGTACTAGAGTTTTAAAAATCTGGTTTTCTCAGGAAAAAGGTCAACTTTAGTGTAACTTCCATAACAATATATTTCAAGAGTAGCCCTTCTTGTTCGTGTGTCTGTCTGTCAATATTCAGCATAGATTGCATCTCTCAGTCGATTTGTACCTTTTTATTGTTGCAGAACCTTACACAAAGACTCATTTGTTTACTGAAGACAGGATGCTGAACTCATCCAATTTGTCAAGAATTAAATGTAACTGACCTGTAATGTTGGGATAATGTCAATTATTTTAACATGGAATCATGTCTTGTAAGAATTCTTTTCATCCTTTTGGATTCCTGTTAGTTTTAAAATTATATATTGAAGTGCAGTGGAACCCCAGCCAAAACCCACAAAACCTAAGGGTTCCACGGAACACCAGTTGAAAACCACTGCTCTACCTCTGTGGTCTACACCCGCCCTCAACCCTTGATACCAAAATTTGTCAACAACAGCCTTGAAAGTGTTAAATGTGCTGATCAGACTCCAGTGATAATAGTGCCAAAGTTTTTACTACAGTGAGTACATTACATATTGTGATTTTTTACTTGAGATGGTGGTGACTGCAGCAGGCGAGGGTCGCTGCGTCTGCGAGTTAAAGGTTGAAGAGGAGCATCAGAATCGTGGCGGCTCATTGCACGGAGGATTGACTGCGACGTTGGTCGATTTCGTATCAACTGCCGCCCTGATGACCAATGAAAGCATGACCCCTGGGGTCAGTGTCGACATGAGCATTTCGTGAGTATAAAATGTGCTATCGATGACAAAGCTTACTGATTTGCTTAAACATATCTATAGAAACTCCTCAGCAACTTGATCTAGGGGCATCCGTATAAATTAAGTATGCAGCGAGGGGGAGTTTCCAGTTTCGGCTATTTTGTGTACAAGTGCGTATGGTGGAGGGAGAGGGGGTCCAGAAAGTATATACCCAAATATAGCTGTCTAATTATGACGTTCACAATATGGAATGTTAAAATCAGAACTGTAAACTCAATCACAGACTATATTTCTGCTTATTCAATTTTATGTAGCATTTTTATGTAGCTTTAAAACTTTTAAAATGCAAGTGTTGTTAGTGTTTTATTTCTTCATAACAATTAAGAAAATTAAGCTGTTAAACGTGGTGCTTAAAAAAATAGCCTGTGTTAAAATCAATGTTTTGTAAATGTCTTTAGCTATTTCTCCTTTGCAATGGGGAGGTGGAGCTCAGATGTGGGTACGCATGGGGGAGGAGTCCATGAAATGTATGCGGTGCAAAAGGGGTAGGGGTCCGAAAGTTTGATTTTTGCATATGTAATATGTGGATGGGTCCTAAAGGATCATTCAGCTATGCCGAATCAAACAACAGGATATCTTTTGAAACCATCCATATTGTGGCGGAGGCATCCAAATAGTATCCAAATAGAAATCTGAAAAATTAGCCTGCTCCACTCCCTGCACACATGTACTTTTCTTTTTTACTCCCCATATGTGAAAATTCTGACGAATGTGCACGCCATTAACTTTGTTCAATCTTTTATTCATCCTTGAATAATATTAGGGAAGTTGCTCCAACGACTAAGGGGAGGAATAAATGTTGCTTCAATGACTTAGGGGAGGGGGATAGACGCCTCTGGTACTCTTACTATTGTACCATGAAAAATTTATGTGTTTGTGGCTTTGTGATTATTTTTGTTATCTAGATATCTAAAGGCAGCAAAGACGGGTGATGAAATAGTCATCGATGCCAACACGCTTAAACTTGGCAAATCACTTGCCTTCCTGTCAGTCGAAATAAAAAACAAGAAAGATGGTAAACTTATAGCAGTTGGATCACACACAAAATTTGTCGGAGGAGGAGGAGGTGGAAAATGAACAGAATTACTTTGCACTACTCATGAAATAGTTCAAAGGAAATTGTCGATTTGCTGGGGCAATTATGTTTGTTTTTGTTTTATTCTGTTAAATTAATTTTATTGCATTGCTTGTGATTGTGGATATAAGAGCTTGGCGACAGTTATAATCATAATCTCGGGATCATTTTCAGTGCTCCAAAAAGCTAGTTCTGACAATTGGCACATGCAGAGCAGGAATGGCAAGAGAAGTCTCTATTAGCAAGACTTACACGCATACTTGTAGTGGCATGGCTGCGTTATGGTACTGTAGAAATTGTTCGCTTAACCCCTTCAGTGTCCAGCAAATTTTATGTCTGCATATCTATGTATGTATGTATATATGTATGTATATATGTGTGTATATATATATATATATATGAATGTAGATGTGTATAGATATGTATATATATATATATATGCATATATATGTAATTTATGTATATATATGTATCCATGTGTGTGTATTTGTATGTATATGTATGTATACGTATGTATGTATTTCTGTATGTATGTATCATCAATTAGATGATTATAATCGGGTTTGACGTATAACGGTTAGTTGTTAAGGACGAATATAATCGGGTTTGACGCTAAAGGGGTTAATATTAACAATACTCCCATAGAAGCAGTTTCTTGTCCATAAACGATTTGTGCTCTGCATGGAGACTGGATTTATAGCTGAATAAACCAAACAGTTCTTATTTACTGGCAAAACCATGATGGTAGAACATTCCATATTTAAATAATCTGCACAACAGGAGATTTGTCATGCAGAGCTCTTTGGGCATTTCACTAGTGTATGACAAAAATGTGAATCCAGTATATGGACTGTGAAATAATAATTATAAAAGCCATCCAATAGTTCTACAGATTATTATCCTTGCTTTATTTATACATATATTTATGCTGACAGACTTGAGAGTTCATACAAGGCTTCATACAAGGCTTCTGGACAGATATTTGTACAGAATAATTTGCAGCACGGTCTACCATTGTTCTATGCACGATAAATGTTTCTAGCATTTATATAGCTTCTCTAATTCAGAAAGTTAATAATACTGACAGCCGAGCTTTTGTGACATAATCCGACATTTATTTAGCACCTTTCTGTTTCAATAGATTTCTAAACCAATTTGTGTTCAGGTTTTCTAATCGTAAAACATAACTTATGTCTTATAATTATGTGGATGATGTCCTGCTGAAGGTTGGTTTTGGAATCAAAGGTTTGTGGTCGGTCAGCAGGTGAAGCATCACGGCCTAGAAAGCATATTGATAATAATTAATGTCAGTTTAAGCAAGGTAATTAATAGTAAAGTCAACAAAGGTGAAGTATTCTAAGGTAAGGTCACTAGAGGTACTGTCATTCAATATACACGAGGTATCAAGATTAAGTAAACAAAGGTAAGGTAAGGTGTGAAAGCAAATAAATATATGGAGATGCAAGTTGACTATCAAAGATCCCGTCTTTCTCTGCAGTCTGTCTCCCTCTCATGCAAAAACATTTATCATCCTCCACAATGACCTACTTGCTTACATTCAACATTGCCCTTTCCGTTTGCATGTTGATCTTTTACAGAGCTAACTGTGCTATGGGAGTTCTTAGTTCTTACTAGACCCAATGAAGTACAGACTTCTTGCTGGATGACTGAAGCTTGCGTTTCAGGTACAGTTTGCACTCAAATAAAAGTTATTTCAGTAAGCTCACAATGCAGTTACTGTATCTATCAAATATTGATTCAGATGTCCTAATAGGGCATAGCTAGGGCGATTTCACATTTTTTTGCATAAATTAGCGGGTTTCGCATAAATTCCTAAATGGAAAGTTTTCGCAAATTATTGCATACAGTTTGGAAATTTCGGTCAGTGTCAACTTGTCTGTTTGTTTGGGCTATTATTAGCCTATGGAGGCTATAGTTTTACCGACCTGCTGCAGACGACTTAATTGTTGATGATTAGGACCCGTGGTTTATGCGATTTTTCGTATAATTTACACAAAAATTTCTCATAATCCACGGCCTAGGCATACCCCTCGTCTGCATGTGGATGGCCCTTGCCAAACATACCATACATTAAAATACATTACACATTGTGGTGCATCCTGGTAATCTTTCCTACCATTGCAGTCCACTTTCGATTCTCTGCCTCTGCCCAGACGAGGGATCTTTTCGGATCGTAAAATACATCGTCTGTCACCTCTTCTGCTTTTCGTGGAAGACAGTGTAGGAAAACCCACTTGGCTCCGGCATAACCAGCCAACTGGAATATGACAGTAAAGTAATGAAATTATGTAGCTGTCTAGGAGATTTGAGAGGATCTTAATGATGTATAGTAATCAATAAGTAAACCAGCTAGTAAGCTTATTTAGAGTTTAGAAAGCCATATTAAACTTGTGTCTTGATTTATGCTGCTCCTTTCTGGTGGTAAGGTTCAATTTTAAGTAGAAGGCTGTTCTGGAGTAATGGTCCAATGCAGAAGAAAGCAATGCCTTGTTGAGTTCTTATGTAACAGTCTAATTACAGTTATGAAGGATCCATGCAAAATTAACACTATAATGGTAAGTGGCATTGGTTTTCCAGTCACTATTAGTGCACACTTGTCATTAAAGTGGTTTACTTCGGCTGTTTCAATTTGCTTGCCCATTTGGCATGACTTGGCCTACTTCATGTATTTTATTTTACTGACCTTACCTACTTATTCATTAATCTTACGTACCTATTTTTTCCTTTATATGTAAATGCTAAGGTGTATATTTTTATACACCTTAGTATATTTTTATACATCTTACCTACATTATCTTTCCACTTTCTTTAGGGGTCATCCACAAAGGACGTCCGCAACGAGGGGGGGGGTCATGGGAAAAGCGGACATGAGGGTCATGGACTGTACGGACATCTGCATGTGACCAATGCTAAACTATTGTCACAATCACTTCTAATGGTAGTTATGCCATATTCTTAGCCGTTTGTTAATAGCTTTAGGTTATACTTCACATTTGAGAGAATGATATACCAAGCTTACATGCAAATAGGTGTTTATTAAATTTAAGTTTTTTACATATCTTTTATTCAATCTCAGTCTTTGTCAATAAATGCCTATTAAAAAGCGATGCAGTAAAATAATTATCATTAATTGCCGTGGTGCCTGATACACGTGTAATGCGGACGTCTGCAAAGGAGGTCACGGGTCAGTGGAATGCGAACAAGGGGAAGAGGGGGTCAAAAGTTGGCTTTTTTGCGGACGTCCTGTATGGAAGACCCCTTACCTAATCTATTTTTTTACCTTCCATATAAATTATTTACCGTACATATTTTATTTACCTGACCTTATGAACCTATTGTGGTATATACCTTTTGGGTGACCTGATATCCAGAGAATGCCTGAAGTCGTTCCATTTTTTCCTTCTCCTGTCCCATGCTTATCCACGTATCCGTCACAATGACGTCAGCGTTACGAACCGATTTTACTGGATCATCCGTCAGGAACAGCTCGCTTCCAGACTAAAAATATGCCTGCACTTATATAGTGCCTTTTAGGGAACCTATTGAATGCATCTTGTTATTAATATTCAATAATTTTATATATAACATTTTAACTACCCAAGCTTATTGATGTAAATAAAATTAGTATAAGTTCATATTAATACTAACTTGCCTTATCTTGCGATATCTTACCATGCTTTATCTTGTTTATATCTGGTTTTACCATATCTTTCCATTACCTTGCTTTATTGTCATAGCTGACAGTACTTTTGTCTTTCGATGCCTTCATCTTACATTGCATCATCTGATTATATCTTACCATTGCATATCATGACCTTACCTGCCTTACATTATCCTTCCATATCTTGCGTGGCACAGTGGCCGATCGGTTAGAGCGGTTAGCCCGTAATGTTCAGTGTGTGCTGAGCGAACGGGTTTGACCCTCGTCCGGGGAGTCACTGTGTAGGGACCTTGAGCAAGTCCGTCGCACACAATTGCTCTGCAGTACAACTGCAATTGCACCGTCAAGGCGTGTGTCTGCACTTCTGAGCAAAAAATTTTGGAATAAGGTCGGTATCAAATTTCGGTAATAAAAAAATATAAAATAAAAATATCTTGCTTTACCTTACTTGATTCAAACTCCAGACAAAATGATGACAGAAAGCAAAGTCTATCTATTTCACTATCTTAGCTAGCAACAAAACTGACACAACCAGAGTTCACATCTATATCTTTGGGTTTGACTAAAGACTGAAGGGACATGTCTGAAAATACAAACCATCTGAGAGAATCTCTTTGCATCGGACACCACTTGCTGATTGCATTCATAACCCTTTAAAAAAAGACGACAATCTGTTATTTATTTATCAGTCATTAACTATATCAATATCATTAACTATAATCACTGTCAGGTACGTGCATATCAGCATCTGGGGTTGACGTTTATGCAGTAACAAACAGGTTGTTCAAAGACCTCCAACATAACAAACGAGGTGATTTCATAGGAACTGTTCAAAGGAAAATGATGGCCACAACACAAATATGTTTCTCACCTATAAAACGATGAATGCATAGCTCCCAAGTTCGTTAATTATCTGTGATATGAACAGCGTCGTTAAATAAACTTCGTAGGTCCCCAGTGGAACGTATGGGGAGGGGAGGGGTTTCAAATTTCGGCCATTTTGCGACGCTTATTTTTCCTCCTCAGTTCTAAGCTGTCGAATCTCAGTCATGGACATGGGATTTCCCATATATTTCTGGTTTGGGCCCATCCATATATTACGTATGCAAAAAATTGGATTTTCGGACCCCCCTCCCCCCTGTTGCACCGCGTACATTTCGTGGACACCCCATGCGTGCGTAAATTCGAGCTCTACCCCCTCCTCCCAATGCAAAGGTTAAATAGCTAAACACATCTATAAGGCATTAATTTTACCATAGGCTATTTATTTCTAAGCATCATATTTAACAGCTTAAATCTGTTAACTGTTACGAAGAATTAAAACACTGACAACACTTGCATTTGAACCAGTTTTAATGCTACATAAAATTGATTATGCAGGAATATAGTCTGTGATTAGGTTTACAGTTCTGATTTTCATATTCTGTATTGTGGACGTCATAATTAAACAATTATATTTGCATACATACATATGTTCGGGACCCCTCCTCCCCTCCATACGCACCCATACGCAAAATGGCCGAAATTTGAAACCCCTCCCCTCGCTGCATACGTAATATGTGGACGGCCCCTTTACAATTGGTGTGCACAAAAATTACAATGCAACATGCACAAAGTCATTACACATCAGGCTTGAAATCATCGGAGAACACAAGAAGTGTGCTTATAAATAGACAGCTGTATCTATTTAGGCAGTGTCTACCAAACGATGAAGCTGATCCTTTGCTGTGGAACAACATCTTCATTTTGCATATGTCCCAAAATTATATGGCTATAAATTTTGATTGAAAATTAATGGTTAATTTAGTTGGAGATAAATTACTGTTCTTCATTACTGTGGGAAATTTACGATTGCAAACGGTGTGGACCATTGCTGTGGTCAATATGCTATGGATAGCATGCTGGCAATAGCTCATGTAAATTGGACTCACTCGTGGGGTCGCAACCCTTAGGTTGATGCCCATCTTTGGACAAGCCATGAGGAGGGAATGAACGACGTTGTTTCCATCACCAACCCATGAAATCGTCAGCCCTTTCAGATGCCCAAAATGCTCCTGAACAAAGAAAAACTGACATAATTCCAACATCAATCCTTCCATGTAAAGTAATGGATTTACAGTAATAATCATGGTGCTAGATTACCAGCTCACAGAATATGTTACATATCATGATATGAAATAAAGTCCCTTTGCTTGACAAGACATAACAGGGTACATGCATAGTGCATACACCCCATCCATGCTCACTCATGACAGTAGCCTGGAAGCAAGCATGGATATGCACAAAAGGAGGTGGTGAGTGATTTGTTTTATTGGAATTCTGTGTAATGTAACCTAATCTGATGTAATGTAGAGAATGAACCTGGATAGTGAGAAGATCTGCAAGAATCTGGAGTGGATGGTAGGAGTCGGAGAGACCATTGATGATGGGTATGTTCGCAACAGACGACATCTCCTCCAGCAGATCATGGCCATAAACACGAGCGAATATCAGATCAACAAAGCCAGACAGCACTCTGAAGTATTCCAAAGACTAAGTGAATTGACAGACAAATGAATGAATGGATGAATGAACAGATGGAAAAACGAATAGACGAATGGATGAAAGAATGAGCAGATGTATTCAACTAACAAGTGGATGGATGAGTAGATTGATGAATAAATGGATGGGTACATAGATGGATGAATTGAATAACTAACTTAGTGGATGAGTGTAATTAATGTCTTCGTGGACTGTGGATGAAAGTATGGCTGTGAGTGAACGCGTGAGTAGTCAGCCAATCTGTCCATCAATCCATTCTCAGTCATCCATTCCATCCTGTCTGTTCATCCATCCATCCGTCCATTTGTGTATCTATCCACCTATCTATCCATTCGTTGGTCCATTCACACAGCCCATTCACATACACGTATTCATGCACTCTTTCATTCATTCATTCGCTCACAGCGAATGCACTGTTAAAAACAGGCCCATTACTTGCCCACATGATCTAGGACTGATCCTATTGAAGGCAAATAAAACCGACTCAGGGGCAGTGGGGCACGAACAATGACCCTATTAAACACATCCACAGTTCAAAATTCAGCAATTGATAAGGTTAAGTAGGGTCTAGCAGCACCCACACAGACAGAGCAGCGGTCCTGACAAATGACACACCACAAGTTCAGTCTGAAGTAAACATTCTACAACTAAGGGTTGTAGTGCAGATTGGTTCAAGTGGGGGAAATTCCATTGTAGGTCTTGCTACAGCAACACAGCTACTAGCAAAGCCACTTGCCCAATACACACAGACTGACTGACTGGCTGACTAACTGTGTGACTGGCTGGTTCACGGATAGATTCATAGATGTCATTGACTGACTGCTGTTGACTGAATGACTGGCACAATGACTGAATGACTTACTCATACATGGATTGACAGACAGTTAAACTGGCTGAATGACTGAAACACTTACTCACACATTGAATGAATGATTTACAATATGACTGAATGACTTACACATTGACTGAATGACTTCCACAATGACTTCCACAATGACTGAATGACTTACACAATGACTGAATGACTTACACAATGACTGAATGACTTACACAATGACTGAAAGACTTGCACAATGACTTACACAATGACTGAATGACTTACACAATGACTGAATGACTTGCACAATGACTTAATGACTTACACAATGACTGAATGATTTACACAACAATATTGGTGAATTGGTTGGGGTACAGGTTGGGCAGAATTCTCAAACCAAATTTTGCCATGGCGGGGATTTTAACCACCAACTTCCTGATTAGTTAAGGGGTCATTGCATAATTACGTAACGCTCGATGGGGGTTGGTGGGGTGCTATAAAACGTTACGAAACGTTACGAGAGTGGGTGGGGGTTAGCTGAACGTTACGTAACGCCTGTCATTTTTAAACTAATTAGTAATTAATAAAAAATACTCAATCTAAGCTAAAACCAAAGATCAGGTTTTTCCTTTAGTCATGAAGGCTCATGAATGGAACGCTCTGGCAATATGAAACTTCTACAAAACGTTCTTCTCCCAATTTCTCAGCTCACCAGAAATATATTTTCAGAAGGATGGTGTTAATTTAAAACGTCATACGAAAGCGGGGCGAAATTCAATATGCAAATCAAGTCCGTTTGTTATGCATCAATATTACGATTACCAATGGCTTCAAGTCAAAGCAAATCAAAGTCAAGTGTATTAGTTAAACACTTCGTGATGACTAACATGCAAATGCGGTACTAGTTAGGAGCACCAAAAACGAACGGAGCTGCCGCGCGAAATGGCGGACCCGCTTCCTAAAGAGGTCTGGTGAATGTGGCGATACCTGCGTTAATTAAGAAAGACACAATCGGGGTACACCTGACGAGTTCAAAATTCAGTTCCAAGCGAAGCTAGGCTGTAAGGCTAGTAGGCCTAGCATATAAATTTACACTAAACTAGTGTTTAGCCTCGTAGCCTACACACGGCGGTGAAATCGAAGTTCAAACATAATATTAAATATTATCTACCATTGATGGAGGTTAAATTTCAAGACCTGGGACCATTTAGGCCCAGGTAAAACTACACTGAGTTTTGTTCCAAATAAATACGTAACGCTCAGAGGGGTGGGTGGGGGTCTATGGAAACGTTACGATGCGTTACAGGGGGCGGGGGTCAAAAAGGGCCAGTTTCAGCATTACGTAATTATGCAATGACCCCTAAGCACCGTAACTGCTACATTATTGAGCATCCTTGATTGACCGAATGAATGACCAGATGAATGAAGGAATGACACATTTCGTTATTGCATTAACAGCTAACTGACTGGATGATTAGATGTGCAATCCAGACCTTGAAGTGTCCTGAACGGACTCGTTCACTCCCAGATGACCATCCTCTGGGCTGAGAACGACTGTCTTACCGCCCAACAACCCAAAACCTAAAAGATCAAGTACAAAGAACTGACAAAAGCTACGGCACGTTAAACTAAGGAAATCAAAATAATGCACACTCATTCAAGATGAAGGAATATAAAGGGTATGAATTAGCATGATTTCCGTTTTCAACTTAGGGTGGGACGATGTGAATTGAGCTCACTACATGAAGTTTAAAGTCATCTAATTGTTATTCAGTTTGAGAAGAACTATTGGTCCTTGGTGAACTAATAACTCCACTTCAGATAGTTTAGGTAACAATTGTGCAAGTTACTTATTAGAACGTACATTGATACATAGATGTATGCATACAGTAAGAGGGTAAGATAATTCAAGTTCAAACTACGTAAGAATTAGCAATGTAACATGGAATATTAAACCAACGATGAGATCATAATCGAAATCATAATCTCAACACTTCTACAGCACCCACAAAAGCTAAGTTGTGGGAACCAGCTTATTCACAAGTGCTTAATCAGAACAAAATATAGATAGTTATGGTAAGGTAAACAAGGACGTAAATCAGGGCACAGAAATCTATGGAATGGCGAGATGAAGTTGGGTAAGATGTTGTTGGGTGTAGTAAGGCATACTAACTGACTCACCAACTTCAGCTGACACTCTTGTTCTTGTGCTTCTCTTTTGAAAGATGGCAGCCATTGACTTTCCAACAAGAGGCTGATAAATCTGAAGTCAAACAAAATAACTCAATTCATTTGGTCAATCAGTTGGTCAATCAGTCAGTCAATTCATTGGTCAATCAGCCAGTCAATCTGTTGGGCCAACCAGCTAGTCAGTTGTTGATTTTGAGAGATAAGTCAAACAGATCATGACATTTTAGGATATCAAATGAAGTAGACCTGTACAGTAATAAAATTGAATTATTATAATTCCTAGAGCTCTTGTTTCATACAGGAGCCTACTGATAATACTGCTCTACATGTACTGCTATTAGTAATTTATCATCAAAATTAATCTTGAAGAGTAAATTAACATAATTATAATAACTGAATAACAACTTTTATATTTTCTATGCACCCGGGGAATGACGAACCCCAGGGTTAAAAATAATAATAACTATATCAATAAAAAGAAATCACTTTATGCATTTATAATAATAATAACAAAGTAATAATACTAAAATTAACATATAATTAAACATAGACATATAAGAGATAGAAAAATAAACGAAGAACGCTTGCTGACCAATTTGTTAGATTTGATTTGTGTCTTGAGGTCCTTGGCTGTCCAAAGAAGCGTCTCAATCTCAGTTGTAGAGAAATCACGAAGAGTCAGGAAGTCTCTTCCAACCAATGATGAAGATGATGAATCTTCATTTCTCCTACAAGAGGTGAATAAATTGAATGACTGATTCAATCACAAGACATTAACCCTATTTTATTTTACACTTTGTGTAGTTTATTTTTATGGTGGTGGTGGTGGTGGTGGTGATGATGACGATGATGATGATGAAGTGACAATGATGATGATGATGCTGACAACGACGATGATGAAGATGATGTTTACAATGACTACGTGACAATAAGATTGTTTTATTAAACTAAAAATAATATTAGTAAAAGTTAACAAATCCTTAACAAAATAGATATATAAAAGATAAAGGAACAAATGAAGAATGATGCTAGAAAGCATAGCATAGGTTATTTGTGATCGGAAGAAGTTTGGATAGACCTGTGCTTAAGAGTCCAATGCTTGAGGGAACTATAGCTTCGGCGGAAGATTATACTCCGAAGAAGAGGTTAAGAAAACCCATATGCATCAGAAAGACCGAATCATTGGCACAGAAGACCTGTGGATAGAATCATTCCCAGAGGAAGAAGGGTGGGAGGGTCACCCAAATGAAGACACAATTGGATGAGGGAGTGGTAAGGATGTCCACATCCTAATTTGGTATAATTATTGTTATTTCAGACCAGCATAAGACATAAGCAACATACAAGTTATGTCCAAGTCAACTTGTCAACTGAATAAATGACGGATTGATTGATTGAGACACCAGTCTGTACTTGTTAGACAGTCTTTGCAAGTTCCTTTTGTTTTCTGGGCAGTGCTGTACCAAGGTAGCTCACCCAGTACACAGTTAGCCTCTGAAGACCAATAAACTGGGTAGCCTAACCTAGGCATTAGTATTGCATTCAAGTGCCACAGAGACAGAGACTGGCAATGCTAAATGCAGGCAGGGCGAGGTAGGGTCTGAAGCACTCTATGTACTACGGACGTACTTTATGGACGACACATATGGGCATTTGCAGGATGTAGAAGAAAATGTATACGCATCCATCCAAGACATTTAACCGTTGAGTAACTAATCCTATCTTCAATTGCTAGAGACAGTTTGAACTACTGTCTGTATGTCTTACTGGGCAGACGCTAGTGCATAGGCACCCTAGTTCATGCTAATGAGTAGTTGAGTCCCCTTCCAACCGTATCGACAGCAGAGAGAAACGCTCGGTCAAGTTCCCTAAAAAAACGAAATTCGGAGACTACTAATACCTTGCAACCGTTGAGTGTTGAGCGGTCGAAATAAATCCAGGTCGTTGTCGCAGCAACACATGTCGCACGGCAGCTAATCGAAATGACGAAAGCATTGTCACCGACAACTTAATTAACAAAGATTCCGACATCTGATAGCTCCAATCGTAAGACTGACAGCGGTGCAACAGCGCCGCAAATACATCGGTTTAAGTTGATCGCCACTCTTGTTTACGCCTCAACATAGTATATATATATATATATATATATATATATATATAGAGAGAGAGAGAGAGAGAGAGAGAGACAGACAGACAGACAGACAGACAGACAGACACACAGAAGATCTGAGAACAGCTGTCTCAGTAGTCAGATTGTCTAATAATAGAGTAGTCACTGTGGTCAGCTACGTGTATTCTATGGCATATTTAAAGACCCTCTCACGGACACCCAATAATAACACGGTCATCATTTATGCCTGGGTACCATAATACAAATAGTGTGGCCTAATGTCTATACTCTCGAAAGCAACGTCGTGCATCACCCAGGCCCCCGAGATGGAGGTGGACAGAGGGCAAATACCCAGGAGTCTGACAATTAACTTAAGAGGGTATTAACTAAGTCCAGAAAAGTTGTTTTCTTAAGATAGTTTAGAGGCCCATCACTGCTCAACCTTGGGGTCCAGAATTTCTGTTGCTGCCTCTGGCAACACCATTCGACCCTAATGACAAAAGATGCAAAATGTCTGTGACAACAGTTTTTCTGGTTTTTAAATTTCATTTACTAATTAATAACCAGTTGCAACAAAGGAAATTACACTGAAATAATGCATCAAAAAGAGGGCCCAATAGAACAGAGATACCTGATTTCTAGATTTAATTGTTTGTAAGAGTTTGACTACCACCCACTGAGGACGTCTGTCACTTACAGCCATTAAAGTTTAGAGTGTAGGCCAAAGTAACTGAGTGTTGTGACACTCGTGGCTCCCGTTTTCCGGAGACATTCATGCCCCCTAAACCCAGTTGCCATACATATTTTAAGAATGCAGTCTGGAGTTTGGTCATCCATTAGTAGCAATACGCTAAGTCAGGAATTTTATCATATTACAATAATCTCAACATTACCAAACATTACATTACAAATACCTAGTGATGAGACATTACAACAGCCTCTTCTTAACATACATTACACTGCAACTGACTCTAAACAAACTGTGTCTAACACAATGCAAATATTAAATCAATAATTACCCGTAATTAGACATTTACCCTGAAAATATATATGGGACCACTTTAAACATAGAAACTCTCAACAGCACAAGTATTACTTTCCACTGTAATGCAACTTCATTACACTCCAACATTTATCTAGTGCCTTTTTTCATCCCATTTGATAACACAATATGCTTACAACTGCCTCTGACCTAAAATGACAGTTAATTCAAAATATTAACTAATTACAAAATAAGTAAAACAGAAACAGCTATTCTTAATAATTAATTTTTTTTAAATGTATAAAATAAATGCAACAGTCTCAATTGGAGTCTACCGGTACACAAACTCAACACGACGTTGCAATATTCAAATAGTTTAAGCTTATCAACTAACAAAATAAATTCAGAAAAGTTAAACCTTAAACTGTCAAAAAATTTTGGATTTTCGAGTTAATATACATTATATACATGAGCATAGTGCCAAACTGCAGTTTTAACGCTTAACATAATTATCTACACTAATGAATTCAACTAACAATATCATGTAACAAAATATATTCACAATTGTACAGCTGGCAATACATACAACTGTGATATATCACACTCATAAAATTAACAATATCTTGTCATCTTTGTGTACTGTACAGGTGCAACAAGTTTCAAAATAGATCTGTTCCAATAATAACTTGAACTTTCTCTGCCAAATTTTATGCGACTATGACAAGTTACACGTTCTTAAACAAGCGTATACTGGAAGCTGCCAATAAATCTGACTTTCAGAGCCCCATAAATTACTAGGTTGTAATGCCACTGTCATATAATGAAGTCATTTCTCAAGTGGAATTAAATTTCTGATCCAACTTGCTGCTACATCACCAGCCTTGTTCAAATTGGCCAACAGTGTTACCAGTGGCAGAAAAGCATCCATGGATGGCCAAAAAAAATGTCTGGTCCTGAATTGTAAGGGGTATTGAGTGTAAAGACGCATTTTTAAGATATACATACATTCATCATCCATATAATATTATTTCTGCAGTGGTATTCTATTAGGTAATGAGCTACTACCCCGTAAATTCAGAGTCTGCGTTTGCATCCCTATCACAAAGGAAAGACTATTCAAAACTACACAACTAGCACCCTCTAGCAAATTCAGTTACAAAGCAAGACTATCAGGTGAGCAAGGGATCGTACAGCACTGGAGAAACTATATATTAAAAAGTTCAGGAAAATTAAGGTATTTATGTCATGTTGTTTCAACAATTTAAATAAAGAAATAGACAAAATTTGCAGAATGTAATCACCGCTAAACACTGAAGACAAGCTACAGTCTATGGTTTGATCCTCTTCATGTTCTATATCTATGTGCTCATTAATGCATCCATCAGCCACAGTGATCAGTTACTTAATCAGCCACTCATTCAGCACTGACTCATTAATTTTCTTGGTCGATGACATTATCTCTGACATGACCCCTCCCAGATATTTCTCCCTGTGTTCACTTAGAGTTCTGTGTTCACAAATGAGAAAGTGCATTGTATTAGCTATTTCCATTTGTTGCATATATTATTAATTATTTTAATACCAAACTATGTTTAATATGTGTGCATGAAAATCTTTAGCAAATTATAAGCTTTACAACCATTTTCTTGCACATATTATGTGCTCTCAATTTGAAATTGAAGTTTACTTATAAATAGAAGTTGCATTATTAAAATAATTCTGCTTAAATCAAAGCTGGATCGATTAAATAAATTCTGTTTAAATGGAAATTGGATCAATGATAAGAATTTTTGCCTAAATAAAAGCCAGATTGCTGAAAAGAATTCTGCTTAAACAGAAGCTGGAACGATGAAAAGAATTCTTTGCTGAAAAAAGAAGCTGCATTGATGTCAGTTATCATGGACATTGGCAGACTGCCTTTACTGGGTAAGTGATCAGAGGAAGAATATCCCGGGATTATTGTTCTGGGGAAATGTCCGAATACCCCATCTTCTATAAATCATTTAATCAATCGTTACGCGGCTGGGTGCTTCTTTCATAGTTTAAAAAGGTTTAAAATTAACAACCTCAGAAAGGCAAAGCAACCTGAAAATATGTTTATCTCGATTTCAACTCAAATCTCCAATATGACTCCATGGGACTAACAGTGATATACACTGGAAGAACTTATCAGCGACTGTCCTTGACTAAGGCAAACTTCTGTCAGCAACAGGTGAGGGACGTTCCACCAGACTTGACTTGACCGAGTTTGTCCTCTTTATCTGCAGCAGTATCAATTGTCATCATCAGGTCTTTGAACTGCAACAGATATCAACAGAGGCTATTTACTATTAGTCACAGGGCAGGAAATATTATTGCAAGCATTACACTGAAATTATTTTATTCTTAAAAGTATTTGTGACACTAGCAGATGTCATACAGACATGCAAATTTGAGGAATGGAAAATGAGAATCAAGGGTTAATATTACCTTCTAAGACACTCTGCAATACTTTTAAACTACCTTTCAAATGCATTTGTTTAGATCAGTCATTTGTACATGTGCTCTTGAGATGCACTTTAACTAAAAGTCTCATGTGCCTCGATATGTACAACTTGTAATTTTTTTTATGTGAAACCTTCGAAAGGCAAAGCAACCTGAAAAAATGTTGTAGTAGTAATGTCGTAGTAAACATTGTCTTATTTATTGCAAAAAACTCTTTCCTTTTAATCCTCTTTATCATTAATGTTACTACTTTTTATTAATCACCACAATCATCATCACTGTCTTCCTCCTCCTCCTCTACATTGATCAATTTCATGCATCATCATAATCAGTTTTCATCATATATCATTCCTAGCATTACCCTCATAGTCATCATCCTTCTCACAGATCACCATAATCTTTCATTATCATAGTCAATGATAATCATCTATCACCATAATCATCATCATTATGATCTTCATCACCTATCATCACAATAATTGTCCTTAAATTTATACTGCACCTTCTTAAAATCTCTCAAGGTCCGTTCCTTGCACTTACACTGAGATACGCTTCTACTAGTTCTGTGCGTGAGACATCTGACTGCCTGAGAACGTCCAGCGCCGTCATCGGGTTGAACTTAGCATTGCTCTTTGCATTCAACGGCTTGTCATACAACTTGGCACCATCAGCTGGAGAATACTGCTGTATTGTCCTTCAAATGTAAATATTGTAATCCAATGTAATGTAATGTATTCAGTTAGCCAGCAGTGCATACATTGGAGTAAGGCCACACCAATCATAAACAAGACATGTTATTTCGAGTAAGGTAAGGCAGACCAGGTTAGGACAGATAAGGTGATAGTGTCATGATGTAAATAGCAGGTGGGTAAGACCCGGGGAAGCAGATTCAGCACAGTACATAGGAGCATAATCAATATTAGTATTATTTCTGCAGGCATTAAGTGCCACTACCCTGTGCCAAAGTAAGTATTGATGATGCTAAGCAACTGTGCACGAGGGATATGCTCAATAATTGTAATGGAACATTTATATAGTGCCACTCGTCATCAGAGGCACGACTCAACACATAGCTAAACGGAACATGAGGAAAACGAAAGCTTTCAAGTGCCTCCGGGAGGCAGCAGAGGAAGAGAGAGCAGGTCCTCCCGAAGACTATTGGGAGGCTGTTTCAGCTGGTGGGACCCATGTAGGTAAAGCTCCTGCATTGGACCATAGCAGAGCACATGCAGGAAACCACCAGCAGTCCGCGGGCAGAGCAACAAAGGGAAGCCCGGTGCGGAATAGTCGAGACCCTAGTGCAGAGGCTCAGAAGGTAGGCAGGGGCAGACCCAAGAAGACAGTTACGCATCAGCGCAAAGGTCTTGAAACGAATGTGTTGAGGCGTTGGGAGCTAGTGAAGGGATTAACGAATGAGGGAAGAGATGTCAAAAATTTTTGGAATTTCACTGATTAGTTGGGCTGCTGCATTGAGGATGGATTGGAGCTTAGAAATGTTGAGAGAGGAGAATCCAATGAAGGCAATGTTGTCAAAGTCTACCCTGGAAAAGAGCAGAGCGTGCACAGGCATGGACACAGCACATAATGAGAACTCGAGGTCCCTATACAGTAACAATCTCAGGAGAGGCTTAAACCTGCAAAATCGTGGACATGATAACAGCTGGTTAGAGTGCTTGTCTAGTGACCCAGAGACTATGAGTGTCCCAAGATGGTTACATGTAAGGACCTTCATTCACTTTAGCTCAGTGCCCTTGAATTAATGCTTGGTCATGAGACAGCGGTGCTTAAAAAATGCATAATAATAATAATAATAATAATAATTAATCTGCTTAACCAAAGGAGTTGTGAAACCTATTGGCTACTCTATCACACAATGAAAGGGAATATCTCAAATGGTACATTTCACGATAAACAATTTTCTAATTACCTGCTTTTAAAGTATGACCAATTCAAAGTCTTCATGATTTGCTTTGAAACGTTTTTATTACTCTTCCCAAATGGACTGGGCTTTTGTCCTGTCTTATTAGAGGATGGTCTCATAACAATGACTGGGACACAATGATCATTTTTAAACAATGAATTCGACATGCCTTCTAAACAATGTGTACATCTCAGAGTTACTCACTTGTCTGAAATTCCATATGTTGATTTGAGATGCTTTTTCAGAATCAGCAGAAGTTGGTATCGCTGAGATGTTATGTATAACCTCTTTAGACGAGAGACATCCTTGGGCAAACAACCTGCATAAAAGCCGAAGAAGAACAAACAGATGAACAAGCATAACAAGCTATAAATAGAAAACAGACAATAACAAATAAAATGAAGAAAAACAAACAAACATAAACTATAGTAAAAACCAACAGAATAAATCAAGGATACACAAAACCAAATAGAAATGATGAAGTAAACAATAAACAGTTTATTACTAATTACAGCAATCACATCTAATGCGGCAATTCAATCTGATCTATAGTGTACACATCAATTAATCACTTCAAGAACTATAAATACATTGGAGATGCTCAGTTGACATCCCATAGGGTCAGTGAAACCAGAAGGTAAGAGTGGTAGAGTGGGTAACTTTAACATGTGACAATATTGTTGTGGCCAATGACATATAATAACTGCTAAATGTCTCACCTAGAAGGGAACTCCTCCACAGTTTGGACTTTGATAGTGCCAGTCCCAAGTCTGGAGAAAAAAAGGAGGATGACACCAAATCATCTTCGATATGGAACGGTGTTGTTAAAAAATCAACAACACTCACCTAGAAGGCTGTCCAAGTCTTGTTCAACATCTTCTTCTTCCATTTTTGTTCTTTCTTCTTCATTTGGATAAACAATCTGTTGCAATTCACAGATGAATCCATCATTAAAAAACAACATGTCCATCGCAAACTTAATTAATGAGCGAGTCAGCAAATCAGTTGCTTTGCAACCACATATTTGCTGCTAACTTACTCACCCTCTAAAATCACCTGCCAACCCAACCAATTCCAACCATCAAATTCAAATTTTACAACAATCGATTTCATGGTCCATATCCAAGCAAATACAATCAGTTAGCATCCATAAGTACAAATGGCCATGGTTATTACATAATTGATTAATAGCAAGAATCGATTCGAGAGCAGTACATAAGAGTAGCAAGTTGAAGTTTAAATAGTTCAAGGATGGTCAGATTTGTTACGTTAGCTGTTTTGGTCTTCCATCCATCAATCCATCCAAGAACCCACCCACCGTGTTCTGACGATATTACGTGCCTTAGTGTAAGACTGTAGGACGTTGGACCCTGAGATGGAAACGATAGCATCCAGCTGGTGGATGAGGAACAGAACTTCATCCAGTTGCTGGAAAGGGAAGCCGGAAAAACAATCAGCAACATACACCAACTCCCTCAATTCTGTATCCTAGAAAACCAACACAAGACAGGAAACATAACAAACTTCTGTGCATCATAATTGATATTAAAGTGCCTATTATGTGGGATCATGAAAGGCACTACATAAATAGCTATAAGCATACATAAATAAATTAGTGAATTGGTTAATAAGCATATTCTTCATTTACTAATCCTGCACTGGTAAAGAAACAGACTTGTTTTCACACAGAAACTTTCAGAATGGTAAAGGTAACAAACGTAAAACAACAAATACTCTAGATGCCAGACACCTAGCAAGGCAACAACCAATGCTTTATAAATAAAAAACTGAATACTGTGAAATTCAGTTGGCTCTGAGTAAGTTTACTATTCTTATCAACAGTTTCATACAACAAACATGATTTTTAATGATTTATAATGTGAATCAGCGCATTTTAACAATTTTTATTGCTTGTGGTCCACCACAAATTGTGCGATACAGTGGTGTATTATTGGTTGTGCACTATAGCTTGTAAACAATTGCAGGATTGAGTCAGCCAAAAAGTTCCCTAAGCACACTTGATCTGTCACTAAGCACTGTAAGCAGCATAATTTATTTTAAGTGTTAAGTACTGCAGTGCAGAGGGCCCTGTCTCCAGGACTTTGGGATTTGTCCATTGTTGGTTAAGGGCCAAAGAGTTGGAAATAAGTACCTCTAAGACAGGATAAGAAAGCCTTAAACTATATTGCTATTAATTGACATGCATAACATAATAATTATTTTAAAACATACCTGAGAGTCGTCAAAAAGCTTAAGAAGAGAGTTGAGGAAGACGCGCCTCTGCCCTCGGTTTGTCCTCAGCAGAGCATAGACGTAACTGTTAAGGCAGCTCGGTTTTGACGAAGGACGCAGTCCTCGGATGGACTCCTCCGCAGCAGAGCCCTGCAGCTTCTGCTGCAGTTGATATGACAAACGGATTCCCTGCAGAGCCTTCATCTACAGAATGTTAATATTCAGGCAAAGTCTTCACAGACAATACATAAAACTAGACTATAGGTCAAATGAGTGCAAGTACAGTTATTGTTTTATTTATGTTTTGATCATCGAGTTCAGCCTGAACCATATATATTAACATTGTGACTTTCTGAAGGCACGTTTTGTGCCTTCAGAAAGTCACAATGTTCAATAAAGCGCTGAATTGTAACTGATAGCTGCTCAAAAAGGTGGCATATTTCTCAGTAAATTTCCAGATATTTACATTAGGAAGTGCTCACACTCCACGTATAAAGTAAGCCCATCACAGGATGCAACCACTCCCAGGCCAGCACAAATGAAATGATACATCGCTAGGAGTGGTTTGCAGCTCAATGTTTTTCTGCATACCACCGTGACTACAAAGCATAAAACAGACATTCCTGCCTACCATAGAAAATTCTCAATATTCTTATGCCTCACCTGAATGAAACCTGGATACTTCTTGTCGATTTCTTTCAACCAGTGATCTGCTTTTTGGCTGATCGCAGGATCGGCATCTGATCCGAGGCAGATGAGGTAAGGCACACACTAAGACAGAATATCAGCAGTAGTAAACAATTGTCAAAATGTCTAACTAACACAGTCCTCGTTATAAGGTGAGAACTTGACAGTGGCATCGTGGTCTGTCCAATAGAGCTCTGAGTCTGCAATTCAACAATTTCAGGTATGGGACTACCAAGCAGACTACATGTGACATGTCTTGAGAAGTTGTTTACACATTCATTCTTTTTGATCTGAAGATTCAGTTCTACTCCCCTTGTAAGGCTTGCATATGTAACAACATAATTATTTTATTACATTACATACCAGCAGTAACCCTTGATTACATTACATTACATACCATCAGTAACGCTCGATTACATTACATGCCAGCAGGAACCCTCAACCGCTCATCAGCCAATCAAAGTCAAGGGTCCATTCCGTTAGTGCAAACGCTTTGCAATGGAAACTTCCTGCAAGCTCAGCATCATTCACCCACTCCTTCTCATCATTTACAAATGCCAGACTTGTCTCTCAGTGGGAAATACTAAACAAAAGTCCAGTGTACACACACACACGCATTACACAAAGTAAATCTGATCCAAGAACTTCTAAAGCATCGCTACAGTCATGCACCAGACATCAAAAGATGAATGCTTCTAAGTAGAATCAGAATCAAAATCTCAGAACAAAATTAATTGAACAAAACCAGTTTAGACCTGGTCAATGAACGACAATATTCAGATAATAATAATAATAGAGAACATCAGGTTAGAAGCAATAGAATTAGATGGAGAAACCTGAGCTGGATGAATGAGACCCTGGTGGAGAACGGTGGTGATGACATCAAGAGCCACTGATCGAACCCCAATATCGGCAGAGAAGAACAACTTGAGGACGTGTTTCAGATAGACCTGAATGATTGCACTACCCATTCTACATTGCAACAAACACAAACAGTACTGCTATAATCATAGAAGAACATTCAGGACCTCTCAAAGTCACTTCATCTACTCTTATATCTATATGTCTGTACATATCTAAAGATTTCTCATATATATATATATATATATATATATATATATACATATATATATATACACACATCCATATTTTTTATATATGCATAAGGATGAGCTTTAATTACAATCAGCCATCATGTAACACAACAGGCTGCTGTGTCCCACACAAACCAACTGACTACCAGACTGTTACTATTTAAAGCAAAGAAAGGATACATCTATAAACAAACAAAACAGCATTGGGTTACCCAATGCATGGAGAACTATTTAAATCAAGAAGGATTCAGAGCAAAGGCAGCAACGATGCCAAACGTCACAGAAAACGGCCCAGAATATAGGTTGAGAGAGCTGGAGACAGATGTTCACACAGCCATACAAGAAAGCAAACACAAAAACAGACAAAAGAAAGACAAAAACATTGAGACAGACAGATAGAGAAAATATCTAACAGGAACTTGTAGTACCTATTCCAAATACCATTAATCTACAGTGGACCCAAACAAGCACAGATGTGTTGCAACTCACCCAGACTGTATGTCAGCCATTTCTTTTAGGGAAATCTGATCCTGCATATCTTTCCCTGATGCAATAACAGAAGATAGATAAACCATAGGGAAGTAATCCATATAATAATAATAATGACGGCAATTTATAAGGCGCCGTAAACGCGGCCATATCACTGGAAGGGCGCCTAAAAAAACGGAGCCAGGATGCTAGGTCAGTTTAAGTGCCACATCAGAACATGGCCATAAAGTACCTGCATGATAAAGTAATATCATGCTAGTGAACTGCATTGGATCTTTAATGTAGATATAAGATCCTTTGCGCCACACATGACCTGCATCATAGCAGAAAAGAAGCAGAATAAAAGAGTAACTATCCAATCCTAAATTGATGAAACTCTAATAAGCTATAATGAAATAACTGATCTTCAGATGTAGCCTAATATCTCATTATATTCAGAGTGCTCATCATTCATATCTTAACTTCTAGTCCTTACGGCCTAATTACAATTCTTGGACAGACTCAGAATCACCTGCTGTCAATTTGATCAGTTTTGGACAGGACTTCAAACTGCCATGCCATACATCTGCCATGCCATACACACCTGATTTAGCAAGTATGTGGTTGTATGGTCTGTGAAATCAAAGGGTCTGTACAACATAACAGGACTGTGTTATTAGAAAGCAAGTTTGGTTGGAAGCACCCATTCAATGGCACTACATTGAACATTATGCAAATTACTTAATCAAGAAATGGCTAACTTATTTACTTACTTACACTACAGAAGTTTCTAGAATAGATTCAACTCCTTGTTGGTACATACATCGTTTGTCGGCCTTCATCATCTTGGCCTCCTCCTCGGCCAGATACATCTGAATATTCTTCAAGACTTGGCAGCAAAGTCGCATGGACAATCCGGAGTCGGTCAACAGCCGAATATAGAGATCTTTTAGCGTCTGCCCAAGCATCAGGTCAGAATGACGAATAGTCATGTGACCTGAACATCAATGACAACAGTCACATTCATTCACTCAAAAAATAGCACCTCACAAGGAGACGTATGTTGCACACACAAAAATTGTGTGGCTGACAATTTGGTAAAAGAAACTGGAGTAACTGATGAAAATGTAAGATTCTATTCATTTAAAATATGACTACCTAATAGAAAATTTATAAAGTAGTCTTGATGTACCAAATCATGACAGATGCTTCGAACACTTTTATTTGATATCTGATAATGAATTTACAGGTAAATGAAAAACGTTAATATTTGGCATTAAATTTATCCATGTTGTCACCATGTTGATACTCAGTACCAAAAAAGTGAAGGACTTTCAAGGCCCTTGCACAGTAACCGGTTCAGGGTGACTGGAAGATAAACATTCTCTGCAACAACATGTAGCTCAACCAGTTGGCTACCACGTGACAACAAATGTTTAAACAATGCTTCGATTAGTACCTATAGCAGTGAGAGCCTTGTGCTGGACTTCTTCGACTTCGTGATGTGTGAAATAGAATAGAGTGTGGAATATTCTATCTAAAAGTCCCTCCTAAAAGAGATCAGCAAATAATAACGTAACAGGTAGGGTAAGGCAACAATCAATAACCATTCTCAGTGGCATTATATGCATACAGGTATATATGATCATTTACAGAACAAAGTTACCCTTTTAGTAATGTGACCCTTCAAACATGAGGGCTTGCATACCATATACGACTGTTTTCACGGTACATAATGAGGGTATTTTATAGCTACTGAATAAAGGTGTTGTGCTAATTTCAATCAATCAATCAATCAATCAATGTGAATTTGAATTTAATTTACATTATGATTGGCAGTACTGGCGATTACATAAACCTGTCTGTCATAATATTTCATACAACTCTGTGATGGCAAAAATGAGCACTCTTTGATTTATGCAATTCATCAACAAACACAGGGTTATAGTAGCAAACGTTTGCAAATTGATTTTCCAGATAGCAAAAATAATGAATGGCAATGGGTTCAGCATTAGGTGGATGAACTGGACTACAATAGACACTGATATCGCTTATACACATCTGAAATATGCATCTAAAGTGATGTTGAATCGTTGATGTTACACAATAACATGCAAAAAACTAGTCATCAGTTATATAAATATTCATCAACCACCAGCATAATTGATTTCATATTCTTAGCCTCCATGTAAGAACTCTAAGAACCTGCAGACCTCTTTCCAGAGTCGATACAAACACCTGTGAGTAGAACTCTATCAACATTAGATGCAGGGGCAGCGATCCAAGAGGGGCGAAGGGGACAAGTCAAAATAAAAAAATGCACGAGAAAACACAGGGTGGATAATGGATGGGTTAGGTAATCAGAAGTCAGGCCTGGTAACTTTATCACATTCGTGGTGCATTTTACTTATACTACCTTGTGCTTTAAAAATTGTATAAAATGCACATAACTGGACAGTGAATTTCAAATAAATAAGTGAACAAATTATAACATGGTGAAAGTAAATAGGAAACTTCTCTCCTTACCACATCTTGACCAAATTCTTCACATTCAAAGTGTTCACACAAGAGGCCAACAATAAACAAAGAGCGCAACAGCATTGGTCGACTTGTCTTGAGGGTAGGATTCGATGAATTTTTCATATGCTCCGTCATCAGATAGACCAGAAGACCTGACACAGAGATATGTTTATGCTCTATAACACCTCATAAGGACTAATACCATGCTAAATTCGGGCAACTCTGTACGTAGTTTTAAGTGACACCTTAGGGTGAAAATTCATTCGTTTGTTTCGTTCTTTGAATAGTTTATCATAGGTTATCATTATCATTACCTTGGGCAGGAACTTGCCATATGGTGACTTTTCTAGTCACTGCTTGCTAACTGATTAACTTCAAAATGTACTTCAATGCCATTTCAATAATCATAAAATACACTGTTTAAATTGTGAGGTATTTGATTAAAAGGTGCATTATTAAATGTCTAGATACAAACATACAAGATATATCTAGGTCATAATGTAGCAGCATATAAATAATAGTCATGATACAATAACAATAATAGCTATAAAAATGCATTGATACATTCTTGCTTATTATGGGATATAAGTTAAGGCAATACACACCTTTAACACCTTCAATGACCAAATTTGCATCCCCGAATACCAAAGGAAATGCAGGGAAGATAATATAAGATAAGGTGACATAAGACCTAATTAAATATAACATGACAGTGCGATAAATAAAAGATAAGATAAATCAACTAAATACAAAAGTGACTCACGAAAAAATCGCTGAAAATAGCACTGAATTGGTTCATAGTTGTGTGTAACGCTTTTGATAAGTGTTGCAAAACAACTGAAACTGCGCTGAACAATCTGCAAACAAAACGAAACAGCATAAGTATAAAATACGTTGTATTTTGGATGATTAAATGAACATAGTGTGTGAATGATGCCAGTTGCACAGAACCCATGGGCTTCAGGAAGAAATGATGGAAGCAAAATGGAAGCAATTAAACTGGGATGGAAGGAAGGCAGGAATATAGCAAGATTGCAAGGAATAATATACAAATATTTAAGCACATTTTATGGATCTTTCAAAAGCATTCAAACATACATCTCAAACTCACCCATATAAAAACTTAAGTTAGCCAGGCTGAGATTTTGTTCAGCTGTTTCTCGTGAAAAGGTGAGTAGACTAAGTGGCAAATTATTCCAGGTCAGTACATACAGGTCGTGTGGCATGGTGGGTGATCGGTTAGAGCGGTCGGCCCGTAACACTCAGTGTGCGCTAAGTGAGCGGGTTCGACCCTCGTCCGAGGCGTCGGTCACTGTGTAGGGACCTTGAGCAAGTCCATTGCGCATAATTGCTCTGCAGTACAACTGCAATTGCGCCACCGAGGCGTGTGCGCTTCTGAGCAAAAGATGTTGGAAGAAGGGAGACATAAAATTTCAAGAAATATCAAAAATAAAAATATCAAATACATCAAAGATGGAAAACATTAGAACTTTTAATATTTGAGCAGATCATGTGTACATCAAAAAAAATAACAGAATTAAAGTCAAATTGTTACATGACATGCACAGTCGCACACCCATAGTTATCATTGCTTCTAGGAAAACAAAATAAAAAGCAATAATCAAGGGCAACTTAGAAACAAAGAATCCATTGACAAAACACATACCAACATTCCTTGACTAAGTATCAGTTTCATCAGGTAATCCTCAATTAGTATCAGAAAAGCGTCATCTGGCAGTATCACACGTGGTAAAACCATCTCAAGAATGTGGATGGCATGATGACGAATAACACTGTCCATTTGAGGCTGAAACACAATGAAAAGATGAGAAATTCACAGTATCAATACAATGTACACTCTGCACTAACACTCCTACAGAAATTCCCTGACAGCATGATACCAAGGTTGAGAAATTATTCAGAAACGGTAAAAAATATGATTACAGCATTGAAGAAATAGATCATTATTGAATGTGAACATTCCTTTTGATACTCCAGTACCGAACACAGGGTGTAGAGTTGAATGGGAGTGGTACTCCACGGAATATTGCATTAACATTATTCCAAAGACGTTTACAATTCACTGGCCTGCCTATACTGAGGTGTTGTTTAACTTCACATGACAACATTGCATACATTGCCCGTGTTACAAAAACAGTCAATGTTATAAATTAAAAACATACGTTAGAATTTTTTTCAGAAATTTTAGGCTGAATTGGAAGTGATAACAGTTTACTCTTAGCATAGCATATTAAGACGGATCCAAATGCATCACTTTAAGAAAGCCAGTCAAGGAAGGAGTGAAAATTAAACAGAAGTGAGTTCACCATAAAATCATAATCAAGGTAGATGTGAAGATCGTTGCAGTGTGGAATTAGGAATTCCGGTTTCACTTTGCAGAAGATGTAGATTGTTGAGAAGCAGGCCACCAGTCGACTGCTGTCTGTAGCATTCCCATCTTCCACTGGCAAAACAGGTATTTCAGTTTTTTACAATTATATTCAATCGCAACCTAACTAGTCTTCAACGCTTTTAAATTTCATTAATCTAATTTAATGCCTTCTGTAAAGCCTATACAGCCGTCCGTGCTGTCCAACAATAAGTGGGCTGTTCGAGCTCGCTACATTTTTTCAATATTTAAGTAAAATGCAGTAAAAGACAGTCACTGGCTTACTTGCACAGCTATTTGTTAGTACCTTGGCTTATCATTTGACAATGCGAACACAAAATCCATACATACATATGTCTGTTCATCATGATTATTAATAATAAACTACAAAACAGATAATAATTTACAATAAAATATAGTTGCCAGTGTAGCCCTCGACTTCAAGAATAATTTCCTCTCTGTCTGGTCACAACAGCATATTCACTTTTAATCCATTGATGAAAACTGCTATTATTTTTGTCTGGACTTGGTAGACAACATTTCTAATCTGATGGGAACTTCTGTAACACACTCTCCGTAATACACAAGGATACATTCACTCACAGCTTAATGTAATATAAAAATTAATGAGCACACTAAGCTCTTCCAGTTACTTGAGCCAATTTGATCACAAATATTGCTATAAATGAACTTCAACACTGCTATGACTAGAGAGGAGTATTTTTAAGAGAGGCACTTAGTGTCACTATTAAAATTGTTCCATTACGTTCCATTACACATTACACTGATGTGACAACAGCACAGAAGCATAAGTAGAAGTGATACATTTGTCATTATGTGAAATACCTTTGATTTGCTCTGTCAGAGTTGCAGCATATTGAATGAGACCTGAGACAATCAGCTGACAGGTGGTTGTTATGGTTGTATTTCGAGTATCTTTCCCTTTCTTCAGCACCTAATGCACACATCAAACCAAAAAGCTTAACAAAGACCACCAGCTTGCACAATAAACAGATGTAACAGATTGCCCCAGCATTCAACAGTAACTTTCTTCTCTTTCGTATTTAGATCGTTCCAGCCATATTTATAGTATCCTTCACAACATAAAAAATTAGACATTTAAAAAAAAATCCCTGTTTCCCACATTGCCTGTAACATATCCAAAATCTGTCTTTGCCTTGCAAGGCCTAACAAATATCGATTAATTCTGTCCAGTGAATTGCAGGTTGCAATGCATCTTTGCTCAGCTGATGGATGTCTTGTGCAAATTGTGCATACTAGTAATGCAGCAACAGAAATGTTCAGATTAAATAAAGTGGTGTATCTACAATGTGCTACGACAATATCCAATCAGTGGCACAGTGGCTTGAATGGTAATCAATGCACATGCTCCTAGATCCTATGATTTGGAGAGATTCTAATTAGTCTGTCCGGAAATTGACAAAAACACTATCCTAATACAATTGGCACTTTTAGTCTATGATCAGATGAGCTGTAACAACTCTTGGCAAGCAGTTCACATACCACTATTTCTGCCTATAGCAAAACTGGTTACTGAACATTGCGTAAGCATGGAAGCAAATGGCAGGTCATGCAGAGCAGCAGCCTCAAGAATCCAGGACCCTGGAATCCACCTACTGCCAGCTCAAGGGTTCAAACACCCTCACCTCAATTCCCCTTAAGAAGTGATAACTTAAATAAAATGTACTGTACTTTGTTGTGTAAAGATAGGCCCGGCTAGCTGGATCTCTTGGGTCCCTTATGGTTCTTCTTTCTTTTTGCTTATTGATCTGTCTCTTGTATTATTTTGTTAAGCTATTATGTTTTACTGTACTGCGCTTCGTTTTCTTGTTAGTGATGCAATTACTATGTTCATTTACTTTACGAACCAATAAAAACACTTGGTTATGATTATGGTAGTAAGTAACAGAAGGAGTTTTACTAACATTATTGATGAGTTGTTCAAGCCAATCAAAGGACGAGTGTTGAGAGGCGGCAACAACAGACACAATGTTGTCAACACACTGCTTGATGGCATTTATGTCACTGTGATGAAGATGTATAAACCACATGCTCTCAAACGTCTCCGTCACCAGTTTCTATGCAGAATTCATTTGACATAATAATTCACTACCCTAGCACAATTGGCAAACACAATGAATAACTGTACAACAAAATATGATGTCACACAATTCAAATAATTCACAAAAAAAATTTAAAAAAATGAGATAACTAACAGATTAAATTTTCATATACAGAGCAGAATGCAGATATTATTAGATCAGTGATATAGTTCAGTAGATATGAAGAATCAAGAAAAGGCATAGGCAAGATAAGGGGTAAGGGTCGGATAATAGAATAGCAAAGCACACGTCACTAGACTCATTTTAGTTCTCAGATGTATGAAGAGTTCTAAGGTTGCAGGGTCTTTTGGAGGAAGCACACCCATGCCTTTCTCCAGGAGGTACAATTTTTATTGCAACTGATTAACGATGCACCCACTGATCATATTGCACTGAGATCACAACTACAAAGAAAGACTGATTACACTGCAATACCACAACAACTGTAAGCTCAAGTCTACCGAGTGGACTCTATGTAGCGACCTTGAACAATTTGCCATCACACTAGTCCTGTGCCTCAGATTCAGACATAATGACCCTGCACATATCCTAAATGCCACAAAGAAAGAAAGAAATAAGTAACTATCTCTTCTGGTTTGCTAATGAAGACCAAAAGAGATTAAAGCTCACCTTAACACCCTCTTCGTCCCCAATGCGTCTGATCATCTGTACGCACATATCAGGCACCTTCAGATACATTGGATATCTGAGGCAAATATCTCTGAAGATGGCAATCACTCGCTTTCGAACGCTAATTCCAGTGTCCTGTCCAATCAACACCCAATCATTCTTCAGCAATTTGATTAATTATGATTAATTATAGTTTTAACAGCAGCATAGTGCTCCTTCAGGATGTCTGATCAAGGTACACACAAACCAGACAAGGTGAAAGATTAGTTTTCAGTGTAGATGAAAGGTGCATGTAATTTCCATGGCCAAAAGTGCAGGCAGATCCAGAGGATGATTTGCCACGTAAGTAGCACAACCACTCTCCAGGCAAATAGTCATTCTCACTATTAATCGCACAATACATTATTCACCTGAAGAATGAATGTATATAGATATGTCTGTATAAAGCCTATTAAGTAACTGACATGTCACTGAAACATGACTATTTAATAAATCCAAAATTAATGTAAGACCATACATACACGTACATTAATAAAAACCGAGTTATATAAATAGGGTTCAGAAGTAAATGAAGCTTTCAAAAGCACAGAAGCTTAAACATAAACTAAACCATAAACAAGAACCTGACATAAAGATTAAATATGAACCAGTGTTATAATGTTATTACCTTAACCTGGCTTATGGCCAGAAGGGCAGATCAAATTCAAATAATTATAATATTATAATCATAAGAATTTGAATGTCAAGAAGAAGCCACAATACATGTACAAATATGTATCCATATCTTCATACAATACCCTTTATTAAGAAATGAGTTACAGAGACGATAAAGAAGACGAACATAGTTACCAATATTCTTTCGGAAAGCATGCCATAGTAAGTGTCAATGAGCTGCTGATGTTGAAGTATGTTTCTCCCGATGAGATCTACGGCTGCATCCCGGACAGATGTTGACTGGTCAAGGCATCGACCGTGCACAGCCTCCTGAACTTCAACCTAATACAAAAACAACACATACCTTGCATTCATATAGCACCTTAGTAAAGTATTTGAAGGCACAATGTAAACATTCAGATGCAATCATGTTTATATATACACTTGTTTAATGTTTATTGACACTCATCAGCACCCACATATAAGAAAGAATCACACCAGATACAATCAAACTGTAACTTGTGCACAACATTAATAGATGTCGGTCGACAAATCAGATTATAAGGATAAAACAGATCAACTAAGTACTTGGCTATCTCATTAAAAAAGTAAAATTAATTTCAATCTATTGTTCTCAGACAAATTTAGACATACAACGCATACAGATTTAAGCAGCCTAGGTACAGATACTGTACCTAATTCCAGCAGCATGCATAAAACAAGTAAACACCTGCACTAACATACAAGCGTTTTAACTTCAGCTTAAAACCATTGAGAGGGAACATTGAGTTGTGATAGTGGAACAACAGTGCCAGCAAGGTTAATTATACCAGTAGAATCAGTCAGCGACTGACCTTAGACAGAATCTTTGGATCTGCTTCAATGACTCCAGCCAAGCACTTCATGGCTTTGGAGCGAATCGCGGTTGTTGTTTCACCCAGAATCAACAGGATCTATTGTAACAGAATTCCAACACAACAATAAATTGCAATTCATGACAATAGTAAGTAATATTAATTGGTCAAGATCAATGCTCACATCTATCAAATATATGCATATAACATGAAGGCAGCAACAGCTTATGGAAAAATTAAATCATGGAATAAAATGTAACAGTTCAATAATTATCAAACACAGATGAAATTCTAGCTAATACTTTCAGCACTTATAGTAAAGCATGAGTAGATATGAACACATTGTATACTATTTTGCCTATCTATATAGTATTTTATCTAAGTATAGCAATTTTTCATGAATAATAACAAACGAATATGGTCACCTGTCATTCACTCAATCAGAACAATTATACATCCCAGTCCTATTCCAGTGGAAAAATAAAATATAAATGCTTGCATAAAGGTGACGATAATGATCTTTGTTATAAATCACACACTACTACTATTACCTGCATATGGTGCATGACCTTTAATCGGGATAAATGAATCTATATTTGAATATTACCAGGAGCAATAATGACCTGCTGAATCAAGCCTATTCTGCATGACAAATAACATCATCTACTTACAATTTACAGTTTACGACATCAAATTTCACCAGATGTTACCTGCATTAGGCAGATATCTGCACACTGAGAAAAAGCAAGAGTGGCCGCCAAATATCTTGCAACTGCCATGGCGCTGTCATCGCTAAGCATCTCCTTTGAGCTAAAGTCCACACAAAAAACATCACAAACTTACCACCGCATCTATTTACGTATCTCAGATTTTTTCAGGTACTTACAAGATACTCAATCAAATGTCTTGTGGCACACACAAACATACGTATAAAACATAACCTGGAATTCAGCCAGTGATCTAGACACTGATGTAGCACCTTCAAAGAACCTCATCCACAGGTCTATATCATGTAACATTTGACAAGGACTAAAAGTTCATACACATCAGGATGCTCAAATAGCGCCATCAGCTAATAGTGGAGCATGGAGACAGTTGAATGGTGACACTCTGGCACAAAGATCAGAAGTACACAGAGTCGATACCTGTAAGGTTGACTATTCAATGCATTCATTTGATGGCATTGGTAAAATGAGCAGCAGCACAGATGGGCACCTTTCAGGCTGCCATAAGGCTAAATTCAACTCCTATTAAACCTGCAATTATCTGTTACTATTATTAAGTCATGTGATCAGTTTGGATAGAATAAAAGAAAATATACTAAATAGTATTAGAAGCAAACAGAAGGTAACAAATTTCTAAGTCACATTTTTCATAATTTATTATTTATTACAAATAAATGAATAAGAATTCCATACATAATCCGAAAATCATATGTAGCCAACATTACCTGAGATAGGTTGTCGTTGATAGAGATAGATACGTTGGGTAGATCAACTTGGCAGTCGTCTTTTTGGACAGGCCACTGCCGTTTTTGACGGTCTGTCCTGCGGACGAGGAGGAAGAGGCAGAGAAGGATGAAGAGGATGTCATTCGAAAACGGTCGCTGCACCACTGGGCCATGTAAAATTGCCATGAGAACTACAATGGAACATCAGAAGATCAGTCCCTTAATCTATGTAACCCTCAGGAGCAGTTCTCATTTGCTCAACTTTGAAACACAGTGGTGGTTGGCTAACATTCCTTCCGTTACTTAACTTCCCATGCACAGTACAGCAGTGTAGACCCACAGCTGATATTAGCACCATCGTACAGTATTTGTACATCATACATCGTACAGTATACATGCCTTCCACATGTAGCATTAAACAGTAATTGCAAATGTAAATGACCAATAATGCCATTTATATAGTATAATATATGCAAGATTTTGTACAGCACAACTTAAAGAAACTTTATCAGCAACACTCCCAACAAAGCAGGGAAACCTACGACAAAACAAATGGATTTTAAGCATCTGCAGAACTAGGACAGACTGATTAGCTCACTTTTGACTATACAAAGAAGACTATTCCAGGATAAACGGCCAATAACGGCAAAAATTCTGTGGTGTGTAGTGGACGATCTAGCCGAAGGAATGACAAGAACAACACATGCAGCCAATCGGAAGGAACTACGATCAGGAATAGAAGATGATCTGAGATAGGATGGGGCAGTTCCCACTAATGAGATACAGGCAGAGATATTGCCAAATTTAGGAATACCTCCAATCAGATAACATGCATTTAGGACAGACTATGCTTACAAGATTAAGAGAGGAGCGCAATCCAGAGAACAAAGGACTGTCACAATCAATTCTAGAGGAATCAATACAGCGTTGATCAGTACATTCTGAGCCAGCCACTGAACTTGATCACAGGGCAGTGTTAGAAAGCATTCTTATGCAGGATGCAAGGCATTCAGCAAAATTCATCTTACATCAAGTGAACTATCTGTCTCGGACTTTGACGTCAGATAATTCAGAAGAAGCTTTTGCAGACAAATCATCTTCTGATCGGTGTCAGAATTCTGAAAATAAATTATACCACACTTGCTTCTAAGTATAAAAAATGCTGTAATTTAGCGGTTAAAACACCAAGTTAACAGTTTGTGTTTGAACCGATGACTTTAATCAGTGAAGCACTTTTGTGTAATATTTTTAGGTACATGCAACATTCCTATCAAAGTGGCCATCCACAGAAATTTTCAGATCAGTTCAGAAGCCATATGACAGCTTTTATAAACCTGGCAGCTCTGTTCACTCACTCATTCATTTTAACATTTATATAGCACCCTTCAAGAAATCTACTCGAAGGCACTCCCAATCACGGTGAAACAAATCAGTCTTAAGAAACTAGTACAACAAAGGTGCATTGCTCCTTGGCAGCTGTTACATCTCTAGGGGATTGCATTCCAGGTGGAAAGGAACAACAGCATTATTTAATGCATGTTCGTATTAACCCCTTAAAGATGTGTTAGTACCAAAATATGTGAGAAACCAATGCAGTTCATCATTAATGGGTCAAGAAAACAAATTTGAAGTTTTGCTCACATGGTGGCCCTGCTGTGCTAGAATTTGGTTGACAACACCAGCATCTCTGTTGTTGGTTGCGGCATCCTTCCTCAACCGTGCTGCAATCAGACCCAGGTATCCCAAGGCAGCCACTCGAGCAGTCATGTCAACTGACCTCGTTCCAAACTGCTTCACCTGATCAAATCAAACATCACAGATTATTATTATACTGAAGTAGTAAACAGACTTCAACCGGCTAAGGTCAGTCAGATTGATGAATCTCTACTTTATTCATTAATTAATTATAACGGATGATCATCTTATCTTACATGAATTAGCTCCCAGGTATTTGCGCGGTTTCTGCTTTGGGACTCAGAGCGATCTCTGTGTGCGGAGGATGAGGTCGCGTTTTGGAGACCGTGCTTTCTCGGCCGCTGGTCCGCGGTGTTGGAAAGGTCTCCCACCTACTGTTGTATTGACCGACTGTGTAGACTTATTTCAAACTAAATTGAAAGCGTTTCTGTTTTCTAAGGCTTATCCTGTCTGCTGACTTTCGTTTTAGGTTGTACGGCACGCTTGTAGTGGTTAGGGCTGGGCTCACGGCGCCTGATAAATTGGTGTTGTTATTATTATTATTAATCGCAAGACCTAATAATGTTGTTCAACATATCAACCCATCAAATCCAATGTTTACTGCTAACTTACCAAATCATCTAAATTGAATGTACAACTTATCTCATCAATGAAATCTACTCAATGCCTCACTTATTAATTAAAGCCGACGACGACCATACCTTAAAATCAAAGTAAAGAGCACCTTTCTGTGAGCACATCTGCCTTAACTGGCTGTACCTGAATGTGAAACAAATGTAATAAACTTCTATGGTACCTTCTAGATGCCTTTCTAAATGCACATGAGTAGAACAGATCGTAAGAAGTATCATCAGATAGATTCACGAAACTTCTCCAGCACTTTTTAAAATGCATATGATAATATTCGATAAAATCATCTGAAACGTTAAACAGCTGAACTAAACTGCCATAGGACCTAGAAAATACCTACAAGTAGATTGACCAGCAGGGCAAGGACTGGCTCTACAGCTGGCCATTCAGGATGATGGGCCATCTCAAGCAGATCCATCACAAAGTTCTCAAAAAGTGGTCTGTAGTCATCTTCGCTCTTTATCGTACACCTAAAATCAATACAGCCAGTTAGAAAGATTATCAACAGGTGCTATATAAAGGTTTTGATAATACATAGTAAAAGTGCAACAAGATATGTCAGGCATACACAAGGGAGTTCTGTGTTCCAGCCACAAGTCAACTGGTGGGTCTGTGACTGTTGCACTTTCAGCCTGTGAGGTGCAACTCTTTCTCGTTCTGCACTGGCAGTCCACTGCCTCTTCAATGTACTTCATGTGACTCACTGTGTCATCTTATAACCAATGAGGGACTGCTTGGAAGCAGCAGCATCATGTGCTACAAATGCTGACCCTATCAATGCAAATGCTGACCCTATCATTGCAAATGCTGACCCTATCAATGCAAATGCTGACCCTATCAATGCAAATGCTGATCCTATCAATGCAAATGCTGACCCTATCAATGCAAATGCTGACCCTATCATTGCAAATGCTGACCCTATCATTGCAAATGCTGACCCTATCAATGCAAATGCTGATCCTATCAATGCAAATGCTGACCCTATCATTGCAAATGCTGATCCTATCAATGCAAATGCTGACCCTATCATTGCAAATGCTGATCCTATCAATGCAAATGCTGACCCTATCATTGCAAATGCTGACCCTATCAATGCAAATGCTGACCCTATCATTGCAAATGCTGACCCTATCAATGCAAATGCTGATCCTATCAATGCAAATGCTGACCCTATCATTGCAAATGCTGATCCTATCAATGCAAATGCTGACCCTATCATTGCAAATGCTAATCCTATCAATGCAAATGCTGACCCTATCATTGCAAATGCTGACCCTATCAATGCAAATGCTGACCCTATCATTGCAAATGCTGACCCTATCATTGCAAATGCTGACCCTATCAATGCAAATGCTGACCCTATCATTGCAAATGCTGATCCTATCAATGCAAATGCTGACCCTATCATTGCAAATGCTGATCCTATTAATGCAAATGCTGACCCTATCATTGCAAATGCTGACCCTATCAATGCAAATGCTGACCCTATCATTGCAAATGCTGACCCTATCAATGCAAATGCTGATCCTATCAATGCAAATGCTGACCCTATCAATGCAAATGCTGACCCTATCATTGCAAATGCTGACCCTATCAATGCAAATGTTGACCCTATCAATGCAAATGTTGACCCTATTAATGCAACTTGGTCCAGATACCCTGAACATCGATGCAATCTGTCACCTGTTGATGGGAATCCAATCACTGGCTCTACGTGTGTGAGCCATTGGTAACGCTTCTGGTTTATTGTTTGCCAACTGATGGTATAGTCTGGGTTTAAATGACACTTAGCATCAATAAGACCAGCATGTATATATATAGCTACTGTGAGTGACCCTATATAAATAATTAAATACCCAATTACATTTATATTGGAACAATCTTCTATTGCCTTTAGTTGATTCTGTTCAGTAAAAAGCATACTACCTCAATAACTACAGCAGATTTATAAAGCGCACCATCAAGGATGCCTGCTCAGGAACGCTCCCAGTCCAACCCCAGCTGAACAGGACAGTCAAAAGGCAGTGAATAATGAAACAGAGTGGCTAGCAGGTATTCGACAGAGCACAAAAGGGAGCCCATTCTCGGTCGCAGGGCTGGCTATGAGCAAGGCGTGGCACAGCCAGATAGCAGTCCACGAACGAGAAACAATATGCCCAGGTTCTTCAGATGAGCAGAAAGGGAGAACCCATAAAATCACATCATAATCATGCAATCAAATCATTTCTTCAAAAACCAGGTAGCTGACTCAGTTTCATCACTAGCAACAGCCATTAGTAATACCTGATAAATCTGTAAGCATTTAAGAACTCACTTTGACAGAAAAAGCGACAGAAATACATGTGCAGTTTTGAGTGCTTTTTCATAGGACAGAAGGAGATTGGCCATTGCGTCAGTCTGAAAACAAACACAAACTCAAAGCAATCAAAAATAATGTCAATTTAACAATAATTCTGACATGCCCTAGCCAGACAGAGGTTCATGCTGGCACAGGACACTTGCTATGCATGCTCCATTAGGGACAGTTTTATTGAACGCAAGAATTTCTATTGCATATGTCTTAAATGTATCCGAACAGGTAATCGTATTTTCTGAATTTATTCAACACTGAAAAACACAAAACCACAGATACAGGTTAGAAAGAGGTGATCAACTTTCAAAAAAAAATCACGTAGAATGTTTGAGGTAATTTCTAAAAGATTCTATTGGCCCATTGGTGAAACATTGACACATTTCAGATAGCAAATAATTCTCAAATGCAAGCCCCACTAGCCAAACTGACCTTATGAAAGACCGATTCATCTTCTCAATTTGCCAAGGTATTTCATTAAAAAAAATGCAGTTCAAAACACTTCGAGGAGTAACAAAGTGATAGTGTCCAATGCTGTCCATATGAAAGCACTTGAGGCAATTGCCGGACAATCATTCACTGGGCTCATAGCAAGCACATAATTATTATGCCAAAAGCTAGTGTTCGATGAACCTTGCTTTCAGGGCTGTGTAATCATGCTCACCATCTCTGGACTTGTCTCCTTGTTGTCCTGGTAACTCTTGTCATAAGTTTCCTTTGGAAGCTTCACCACAGACTGAACCAACTGAAGTGTCAGAGCTGTCAACATCTGCACTGGGACACTGCTGCCACTGATCCTAAAGTATGTGTAGTAAACAATACTAAAGTCAATACAGTCCATTCTCTTGATAGTCTTCCTTAGTATCTTGGCATGAAGGTTTATAACGGACACTTGTGAAAGTACCCAGTCTTGTATCCCATCGAGCACATTTCTTGCCTCACCTTTGAGGTCGTCAAGTACAAATATTTTAAATATGATTAAGTTAAAGTGCCATGATTAGGTGAGGAGCTGAACATACCATACAAATGGTGTTACATTAGACACTCATGCAATAGCTGAGGGTTCTGCAATGGTTGCAATTCATAATAATGTCATTCATGCCCATTTCTAACATCATTACTCAATACTCATGAGTATAAACATAAACTACCCCAAACAGACAGGAATGGGCATGGGTTACACATAGCATGAAGATTCATCTATACATAAGTCAAGAACAATAAAAGATAAAAGCAATACAAGAACATTTCAGAACCCATACCATGTGCCATGGCAAGACACAGAAAGGTTACCTGTAAGTCTTTGTGTTTTTCTTGCTGGACGGAAGTTTGGCCAAAACTGATAGAATATCCTCAAGAATAAGTTGCTGGTGTTTCTCATATCGACTAAAAATCTAAACAAAATCCAACCGGTGATTGTAATTGCAAATTTGCATAACTCCTCTTCAAGAGAATAGCCTCATAATCAAATGTGTAACTAATAGGCTCCTGAAGTAGCCATGCATAAGTGTCCAGATACTGTGCATAGAATCTTATTCAATGAATCAATCACACTGAACACATCATTCTGGCCATAAGACTGCTGCTGACTTTGAGTTGCATTACCCGTGAGGACAAATGCCGCCATAGTGTCTACAAAATGAAACTTTAAAGCAGAGAGTTTGAACAGGTGCTACACAATATTTCCATTGGATGAACATATGAAGAAATGCTATCTTAAAGCAACATCCCTGAGTTGCAGATATTCAAGCTGCTAGCAGAATTTGACAGGTTCTAAAATGAAATTGCATAAACATATAGAGTTATATATGCATACATACCCTGTACGTTAACTTGACGGCAACCAGCTGTAACTCATACACATTCTCGACAAAGAAAGGCGACACAGCCAATGATGAAGCCTGTGAAAATGATCATAGAAAAACTTTCAATTCCTTAAAATCATCGTCATAAACCTCTGTGCCTCATGTCAGTCTCATCAAGCAGTTATCCCCCAAAATTATGTAAAAATACAACACACCAAAGCATAAATTATTTTTGGTGCAAGTCGTGCAGGTTTTTTAAAATATAACTTGACAAAAGCATTGTCGTCAAATTATTATAATCCAATAGACAGGGATGTCAAACAGTATGATATATCTTTGAAAATTTCTGCCATTGCTTTCTTCACAGTGCACATACTACAATATATACACTTAAATTAATGTATTCAGATCTCAATACATTGAATGATATTATTATATTAGGATAATTAATACTTCCTCAAATTGTATGTATTTATCTATGTATGGCATACGATTATGTAATATTTAACCATGTATGTGCAAACATACATGATTAAATGAAAGGAAAAAAATGGATTGATGTGATACATGAAAAACTTTAAATGAGCCTGGAGGAATTAAGAGATGCAACTTCGGAACGAAAAAAATGGAGGATTGGTCATGGTGGTCGCTAGATTTCCAAGAATTAACAGCACAAGGTGAAGGTGATGTGCAAACCAAAACACCTAATATAGTGTCTATTAAGTATTATTATAGATTCGTAAAAATAGGAAAACAAATAAATTAGTTAAGTACTTGAAGCACAACAGTGTCCGTTAGTTCTTGTAAGTCGACCAAATCTGACAGCAGAGTGACGATCTGGTTCAGTGAAGCATACATTTGCAACATACTCTTATCACGGACAACTGTCGCACTCTTTGACTTTTTCGATTTCAAGGTTGAACGACCTCCGACTAAAGATATGGTAATAAGTTAAATTGGCTGAATCCGTAAAATACACGAATTTACGTTATTTAATTAAGATTGAAATATAATCTATAGTCTAATTACTTCGATAGTGCCATCATCATAAAGCAAAAGACATCAATCGAAGATCAGTTCATAGACAAAAATCAATCAAATGACACAGATACTTTAGATTAAATGCCATAAATAAATAATTGTTAATAAAAAATAAAACAATGCAAAATAAATATACAAAATTTCATAAAACTCAATTATAAACTCCACTGCAGCTGAATCTATATTGCAGAGTGCCAAAGAAATGCCACTATGAAGTTATGCAACATTTTAAAGGTTTTAAAATTGAGCTACATATCTGGTAACACATGTGCATTCAAGCAATATGAAACATACCAAACTGTTGTTCGGTTCTAAACAGTGGGTCAAACAGTGGGTATAATATGCTTTCAAGATGTGCTTTGGCAACTTGTACGACAAGGAGGATGACTTCCTCTAGATAAACCTCCTTTGGCATGTCAGTAGATGTCATGATATTCAAGATTGTCAGAGAAGCATCCAAGGATGACAGTAGTCTTTCAATGACTGCTTCTCTATCCGTCGAGTTACCTCCTGTGATGTCAGACTCCTGGAAAAGATCAAATATTTTCTTATGTGCATTTACATATCTAAAAAAATCTATCATATCTATCTTGGTTAAGTAAGTACTTTTCGGATGCATTGTGATCGATTACTAAAATGGTGTCACAATTAATTAAGAACAGCAAGGTCACTTTGTAAACAAACAATGCTTAGTGCTTACAGCATATAAATGGAATAGTCACTACTCATGACTTTTGCAAAACATGCAAGATCCAACCAATACAGTTTTAACCACAGCAAATGTGAAAATGACCAAATGACACAATGGTATGTGCAAAACATCAAAAAGGTTAGCCATTCACTCAGCTAAAATCAGCCTTTGTCAGACATTGAAGGATCCTTCTATGGCAGCACACGATAAAAAGTCCTCTAAAAACTACCTTCATTTATATGCAGAACTGAAACACGCCAGCACATCCGACGAATTCTAAACTGAACTCTATAAATGTCTAGATATGGAATCTCATGATAAAATTGGTTCTTAAAGGGTGTTAACCATGTTCAGATTCGCATTTATACTCAATCTTACACACAGTACAAACTTTCACAAAAATAGGATATTGCAGGTCAAAGTATTATGTAGGCACCAAATAAGAAGTATCACTCTATAGTAAAAGTGGTTCTTAAATGTTCAGATGTAATATGTACCAGTTCAGATAGAGGAAGTAGGACAGTTCCCATTTTCAAACACAGATGCAAAACTCTCATGAGCTGAACCAGTTGCTTGAATGGAACCTAGAAAATATTAATTATAAATAAAATAACAGAAGAACAGAGAGTTGTTATTATGAGGCAAACTTTGCACCATAACAGGTCACTGTCATTAGAAACTCTTCTGTCTAACCTAATCTGAGAACTTATTAAGCACTCTTCTCCCAATGCACAAACCACCAATCAATGGTCGCCACAAGTATATTCATAGTCAAACTAAATAATCCAAGAAAAATTATAGATCATCATCACTTCTACACAAAACTTAAGCTTGTCTTTAAAACTTTAATGACCAGCACATACAAAATGTATGGGAAATCAATATGGCTGGTCATTTACCCTTTAACGACCAGCGCGTAGTAAAGTGTAAGGCATAATTAAGAACGCTCGTTGTTAATGGGTTATTCAGCCCCCACAGTGATCTTACAGAACCTGTCTAATTCTTCAGACCTGACCTGATCTCACTTCTTTCAGATGCAGCACATGTCAAAGCAAGCAAACAGACCTTGTTTGTTAAGCCACAGCATTTGAGTCGGCCAGATGCCAGCGAAACTGACTTCAAAAGTGACACGTCCAGTAAGGATTCGGATGATGAGAGCAGTGCTGAAACGTCTCCATCTTCTGCATCATTTTCTAAACAGAAAACATAAAGATAATGTAGTAGGAATACTGTATTCATATATTGCAAAGAATATCCTCCTTAATTAGCATAAGTCTCCAAAATACTGGAATTATCCAGCACAATCAATAATCTACATATTCAGCTGGTGTGGAATGTAAAGTAAGGAGTGACTACTCATGTATTATCAACTGCATTCTGAGAGCAATCTGAAAATGTTAAACATCTCAAATAAATAATTAGTTGAGAACAAACCCATAATCTCAGCCAGATCAACATCCGATGTGGCCTCCAGAATGGCATCCACAACAGCAAGAAATTCATTGACGACAGGATTCTCTTCTACCTCCTGCTGACTGCTTGCTGTTATCCTCTGATCCTCACTGATGTGTGGTGACTGATCCTGAAAATTCGTCGCCGCTTGAGCGTGACTGATCCTTGTTGATTGATCCTGCTGCATGTGCCTCACTCGATCTAGATCATCCCTTGTTATTCGTTTCTGCTTCTTGCAGAACACTTGTTCTTGATCAACCCTTGCTTTTTGATTCTGCAGATTATCCAGCAGTCGACCATTATGACTGCCTTTCTTATTCTTTTCCACAGTTGTTTGCTTCTCTTTCTTTTCAAGTTTTCTCTGTTTTTCATTACCTTTGAAAAATAATTGTCACAGAAATTTAATTAAACAATTAGATTACTTACCTTGTACAACATCCATACAACAGCAAAATTATTGTGGAGTGTTAGATATTATAATACAACAGCTGGAAAAAGATGTTGCACCAATTTTTTTGCTGTGTGCATCATAACACACTCACCAGTTGCAACCTAATCAAATTTCTTCAGATGCTTACTTATTACACTGCCATCATCACAATGCAAAAGGAATCAATTGATGAGATTTCCAGTCAGACTGTTTTTAAACAGAGCCAAACATCAATTTATTGAAGAAACTGGGTCACAACACTTCTAAATACACTAGTGCAAGATTGGTTGAAACCTACACAATGTTCCAACAACACAAACACCATGCAGACAAGCCAAAAAGCTCACAAACTCAAACCACAAAGAAGATTTCAGAGATTAAGAAAATAAAATACCTCTGCAATCTTCAGGTTCTGTTGTCTTGTTGCGTTTTCGCTTCATTTTGAACATGCAGTCTTCAAGTCGTTCAAGACAAACAACTGCAAAAGTAATTGAATCGATTTAAAAAGGATAATCTTCTGCAGCTTCTGATATTCATTTGCAGATATAAAAAAAAATTTTCCTTTTGCAAAAACTTTTGCATATGTTAAAATCTTTGACTGCACAAGCGGCATGCATGCAATATAAAAATAGACTAAAAATAGAGGAGTTATTGACAAAGAATTTTGTCAAACCAGAAGTTTGATTGAAGTAAATAATATTTATCTCTCGCAATAAATTTTCTTCTATCAAATTCGAATCGTGAAGGTTGGTTAGCGACAAGTTAGGCTTCGTGAGGGTCTGAAAGGGTCAGGTGAAGTTATTATCATCATAAGACTAAATCCAGTCAGGGAAACTTCTATCAGGAATTTTTTTCATCAATTCTGCTTCTAATTAGGCATTAATTCTTTTAATCAACTGAGCTTCTATTTAAGCAGAACGCAATCATCAATCCAGCCTCCATTCAGGCAAGAATTGTTTTCACTTACGCAGTAACACTTTTGGTAGGGATTCCTTTCATCAATCCAGATTCTATGTAAGCATGCAAAAATACTTTTAATCAATCCAGCATTTTCTATATAACCAGAATTCTGTTCACTAATCTCTCAAATCAATTTATGCAAGAATTTTTTCATCAATCCATCTTCCTTCTATTTATAAAAGTCTCCTCGTCAATCCAGCTTCTAACAAATCAGAATATTAAAAAAAAATTTGGTTAAATTTAACTGAGGATTGAGCCAGAAAAGTAATTTCTCCATGCATCGCATGGCTAAACATTTAGAGCTCTACAGAAACATCACACATTGAAAATTGAGCAATAGGCCTACTCCAAAACCGTGGAGCTTCTGCGGCCAAAAATTCGGCCCTCAACCCACTAAAAAAAACACTTCTGCGCCCAAAAGTTCTCCGAAAAATGTCTAACAACAACACAAACCCTAATCGACCCACACAATGCTGACCTGACCTCAACCAACCCTCACAATGCATATTTAACATTTTATTGTGTTTTTAACAGTGCGCATGCGCCAAAGGTTGCGCATGCGCAGAGATCCTTTCCCGCCAAATTTTACATGGGTTCGGCTGCAGAAATAAAATTTTCGTGTTTATAACGGCCGAACTTTGACCGCAGAAGATTTATCCACTCCAAAAATATGCTCCACCTTCCAATTTTATTTTAAATTATCTGAAACCATTTCTTATTTATATTGAGCTAGACTTTCATAAATATCATTCACAGAACCTCTCAAAACAATGCGGGGCATGGCAACATGCCGCTCAGAATGTTTGATGCTTCAGATTTCAGTCAGGATGCAATTTCAAATGTATCGTAATCTCAACATTTCTACAGCGCCCATAGTCTCGGGAACCGGCTTATTCACAAGCGTATAATCCTCTCACTAACTTGTATCAAGTTAGTTTTATTCAATAACAGCTGAAATTTGTTAAAGGCGCCTAAGGATTAAGTCGAAAGAACATTTCACTTTTAATGTGAAATAATCATAGGTACAAATCAACGCAAATATCTAAAAATGATAATACCACGTACATTTAAAGATACGCGTCTAGAGAGAATGATAACCACAGAACATTTCACGGAACTGGCCAGCAAACTTTACTGAAATTAAACTAACTACGCCCCCCGCTGGAAAACTTCGCGCGCCCACGGACGTGATCGTCTGCTTCTAAACCCGGGTCAAATGGGTCTGTCTGACGCAAACGAACATACATTCAACATTATTGAAAATCGTCAAATTTACCCGCATTTGGAAGAACCGGAATATTCATGTTCATCGTACGTGTCGAATTCTAATTTAAATGTTGTTGTCGCAAAAAGTTTATATTTGCCGCACAGCAACCGTAAAATAACGCTTCAAACTCACCGGAAGTTTATATTAACGGTGCGGTGACTGCGGTCCGTCGAACACTCGAATACCCAAAAGTTATTGCTGTAATGAAAACTTAAAAAAAAAAAAATTTCGCCCTTGAAGGCTTTGATAAGCGATAACCAGCAATTATTACATTACTTCTATTTCTGATCTTGATGTAAACCAAAAAAAATTTTTTTTAATGAAATCTTGTTGTCTATCTTTTCATAATTGTCTTGTCTGCAGGTTTGGCTTGCTCTATTCCGTAATAATTATTTCATAAGTGAGAAATAGTAACAATACGCAATTATCGGAAGACTGACGCCCTATAAAATATTCTATGGAGCTTGTCTTAGTATTCAAGTTGAGATAATTAAAAATTACAATCATTAATAATTATCCAGTCCTTTTTTTCTAGATAAAAAGGTGTCGGAACGCATCTGTTCTCGAAAGAAATTACGCTAAAATGAGCTAGCTAAGCCTATCAAGGTTATAAAGCAAAATAAATTTTATAGGACACAATGCCTGATTTAATTTTAGAATGTAAAAAATTGAAATCTTACAGTTTTATATCAAATTCCAGAGTTTATGCACAGCTATAGACCTATTTTTTAATTTTTTAGTCATTGAAAATATGTGCCGGAACGCCGTTCCGGCGCGTTTCGCCAGACAAAGCACTGAATTTATCTCCTGGTACGTATATATGCTAACTCGATCACACGTCGTACAGTGGCCACACAAAGGAGGGTAACTACACCTAATTAATTTATTGCATACGTCAGAATCAATATGATATATAGAACTAATTGAGCGAATATAGAATCTTGTTAGATTCTATATTAAGTAATTGTTTCTCTTAACTTTTTTGATGCTTTTTATAACAAAACTGTTTTGACACAATTCAATGGAAAACTAAAAACAAACAAAAAACAGCTTTTGATTATAAAAATCTTGGTTTTTTGCACCTGTGGGTTATAGGACAAATTTTTGCGGCCGAACCTCCGTCCCAAAGATAAACGAAAATTCTACTTCCACGGTCGAACCCATAAAAATTTCGCGCGTGAAGACCTCTGCAAATGGTTGCACATGCGCACTGTTAAAAATAAAAAAGTGTAAAATGCGTCACATCGTGAGGGTCGGTTAGGGTCAGGTAAAAATTAAGCGTCGTGAGGGTCGTTTAGGGTCAGAGGTAGGGCAAGTGTCGTTTTTAGAGATTTGCAAAGAACACTCGGCGGCAGAAGTCTTTGAATATTGTTCATTTACATAAAACGTGTGCAATCGCACCACAGACCTTTGCTCGCGCTACAGCGGTGCCATCTTACGTCCAAACGACAGCCGCCATCTCCATGACAACGTTGCAGCTGGTAAATAGTGATCTGGTCGCGCCAATACGTTCTTCACGTTTCAGTTAAATTCTAATTCTGTTGTTGTAAATATGCGATATTAATCTAGTAATAAGAAACAAATTGTTTTAAATTGGTACGTAATATAAAAGTGCAAATATGCTACAGATCCATGTTTACCGGATTTATTATGGTTTCGAATATTTTTAACGTGCTCTATGTGCACAGAAACCAAATTCTAAGTAACAATTGGTCAGTTGATAGGTGAAGTGCAGATGTTTGAAATAGTGAAATTCCAAGCACCTCTTGAAGGAAGGAAAGTTCCTTAGTAATCGCCATATAATTATATGGCTGTTTATATATTGAGCCTTTTAAGAAATTCACGGGGAAGTCATGTAACATGTTTTACAGTCATGCATGACGAGATGTAGCGAAGAAATTATGTGGACGTGTGCAGTTACGTTTATATTTACGTTTTAGATTTTCATTTCACAGGGCATTTTGCAAGCTGTGGAGAGGATGGAACTGCCATTGACAAAGCCTGGGTACAACACGACATACAAACCAGGCTATGGTACAGAGTACACTGACAACTATCACTGGGACCAGTACTACAAGTCGCAGGAGTTGTATGTATAACAGAGGCGCAATGACATATCCTGATACAACTTTCACTGTGTTACATTTATTGTATTTAATGCTTGGAGTCGGGTGCTTCTAGAAGTAGAAGCTGTACATTAAACATGTGCAATTTATAGATGTTCAGATACAGCTAATATGCAAAAACTGGTTCATGATGGAACAATATAGAAGTGAATGCCAAGGCTATTTTTTTAAAGTTTCAAGACTATTCTGAACTGTACACCCACTTCAATGGTCACCACAGAAATACAGTTTTAATGTGCGTTAAGTCACATAGCTGTAGGCAAAGATTATACCACAGGTGTCCAAAGGAACCCCAAAATGGATCAAATATCCTGCTAACTGAGCTGCAAAAGGGACACATGAATTTACATTCACATTAGTGCATCATAAATTTACATGTGCAAGAAAAATAGAGAGACATTTTATGATATTTCCATCTTCTAATAGATGTCTGTACATGCATCTTACTTACCTAGTGATACCGCTGTTGTAGCATATACTAAATATTGTTGAAAGCCACAAATTGCAGTGTGGCTCTGAAATGCAATTGCTCTGAGCTGGTTTTGGTCTTTTTGGCTTGCAACAATCGGCTGGTTGTGGTATTTTGGTCGTTTTTGGCTGTTCACTAACACTCAGCTGGTTGTGTATCATATTGCAGAAACAAGGAACTCCTGTGTCGACCGCTATGTGGTGCTGCTGAACAATCTGTAAGTTCATTGGTATTCTGTTTCTCCTTAAATTACTTGATTTGTTACAACCTGGAGGTTGCAGCTATTATGAGGATGTAACCAAGGGACTTTGCATTACGTGGTAACTGACCCTACATTTCTAATACCTTATCTTACCTAGTAGACAGCATATCTACTACCCAATGTAATGTAATGGAGCATTTAAATAATGCCACTCAAATCAGAGGTGCTCATGACTCAACACATAGCTAAACGGAGAACAGGGAAGTCTTCAGACACTTCCAGAAGGCAGCATGGGGGGAGAGAGCAGCTCCTCCCGAAGAGGAAGGGGGAGGCTGTTCCAGCTGGTGGGAACTGCGCAGACGAAACTCCTGGATTGGGCCGTGGCAGAGCACATGCAAGGAACCACCAGAAGTCTGCAGGCAGAGCAACAAAGGGAAGCTCGGTGCGGAATAGAGGAGACCCTAGTGCACAGGGCCAGAAGGTCGGCGGGGCAGATCCATATAATCTACATTATCTACCGTAACTTTCCTTAATTTACCTAGTAACTAAACTATTATTATTACTATTATTATTAAATTTGTGACGCGCACAAGGTCACACCTAAATGTGAATCTGAGGCGCGGATAAACAGTTGCTAGGAGAAGATGCAATTAGATTTCCACTTCCACTTTTACCTTACAATTTACTGTAGACCTACATGCATATCTTTTTATAATACCTTACTTTGTAACTCTCCTACAACACTGACTTTTTTATTTATGTAGTACCTTAAGGTACATAGCATATTACCTTACACTACCTAATAATTGTAGCTAGACAAATTTACTTTGCGTAAAACTTTATCTACCTTGTATAATGTTTACTACCTTATGTAGACATTCATTTTGTGCATTGTTTGTCTCAGGATTGTTGCCTGACTAAGACGTTTGACGGAAAGAAGGAGCAGGAGCTGCGTCAAGTGGCACGCCCCTGTGAGTTGACTGGACGCAACCCAGCCACCTTTCAGTCGACGGAGTATCCCTGCGTTTATCGCGAGACCGTAGTTCACAAGGATGATCGAGGGCGCTACATTGACCCCTTCAAGGATGTCATCGTGACACCAAGTGGACGACGACTCATGTATGACTCAAGTCATCCAGACATGATCTTTGCATCACAGTGGTCATCTGAGCTGGCTGATCCACCCGGGCCGTACTCATTCCCGGTCACAACTGAACTTGATCCAGAGATACCATGGACAAAAGAAATGCAGTGGCAGGTTGGCAGAGCTATTTGATTGTTCTTATGATTGAAATGCCGAGTCATTGTGCAAGATATCTTAAAGACATGCAAAACTCAGTCATTGATGGGAAGATATATTTTATACATCAATATTATTGTAAAGTCATATTAAATTTTTTTTAATTGATTCAGTTATCACATAATGTATACTAAAATATGCTATAAGATTTGGTAAGTATGTCTTTTTTTCCATGGTGAAAACTCTGCCAGCGATTAAAAACTTAGAGGGGAGTTGTATACAGGATATTTATTGTATAGGATTTTATCTATGCTATAATTCTGTAAGGTTGTCTTTCAGTATGTCTCTCCCACTAAAGGCTAACAATATGAAAATATTTTTACAAAACCTTAAGCCAATTTTTAGCTTATCACAACTTTTTTCAGCCAACAATTTACTTTAACTCTGATTTATGGACATTTTAAGTTACGATATGGTGACAATCAATAAAAATAATGACAGCATCTATTTTTTATCTTGACAATATCTGAAGGTGGGGTAATATAATTGAATTAGACACATTCGTCATAAAATCACATCAAAATTATGCTCATCAATGTAACACTTTAGCGATATGACATTTTTTTACAACTGTTGCAAATTGACGAGTATAGTCATTACCAATCGTCTGTCACATTAAAAACTCGAAATTAAGAGGCCGAACTTCGTCTACTATTATTTAGTGGAGGTAACAAAATAATATGAAAGGTAGAGTCCGTGTGAAGCTGGTTAACGTCATGTGATTGATAAAAGGAATGGTATTATTGAAGGATATTTGGTTGATAGGAAGGATATCATGGTTGAAGGATAGTTTGTTTCATAGGATGTTGCGATGACTGAAGGCTATATTTTCATTGATAGGTTAAGATAGTATACTTTGGTTGAAGGATATCTGGGTTAATGAGAAAGACATTATGAAGTATATTTAAATGAGTATATTGTGATTGAAGGATATCTGGGTTAATAGGAAATACATTATGAAGAATATTTAAATGCAAACAAGCTTGATCCTGATCAGTTTTCAATGATCTGATCAGATACAATCTTTCACCACATCTGCTCGGTTGAATAGGTGTGACGCAGTGCTTTGTTCCCATGTATGTACCATGCTAGCCCATGATTTAAAATCTCTAAATTGAGCCACCATCAGTATGGGAACTGGCCTCCACAAGGAAATAGGCACATGCAACATATTTACTTGCTTATTTATTAACTTGTGTACTTACTTGCGTCAGGTGGAGAGTGAAGTTGGGAAGTGGCCGACCAATTTGTGGAAGACTTGGACAAAGACAGCGGCTTGTCCTTCTTATGACGGCTATGATGACCAGATCCAGTACTCCAAATACAAGGTCAACGTGCCGTAAAAACCCGCTTTTACAGTGGGAGTGTCTAGAATTTATCTCTCCTAACACTGGACACTAATACTGCTCATCCTAGTTGTAAATGCAAACTCGTATAGAACCTCTTCAAGAGAAAGACTAACTGCCTGGTTGTAAAGCATGGTCACTGTACCTACACTTGAAAGCAACATTTAGAAACAGCATATAAACATCAATTATCTGATATTCGAGTACAGCTGCTGCGGCTTACACTTTCAAAAGCATATGTCTGGAAACTACTTGTAGGAAACAACTGCCTGGCAATAACACAGTTCCTGTGGCCTACATTCTTAATAGTTAACTCTAGGCACAGCAGAACCTAATTTGTTAAGTAGCACATTTATAACATAAGCAAATTGTGCTTATTGACAATAACTGTCCTATATGTTTTGACTGTAATTACACCCTTTCTGACTCTGAGATTACACGATTCTGCAGTATTATTTGTTTAAAATTTTTACATGTGTCTCATTCTATGGAATCAAACATTTACAAATTATCTGTCATATAATGCTTTATGTTCAGCTGACATCTGCTTTACAAATTTAATGAATTTATGTTCAGTTCGTTTTATAGATTTATGATGAACTGTTACAAATTTGTAGAATGTCTGAAATGTCCTAGAAACCTGTAGCACATTACAAGCAATCACCAATCAGTTGTTTTACACTTTCTGTTTATGATCAAGAACCTGATGTAAGCTGTTGTTTTAAAGATGTTATAACTCAAACTTCAAATGAAATGTATTTAAAATCATAATTTTTACATGAAATCCAGTCCCAAGCATTCAATAAAGCTAAACGTAATGTGTTAAATTTATTGTATTGCTTTGTACCACTTGAAACCAGGCTTAATCAGCATCATATCCATGTTACAGAAGCTAAATTTTGTAGCGCCCTTCATATAATTTAAAGGAAAATCAGTTAGCATTTGTATTGTGAACGGGCTGTGTGCTAATGTTTCTGTTAACTACTATATGTGGCACTTCCTGCATTAAAAGCATTCTCCTCCTTATCTTCTCAATGACAGTGTACTCTATATGGTCAATGTCCATGAAAATCCCTACATAAATTTCTGCCTTAGCGTTGATTTTAACACTCAAACTTCTGAACGACAGCCAATCATGCAAACAAACAGACTAAAAAATCCATACATAAACTAATCTATTACTGAAATATGTTTATTTGTGGTTAAGTTTTTAAATATCTATATTTTATTTTCAGTTCAATACTGATGTTTAAGCATACATGCAGAGGCAGTGATCTCATTTGAGAAGTGGGGGGGGGGGAGGAGCAGCCAATGAGAGGGTAAGAAATGTGGGGGGACAAACATATAACATGTCCCCTCTCTGTAAAAGGTGAGGGGGACTTGCGCAATCTCCCCAGGATCGCCGTCCCTGCATACGTGGTTTGTCTTCCCGAAGGAATTTGTCGCCAACGCTAACATACCCGATGACTTTTGGTACACAAACTATTTGCACATATCTCCAACGTTTTTTCAAACATCACGAGCAATATGGCACATTTAATACATCAACCATTGCCTCCTGTGAAAAATGTTGTACACCAGCTATGCCCCAACACTCAAAATATAATCATACCTGAGGCAAACTCATGTCTAACTCATTCAACCTTTGTCAGAGAGATGCTTTATACTTAAATTTAATTATATACCTGTTTGATGAACTATGTACACCAAAATTCTGTTAGCAGCTGGGTTTTTTTCAATAAAGGAGATAGTTATCTCATATACATAATTTGTTTTTGTTTTCATATGTAAAACTATATTCATTTTTTCACAAAATATCTTTATACATAAAGCAGAATGCATAATGTGTATATGCATACAGGCATGCCGACAGAAATTCCTGCCCCTGGCAAGAGAAATTCCGGGTCCCTAGGCCGAGAAGACACTGAAGTGGGCGCGTCTATAGCAAAAAATTATCATCAGTTTTGTCATTTTCATATCCTTGAAACAGATTGTAATTAAGTAATATCATATTTAAAAGGACATGTATCATAAACTTTGTATAACTGATCATAATATTTTTCATAAGTTGATTGTGGGTCTGGGCTCATGAAAATCGCTGGGCTCCTGAGCATTTGCCCTCCCTCTCGGCAGGCCTGTGTGCATATATAAATGGAAGCCACTGGAAGAAATCTTGCAATATTTTAATATCCTGGCATGGACTTGAACCCCCTTTAGTCCATCATGGTAACCACATGACTTTTGTGCACGCACCTTGCTGTAAAAGGCACCATATATGTCTGACTGTGGGCCTTAATGGACTGCTATAATAGCAGGTGATTGATTTCTTCTGTCCATAAATCGAAAATACTAGGCTAACTGTGAGCCAACCAAACCTGATACTGGGCCATTAGGGCACCACTTTGAATCTCAGATTTCTCTCTTCGCTCTTGACCATGTACTCTCAATGAATTTGGCATACATACCAGCAGCACCAATTGACTTAAATGATATTACAGTGGTGCTATAGAAATCTGCATGGAGTATTGTTATTCAATGTTAAGCCAGCACAGTCCGATTTCCGAGCAACAATGGTCACACAACGTTACAATGCTAGGCCAATAGTCTGAAAGGTCATTGTTGGCCAAATGTTTATCACAAAAAGTCCAATACTTGGTAAAAGTTTGTTCAATAGAGTCTAATTATTCTACACCAAAATTAGGCCGACACAGTACATGCATAAACGGGCTAATAAAGTCCATAGTAAGTAAATTTTCAAACCTCATTTTAAAAATTACACTTTACAAAATATAACGAACACATACGTATGTCCGTCACATCAGAAACAACACAAAGAATTGTGTTCACACCTGCGGCACCTGTCTAAATCTCACAACAAATTGAAGACGTAACTTGGAGAGCGAGTTTTCCATATTCCTCTTCACTGAAGACTCAGAAGTTCAATGTCAAAGATCAAGGTTGCATCGGGCGGAATAGTACGGAAGGTCAAGGCAAATAGATCGAGTTCACAGTTTCCAGATTTTCAATTGCCATTCAGCTCTGAACAAATGTCTTTTTCATCATTATTAATTTATAACAGCATATATACATTTAGGCAGAACAGCAGCACTTCAACAGGTTCTTAAAAGTCTCTATGTCCACATAACTAACTAAAACTAACAGAGTCATTGGTGAAATTATGTGATAAGCACACCTTACAGTTTTTTTTACAAAACTGGTCTTTTATTTCAAATTTCACTTTAAAAACGTAGCTGACTAAAATCTAACAAGTGTCACATTTCGACTAATCAACTAATCCGTTTCAACTTGTTTACCCACTGCAACTGACTTCTGGTTGTCCCAACTTATTGGATTTCGAAAAACATTTCCAACAAATTTTGATTTTTCAATACGACTTTACTTGAAGCAACCATGCTTAATGTGTCATGATAATGGTGCTATAGAAGTGTACTGGTCACACTTCCTTGGCTTAGTTAACTAGTGAAGTTAAAATTACTTGCATTTGTCTGCCTCATTTCTTCAATCTGCTGCCCAAATAGTATATGAAAGGGTGCCCCCTACTAGCGGAACCATATGGTTCCTCTGGGGATTTTTCTTTCCCAGTTGCCTCCCACTTCAATACCAAACTAATCCAGCAACTTGTTGTTCAGTTGATATTTTTTTCTTCTCCATCATGTCATTTTTATTTTTACTGAAAATTGCTGTATGTGTGTATGCACTGTTAATAATTACTGCGTTTTTTTGGAGTCAATAAAAACGATATTGATTGATTGAAGTAATAAGATGCATTCATTCGATGCTCTATTCACAACCAATCAAAATATGCACCATACCTTCTATCTCAGCCTAAGTTACATTTTCTTTAACATCAGTTACAGTATAATACAAATGATGAAGAAGAGTAAAGGATATACTCCTGGATATCCACGTTTGCCATAAGCGTAGTCGGGCGGACAGGTCAATGTCGCACGTTGGCCTACGCTCATCTGCATCAACAGGCAACAACAGAAAAGGTCAACTTAAGTCAATAGTCATACCCAATCAGTAGGAAAGTAAGTGGAACATTCTACATACATACATACATATATACATAATTACATACATACATATGTACATAAATAAACACACAAGGACATGCAGGGAGAGCTCTTTAAGCTGTTTTCACCATCTAAATGGCCTAAGAAATAGAGAAAAAGCTGTGAAAAGTTCCAGTGAATCCACAAAGTTAGGAGTAAAGCAGTGCTTCCCCACCAGTGGTAAACGGACCGGTGCTGGTCCACAAGCCATCAATTGTCGGTCTGCAAAGTGAATCAAGAAACACAAATTTTTAAATCATCACAAAAAATGCTAACAATGCTATCATTTTATATGACAATATAGTCATAAAACTGTCTAGATATGCGTTTAAATTAATATTAATACATATTAAACTTGAAAAAATCGTCCCACTGAAAAGTTTGGGAAGCGCAGGAGCAAAGTATTCTGTAGGTGGATTACTATGGTCATGTTTGCACTGCAGTCAGAAAATCCTTTGGATTTGAATCTACCGTTAAGTTATTTTTTCTTTACATTTATTGTGTAACAATAAGAAATAACAAGTTGAGTCATATTCACCTTTTTAACTCCTTCGTCCCATCCTGAAAGAAAGAAATTTCTTTACAAATTTACAGATTAAGTTATTATAGCAACTAACAAACATTCTTTGCTGTTCTTGATATACTGGGCATTTTACTCTATATTCACTTCTTAGTGAAACTGGAACTGAAACAACAGGCTTCCATAGTCTCTTCTAGCTAAATCATAGTCACTCATAACCCGAAAAGCGACAACATACATGCATAGTAATGAGTATATAATTTGTTCCTTCACATTTCACCATCGAATTAAATGGTTTTCAAATGAGAAAAATTTCAAGTTCCCAAATGGTTGAGAATTATTAACTTTTAGCAGCGATGAAGAAGTCTGAAGCTTACAATTACAATGAAAAGGCATCAGTTACATTACATTACAAGAGAGCGACCTAGACTGACCTTTAATTACTTGTCCTTTGCCAATCTGAAATGTGAATGGTCGACCACGATCCCTTGATGAATCGAATTTCTTGCCGTCAACCAACGTACCTGTTCAACGCAAAGCAACATTATGCAACAGAAGATTTACGTAGAATCACCTATATGTCAATATGCAACAAAGAAACTAAAGGCTAAATATTGGCAGTGTAATGTGACAGAGTAATGGTATACAGTGTAAACGACAGTGTTGAAGGTCAACTGCAGACTAACTTGTTCACGGCAGATCATTAAGAACATGAATTTGCACCAAAGGCAATTGACAATCTTTTTAAGAATACTCAAGATAAGGCAAGACAGGACAGGCAAATTATGCAAGGTTGTAATCTTGTGGTTTGCAAGCTGGACTGTAACTTCAGGGATTCACTGGTTCAGATTATCTCCCATTGTTGAAACCTATCTCCATGCAATTCCCACATGTCCTTCATCTTAACTGCTGTAGACGCCCTTGCTCACTGCTGGTAACCATAACCACTGATGACATAATCACATCTCAAGCGATCACAATAACAGAAGAGATTTCGATATTTAGAATAGGTCATTGGACTATGATATTTTACTGCGGCTTGTGGATAATAGTAACAGCACTTTGAAGTAATCTAGATTGATTAAAATGTCTATGCAAACGTTTGCTCACCTGTATAATGTACCACAACGAACTGGCCATCCTTGGGATATGTACAACCTAAATTCAAATGCACAAGATAAAATTCAATCATAATGTAATATGCAGTTCATAACAAATTTATAAAGCACCTATTATGCAGCACTAGAGTCATGCTCAAGTAAGTATGAAAAGGCTGGTTGATTAATCGTTTGGAAGGAACCCAAACTTATGCTACTGGCTCATTGTGATACTAGATCGGACCAACACAATAAGTCAAAATTTGTGGTGCTTCTGTGGCCGAAACTTCGGCCAAGCAACACACAGCAAATAACGTCTGCGGTCAAGGTTTTCACGTATATATCTGAAAACGACACTAACCCCTAACACTAGCCGACCAACATGGCGCCTATCTTGATCCTAACTAGGGTTGCCAACTCTGAACAAGCCCATTCCGGGACATTTCCCAGCTTTCCGTGTGACAAATGGCAAATCGCTCAGATTTCCAACTCTGAACAAACCCATTCCGGGACATTTCCCAGCTTTCCATGTGACAAATGGCAAATCGCTCAGATTTCCAACTCAGAACAAACCCATTCTGGGACATTTCCCAGCTTTCCGTGTGACAAATGGCAAATCGCTCAGATTTCCAACTCTGAACAAACCCATTCTGGGACATTTCCCAGTTCCCACTATGATGAATTATTTATGTGGTTCATTGTTCACATCCATTCAAAAACTGTCAGCCGGGTGCCGGTCAAGAAGGGTGTCAAATATGACCTATAGATGCTTAGGGCCCTACGAGCTGACGGCGATTTTTGCTTCCCAATAAGTACACTCGTTGTCCCGGGAACGGCGATGATCATGACCATTGAGAATTAAGATGTTGCATTACAGTATTACAATAGTGTTGCTTGAATTCGAATAATCACATGATCTTTCGTATACAGTTACGTAGCCTACCTATTCCTGGATTCTGGGACACAATAAGCATTGCCCGGGACACAGGACGGCTTAGGTCGATTCCGGGATTGTCCCGGCCATTCCGGGACGGTTGGCAACCCTAACCCTAACCGACCCACGCGATTCATAACCTGACCCTAACCAACCCTCACGACTCATATCACGAGAATTGTGGTATTATCGGCTGTAGAAATAAAATGTTCGTCTGCATTGCGGCCGAACTTACGGCCGCAGAAGATTTATCCTATTGAAATGCACATAACGTTGAACAAAGCTGCACCATTAAGTATTTCTTTGAAAGTACTCAATGAGTGTGCGATTATGCATTAAAATTCACCAGAAATTTTCTCAGTTTGCACCATCAACGTATATTGAAATGTGAGTGGTCGTCCGAGATCCCTTGACGAATCCAATATACGTCAATAATTTACTCAAACAATGCAGACCAGGGTCCATACGGGATCAACCAGAATCATCGGAACCCGAATACGCTGAAAAGCCCAAAAGAACCGAATTCAGAAATGTACTGTTTAAAAACGCTGAACTATCTCAAAACAGCGCGATTCATTCATCAATCCAGCTTCTGCATGAATTTTTTTCATTGATCCAACTTCCATTTACGCAGAATCCTTTTAATCAATCCAGCTTCGTTTTCGGGGATACGGCGGAAATCAGTTTCGGGGATTCGGCGATTCGCTACGCACCCGGCCATACACCCCTCTACGCAACTAACCGCTATATAAATTATCATGCATTCTACGGAGACCCAGCAACTACATCCTTTCATTAATCGCGTATAATGCATTACCATCTCCGTTTTTTATTGTTTCTATCTGGACACCCATTTTGTGTAAATCCGTACAAATTCGGCAATAATTGACAACTCGGTTGATTTGTTGTTGTTGTTCAGGATTACCCCAAGCAGGCCCCAAGTGCGCAACCCATATTCGCTCCTTCGTCGACTATGGATATGGATAGAGTCACATAGCGCAGATGTTTCGGCTTTCACCGTTATTTCAATTTGTCGCATGATTTTAATAATATAATGACAACACACGACGAGTTTATGAAAATGTTGTGATCGTTTAATGTTGGAGTTAGTAAATTATGGACAGCAATATGAATAAAAAAATGACAGACAGATGGTCAAAGCACACACACCACTTCTCCATTCGCTACGTGACGCGGTTGACGCCGCGCCAGCCGCGACTGGAGAAGTGGTATCTTAGTAGTATCTTAGCAACAACAATCGATTCCAAGGTGGGTGACGTTAATATTCAGATACACAGAGGAGATCGTGTCACCTCTTAGTCTACGACTCTACCATCTTTACTAAGAGGTTGAGACCCAGCACATCCACTCCTTGGAATTCTTCCCATGATCCTAAAATTTGGGGTCGACTTGGGATTTGTGGATTTTACATAGCAATCTGGGGATTTCCTAATTAAGGCCTACAGTCTACACTCATAACAATACAAATAATCGCCTTCATCATTTTTTCTTTCAACTTCAAATTGACAAACACTCCGAGTTCAAGTACAGTATGAACGAATGATGACAAGTTATAACAGAAGTCAAATTTAACTGTCTGCAGCCATGCTTTAGGCGCCTTACATTATACATTTAGTATGATTTAGCAGCAACATCGCCCTAGTCAATGCTACGGGGATACGAGAAGTTACCATTCTTCCACGGGCCACAGCTTTACACGCCTGTGTGCTATCCATTACTCGTGTTGTAGAGTCTCTGCATTGTTGGCCATATGTCTATGGCTACTGGTTATTTACTTCTTTACATTGGTTACACTTATCTTGTTAATAACAGGATGTCATTTTTCATTAGCAGATTACAAACAATTAATCTAATTACTTGAGTGCTTTACAGCGAATAGGGTAAGAGAAGACTTAGGACTAGCTCATGAGGCACATGCTCCTCTTCTTTCCCATTTGCCCTTACCGTCTTAATCATAAATATTAATTAGTATAATTAATAGTCACAATTATTAAGAATGTCCTGAATCGAATGTAATAGCTTAATATTTTTAAATTTTTGGGGTAAAATAACAATAATAAACTCAATAACTTACACATGTCACTGAATGAAACTAGTAAAATGAACATTCTCTTACATTTTGGCTATAGTTAGACAACCATATCCAGAACCTATGAAAGGTTCTTTAAGGTGAAAGGTGCTATATAAATGTTCAAATATATACATAAAACACATACATGTATACAAACACTAGTTCTCACTCAGTTAAACTCTAGATGTTCATATTATGACTAAAACACAAAGTGGTACTTGTAAATTATAATCATTTCTGTTTTGAAAATATGTGCTGAAGACTCTATGTAGATGCCTTCATAACAATTTTAAACATACAGTACAATGATGTAATAATTTTGCTCAAATCACTGCTCGTATAATCTGAAATCATACAACAGCAGAGATGAAAACACGACTGTTATTGAAGAAAGATGAGAAAATCCTGTCTGTAAACAAGAACTATACTCTTCTGAAATCCTGACCTGAATTAAATTTTCCAAAGTCTAAAAGCAAAAACCAATACTACTTAGTTACAGACGTGGTCGACCGAATGTGATTTAGTGGCACATATATAAGTCACAGGTATTATTCATCAAAATAAGGCAACGATAAAACAGTTGTTCAAATCAACATTATACTCTTTGTAACAATTGGTTATTAATAACTTGATAAAGTAAGGTATGAGAGTTACAGTAACAAGGCAAACATGGTAAGGTAAGTCAAAGTAGGAAAGTTAAAGCAGTTGCTCAAATTATTAAAATCTTGTAACAATAAGGTAAAATATAGTTAGGTAGGCAACAACAAAATAGGTAGGGATAAGATCTTCTTACGTTAGTGAAAATGAACAGGTAGGGTATGACAGCTTAACAAGACAAAGTAAAAGAAAGTAAATTAAGTAAAGAGACCAGAAGATGAAAAACTGCTCATATATAACAAAACTATTATTTCAACATAAGTTCATAATCAAAACCCTATATTAGAAATTTATTGGGGCAAAAATGCAACCAAAACCACACAAGCGCAGATTTAAGTTAATTTGTTCAAAATATTCAAGTTACTGTTTTACACTAAACCCCACAAGGGCAGAACGTTAGTTCGAGATTTTTGCTCTACGTATGCCAACTACCCAACTCAACTATACTGAGTAGGCCTATACGGATCCTGCACAGTCGATGGGAAGATGATATGGTAAGGGAGAGGACTGACCATCAGCCAGTATATGCCATCCATGTCTAATGAAATGAGGTCAAACACATGGCTGCTTCTGCCCCATAACAACCTGTTAGCATAGCTTAAAGAATCGTCATCTTCTTCTTGTTGACACTAAGGCATGCCACAGATGTTGTATTTGAGGTGAAAGTAAAACACATCAGCAATCTACTGCTGAGAAAAAGCAAGACTGATAATTAATTGTAACGAAAACCGACCTATTACTTTATGCAGATGCTATTGTTACGTGTATGAAGAGACTTCCGGTTGTCAAGGGACCTCCCTTAAGCGTCTTCAAGTGAACCGTACGGAATCCTGCAGAAAAAATACAGACCATCAGGTATGTTGAATATGTTGTATGATAAGTTACAATATGGTTATCATCACATAAGAATGTAAGGACTAACACCAGCAGAAAACCATTTACTGCAAACTTAATTGATTCTCTCCACATTTCTATGTCGAAAAGCAATGTACATTTGATTTAATAAGCTCACTTCATATGTATGTATGTATGCATGTATGTATGTATGTATGTATGTATGTATGTATGTATGTATGTATGTATGTATGCATGCATGCATGCATGTATGCATCTAAGCATGTATGAATGTATGTTGATCATGTATGTATGTATGAGCATATTCAAGAGCATATTCCAAGAATATCTCAAAAGCACTCTGAACATGGCTGCTCTCTAAAGGATCTGTTCACATGAAGAAATCAATGGCAAGGTTTATATATTTTATGGCCATTCTCTTGGTTGAATGACCTACCCATCCCCCATTCCCTACGACATAGTAGTTTTAGAATATTTGGACAAATTAAAAAAAATTAAAAAAATATGCTTGGCTTTAGGGTTAAAGTGTCATGACCTTTTGATCCCTCTAAGAGTCGAAGTGATGCCTACACTCAACTGCAAATATGCCATGAAAAGACAAAGACTCGTCCAGAGCAAAAGAAAACGATGATTAGGGGCCATCCACATATTACGTACACAACGAGGGGAGGGGGTTTCAAATTTCAGCCATTTTGCATACGGGTTCTTATGGTGGGGGAGGGGGAGGTCCCGAAAATATGTACGTACGCAAATATAATTGTTTAATTATGACGTCCACAATACAGAAAATGAAAATCAGAACTGTAAACCTAATCACAGACTATATTCCTGCTTAATCAATTTTATATAGCATTAAAACGGTTTCAAATGCAAGTGTTGTCAGTGTTTTATTTCTTCAGAACAGTTAACAAATTTAAGCTGTTAAATATGATGCTTAACAAAACTAAGTAGCCTATGGTAAAATCAATGTCTCATAGATGTTTTTAGCTATTTAACCTTTGCAATGGGGGGGGGGGGGGCGGGGGTAGAGCTCAAATGTACGTACGCATGGGGGGAGAGGGGTCCACGAAATGTATGCGGTGCAACAGGGGGTAGAGGGGTCCGAAAATCCGATTTTTTCGCATACGTAATATATGGATGGTTTCTTACCAGTTGTCATGGCATTCATTGGGAGACTATACTGTGCAACGATGATGTCTTTCCTGCGCTCCTCGTTGTCATAGACACGAAACAACACGATCGCCAGATCGGGACAGTTGACGACAAACTCAAACTCTTCATCCCACACTGGATGGAACCCTGAAAAGTAACCAAATAAGTTACAATACTGAAAAGATAACTTAGAACGTGGTAAAGCGGGTTACAGCTGAGGGCCCTGCAGGTTGCCAAATAGTTAAATTAGATTCCTGTTAAATTTGTCAACATATGCTCCATTGTATCAGTTATAATAAATGAATATTATAGTCTTCATCATCATCCTCATTATCAATCAAACAATTTACTTATTCCAATAATAAATTTACAAATAACTTGATGAAATTAAAAATTGTCAATCAATATTATACTTATTTTTTAAGAATTGATTTCCTAGTGGATCTGAATAGAATATAATTGGTTTTGGATAACTTCACGATAGTTAAAATTAGTTTTATGTTTTTAACCAATCAGCTACTTTTATTTAGTCAGCTCTCTGTCCAGGTCCATGTACAATTTCTGATAGGAACTGAGTGAAGAAAATAATAAAAATGTAAAAATGAAATGTTCTGGTAAATCATTGATGTTAAGTAAGAACAGTAATGGACCCAGTGCACAGTACAATACCCAACTACATACTTACTAGTTATTCCCTAAGTAAGCAAGTATCCACCACAACCTGACTGCTAGTATCGCTGACCACATGGTCTCGATAAAGCTTCTCCAATCGATCATGAGCTCTGATACGATCGCACTTGAGTGACCATTGATCGATGCCTTTTCTCATGAGAACGTAACAGAAGTCAATAGATTTGGATACCGTTGTCGTCGATACACCTTGTGCGTTGCTTTTGAACATCGGAGGGAATGTCATATACGTTGATCTTAACAAACGGATCGAGAACACTGGACTCCTTATTGTTCACTGGCTTTGGCAACTGATAACCACTGATCACCTGTGCACAAAATCAACTGCAACAGGTAAGGTATGGTACATCAGTACTAGACCATTCATAGGTCCAAAATAGGTAAGTTATGGTACATCAGTACTAGACCATACATTGGTCAGAAACAGGTAAGGAATGGTACATTAGTACTAGACCATAGGTCAGCAACAGGTAAAATCTGGATCATAGGTCGACAACAATTAACATACGGTACATTACTACTACATCATAGTACAGTATGGTATGGTGGTAGGATTAAACTAACAAATACTAAAGTAAGATATGAAAACTATACACGTGGTACAGGAAGGTACTATTTTGAAAGTAAGAAGAGAATTGGGATATCATATCCAATTGTATTGTTTTACTTTCTGACCAGATTCCAGCAAGATTTAAATCGGTTCCCTTTTTTAAAATATTGGATAGTCTTAGAATCAGACCATGCATCAAGCAGTAATGGTTTCGATAGCAAATGTCAGGGTTTCCGAGATTAGAATGATTCTAGTCACCTTGATGGTAAGTTTTCTTTTCCATTCATGAGGATATGGGCCATTTGGTTTGTATAGAACTGATTCTGAAATGAACCAAGATTCAAAGAAATACAACTGAAATTGTGTAGCACACACCGAAGACACCGAGAAACATCATCAGTCATATACACTAAGAGAGGAGGCAGATAATTCCAGATGGTGGTTACAGTAACTTTCTGATATGGTAATGCTGAGGTGTTTGGTTCACGCACAATTCAATGTCATAAGGAGCTACACTAATCTACCTTAAGAAGGGAGTTGTACCAATGCAGTGAATGAATGAGTGGCATGCATAAAAAATGAATGAATCGAATGAATGAAATGAATGAAATGATCTAATCAAGGGAATGAATGGAATTAGTTATTTAATGGAATGAACGTATGCAATGAATGATTATAAATGTATTCAACACATTGTATTGTATTTTCGTTTACTGAAATAATCTGTTGTCGTAATGCAACAGTTTACAATGGATAGCACACCGTTTCTCATGAACTCTGGCTTCAGAACGAATCCACATCTTCCATTGTCTTCAAACATTCCTCGATTCGTCAGCATTGGTGTGTCGTGTGTCTGGCAGTTCAATGCAACTGAAACAAGAAATATAAAAGGAAACGGTTCTATAGCATCAAAAAATTATATTTTCAATTATGATTAAATTATTTAATCTACTTGGAGTCTCAGTAAACACCAGTCGGTTCACAGCTTTGATAGTATATGGCAAGAGGTGATGGTAACATAATTATAATGGTAAGAAGATCTGTATATAGTGCCATATCACAGCCAAGGAAAGGGAGCTATATGCGAGTGATGATACCAATCTTAATAACTGTAATTATACATATGCACACACAAGATTGTTGAGCCACCCCCTTGAAGCAGGTCATGGCTTCCCTTTCCTAGCCTATGTTGGAAAACCTAGCATCTACAGTGCATCTGATCTTACTGATCTGGCATCCAGCTCGCCACAGCGGCAATGGATCAAAGTTGCTGGAGTTCATGCGGGAACCCTTTGGATAGATGCGACTCAACTGCCAAGTGTTGTGCAAGAGGAAGTCGTCGCTCTGGTTTTCCACCAGATCCAGTGCGTCCGTCTCTTCCAACGAAGAAATATGTCGAAAATCAGCTTTTAGAAAAACAGAAACATAAAGGTTTTTAACAAAAAGAAAAGAAACATTCTTAAATAGAATGACATCAGAGTATCATCTTTACAACATACTTCATTTTTATCTTAGATTCTAATACAGATATTATTTGTTTTTATCAACAACACTAATAATCCCAACATGTTAATAATAATGACAAGATTTAAATTTCTAACACATAACTTTATAATTCCCTTGGGATATGTATCATTCGAAAAAGTAATAATAAAGGAGTGTGGGAGTAATCCTTATATCTTGCTGCAAATAAAAGCATTTAAAATGGCAAAAGCAATCATTTTTATTACAAGGACAATAACATGCAAGCACAGCTAGTAATTCAAGATAAAACTTACACAAGGTATTATCATAGTAATAAAGAACTATACTAAAATTTTAATAACTGTTTTCGTGAATCTGACTTCGACCTAAACCAAACAGAAATGTAAGCCAATTGAAGCATTAATTACTTGGTTAGACTAAATTATTACAAAGTAGAAATTAAAGAAAAATAATTAAATAGGTTTAAGCGGCGCCACAAACATTTCTCTTTCGCCTGTTTGAAACTTTTGAAGGAGACGCTCTGACAGATGACAACGCAGTCCGACAGTTCTTGAGCCAACTTCTGCTTCGATCCTTTTGTCTTGTTTTGTATCTCCATTGCTTCCTTGACTTGATCATCTGGCATCTCCGCTGCCTCATCCTCATCGCTTACATCCTCCACCTCCTCTGTAACAGCAGTCGTCGCCAGCTTCTTACACTGCACCAATACAAAAATGAACAATCTACTTAACTGTGTGCATTGCTCTGCCAACTGAAGTACTGTTCTTTATAATGTTAATGAATCCTTCTGATTTGTTTTGTTCTTTGAGGTAAGCTGCATAAATGTTCAATTACAAGTACAATTATTCATCCATTCATTCATTCATTTCTAAAATTTATATAGCGCCCCTTCAAGAAACCTACTCAGAGGCGCTCTCAGCCAGGCTGTGGCCAAACAAAACAGACTTGAGGATATGATAGAAGGCTGGCAGATTTTGCCTAGGGAGTATATATAATAACCGTAACCGCAGCCGGCTAGAGTTCACATGCCAGAGGTGCCAATCGATGTTTCATTATGCAGAGCACCATCAATCCATTATACATTACATAATCATCAGCATCACGGATTAATTAAGCATGCATTCTTATGGATCAATCTGTTGCTTTTCATACCGATGATCATAATAACTGCTTTACTGCTACAAACACTGGTTTGATCTATCTGGTCAATCTATTTGGTCTATCTATTTGGTCTATCTATTTGGTCTATCTATTTAGTCTATCTATCTGGTCAATCTATTTGGTCTATCTATTTAGTCTATCTATCTGGTCAATCTATTTGGTCTATCTATTTGGTCTATCTATTTAGTCTATCTATCTGGTCAATCTATTTGGTCTATCTATTTAGTCTATCTATCTGGTCAATCTATTTGGTCTATCTATTTGGTCTATCTATTTAGTCTATCTATCTGGTCTATCTATTTGGTCTATCTATTTGGTCTATCTATTTAGTCTATCTATCTGGTCAATCTATTTGGTCTATCTATTTGGTCTATCTATTTGGTCTATCCCTGTTGCCTCATATTGTTGCTTACAAACTTAGATGAGCAATGTTTCAAGGTTTGCATGAAGCTAACTAATAAGGGCGATCAGAATGGCTGTACCTTCACGATTATTCTGCCCTTGAGTTCGTTTGGTGAAGGAAGACAAGTTGATTCCTCAGGGAGAGGTTCGACCAACAGCTTTGCTAAACAATCAAGTCAAGAAGTCAATCAAATAATAGAAATCCTAGTTAGTACTTGTTCTGGTCACATATACTGTACATACAAATGTGTGCAATAGAGGCATATCACGCAAGATGCTGGGTTTGCAACCGAACAACTGCAGGTCAAAGAATGCTTAACAAGTTCTCTGTAAGAATCGTGGACGAATCGTTTGCACGCATTCACTTCTGTCATCAAGCATTAAGTAAACAATAATGCACTAAACACATATTCTGAACCATGGTATTCCAGTTCTAGTGTTTATGTGAAATCATGGGCTAAGGAAATGAGTGCCTGCTCTAAGTCAAAGTTTAAAGAAGTTGAGGCAACACACATTCTGCACAAAACTAATTGAGGCAAAACATAACAGTAAAAAAGCTAAGTAAACAGATATTAACTTCTCAACATCGAAGGACAGGAGGTCCAGCTCAATATTTACACCAGAAAGGATACATCCAAAGATAGATCTCATGTCTGCAGCCATGATCTTCTGCTGATCAATAGAACAATGGTTCTCAATTGATAGGATCACTGGGAACCTATCAGCACATTAATATATCAACCAGTCAATTAAATGAGGGAATAAATTAATTAATCAATTAATAAATAAGCCAATCAATTTTTCATATTAATCAATGCCAATCGATTATCATTGGCAGACTGGACAGTTGGTAAAAAAACATCAAAAACGTCCCACTTAAAACTGCAAAATAAGACGTGTATGACACAGTTGACCAAAACACTGTGCGCTGAGTCTCAGAGGAGAGTGGACAACTTGTTTCGCACACACATCTCGCTGCATTAATCAGATTCAGATTAACTGGTTAGATTCACCATAATAAATATTCATTCAATTATGCATTCAGAAAATCTGAAAAGTTCCCCTTCAAGATTTCCAATCATAGACTCTACTGCCCCAACCCAACGGAAAAGAACAGACCTTGGGCTTTTACAATATTACGATATAATAAAATAAAACAGAAATCAATAAGCATCTTTTAAATGCCCATAGTAAGCCATTATAAATCTGCCGAGTCCGTCAACTTACTGTGAAGTATCGAAGGCATGCTGGTTTATCGCTTCAATGACATCTCTGAAAGAGATCTGTGATGTCAGAGTGTAGCCGTGATATATCACTGGTTGACCCTCATTCCCATTCCAAGCATCAACTATAATGTGGCATTAGTTACTATATTTCCTCATTTATCGCACTTAAAATGCATTATTAAAGGTCACCAAATGTGCATTTCTTTGGCCAGTGTTATCGCATGGAGTCCACTCAGCTGGCTCAAAACTGCAGTCACTGGACTCAAGACCAGCATGCTACTCACGAAAAGACCAAAAACAACACTGAAGGAGAAGCAATACAGAAAAGCAAAATAATAGAATTATTATTATATCATTATTGAAATATGATACGCATAAAGCATCACAGGGCGATGTAAATTCAGTCCAGAGAGAAAGAATGAAAATTCAGTCTTTATAACTCGTCAGCGGTAACTCATCATCATCATCGTCGTCATCATCATCATCATCATCATCGTCGTTGTCATCATCATCATCATCGTCATCATCATCATCATTACCATCATCATCATCATCGTCATCATTGTCGTCATCATATTCACAAAACATGCTGTTTAAAAATTCTCTGATAGACATGCATCATCCTAATCTGATTACTGCCTGGTTTTGGGGTGCTATCAGTTGATGGCTAATGCCTTAGACACTGGTGCGATAGAATTAAGCTATACATTACAATTACAAACATCAACAGCAACAGCAGCAAAAACATCAACAACCATTAGCACGAATATTAGCAGCTCAACTGCACTACATGTTAGCCAGTCAAGAGCAAGTACAATAAGATAATTGTTTCCTCATTTCTTGAACGTTCAATCTTCCAAGAAGTAAACATTAGATAGTAGTTAAAGCAGAAAAGAAACTCTGTAAAATCTCACTTATAATTTCTTCTGAAAGTACAGAAAAGACTCTTACGAAATACTATACATCTGTTCCTTTGCAAGAACGACGTATGTATTTGAATGCATACTCAACACACAGTCACACACACACATATATAATATACACTGTGTCCAGAAATAAAAGGACCCCTAACGATAATATTAAAATAAACAGTAAATGATCGTCGATTTTTAAAATTCCTAAACCCTTTTAATCCTGACATATTTCTATACGAGTGTTTAATTTATGAACGTCCCGGTTTAAAAAGTATGTCATAGTGACGTCCTCAAATTACAATGTTAATGCATGGGAGGAATTTGATCAGCTGATCATTGAGGCTTCTATTGGCCAATGACGCACGCATCTTGAAGCTTGTGTTAAGGAGAAAGGCAGACACTTTGAACACACCTTTTGGTTTAATATTATTCAAATTTAAAAATAAATTCGAAATAAATTCATGGCGATTTATGGACAACATTTTAGAAAAGTTGAAAATTACGCAGATATATAATGAACAGTCTTTAATACTTGAACTTTGAAGAAAATGACATCGTTATTGGATGACAGGAGCTATTATATTTTATGCACTGCTAGATAAATATATCACAATTAAAATGGTTTTGGAATTTTAAAAATCGATAAATATTTACTATTTGTATTCATATTATCATTAGGCATCCCTTTATTTCTGGACACAGTGTATACATATATATATATAATATATATATATTATATATAAATATATAAATATATACATTTAAAATATATTATTGCATCTTAACAAGTAACTAACGTTCAACACATCGGCATCCCATTTTCAGCGCTCGAACGTAGCAATCGACTTTACTCGATCCTTTCAACTGATCATCTGACAAATACCTACAAATATCACCGGGTTGATCAACGATAATAATATGTCTGACTATTTGAATATCTGACTTTGAATATCTGCTTTGAATAATTGAATAGATAGATGACTGAGATAAGCACGTTTCAAGATATGGTGTTATGATAATGAAGGATAAACTCATTAGAATAATAAGCACAATTTGATTACAATAAATTCCTATTCACAATTTAATTAGCATGATCTAATCATCGTACGTGTTATGTGATGAACTGATGAAGTAGTGGGAGAGTGGTTGGTCCATGTCCTGGTAGACTGTGCGGCAACGGGAACAACAAGCATTCATCCATTCTGACCGCACCATTGCATGGAAACCTAAACGAGAAAACAGCTATTGCATAGAAGTGGCAAGTGATGTCATCATTCTTACTTGTAAACTTTGAATCATTAATATCACAATTAATACATGTCAAAAAATAGCTAGAATAAGATGTCTTCAGGTGCATCTAAAAACCAGGAAATTACACAGAGAAGAGATATATTCATAAGTTATGGTATTATGAAAACATCAAACTTGAATTTGCAACTGTGCCACTGTATATATTTCATTGATTCATTTGCTTAATTGCCCAACAGACAATTCTACTCCAACATTAGAATTAAGTGCTGCTGAATGTGACAGTGTATTATGAAACCCTCACAAAGTCAGAAATATCAAAGGTTTTGCCTTAATTTCCAAGATTATGTAAACCCTGTTTTTTATAGTTTCCAAGTTTTATTTCAGCCTTTAACTGTCCAAGTTTAAGTCCAGCCTTAGCAATTATTGGGACCAACTCAGTGGTATGTCCCCCCTCAAAACAACGTCCAATGTTAGATTGGTCCCTCTGCATCCAGCTGTAGAATCTACAGGTGTAGGTTTAGATAAAATGATAAGAAAGAGGTATAACAACTTGACAGACCTGAAAGACTTAGAAGAAATTTCTCTTTAAGGTGAGGACATGCCTCACAGCTCTCGATCATCTTTTGTATCTCCTCGGTGCTAAGCTCCTCCTACAAATTTATACAGAACAATCCCATAAGAACAAAAAACAATGTAGATAGGCATGAGATGCTTATTCTGCCCAGGTATCAATCCTCCTAACCACCTGCCCATGCCTCCCTATCAGGGTTGGTGGGTGGGTGCATAGGTGGGTGCCTAGGCAAGGATGAAGTTAAGTTTTTCCATCAAAATAAGTCATGGTTGCGCTTGGTAACCTTTCATTGGCAATGCATATACAATGTCCTATTTGCCTGTACAACTACTAAACAGAATCGTGCCTTCTCAGTGGGTGGCACCTCGCTCTGGAATACACTCCCGTCGGCGTTGTGGTTGTCGCCAGGGGTCCACTCAGACTCCTTTTATACTCACCTTAAAACTGTTCTTTTCAGCCATGCCGTAGCTGGGAGCACTCCTGAGTAGTAGCCTTGAAGGGCTATATAAATCTTCGTAATTAGTGAATGAATGAATGCATGTGCTACCTCGTTACCGTTTTGGCATATGGTAGGTACATGTAGGCAAGAAACAATTAAGTAAGTTGTCACCTGCTGTTCTATCCTCCAAAAGTCACTAAGGTCATCAACAGTCAGCTGACCAGTTCCATGGTCGTACCTTCAGGCAAAATGTAATAGCAACAACAATTTTTAAAAACTAAACCATAGATAGTAACATCAATGAAAGCAGATACACATGCAAGGAGAAGACATATCTTCAGTAGGATACAGTCTGAACCAGTGGAATTAGCCTATTTACAGGAGCAACATGTTTTTGGAAGGTCCGAAACTTGTCCTTGTTAGATGGTCAGTGTGGCTCCAGGCTTCACTACCTATCAAAGCTGGCAGACATGGAATTCGATTGGTTGCCTCACTTGCACTTCCCGTATTTTATTTTTATTTCGTTCTTGGCGCTAGCCTCAGCACAATGTCTGGGGATATATCATATATGCAAGATCTCCTAATTATATTTCAGTGCCCAGCAGTAGCACCGACGATTCAGCGGTTCAATACATTGTCATTCCACGATACTTCTGTAACACTCGATTCAGCGGCGAATAGGTACCATTCCAGACGTTTTCCTACAGTTCTTAACTAATGCTTAAGTCCCTGAAGGACCTTATGTACATCAGGGCTTAATAAATATCATCAATATAATATTAATAAGAAGAGGACGATTGGTGTAGTGCGGTAGCACAGCCAAGGCCAAAGAAAAGGCCACTGTACATGAGTTAAACAGAAAATCACATGATTGTTTGCAATGATAAGGCTTGAGCTGAGATCAAAATGGAGATGGTGCATTTTTCATGCTGCATGCAGTGGGTCCTGTAACAGTGAAGGAACAGTCACCAAACCTCATAACAGATTTTTCATGAGGACCACAACATACATCTATTCTTTAGGGAAAATAGAAATATTAATCGTCATTTTTGCAGCATATCACCCAAGATTAAACCATTGCAGCAATGTCTTACTTCTTAAAGAGATCCTCAATTTCTTTCTGCTCTTCAATTAGATCACAGAGGACTGCAAACTCTTCCAGAGTCATTAAGTCCTTCACTACTTTCGGTGACTGAGGCTCAGCTGATAATTCTGGCAGGTTCTCAGCTGTACAAAGCTGTTTAATTTACACCAGAACCAATTTAAAACTTGTTTATCAGAGTCATATCAAATTCAAGCCATATGCTAAGCAGTCATCATTTAGAACTGAACTTAATTTGAATTACTTCGTGTTTTCAGCTGCATTTTATGTATGCAAGTATGTGCATTACATAAAATGTATGTGTCAACAAGTATATATTTAGTCTTTGCCGCAATTCAATCCAATCTCTCAATGTACCATGACTCTAAACAGGTCTGAAGTAATAAAGTTCTGCACATTGCTTATACAGTTAGTTCATGCCACAAAATCAAAGGTCTATCAACAAACAATCAGCTCCACAGTAGAGAAGATGATAACGCCAGGTAGGCTCCAGCCCTGTGAAGACACCTTACTGCCAGGGTTAGAGGACCATGCCAGAACCCGTCTGTGGATCCCAAGAGGTTGGAAGAGGCCAGAGGGACACCCTCACTAAACATGGATATGGGAGAAAGAGTCAGATCTGCACCCACTAAATTTCGGACAATCAACAACCTAGATTACAGATAAGCTCAGAATAGCGAATTAGAGATGGTAGGCAATGTGGTGTGGAAAAGGCATTGCTCCAGGTAGAAGCATACAAGAGATCGTAATGATGATGATGATGATGATGGTAACGGTGATGATGACTATGATGATGATGCAGCTTGATCATTGCTGTTTCACATGTGCTGCCTTTGGCATTCATTTATAAAGTTAAGTTTAATAAAATCCAAACTGGGTAAATATTGCTAAGAGTATCTCATTGATCACATTTGCTCCCCCTTTCTGCAGCTTCTCATCGACCTCTCCGCTCCCTGCACTGGCATCTCTTTGTTCCATGAGTTAGGACCACCATTGGTCCTCCACGTGTCCTCCTTTCTTCATCTCTATAAGTTATCGTTATTTCTGGGTTTCTTCCTACATCCCTCCTCAAAACCTATCTCTACTCTCTGGGTCTTGCACTGGGAGCACAACTGAATTTCCAGTGCTGTGAATGGTGCCATTTAAGTTGATAAATTATACAATACTCACTCAGGTCTTAAGACTTCTTTTCTCTGGGGGTTCTTCGCACTAGGAGCGCCTCTGATTAGGTTGTACTGTGAGAGGCACTTTATAAATCCGAAAATAGTATAGAATAGAATAGAATTCAATAAAACACAAATTTGCCAGTTACCAGTATCGTGACTATAAATATATTAGCAAAGGAAATATTTAACGAAAGTGATGATAATGTAGTGCTCTACTTCCCCGAAAATGAAAACTCAAATGAATTTTCTGTGGTGTACGTGTATTGTGCAACTATCTAGTCGCAAAGCTTGAAGTGTACAACTGTATGTGTATAAGTTGATAAATATTCATGAATTCGTGACTCACCCGTTCTGACATTTTTCTTGTGGTCAACTGTAGCAATAAAAACAGAATATACAGATGTTGTTAACAAACTGAAACTAAAAGACGCAGATCAGTACCATAATCGAACCTCCAGGAACGATAGGCAAAGTAGCAAAGCAAGGGCGCCTGGCGAAATTGATGAAAGCATTGCAATTCACAGATGTTTAGGCAATAGAGTGGTTACAGAACAGCACTAGAGTACCTGGCAAGTAGCCAGAAGTGGCTAAATAGTTATCAACAGAATATGATATGAAAATAAACATCAAAAAGACAAAGATCATGAGGATAAGCAAAAGAAAGTAAACAACAGTAAAATCACAATCGATGTAAAGGAACTGGAACAAGTTGTCAAAAATGTTTACCTCGGAAGTACGATCACAAATGATGCAAAATGACGTGTAGAAATAAAGAGGAGAATTTATTGAAAAAGATAAGAATCTGAAGAAGCAAATAATCAAGTCAGTGATATGGAGTGTGGTGTTGTGCAGATCAGAAATATGGAAAACAAGGAAAGAAGACATCAAGATATTTTAGGCCTTTAACATGTGGATATGGTAAAGCATAGAAAGAGTCAGCTGGATGGAACGTAGAACAAATGAAGAAATACTACAAATGGAGGACGAAAAACGGTACCTGATAGGAATTCATCCAAATATTCATTACAAAGATTTACAAAGCGCCCCTGAAAGGTTACTATTCCAAAGTGCTCCCAGCTGAAAAGGACAGTTTTAAGGCAAGTATAAAAAGAGTCTGAGAGGACCCTGGGGGACAAGCAAAATAAAATTGACAAGAATTAGAAGGACATAATTAGAATTTTACAGCTTTTCACTAATACTTTGGGACCAGCAAATATTGCATTAGCTTTGATTTAATTGTGTAACCAATTTTCTCATGCTTTTTAAGTGGGAAAAGAAATGCTGATGATGAGAAAAATAGAACTCATTCCAGAGTAGAGCAGAGTGAATGTATAGCAAAGAGGAGTGGCTCACTCACTTCCCAGATGTCTCTCACATACTCTTCCTCAACGGAGACATTCATGTGCTTGAGAAGCCTTAGAATCTCCGTACGATCCAGAGACCCATTTCCATCAACGTCCGCAGTCTCAAACTGATGCTTCAGAAAACTAAACAATACAAGTAATTGCTGATTCTACAGAATTTTTCAATGAGAATTTAATTATGTATCAGATGATCATTCAAAAGACAAAACATTCACATATTCAGTAACTATTTTAGGGTGGAATGAATTAATAATTAAACAAATAACTTTTCATTAAATATGAAATATTCACCACAGATGAAATAAATGTAATAAATTCAAATAACAACAACTGTTCAACAGGTCTATAAAAAAATTGTAGTTTATTCATTTGAACATATTAGTAATTCACCATTCAGAACGGTTACATTACATTACAATGAATAAATAAATAAATAAATATATATATATATATATATATTGTTATTTTGTCTTATAATACAATCTATGTTCTAATAAATTGTTCTAACAATTATGTAAAATTCATGTTGTTATTGGTAAAGTTGGGGGCATGGGAACATGCAAAGATTCTAAGGCTTGTCAAGTACACGAACGTTTATACAGGGAAAATGTTGCAATTGCTAGGTCACTGTACATATTCTATCTTATTTATTTAGTACTATCCTAAAATCTAAGGTCCTATTTATTTAGTCACATCATATATAATCTAAGGTCTTTAAACATGAATTTTATCCTTCCTTGTCATTACTCAGAATGTTAATAGCCTAATCATTTACACTGCTGTCACTAACATAAATATTGTTGATGTCCTCACAGGAGGGTCATCTATAACTGTCACTAATGTCAATTATTTACTTAAGTAATCATTTCATTGCTATCATCACAATTAATTTAATTGTGAGCAGAGTCATTTTTATCAACTAGTGATGAGAGCAGATTGTACTTTAGCAATATAATCCCATGATGCACTATTATTAGAATCACATAAATCATGGTCAAGAGGTTAAATCCAACACATCACCATTTGGATAGATTGGTAGAATGTCCTTTATTGGAAAGCCAATTATGAATTGTATTTCGGCATACAGTATAGTTTAAATTCCACTTCTAGCACAGGAAGCTCATAAATCCTATTTTCACATCCCCAAATTCGACCATTAGTGTCTGCATTCATACAAAGATACGTCCATGCACAGCTATGTTAGGAATTATCGAAGAACTCTTCGTCTGGTTATTGCTAATAAGCTCCATATGTCGTCTTGTTAAGAAATCTTATCCTTGTCCTCATTGACAAATTGGTTTACTGCACTCAGTTAATTCAAGAAGGATACTCACAGACTACGCACAGTAGCTGGATCTCCCTCTTTCATGAACTTTGTGAGGTGTCGAAGTCCAGTCACCCAGAGGGTCCTTGTTGATTCATCTGGAGCCACAAGATCCAATGTCCGATCACCACCCATAAACACGATCGTAAAACAACAAGAACTCTGAAAACAAGACAATATTAAATGATTAAAGTAATGCATACTGATGTAATGATAATATTTATCTTGACACAGATTTGTGCAAAATTTGATGTGCACACTTTTACTTCACAGTAATTAAGTCACTGTAAACTACAGTAAAATATATCATAGTCCTAAGGTTATGTAATCAGATGTAACTCCAGTAACTAAAAGACCTAAGGTAATGTAATCAAACTCAGTAATAAAATGAAGTATAGTAAAAAAACGGATTCAGAGAAATTAAGATCAATGCAAAATAATGAATAATATTCCAATGCATGAAGATAACTTAAAAATTAATAATGCAAATCATTTTTATTCATTAGGTAGCACTGCTATACAAAATGTTAGAAAGGTCTTAAAGAACTACTCGTTTTATTTTGATAAGGTGGCACTGTATTCGTTTTCTTTTCAAATCGGCACATAGATTTAAATATCTGCATGCTGAAATTTGGGCTGTGCAAGATTTTAAATGGCCCACCTGAGCTCATTATACTTTTCCGTCTTGGCACGGGCAATCATTAACTACCAAAATAATCATAATTGTTGTTGTAAAATCCAAATTTATAAAGCGCTACATTAGACTATATGTAAGTGCAAAGCACCAGCTCATTCATGAGCACAAACTAACTAGAAATTTAAGACATAATTTCTAGTTAATAAATGCATTAATGACTGAGCAAATCATCCGAACCATTAACAACTTCAGTTTTATAACATGCACCATGTTAGATATGTCACATCATGTGCTCCAGTGACCTTGAGAAGTTCTGAAAAAGGCACTAGATAAATGCTCATCTCAAGACACACACACACACTCACACACACCACAGACACACGCTGTACCTCGGGTGCTTTGCTGCTGTCCTGAAAGGCTTCTGAAAAGACACAGGACTGCATGCCTTCCTGGACTTCTTGTATCTTCTGAATGTAAACTGTTAACAAAATTCCACTCAGTTGTTACAGTTATGAACTGAAATAGTATTTCGTATCCCAGCAACTACGTGGTAATGTAAATGTCATTACTGCCACATTGAAATTTATTGTAATTGAATGTAAGTAATAAGGAAAACGTTCAATGAACACTAGATCCACTCGATTTGAACTATCTTCTATTTGACTGCCATTAAGAATTACAAGCAGCCAGTCAGTCAATCAATAGATCACTCATTCAGCTAATTAGCCAGCCAGCCAGCCAATCATTCAGTCAGCTGGCCAGTCATTTATTCACTACCTCAGTCAGACCACTAACCACCAGGTCATTCAATCATTCAATCCATAAACCCAATTCAGAGGAGGGAATTGGTCAACAGTAGTCAGCAAATTATATTTTAGATATTAAAAAAAAGGCATCGGCAGCCATAAACCATGCACGGAAAGTTTATATGGTCTGCTGTAACATTGTGATTTAATTACACCAATTCAACTCACAAAACCATAATGAAACATTACCATAAAAATCATGCCATGTCTTTACTAATCTGAGTTTGTTACCTTTGCTCTGATCTTTAGTGCGACTTTGAAAACTGTTCTTCTGTGAGTCGACATAGACCAACAAGACTCCATTCTTAACTTTGAAGAAACGGTTCTGCTGGCTTTTTTTTGAACGAACCTTTGTCAAGGTACTACCTTTGCTCACAAAAGCAAGGGCCTCTTGAACTGTAAATAATTATACAAATAAAGCAAGGCTATTACCGAAGGAAAGAGTTGCGAAAATGGCGATGAGCTGGGTGCCGGGGGTTGGAAAACACAAAAGAGGCAGACCGAGAAAACCCTGGAGATGAACATTCAGAGATGACCTGGAGCAATGAGACCGACCTGGGATGGGGTGGAGAGGACAGCTGGCGACCGCGTGGGGTGGCGAAGACTTGTCGACCACTGCTCCGATCAGAACAGGAGGAACTAAGTCTAAGTCTAAGATTACTGTAAAGTAAGGCTATTACTGTAAAGTAATTAAGTCTGAATATAAATAAAATGATGCTACTTCTGGCAGGCAAATCTTATACAAGTATTAGCTGACACTCCTGCTATAATTCTATATTTTACTTTATTAATACTTGCTCAGTGAAGTTCATTTATCAGATTCATTATGAAGTAAGGCAAGGACAAATATGAGTCACATACAGTAAGGCTAGTTAGGGCTGGATACAGTAATCACTAATTTCTTACATGTCCCAACTAGTAACCGTTTCATAAAGCATACCAGAGCATTAACAACATTCATATAACTTCCCAAAAGCCTGAAAGATAACACATTTAAAATAAGAATCGCATTTTATGCATACTTGCGCAGGCCAACTGAAGTTCGGGGAGCACGTTATATCAGTGGTCCTCAACCTTTTTGACACTACGGCACACTTGAGATCTTTCGAAATTCCGGCGGCACACCATTGAACTAAAACTAATTTTTATGTTTAATTTTGAGCAATCTTGCTTTTAAGCACTTACCATGCCAAAAAGAAGGCTTAATTTAAAGTTGTAAGCTTACATAATTTTCAAAATAAATTAGAGTAGAGTGGACAAACCATTGAAATTTAGGAGTTTAACTTGAACAGGTTAAAATGCAACATTTACAATTTTACATTTACGATGTTAAACATAAACTGATTGTAAACTGTGCGTGTTATCGGTGTATGACCTGTTTAAATGTCAATCAATGTCAATTAGATATCTGGGCTTGATGTCCCTTGCAAATTTAATCCTTGGACGAATTTCCGATGAACAAACTCTCATTTCTTCTTCAACACTCTTCAAATTTTCTCTCTTTTTGTATTTAATATTTGTAAGAGTTGAAAATCCGAGCTCACATAAATAGGATGTTGAGAACTGTAAAAGAATATGCAAAGCCCTCTTTGAAATATTTGGATGTTCCTTTTCTGCCATTATCCAGAATACATCTAAGAACATTTCTGAATGTTTAGGTTTTAAAGTTCTATCAGAGCTAAATTCACTCTTCCTCTTCTTCTTTTAACGTCAATATGTTTGTGTTGCCTGCAATTTGAACAAATGGGTCTTTCACCCAATCATAATGTTCAGATGATAGGGAAGGAAAGTAATGCTGAACCTGGTCTTCACAAGTGGTGAGATGATCAAATATCAGAGGTGTCATTTCATTGCTAAAGTTTGCAGGAATAAGAGGAAACATTTCAAAATTCTTGATTTCCATATCTGATTTAAATTGCATTGCAAAGATATAAGTTCGTCAGTAGGATTTAAAAGGTTCTCATTACCGCATGAACCTGAAGACTAGTGTTAACAACATTCAAATATTGAAATATATCTGTCAGAGATGCCTGCTTAGCACACCAGAATTCATTAATAAGAAAAGCACAAAAAAGGCCATTTGTAAAAAAGGTCAGCAGTTTACCTCTCAGCTAGTACACCAGAGACAAAACTTTCTCTCTTGTGAGCCCTCGTACTTCTGTATGTATAATCAGGCACACATGCTTAGATTCCATATTAAAGCAAAGCTATTTAACTAAGCACAATTTCAACAGAAACATTTACCTTTTCATTAAAAGACACATTATGTCTTAGTTTCATTCGAATATCGGTTTCATTGATTTTGAATTTGATTTCGTTATTAGCGCCGCGGCACAATTGGCGGGGCCTCGCGGCACACCGGTTGAGAATCACTGCGTTATACGTTTGTCCCACCACATTTCTTACCCCTCTCATTGGGTATCCCCACCTCTCAAACGAGATCGCCGCCTCTGCATACATATATATATACATGCTCGCTACATACATACATACGATAGCTATATTAACTTATATATAGGTTAAATTTACACAGACGTACAGGTAGCTAGGTGTATACGTATGCACACATGTGTACATCTTGTCTTATAGACGTCGGCTGAATGCGTACATTTCACATGTGCAAAATTTAAGACAAGCTTCTCAAAGGTAGAAAGCGCATTTCGTATATATTATTGTCCTGACTCTACAGTTTAGTATTACAGCGGGCACCTTCGCAATTACCTCCTGGTGGGTGTTTTTCTGGATCAAAAACCGCCTGCGAAACATTCGTCTGCGTCTTCTCAATCGTCCAATCATCGCTCGCGTGAAGCTTGTTTCTCTTTTTAAAAAAAGATACATTATTTTTATTTGTTAAGTTGTAAGGCATGCTTAGTTAGCTATATAAGTAAGTAATCCAAAAATCTTAGAATCAATAAGCCAATCTGTATGTTTTAAAAAGGCTAGGTTAATTAATCATTAAATAAATTAATAGGAATGGCGATCTGAGTTTGATAAGTTAATGGATACTAGCTACAAGCACCAAGGAATCTACAGCATATTGGTCCTTGCTTAGCCCTGTAAACTTAAACCTCCACGTAAAAAATAATAATGAGAAATTTTATGTAATTTTTGGTAACTGCATGCAACCTCGTTTCCATACTAGACGGTAAACGTTTAACTAGGTCAATATATCTTAATTATAAGCAGCCGTGCAACCTTCATGCAGTTGACAAATAATTTTTTTTCGCTTGGTAGCCTACTAGCCTGTATGCGTCTACCCATATGGAAAGGGTTGGGAGAACGATTGACATAAACTGAGGATAGTTTATTTGTCCGATTATATTGGTCTAACGGCCTGCAATACGAAAATTAATGCAATGGACCAGATTTGGGATTTATTCTCCCATTCCAGACGGGAGGGGTTAATTGTGGGTCAGACGTACGCCACGGTGCAGATGTAGGCCTATAGGCCTGCGACACAACAGCAGGCCTAAGTTAGTCGAAAATGTAGGTGTATGGACGATACGCAGGATATTGAAATCATTCATAGGCCTACATAAAAAAATTCCAGAGCGAATCCGCTTCAACGTCGGATCCTGTCGCTAACCCACAACTTCCATCTCGATCAAGTCGTCCAACAGCTATAGAGTCATGTCCATCACTGCACCACGTACGTCTCCGGAGCGATTTGTCTCCTAATTTTGAGGGTCGTATAATAATGAATAACACACTATAGAGCGCTGAGCAGCTGAGGACCCGGGTTCGAAATTCGGGTTCTAGGACGTTTGATCACTGGATGGTTGATCACCGGACGATTGATCATTGCGAATGGTTGATCATCGGACGATTGATCAGCGGACGACTGATCACTGTTGCTGTCAATTCTTACAAAGATATATATGTATACATTGGTCACTGTAATTAAAAAGGTAGAAAGAAAAATGTCGTAGCCTCGTAGGCCTGTTTACTGCTGTGAGAGATAAAAATCACCAAACGTTAAGGCCCATCGCAGTCCCTCAAAGTAAATAAATCGGTGATTAATCGTCCGAAAGTCAATCGTCCGCAATGATCAATCGTCCGGTGATCAATCGTCCCCAACTCCCCATACCGATACCCGTACCGGCGGTGTTGGTTAAATTAAATAATATGTGTAGATCTATAACGTAATGGGTGCCCTAGCTGCGTGGCTGCAGATATATTCGTTCATAGAGCTTATAGGCCCTACTATTTTTGTGATCATAGGCCTACTGAGCGTTGCTGGCAGTTTGAAGAATAAACAAAAATTAAATTATTATTATCATTATTATTATTATTATTATTATTATTATTGTTATTATTATTATATTGGCACCTATTGTTATTTCCCCGCCAATTCCGTTCCTCCATCATCATTGCCATCACCAACCGATGCACCATCATCTGCCTCAGGCGCTTCTATCCATCATCTCGCGGGCTTCCACTTATAACTAAAGTCTAACATCTTCATGAACTCATTTTGGACGATTCTAGTCATCCACCTTCCAATTTCTCAATAGAAACGACACCCGCCTTAGCATGCAGGTAGATTAGGGTTGCCAGGTAGTCTTGAGAAAATTACCGGACAACGAGACGATGAGGGGGGGTCAGAATTGATTGCTGCCCCAGGGCCCGGTTCTATGGCAGAGGCCCATAAATATCTTAAACATTTTTCTAACTGAGGAAAACCTGTGAGGCTTAAGTGATTTGATTTACTATGTTTTTAATTGTAGGAAATCTTTCAGTTTTGTCTATGATTACAGTGTCCGTTTCAAACCATATTTGGCTAAGCATCATATTTCCCAGCTTTAACTTTTTATCTGTTGTGGCTGAAAATTGGGCCGCAGATCCTGAATGAAAAATACAATATAATAGATGCTTCCAAGGGAAGAGCCACAGAGAACGTGTAGACTACAGCGCTCCACGAAATCTACGTTTTCAGTTTTCGCTTTTTCACGTGTATTTTGTATTTCCAAACTAACTGTCATTTTAGCAACAGTTAGTAACTATTTGCCACAAATTACCGAACACCGCCATGTCCGGTAACGTCTGAAATTTCAGACCGGACAGTCTGTCTAAATACCGGACTGTCCGGTTTAATACCGGACATCTGGCAACCCTAAGGTAGATCGATCTAGGTCTACTTTGCCTCCTCTGACCCTAGCTCAAGCAACCGGATCTTGGCCTCCCATGGACTACCATACTTGGACAACTCCTTTAAGTTGACGCAGAGCTCGCGAATAAGTTGCTGCCCTGTGCTTGGATTTCGTGTTGCACTTAATTTAGACGTTTGGAGATTACAGTTACGCTATGATCCAATTGGCTGTATTGGCAAGTAAGAGCGAAAGAGAGCGTATACGCACCGCGGTTCGCTTTCTCATGCCCACTTATTTCAGAGATTTGAATCTCGGGCTAATGCACGCACCATAAATTTATAGCGTGGCATCCGTTCAAACGGGCAAGCAAAGACAAACCATATAGGCCTACTTAGGCCTATGCAGGACTGCTTCTGTTGACTACAACGTCAACTAAATTGAACAATGTTATTTATGCTAATTGTGGTGACAGTCTTACCTTCACGCCAGATCCGCAAATTGCCGGAAAGCACTCCATCGTGTTGGTTAAGGGCACCTTAGCCGCACCTATAACAATTGCTGCACTGCAAGTCAGAATTAGAGAAGCTGTCTACATTCATTCTAGTGATTTTAGTTTATATATGTATAGGCCTATGTGCATAAAATATACATATATATATATGTATACACACATATACATATATGAATAAATATATATATATATATCCATATAGTTTTTATGTAGGCCTATATAGATATTCATCGACCACTGCATGCCCTCCTACCTCACTCGAGCTTCATGTGCACAACACTTATCTCTCGTTTTGTGAGCATACACGCTCGCAAATATCTATATATATATATATATAATATATTTATAATAATATATATATATATAATATATATATATAATATATATATAATATATATATATATATGTAATATATATATATATATATGCATGCAGCAATCTATCATGAGATGAATATAGCCTATTGGACACAGATACAACAGCCACTTGTCTCATTATAATGTAAGCCTACACTACGTATGCATGTGCGTGCGTGTTTGTGCGCGTGAAGAGCACTACAGGAAATCGGCCTTTAATATGTATTTCATAGAATGCTTATATAAAAATATATACTGTAAGCAAATATGATATTTTTATATGTACATATAATAATTATATGAAACACGGAGACAGATTTGGTTGTAAGCGTTGGTCTGATATCGGTCATACGTGTACACATTGATCAGCTTAATCAGCATAAGATAGGCGACTTGTAATACATGACTAGTGATATTAAACCTAATCAGTTGCACAAGTGGCCGATGAACTGAATCTGTTTAACTAACGCCTAGGGCCTACATATCTTCTATGGAGGCAGACTTTCAACGTTTTGTGGCTATGTAAATCAAAGTCATGTGATATGTAAATTAATCTTATGTGCTAAGAAAATCCCTGTTATAATTATGCAATGTAAATCAATGTCATCAATCAATCAATGCAATTTATATAGCGCCTCTTCAAGATAACTATTCAGAGGCGCTCCCGACCCAGGCCCGGTCAAAAACGAAAGTCTTGAGAAGTTTATAGAAAGAGCCAGACAGGTCGCGCGGGAGAGAGCGCAGGTCATATGGGAGGTTGTTCCACACACGAGGACCCACAATTGCAAAAGCTCTATTTTGCCTGGTTGCGGTATGAGCATGTGGAACAACAAAGTCGCCTCTAGAGGCCGAGCGAAGAGATCGGCGACCAGAAGAAGCCGAAGTTAAGGTGAACAGATCCCTAAGATAGACAGACGCATTGCCCACAACACAGTGCCAGACAATAGAGGAGATTCTATATTGAATGCGCTGCCTAACCGGAAGCCAGTGAAGGACGTCCCGCATGTACGTAGAGATGTGGCCAAATTTAGGAACACAACCAATCAAACGAGCTGCAGCCCTTTGAACCCCATCCAAGGGTTGCAATCGGACTTGAGGGTGCCCACAGAAGAGAGAGGAACAGTAATCTATTCGATTAACGATAAAGGCATGAACCAAAGTGGCAGCAGAAGATGAGGAGAGAGAGAGCGGGAAACTACCCGCAACTGGCGCAAAAAATAATAGCAGGAACGAGTCAATGCAGAAATGTGCTTGACAAAAGACAGTTCTTGATCCAGAACTATCCCGAGATCCCTGACACAGGTGGAGAATACAAAGTTAGGGATTCAGAAGACAGAGAGCCCAAGTCGAGCTTGTTCAGCTGCTTGCCGGTACCAAGCCAAATATATTGAGTTTTCTGCGGGTTAAGTCGCATTCGATTTGATGACATCGAGGCAGTTAGGGTATCTGTAGCTTGAGACATTCTTCGGACTGTAAAAGAAGCCTGTGATGATGAGCAATGCACATACGATTGAACATCATCTGCGTAAGAATGGCTCACAAGAGAACAAGATGTGAGTAGAGACTCGATATCTGCAGTGAAAAGAATGTAGAGAAGAGGTCCAAGGACCGATCCCTGGGGGACACCAAAGGGGGCAGGGCGCCAAGGCGAACGAGATGAGTGAAAGACAACAGATGTAGAACGCTCGAAGAGATAAGACTTGATCCAGATAAGTGGAAGGTCTCTTATCCCAAAAGTTAAGGAGAGGCGACTCAAGAGGATATCATGATCTACTGAATCGAATGCAGCGCTTACATCATATAAGGCCAGAAGGGTTACTTGGGACCTGTCCATTGCACTATATATGTCGGAGAGGAGACGAAGTAGGAGGGACTCAGTCATGTGTGATGTAAATCAATGTTATGTGCTATGTAAACTTGTAAATTATGTGCTATGTAAATAAATTTCAGGAAAATGAAGTGTTAAGGAAAAGCTTTTGTTCCTAATAGCAAAGGGGTGACAAAAGGAATGGTAGACTCTTAAGCTACAAAATTTGTATCATCTCTATTGGTATCATCTCTATGGTTGGACATCTTCACATGCTTCACTTTGCAGTTGACTGCAGCGGTCTGTCATCTTCACAGCCTTAGACTGCAGTAGATCGCAGACTCAGACATTATTCCCTGAATTTCCTGATTTAACATTATACCATATCACAGGTGCCTATAATTGAATAATTTCACTTTTTGAAATTGTATCAGCGTTTTTGACAAAACAAGATTTAACAAATCAAATCTTCTGGTACCACTGAAAACGAAACCAAAACCAATTTAAAACAAGGAGGAAATCCCCAACCTCTGTCACCAGAAACATTCTTGCTTGTCCCCCTCTGAAAAAGCTGAAATGACATCACTGCTCAGACTTACAAGTCAGCCACCAAAGAAAGCAGCGTATGTTGATGATGGATCTACAAGGGCTAGGATAGAATATTGTGAACCAGTTCACTGTTGCCCATCAACGATGTCAGCAAATAAATGACTCTCCATGTACTCCTCCCTCTCCTCGTCTGCATTTGGTATTAAACTCTCCATCTCATTTATCAGACGTCCGCCCTTCAGCCGTAATAGATTAGGCCACCCATGCAGAGTCAATACTACTGCGCTTGGGAGTACTTTGATATTGCTCAATCCAGCAAATGGTCACAATCCGATCCAACATAGCATAGACAGATGTCCGACATGTAACCGAAGTTATTGTGCAACACTTTAATGTCAAGCGTCTACTACAAGTGACAGGGAAACTAATGCAGTTCGTCATTAAAGTGCTAAGACAAAGGCTGTGATCATATAAAGTTCTGCATGCACCAAATTTAGTTCCAGATATTTGTATTAGACATGGGCTACTTCAAGAAGAAATCTTTCACAGAGGACAAACCCAGAGTGGTAAAATAAATGGGCAGTTTAAAAAAATGCAGTAATCTACATGTAACTTCAAGTTAAGATAGTGGGAGGAAATTCCAGGGGCAAAAGACATATATTATAGTCTGAATCTGCTAGGGAAATTATGACCCAATCCATGTAATAAATGTTGCATATTTGCTGTAAAATTTTCAAAATCCTAAGACATGAATAAAGGTACTGTGATAACACATGTCTTCGATGTGTCACAAATGTGTACAAGATGAAATCAAACATCGTATTTATTTTGCAATTTTACTAGATTCTATTTTTTATCCAAGCAACTTGCAAACAGTCTACTGCATGTCTGATCTTGTTTAGACTGCAAAAACCACTTTTTTGATAATTCCTTCTTAACTACATCATCCACTAGAATTCTGAAAGGTTTGAAAAGCAGAGTTCAGCAGAGATGTCTAATGAGCCTCTGGTTCGGCCTTTCCATATTTCTTCTCCCAGCGTTCGATGTACTCCTTCTTGCGCTGTTCACGCCTGGCAAAGTATTCTGGGTACTGGGCACGCTCTAGCGGATGCCACATGTCGAGGGCCTGCAACACATTGTAATATAAATACAAGCACAACATAACTGTAAACGTGTGAATGTATGTACAAAAGTATGTGATAATAATAATATTTATTTGATTAAACTGGACAAAGCATAGTAACATTCAATAGATGAAATAGTAGGAACTACAAGATTACAAGTTATTCAAGTGTCAATTCTAATTAACTGAATTGCTGCCTGTTAGGCGATCATCATTTTTTCACAACCTCTAGGGAGTAGAAGGCTGAGTCAATCCTTGAGGCACGCAAGTATCGAACATGTGCCCTTCTGTCTTTCGTTCAGCCTGTGTATTACAATACCAAGATCCTGTGTATGTATGTATCCATGTATCTATTTGGTTATTTATATCTTACTTTAGTTACCGAACACTGCAACAATTTGAGAGGCACTAAAAGATACTATATAGTAAATTCTAGATGCAGGTTACTGTTAAATAATGTCACAAGTAGGTGCTAGAAAAACTTTAAGACAGCAATGGAATTGTAATTAATGACTACTTTGTGGTTGACGTCCAATGCACTCGACATCAAGTAAAGGTAAGCTGCAACCAGATCAATCTCTGGATGATCAGTCCGTAAGACAGAGACAGCCTATGGCGAATAATTGAATTGATTTTGAACACCAGTGCATAGGAGCATCTGCTCTGACCCACAAGTCACATTGCTTCAGAAACGTTCTGTCTACACGAGGATTTATTAACTATACGTGTCGTGCTAAAGTATCAATCGGACTATATTACATGTATAGTTAACTAAATGCTAAAGAATAAAAGGAACAGAATTGATTATACCGAGTCTGGGAAGATTGGATTTCTTCCATAAGCAACACCACCAGGCGAGTTAGGAACTAAAACACAAACAAGGTAAAGGAAATTAAATCAACTGCACATTTCTTGCATGTCTTTCTCAAAGAGCCAATACATATGCGCAAAGAGCCAGTTCTGTTGGCAGACACAGATTACTTCTGCTGAAACACAAACAACACAACCACAATCCAGCATCTGGCCAACATCTCTCTGCCAGTTACGTGACTCAACAACAAACCGTCAATTTTCCCAGACATACCTTCTATGATTTACCTTAAATCATAGAAGAACAAGTGAAATACAAAGTCTGTCCCATGTTGATAATGGCCTCCCACAACTGTCCAGAGATGATAGCAAACACATCAGCAACCTCTAACTGTATTAAGTGCACTGTATTTTATATGCTACATGGTAATGAACTGCGTGCAATACATTGTACGTTGTGCCTTTTACTATCCTGTGCATGCAATCTTTTTAGCTGTTTGCACTGTACCAAATTATGTGAATTTTATGGGGGGCATAGATACCGCCCTGGGGCACAGAGCTGAGGAACCGAGTTTGATTCCCATGTTCCACATAAGGCTGAGTAGTCCTTCTTTTGCTAGACAGGCGTTGGTCAAAAATGCATAATGTAATGAGCGCCTTGCATGGCTGCTGAGAGTTAAATTCGACTCCTATATTGACTTGTCATCATTCATTCATACTATGTTTGTAACCATACTGTGGCTCATTAGTTTATAATATTGTACCGTGTGGAATATACAGTAGAGCGTGCAATGCATTAGATTATATGTGACCCATCTGCACAAAATCAATCACAAGTCACGACCGACTTACCAGTATACTTTGCAATATGTAATGTAACCGGTGCATTGTATAGCAACTGTTCTTACATTTGAATGGCTGAGGATGTCTCTTGATGAAGAGTTCTTCCTCGCCGTCTGCCAGTAGGTGCTTTGCCTTAACCATGTCTAATTCGTCCTTGTTCTCATCGAAACGCGCTCGCAGGAGGACCGCATGGTAGCGGTACAAGTGTCTGCAAAAGCAAGATAGCAAGTTATAATCAGAGAAGACAGACTTCTAAGGCTGTCAGAATATGCTGTGTTATAACAGGATTTTTAACACTATTGGATCTACTTATGGTATTATAAGATATAAGGATTATTCAACCAACCAAATCTCACAATCTGATTTTAGCCAACATGCTTGTTTGCTAAGTGCCTTGCGTTGAGTTTAAACTTCAAAACAAACCATAAGCTATCTGAATAATAATTACTTCATTTAGCTTATAAATGTATTATATTTCCCACGACGTCAGATTGACAGAGGAGGCGAAGCAATTCAACATAAAGACATCCTCACGATTCCTACTTAAACAAGTTACGGCGGTAACAGGGGCGTCAATTCCCCCTCTGAGTGATAGAGGCATACCCCCGGTCCCAAATGCCAGGAAGTCAAGATATTCCCTCTAAGATACAAAAAATGTCCCCACTATCTCAAATTGGAGGCATTTGCCTCCAGACCCCCCCTATGGACGCCTCTGGACAGCAATATTTCATGCAACAAGGTCAGCTCTGAAATAATCAGCCAGTAACTTATAGAACTTCTTGTTTCACTAGGACTTTGTACATAAACTGGCTTAGGTTAGTCGACAACTAATATGTAGATCCTGACATATTTCCTGGTGGTGTGCCCGTATTGCACGTTGCTGATGAGCACAGTTACATGGCTTGGTGTGTTGTGCATAAGCTAAATAAATAAATAAATAGTCTGTGTCTAGCAACCTTCAACCAGTGGTATGGATAAGCCTAAATTAGTGGACAACAGACTTCTTGGAGATAAATAACGAATGAGCTCATTGTCAAACATGGTTTTCTTAACGGATACATTTTCTGTGGCGGAAGTGACTTTTTACTTATGCGGCTGGACACTTAGTATTTGTGCCGCCGAAAACCTTTGTGCATGTGCAAAGCTCGGTGAACATGCATTGTTTAGTTCCTTATTTTCCTATCAACGGGCATAATGGTCGCACCAGGTCAGTTAGGCTCCACAAGGGTCTGTTAGAGTCAAGTTAAATGTCACGAGGGTCGGCTATGGTCAGGATTAGGGTAGTTGTAAACACCATTCTGCTGCTAAAGTAATTTTTCAAGCATTGAGTGGCAGAATATTACACTGCAGAAGCATCACATTTTATCAATATTAACATGGTCTTGCTGATAAACATGCACAAAAGGTATTTTTTCCTGGACAATGTAAATATGTTGAAGCTATCTTGATATTTCAATGCAAAGTAATTATACAGCCGTTTCAAACATGAACATAGTCAGATTAATCTCAATAAAGTATTTTCAGTTTTGCTGTATACATTATTGTTAAGAACGAGTCGATTTTCTGTCCAAAAACATTCGTTGACGTCAAAGATTGGTTCAATTGACGAATAACAGGTCCCATTTGTTTATAACGCTAAAGATTTATGCCTGGTTGCGGTGGTCTAGGACTGTACAGCCAGTGAAATTCGCAAACACTTTGTCGTGCATGTCGATTTATTCGCTAGCCAAGACTATCATATTCGACGGCGTTGTGCATATTATGCTTATATTCATACACAATCGGTGATTAGACGAACCCTCTGAGGCACCGGCCCTAACTACTCGTCACATGCAGGGATTGGTTTAGAAACTAACAGAACAGTCTAGGAATAACCTAAAGTAGTAGTATGACTGGAGTTGTCGCAAAGCCTCTTTGTATAGGCGCTTAACTCTCGCCGCATGAGAGATAACCTTCGTTTGCATGTACGACATCTTGATCCTCCTTGACCGTCCGTCGATGTTTTGACTGCACACAAACCGCACAAACCGCACGGCCCTTCCAACTACAGCAAGCCCAATATGACGACAAGACAAGTCTTAGCATCTTCAGTATTAGTATAAAATAATGATAGTACCAATACCAGTAGTCTAGTCAATTTGTATATGCGGAGGTGGTGGAATTGTAGGACTCCTAGCCACCCCGCCGTCTATGGCGCGTGTGTCTGTAAAAGGTGGGTGACAAGTCACCCACCTTTTACAGAGAGGGACACATTATATGGATGTCCCCCCCACATTTCCTATCCCTCTCATTGGGTGTCCCCCCACCTCTCGAACGAGATCGTCGCCTCAGAAGTAGTCTGGGTAAGAATTCTTGAAAAGGTGAGACTTAAGAATAGAGTTTAAACCTCTGGGGTGATGCATAGGGTAACTTAGAATAGATGATGTTGGACGACAGGCGGTGATGGTGAACGAAATAAAAATGTACGGAATTCAGGAGGCAGATCGATCGTTCCAGAGACGTGTTGCAGAACTTGAGATGAGAGGTGACTGGTGTGACTAGGCCTATTGTACACTTGAGTGCAGAAGCCTTGGGCTATAACGGTTTAAAATGCACGTAGACCTAGCTAATTACGTTTTTGCTTACGTCAATGTAAATGAGTAAAAGCGCATCTAGAATGACAACTGGTGTCTATTAGCCATTTGATATCAGCTGACTAGCAAACCACAAAATGCCTATGTAATTGCGCCAATAATGAAAGCATGTGAGCCCCTCGAGCCCATAAGTTGTAGAAAGTGCAGGGGCACGTGCTTCGAGGTATAGCGGGGCCACTGAATACAACACACGTAATTGCTCATACTTACTTTAACATGGTCATCTATCGTATGCGCTGTAGTTGGAGTCAAAACTTAGGAGCAAAAAGTAAAAACGTGGTGGAACTTCCCGGAACGGTGTTCCGCCTAATTTACTTGCTGAGGTGCCGGAATGCCGCTCCGGCTTTCCAGGTGTCGGAACGATGTTCCGGTTCGTTCCGGCTGAACTTCACCACTGGTCATTACTTCCATAGAGTAAGGACAGAGGTTAACCAAGGACCAACACGTTACAACAACTGATAACTACAAAATTAAAAAACTTTAATATCAATCCGTTTTATATTGTATCCAAAAGATTTACAGACAGTTTCACCAAAGATGGTAGAGTTTACAACCCTACCATCTTTGGTAGTTCCTTCACCATCACCGCCTGTCATCCAACATAATCTGTTCCAAGCTCCCCTATCTATCACCCCGAGCCTTCACCTCTAAATTTAAGTCTCACGCATCTGCGCTGCAATCTGTAGCAACATCAACTTACGCAACAAAAGAGAGGGGAGAGAGTGCAGGAACAAAGTAGAAATGTCAATTCAGGCATTGCTTGCTTACTTATGAACTCAAATATTGTTTAGGAATAGAGGACTGCCTATATGATATTCACAACACTGGATAACCATTTTATTGAATTAATCCAAAACAAACAATTATCATGTACCAGCTAACCTTCCCATATACCATTCTTCTATACACCTTTAAAAATTATCCAGCATCATCATTTCATCTCTCATCTTAAGAGTTTCAGTCTTTACAACGATCATCAAGTGATTGATCTTGATAGATATCGCTCTTCTGCTGCATATCATTCAAGTCGGATTCCTCGCATATTTGCAATTGCACTCGAAAGTCTCTGAGGTGAATTCTCGGCAAGTTCTGTGTATTCGTCCTGTGGCGCCTTCAACAGTGAGACAAGATTTTTCATCGTGTCAGAGGTCTCCAGCCCAAGGTCATCCAGGACATTTGTCAGGTAGTCTGCAAATTACATAAATTATTACATGGAGTAACTATTATTATTATCAAAGCGATTTATATAGTGCCCCCTCAAGTTTGCCTACTCAAGAGTGCTCCCAGCTCAACCTCGGTCGAACAGAACAGTCTTAAGGGCAGTGAAAAATGAGGAAGACTGACTAATGGCTATTTGTCAAAGCATGGCAGGAAGCCCATTATGCACTTATTAGGCATACGCTGAAGACTGCTATAATTTCATTTCTGTAAAGACTGTTAAAATTGCTATAAAAATGCAACATATCCTTTTCTATAACATATATTATGCCTATTGTTACCACATTCTCTTCCTCCTTCGGTTTCTCTTTCTATTCGTCTTCCTGTCATTTGTTCATTTATTCTGTTTTCCTCCTATCCACTGCACTCTTATTACTCCTCTTTTTCATATTCCTCACTTCCATCCATTTCATTCCATTTCCGATCCCGTGATCGTCTTTCTATCTTTCCTTGTGTTCCTCTTTCTCTTATTCCCATTGCTTCTACTCCTCTCTACCTCTATTCATTTTTACTCAGATGTCATACCAATATCAGTGATGAGTTGTTTCGTAGATGGTTCTGCCAGTTCAGAAATCTTTAGGATCTGCTCTGAGTAGATGTGCATACAGCCACGAGCGACTGACTCGAGCCACAGCTGAGCCAAATGTTCAGGCAGCTCACCTAAACCAAAAACAACCATCTTATTATCTAATTTTAAACAAATAACTTAAGTTAGAACAAGTAAAACATGACACCGAGACAATATTATTACCGTTGTTGTTAGTTTCATAACATAAATATTTCATAATGAATGCCGTGCAGGTCACACAGAGGTTTCTAAAAAGTACTGTGATTCAGATAAACTATGTCAGTCAACACAGGAATACAGTCTTGCAGTGTCATGCTGTATAAACAGAAATGTTTTGTGAGTTGCTGGTGTACATTAAAACAGAGTGAACATTGAACAGAAAAATCACATGTTTTTTTAATTAGTTCTTAATGACCTTTTAAATATGTTCGGCTAGCACAGAGTGCATTCAAGAAGTAACAAGCTGGAAGAAATCTAGTTACTATCTAAGGACCAAAATGCACCAAAAAGCCGGCATGTGTGTATGTGCTATTCGATTGGTTGATTCACTGACCAACGTCTCCAGTGTAGGGTAGCTTTCCGTACTTTATAGCCACGGTCAACATAGGATTGTTTTCCATCGTAAAGGGTTCCAACTGTTGGGGAAGAGTCATGAGGTACTGGCCAATCTGGAAATGTAAAGACATGCACACATTTATTGAAGCCAACTTCAGAATTTCTAAAGAATGCACCAACAAGCGTGCGCGTGTGTATACAACCGGAATGATTTAATTAATTCATGCCAGGCTAGAACAGAATCTAGGCCATCTGGCATGGGTTTGCACTTTTGAGGATCTATCTTATATTGAGAGTCAAAGGGGAAAGAAATTCCTTTGGCAAGCAGATTAATGCAGATAAATTATCAATAAATCCTAATTGAAATTAGAACTGTAATGAATATTCATAATGTGCAAAAAAGCTAAACTGTGCAGTGTGTGAAATAAAAATGCAATTACATCATATTCACATGTGCTAATGTAATATATACAGAAATATTAAAAAAATACTTAATGAGCAGTTTGAAATTAATGGGGCCTACAATCCCCATCTGATCTGGGTCACAACCGGCCTTGCACAGGCAAGTATCTGGTGTATTGCTGACTTAGGGAGCTGCTTGAATAATTAATTAATTGATTAATATTTCTACAATTGTCACAAAGGGAAACATATGAGCCTCTAATTAAATTTGCAGTCTCCAGATTATCTTATATGTGTATCAACTTGTCAATTATTTAACTAACTGGTGTATTGTTACTCATTTAGAGAATATAAATCAGACAGTATTCTCTCGTGACCTTTGTGATGTACTCCTGGGGTGTCAAACTGAAGTCGGGAAGGTTTGACGTGAGCGCACTGCCAATAATGCCTGTCCTCCAGATCTGCAAAGAAAAACCATACTTGAAAATACAGTAATTTATGACAGTTTATGTATGCAGTATCCACCGTCTTACCTATATGTCTGGAACTATAGAGAAGGTATAATAATGTTCAACTCAATAATCTCTTATCTGCCTGTTTTGAATTTGGATCAGGTGTACAACTCATCTGGGTAATACAGGTAATGCTTACCTGCATGTTTGGAACTTGAACGAGATGCTGCTGAAGAGGAGCAAAGACGATGTCAAATGAGAACTTGTGGACATGTCGACTCAGCATATAGATGTCCTGCTTCACCTCATCCAATACCGACGGAGAGTCACCTGAATAAAGAGATAGTTTATGTAGCACCTCAACATGCTGATGGAAATGGGATGACTTAAGTTCAGCTGGAAAAAACATAGCCTGGACTCCCGTCTCGCCAATCCTTCGGGTATCGTGTGTTATCCTATCTCCAGGGGCGTCCAGATAGAGGGTCCGGAGGCAAATGCTTCCAATTTCACATAGGGGGATATTTTTTTGATCTGGGGGAAATATCTAGCCTTCCTGACACTTAGGATCGGGGGTTGGGCCTCCATCACTCAGGGGGGATTAACGCCCTGCCTATCTTACTCTTCACCTAACTGATAATTTACATTATATGACCTTAAATTACCTTGATTTACCAGACCTCATCTAACCACATAGGTACCTTACACTGCCTTCTCTTAACTTACATTACCTTGCTGGTGCCTTAACAGACCTTCAAAATCCGCATATTATCTCATCTTCATTTACCTCATGTAACCTTGTTTGTATCTTACCTTAATTTATTTGTCTTACCTACCCTATGTTTTTTTTACCAGCAATTTACCCAGGGCTGTACCGAGGAGGGCAGCAGGGCCGTGGCCCAGGGTGCAAATGTGGAAAGGGCGCAAATTTGAGGATGGAATAACTTATCAATCAATAAACTGCACTATTTTCAAAATGTGGGGGCTCCAGATTGATGCTAGGCACAGGGCACAATTATAGCTCAATATGGCTCTGAGTTTACCCACTGGCTATCGCAGCTTATCCAAATCGCATTAAAAAAATGACTGACCTTCTTCCAGCTGCGTAATCCGTGACTCGAGTGCTTGTCTGCTGACGGCATTCTCCAACAAAAGCTGACGATAATCCCTAAAGGGATTCCTCTTCAATTCCGATCTAACAAAAGCACATAAGACAATCACCAATCATTTAAAAAATTTAATGCCTAATTATTACTTCTATGTTTCATAATAATATTTCTAGCTGTATGATCCACACAGTTTGCAAGTGGAATATAAGAAAATACTTATTCACTTACCCTAAAACAAATCAATCAATCACCTTGAATGGTATATAAATACACTGGAAGAACAAATGTCATTAGTCTACGTGTATTGCTTAAAATATCAACTGCACTAAAAAGAAGATATAGAAACAGAAACCAATGGGCTTCTTCAACAACATATGATTTCTGACAATGGTTTAATTTTATGCTACTGTCAATTGATGGCCTGTGCATTGCAATATCGATGATAAAGAAGTCACAGATCAAATTATATTAGAACATTCCTCAGTGTGAATCAGCATAATCTCCCATTGCAATGCAAAGAATTACTTAACGATCAGCGAAATGGAGGGTAACCAGAAATTAATGTAGAATCCTTGAGAGCATGCATCTCTGTTGTACATACATTCATTATCCACTCACCGAACAAAACTCTCCTTATGGGATGACGAACTGGCCGAAGCACAGTAGCGACCAACGGTAGACACGATGCTACTGATGAGCAGCTGATCCAACTCATCCACGTGCATTATCAGGTCACCTGCAGCAGAAACACTCGGTCGCATCACTATATACTGAAGAAAGTCTTCAACAACTGGTAACAGCTTCAATCAACTATGTAGCTCCCAAAGCATACATTATAAGGCGGTCATAGTGTTTATGTAAAATTTCACCAAAGTAGTTTCTTGGGCTACATGTGACACACATAATGTTGCTCTGTTCAGTAACACAATTGCAGGTTCTAGATTGCCAAGGGTACTGAGTGTAACAATACAGAACAGCATCAGCAAGCAGAATACAGTACCAGCATATTATCCTGTTCCATCATTCCATGTCCAGGTACTTACGTGGTAAGCAGCAAATGAGTGCCTACCATATGTTTCATTGGGAGCTGTATACTTCTTACCACATACAAACAGAAGCTACTACAGGAAATGGAAACTTATTGGTTACCACATGTCTGGATGATGCGTAGAGAGTTCTGGAATGACGCCCATTCATCCGTGTCATCCATTCCAGGACTTAAGTCAAGCTTACACTTCTCAGAGATGTTGACGAGGACTCGTTCAAACTCAACCACGTACTTCTTGAAGTAACCCTGAAGCAGGAAATTTAACCAAGTAGTAAGAATCATTTAAAGTGCACAATGCAAATTCTATCCAAACAAAATACCAGTTATTTAGTATAACATGCTGGTAAAATAATGTAATATGTTAATTTTCTATATTTTTCTGTCTATCCTGTAAGTTGCCTGATGTGGTTCAGGTCTGGGGCTACAATCTTGTGTGTTTGAGTTGTCTATCTTATGCAGGGTATCTTCCAGTCTCTTGTGGATCTCAACCAGTTCTGTCCAAAAGCTTGCTTGCAACTTACAGAAAATGATGAATTGTGCATGTGAAAATGTTGCTATAGAAGTTAATAAATTAGACAGCAGAGCCACATACCCAATGCAACTAAGAATGACTCACCTGTAGTACTACAGGTAGGCTGATGTAGCCACAGCCACTTGTTAGGTCGATGCAGTGTTGGTTCGCCTACAGCAGTAAAACCACAATGTTAGAATTTAAACAATAGTCATCTGGCTCTTTTCTAGACACATAAACGTCAACCCCTACCAACTGCTCAATCTTTAACTATGTAAGTACTGGCTTTGAATGGAAGGTAAGGTAAAGTAAATACTCGTTTACAAAATTACTACTTGTACTAATGACGATGATAATGGTTTTCGTGGTGTGTCAACAAGGTTGACACACCACAACCTATGTACATGATAATAGATTAGCAAATGCTAAAGAAATTGAGGATTACATATTGGTACATTTAAAGAGCTGACTGCTAGGGACTTGTATACAAATCCCTTATTGTATTTAGATACAAAGTTCAACAGTCAAAGTGTTAAGGCATACACTCTAACAGTAAATACACCTCTATTGATTGTTAGAATTATGCATTATATGTTATATATAATTCATATAATGGGTGGAGACTAAAGAAGAACTGAACTCACTTCAGCGAACTAGATATTATATCCACTTTAGGAATGTTCACTGTATATGATCAATAATGGTTATGGTAAATTGCTTGTTCATTAAATCAACCTATTTGTATTATGTACAGCATTAAGTTATAAAAAAAACTGCAAAATTTCATTGGCATGAGCTGATGGGAAGCCCATAGTTGGAATGGCTCTATAGTCAGGATTCATTCACTGTCAGCTTAAGGGGCTGCAAAAATGAGAGTCTCCCACATCCAGACCTGGCAGCCTTGCTTGTTTGGATATGTCGAGGACATTGGGATTCATCCACTGTTAGCTATTACTAACATAAACCAAGCACTTCTACTATGTCCCATTTTGAGACAATATTGACTGAACTATACACAATTTTGAGAATTTCAGCACTTACGACTGTTGCCGCCGAAAATAACTTTGAGACGGACTCTCCAAGAAGAGTGACACAATCCATCACATCCTCATGGTCCTGCAAGTAAATAAGGAACAGAAACACGGCTGGTAATTGTAATTACGATCATTGTAAATCTGAAAACCCACTACAAGATTTTGCATGAGGAATGATTTAGGCTTACAGCTTCTAAATATTGCCAACTGATCATGCAGGCAGTGTATCTGCCCAGTGGCCGACTTTAAACTTTCTATGCTATTAGGTTTAACTCTCTATGCTATTAGGTTTAACTCTCTATGCTATTAGGTTTAACTCTCTATGCTATTGAGCGATACAGCAAATTTTAAAGTTATTTTTATTTTTACAAGAAGATGGATGAATTAAAACTATTACTATATTACTGCACAATTTTTTTCTATCATAATCATTTAACGGTATTATCGTTATTTACTATAATTTTTTTTTATCTGGCTGTGTATTGTATTGTATTTAAGCTAAGTGCTCTTCAACCAACTAAAAAGTTATTCTCACAATCCTAAAAATTTAAACCTAACAACTTCAAATTTTAAACTTGTCAACCATTTTTACAAGCTGTAAGCCTAAATCCCGCCTCTTGCAAAATCTTGTAGTGGGTTCTCAGATTTGCGGCCTGGCACGATGACTGCCAGCACTCAATTGAATGAATGTCAGTGAATGACTTTATGATTGACTTCTCAACTCACTAACTGTTTGACTGACTATCGATCAGTGGTTAAGCTACAGGGTACAAATGACAGACTGACCAGCTGATTGGCTGATCATGTGCCTCAGTTACAACTTGATCTGTGATTACAGTATTGTAACTGCTTTACAACTATCTGATAGATTACTGAATCATCTGAGAAGGTAATCTGACCAGTTGGATGTTGTCGAGAGCGGCCGTCAGAAGGTCTTCCTCGAAGTGACTGAATTTTGATGTGTAGACACGGAATGGAGCATAAATAGCCAGAGCCAACCGATCAACAAACGTCATGTACAGTGCGCCTCCTGCACAACACAGTCAACAATAGCGATAACAAAGAGATTTGCAGTAGATGATGATGATGAAAAATAAGAAGAATTGTTCCCTGAAGTAGCACTCAATCAAAAATACTTGATATAGCCCCCCTTCAAGATATCTAGGAAAGGTTCAACGCAATACATTGAGTACACTTGTACTAACATAAGCAACATCAATGAATGGTTTGCTCTGTAAGACCACAAAAGTGCTATATAAATTTCCAGATTCAACGCAATACAGTGGTGCAAAACACATAGCTACCAGCAATTAACTGGTATTCATACCTACAATCAAGACTTTAATAGTGATTAAATATACATGTGTAAAACAAACCTGTAAACTAATCACATATGAAAATATACCTGAGCCAGGTGAGTCAATAGCTGTCTCCAAATGATTCACAAACTGATCAGTAATCTGTTAGATTACAGAAAACAATATAAAATTAGTAAATACTTAAACAGAATATGCACGCCAATAATCAGAGATGTCTCAGGTACTTAGATTCAACACACAATTACGTTGGTCTTAAGTACAAGTACTGTGATCTCAAAGTACTTTGGTCAAAACACAATTACATAAAAAGTACAAGTAACAAGTACTAAATAAAACAACTCTGTTAGTAATACAAAAATGCAAAAAACAAATATTTAGACAAGCATAGACTAAGGCATATAGACAAACATTCCAACAGACAGACACAGACAGACAGGCAAGGTAGATGGTGATTGAAACTGTGAAGCCTTTGACAACCTTGCGCAGAGTGATGAGATCTTGAATGGGGGAAGAAGCGTCAGACGCCGCAATCGTTTTCTCGATACAGCTGACGATCGGAGGGTCCAATCCAGCCAGAGTCTCTGTCAAGAGATCACAGGTGATCGAAGTAGCATCACCACCAAACACCTGGCTACACCACTTCGTCTGAAAGAACAAGATGTCTCATGTAATTGGAATGTAATACAACCCAGTGTCATAGAAATTAATGCGGTGTTTGAAGAGCAGTTCATTAAGCCAACCCTGGGGGGCATCCATGGGTATGAAGTGTTCTTCATCTAGTAGTGGGGGTTCTTAGTCCACTGGGTGTCTTGTCCCACCAACATGCATTAAACTTGCTAATAACAATAGATATTATTTATTTGGAAATGCAGGCCCTTCCAGCTGCCTCGACCCTGTGAAGGGCTCGGAGACCGCCCGGAAGTCTTGTTACAATAGATATTGACTCTTATTAAAACCATTATTAAAGTTCTTACTGTTATTATTATTAAAGTTATTATTATTATTATAATAATAATAATCTTCGTTTAATTTCAAACTGTCAAACCGCAGTATGATTGCAAGTACAGTATGAGCGAATGATGACGAGTTATTACAAGAGTCAAATTTAACTGTCAGAAGACATGCAGGGCAACGCACATTACGCATTACATCTCATTTTTAATAAACGCTGCTGCCTAGCGAAAGAAGGAAAGAATTATATTCTTGTTACAATGAACATCATCAGCAAATACACTGATCAACGAAATTTCTCTTTTTATTGACAAGCAGCTTGCTGACCTGAGCATTCCAGGTGATGAGCAGGTGGTCGTAGAACTCAGTCAACCATTCCAAGGCACTGCCATCTGGCAGCTTCTGTTGTATACGCTTCCACATCTCCTGAAGATCTCCCTAAAACAAAACGAAAATACCACAGCAATAATAACAATTTCAATCAATAATAATCAAATCTGTTTCGCTTTGTTTTTTTGGCTTGCTCTTGATATATGATATGGCAGGGTCAAAAATAAATTTAAAATTTATATTAATAAGAATTAAGTCAATATAATATACTTGCATAATTTTTATTAATATAAACAGATGACAAATTATGTCATCTCTTTTGTGGTCGCTAGTATTCAGCGTTTTTGTGAGCTAATTAAAAGGCACCATATCAACCACTTCGATATACAAACATACAAACCAGGACAGCGATCCCGGGGGCCGAGGGGAACAAGTCCCCCCACCTTTTACAGAGAAGGGACAATTTATACATGTGTCCCCCCACATTTCATACTGCTCTCAATGGGTGTCCTACCACCTGACCTGTCAAGTGAAATAGCCGCCTCTGATATAAACATATATACAATAAAGCTAAGGTAGTTGAGAAACCCTGTTAAAATGCTTGAGTTGAACTGGAGCAAAATGATCACTATCAGCAAAATTGACATTGGACTAAGTTCACAAACCTTGTGGCATCTCTGGTAATACTTGCACAGCTGTGGGAATCGCTCCATATCTCCAAAGATTCGAGCAAATTTCTGGGCAGCATCTGCCAAAAACACAAAAATCATGCATTTTCTGTTAATTTGTTTACCATCAAATTTCCTAAATCTATTTAAGGTAAAGAAAGGTAATGTAAGAATATGTAAGACAATCTAGGTAAGGAAAGGTAACATAACTGAGACAAGGTAAAAGATAAGGCAAGCTAAGGAAAGCTGAAGTAAGAGAAATAAAAGTAAGCTTAGGGAAGACATTCAACAACTCAATAAGCCATGGGCTAAATTCATGGCATTGGCAGATATAGAGAAGAAACAGGGCCACTCGGCCACTCACCACCCCACTTCAACTTCAATTTATTGACCTATATCCTAAAGCCTCTGAAAGATAGGTGATAAAGACAACAAGTTCTAGGTGTGTAGAATGTCACAAAACCAAAAATAGGCCATTGACTCAGATGAGTACAATGGCTCAGATGGGTAAAATGGCTCAGATTGGTAAAATGGCTCAGATTGGTAAAATGGCTCAGATGGGTACAATGGTGCAGATAGGTACACTAGCTAAAGAGTCCTTCCTAAGGCATTTAAATTCCAGTCCTATACTGATGGTGGCTCATTTAACAGATCTGCATTGGTATCTATGTGTCTATCTCTATTTATTGATTACAGTTCTTTGAGGTTTGATCACAACGAAGCTTTGCTGTGCAAAATTTTGACACACATCAAAGCCTCTACATAAATGCGTGATTACATTACGTGTCCCTGTTACTGACCAAGTGACTGGGCTGAGAAGGCAGCGACAATGTGTGGACTGAGCATTGCCTCTAAGCGGTTCTTCAGCGATTCCAGGTAGGAACATCTTTCTGCATAGTCTGGAACATCTGTCAGGATATGCTGCAAGTCAAACAAGCTTAAAGTTCTAAAGATGCCAGGAGTCAAAGTCTTTAAACTGAATTTCAAGGCTTTCAATAAGCATGCATACACTTATTCTGTCTGTGTTTTTTGGTATGTAATGTAATGTAACTAAATTTAGAATTGCAGCATTTATAGTGCCAATGAAATCTATTAATTTCAAATAACATTGTAGGGTGAAGAACTTAAGCAGGTTTATGAATATTTAAAAATGCTGATTTGCACTGAATAACATACACGGTAACTGTTAAGCAGTGAATATGCCGCAGGAAAGGTGATGATGACAATGACAGATGACATATGAAAATGATAGAAGACATATGACAATGATAGATGACAGATGACAATGACAGATGACATATGAAAATGATAGAAGACATATGACAATGATAGATGACAATGAAGTCGATGATGATGAGAAGGATAAGGGAACAACTAAGACTAGAAGGAGCAGGAAAGCAGGATCAAGAGGAGAAGGATGAGGTGGAAAATGAGTACTAGAAGAGGACCTTAGGGAAGAGTAGGAGCAGGAGGAGCATGAACAAATAGGAAACTTGAATGAACCCTTCCAGAATCAGAAACACTTACCAAACTCTGCTGCATGCCTATAATTTTTCTACTGATCTGCAACGAAAATTTGAACAAGACATGTGAACTGCGATGCATTCATCAATAGAGCATAATTCAATAAGAAACAAAGTCAAGTTCAAAATAAGTAATTCAAAGCATACATTGAAATTGATACGTTTAAACAGATACTGTTTAAGCATACAATTATTTCCTTAATAACTTTAACATATAGTCATTCTCCAATGGTATAGTAATCATCTGAACATACTTTGACTAATTAATTGTAGAAGAGCAGTCCCTTAAGCTAGCCCTCAGGCAGCCATGGGATGAAGTGTTAGCGACCCTATTTTCTTGGCCTTGGCATATGAGGGTGGTTGGCCAGTCTCTTGCCATCTCATCATCCCACTGACAGTGAACAGTCCGTGTACTTATCCTAGTTCAGTTGACTAGGGGGCACAACATTTTTGCCTTGATGAGAATTTGAACTCCAAACCTCTTGATTGATTGACATACTAACCACTAAACTATCAAGAACATCAAGAAATAATAAATTATAAATAATAAAAACAAATAGTAATAGTAGAGTTTCTACTTGTAGAAGTAAACTGCAGTTAACTCACAGCTTCAATATCTTGTGATTCAAAGACATCTTCGACATCTGCTGAAAGTGTTGTCCAGTTGTCTGCCTCCTATAAAGACAGGGCATAATGTAATGTAACTGAACACTGCGTATGCACCTTCTGGGAGGTGCTACCCACAGCATAGCTGATCATAGAGTTTGTTAATAATGACTAGAGATTCATCTGAAGGCGAATGAACAGATTTTAGCAGTTGAAAAGACTGGTGCCAAATAAGTCAAAGTTTAACCTGCAGAGAAATACAATAAAATGTGCAACAAATACCACCCAATGCACCCATCATTACATTTTCACTCCACACACAACCATGATGATGAGTGGCAATCTCAACCAAAGCACCTTTAGGTCTGACTGACTACCTTGCTGTCTTAATTACATTTGCGATCCTTGGCCTTTGAGTTAATTGTACTTTTAATCTGACATTTGTACAGTGCAACCTCAATAATAAACGCATTAGTAGCGCTCCCGATGTGAACCAGTGCAATTACTGTGAAGTAATATAGACTACGCGACTGCAAAACTGTTGAAAGGATACAGAGACAATCAAGTTGCAGCACTCAAGAAAGGCAATTCCAGCAAAGCTTCTGAGCTGAGCTATAGCAGCATGCATGCAAGGGATAGTCAGCAGACTAAATGGTTCTACAACTCAGGATTGAGTAGACTGAATTTCAGAAGTCCCTTGGGTTTGATGGAGCCATGAAGACAATAATCGCACATAAGGATCAGAAGATCATACCAAATATGCTGCTGGATGGGAAGCCAATGCAAAGTATTTTGCATAAAGGAAGCTATATAACCAATACGGGGACATCTCTGATAAGATGGGCAGCAGTAATACAAAAGTCATGAGGACAATGCAAAATTAATGTAGCTTCTTCGTGTAAAAAATCATTAGAGGTCATAGGCCAAAGACATTGAAATAAACACATGAGAGGACCAATTCAGACTGACCCTGAGTGCCTCAGAGGCTGATTTCATCCGCGTCTTAACCGTATCGAGCCTCAGAAGTGTCTGCATTGACTTGGCCGTGTCATGCTCTACCTAAAATCAATCATCACATCAAAGAGGTATGTCAATGCGATCACAAATGTAATTAAGACAACAAGGTAGTCATTCTAGTGATATAAGGCATGTCACACTTTATTGTACAATTCAATAACAAATTCAATAGCAAATAAATAGCTGTGACTATGATCGCACACACGATATGCAATATTCAGATATTACTACAAAGTACTGTAAAGTAATGCACATCTGGCATAAGTGTAAACTTAGATGGATAACAAGAAACAACAAGTGAAAACCTTTTGGATGTCATATTTAACCATCTTCATTTGTTCATGCAGTAACGTTGCTTCCTGCTTCACAGCCTCCACTTCCTTCATCACCCTATATAAGCCACAGACAAACTCAAACTCTAAGTAATCTCAGTGCTTGATCAGATGCAAGACCCATTAAAAAATTCATCGTTAATTGAATGAAAAAAGCATCTCTATAAATCATTAGCAATCACTCCTTAACACTTTAATAATGTGCAGCATTATTTACCCACTCTCTTAAAATTAGTGCAAATTTATTATTATTGTGCTATAATGCAATAATTGTCACTACAAGTGCTAAATTAAATCTTCGCTTATTACTTTAATAGCAACAAACTCGAAACAGTCAAGTCACATATATCCTTTCAGTAAATTCTTTTCAGCGATTTACTAAGAAATGGTTTCAGCTCAATCCATGTGAAAGAGAATGGTTTTCAAGTAATGACAAAATGTGCATGACATAAGTCCAAATTAAATTAGATTACATAAGCATAGACCCAAAGGTGCTTTGGTTTAGATTGCCACTTTCATGCTTGTAGCAGCTGAAATATCCATTAAGTCCAGGTTCAGCACTAACAGGAAGAACATTGACAGAGTTAAGAAATAGTTCATGAGTAATTACTTCACCTTATTAATCTATGATTTGTCATTAAACGATGTCTGCATTGAGCAAAAATTGCACAAACATTTATAGAGAACACTGGATGTCATTAAATGAGAACATCTCACCTTGGAAGATTGGTAATAGTCTGTTGGCAATTATCTTCGATGACATTATTTACCTCCTGCAAACAAACCCAGCAAATGATCTGACCAAACAGACCAGGGGTGTCAAAACATTTTTAATGATTATCCAGTGGCAATATCTTCCGGCAAGTGATAGGGTCAGAGGACTATGGCGTCTGAGAAACAAGGGATTAGGGGTTTCATATGCGACTCGGTGAGCCCAACCACAGGACATTTTGCATAAATAATCCTAAATGATGCATATTTGCCAAACAATTAAATAAGGTTCATACAATCATAATTTTGATCTTGATATTTTGATTATCAGTCACGAACATCACAGTAGGTTATAAGCAAGACTGCGCAGATCAGAAACATATCGTCCACAGAACAGGGCGGGCAGCTTGACACATACGACATAGATTCTTCAAAGATATCAGTTATCCAATAAAACAAGCACAGTGTGGTCTACGCTCTTAACAGTAAATGTCTGGAAACAGCAGATGCTAATTTAGACTGAATGTCTTAGTATTAATTGTCTGGTGAAAAGCAGTCACACCGATCACTCTAAAGACAGCAGTTCACTCTTTCAAACAATTAGACAAAATATTTTGAGGCAAATGGCATGATTAAATTGCATTGGCGGTCTAGCTCTTCATACTACAGAATGATTTCATGTTACTCACCTGCATGAACATTTGTAGCTTCATGACAACGGTTGTTGCATATTGCTAGAAAATCAAACAAAGCGCAGTTCAAAATCCAATCAAATCAAATCTATCATAGATTAAATTGCTTTACTTTAATACAATCCACTAAACATTAAATTTAATTCAGTCCATTAAACGTATGTTGAACAAGACAAATGATAAATAATATAATTTAAATTTACTTCTGTTGTTGGTTGTTTGTTTAAACACACTTATAATGAGAGTTAAATATAATTTTGTTATAATACTTTGCATGAACACTTCACGTATTAATTTCCTTCATACACTTTACATATATACCTACAATACTTTACCATTCCTAGAACAATACATTTGTGTGGCGATTCCTGATTAAACTCACATCATTGCTGCCTTCCTTGTGAGCTCGGAAAGCATTGTTCACCCATTCTTTCACGTCAAAATCATCCTCCACAAACTTTGAATAGTCCTGTAAAAATCATCACATGTTTCAATGGCCAATCGTGTATGTGCTTCGAATAAAGGGCTGAATTGGGACTAGCTAATGGGAATATTCTCCTTCATATTCCATAACAGAAGTAATAGCCTAATAGGATTGCACTACCAAACTGAATGGCACTTGTCCGTAGGATCATAACAAATTACACTAATCAACTCTGGGACTTCTATAGTGTCAATATAATAATGAACAAGGTACTGATAGAATGATGCTTTTAGGGAAATTCACATTTCAAAATCAAAATCTGTTGGGCAGAACCATATGAGCTTCACACAGTCCTACAAACAATATGTCAAACCGACCCCTTGGTTCTAATTCCGACAATTCCGCTGAATTGGCTCCGTGTAACAAACCTGTGTGTGTTGCTAGTGCAGTAGACTATGGTATAGTCTTACGCCGGAAAGGAAGCAGCCCCGATGCATTGGCACCATGTCCAGGACCAATGCAACCGTTCGTGTCTAACGTTAGGAACAGTTTACCGGTCTCGCTTACATAGATTCGAACTCTGATCTTATAGGGGGTCCAGCGATACTATTTTCACACCACTTGCTGTTCAACTTCCATGTGATAATAACTTAATATAACGTAATGCAACACTTTTATATAATGCTCTTAAAAACCACATACATCGCACACATATACATTATACAACCATGCCTGCATTTGAATTACAAACCATCATTGTGATATCTTGAATTAGATTTTAAGCCGATAACGTCAACGTCAACACAGCAAATAAACACTATAAAACAGGAGGCGCGGTTTATGCCACATTCCTGCAAGGACTTATTAAAATACAGAACTGAAAGTCCTTGCAAGTGTGGCGCTCCTAGCGACCTAGGTTCAAAACGACTACGGTTTATGACTTCACTGGGAATAACGGTTCTCTGGATTTTATGTTTAACGTTTAAGCAAATATTATCTACTTTGCAGTTAATGGTTTGAAAGCGTGATGCTTTCGTTTAAAGGGAAGGGCAGCTCAGTTTTCAACTTTTTATAAACTCCGCCACTTTTTACACTCTGGCAGTGCCAGTCCCAAGACGGGATATAAGAGGAGGGCGAGCATAATGATCTTTGTTATCAAACTGTGTGGTTGAACTTCAACTATTACTTGTTTTTTCGTTGCTTCCTTTAAACTCGCAGGATCACCACAATTCCAGTAAATTGTCTTGAAGAGTTTTGTAAAAGCCCCCCAATGAGTGCAGAAAACTTCTCAATTATCGGAACATAGCTTTGTAAGACTGCATATCTTTGATGCGACACAGGGACTTCAGAGGCGTTTTAACAGTATCCTAGTTTATGATGAAAGGTGTTGAGACGAAGTGTAGAGAGGGTGGGGGATTAGCCTTAAGGTAGGAACTAGGAATTCTTGAAGAGGCAATACTGGAAAGCCTGTGAAAAGGGGTGATAAACAAAGGTGGCTTTAAGCAGGTATGCAAGTGGCTATGGCATTTCCTTTTTATTATATAGCCCAATGCATGTCGTCCGTACAACATTGTCTGCTGGTTGTGACATTGCTCTAATTATCTAATACATCTAAAATAAGACAGCACTAAATGAATGATAAAACTTCATAAGAACACAATTAGACAACTGTTTAATTGTTACATTATCTGACAGAGAAGTGATACATTCAATGTCATAATTTACAGTCCTACCAGATGTTAAATGAATATTCAGTACATAATCTGTTTGCTAAACCGAAAGTTTGTACAGGCAGTGTGTAAAGATTTCCAGTCAACTTGTGCTTAAGCAGGCGGTGTGTAATGTATTCAGTGAACTCGAGTTATACATAAGCATCAATGTACTACATGCAGGAAGCCGTCAACCTTGAACAGCATACCTACAACACAAACAACCTGCATGACAACAACTGATCCAGATGCTACTGGTGGGCTCGCCAGCACAAACCTTTTCCCATCTTCTGGACCATTTAATTAACAATAGCGCCTGTGAAAAGGCTGGCTCCAGCAACTTTGCTTTTGTGTGCGCTGTAGAAATGTTGAGATTACGATTACGAATAGGAAATTCAGACAGATAGACACAAGATGGTCAGACATAAATGGATGGATGGATGACATACTGTTAACACATGTGTGGCTTCATTTCTGGTCAGCTACATGTATGTTCACTGGAATCATAGACTGGCTGTCAACCAATTGTTTGAACTGACTGACTGGCCGGTTGTGTGCTTGACCTACTGACCAACAGCAACTAGTTGAATGATCGACTTACAGCATGATCGTTTAATCTATCCACATACATACACAGTTTCATATGTACTTGATAGTCCAGGCATACCACAGTTACCAATATATCAGTGTAGGGCTGATAGCTGTTCTGCAGTTTAAAATCAATTAAAAACAAAAACACACCATAAATTAATTAACTGATTTAAAATTATTAAAAATAATTATTTGATATAAAAACCAAAGGCTAATCTTTTTTAGAATAATGACGTTATTTTCAATGAGAATCGAATACAGTCCTGATGTAAGCTAAACTATCTTTAAAAAAGCAATGTATCTGGATACAGCTGTAGCAAACTCGTTTATAACACCCTTGTGGGCTAATTGTAGGCCTGATCACCTAAAAAAATCACTGGGCTCTGCCCTGGCCCTCTCAGTGGGCCTGAGGTCTCTAGTTCGATTTATTAACTGACCAATCATTGATTGACAGTGTGATTGAGAGTCTGACCTCTGGAACCCTGGATCCATCGGTAGATATGGCGATAGCTGGATGACTGGTTCCTTTGCTGGATCATAATCTCTGTCACCCACTTTTGGATGGGGTATGCTGGCCGCATAATGGTCTGCAAAGTCACTCTATCTCAACAAACAAGATCAGAGAATTATTGTTTATGCTTCCTCTGAGATCAGGTATCACATAAATGGTACAGGCATGTGCCATGTGAAAGAGAGAACCTTCAAATGGGACACAAGTCAGATGGAAATGTTAAGGAAGGAGAGAGGTGTAGCACAGAAAAGTTGGACAAGGTAAGATAGAGAAAGAATGGAGGACCAGAAAGTGGAGATGGATAGGAAGAAGAGATAAATTATAAGGCAGGACAGCCGACAGCGTGAAGGACAAGGAGGATAGGGACAGCAAGAAGAGGGACAGGAAGGAGAAACAACGGGTACAAGAGGAATGCCTCAGCCCCATGAGTTTTGTCTCATTAACATCAAGCCTTCAAGCCTTGCCTTTGTGAACCTTGAAATGAAATGTGATGTGATACAGATAGTTGAAAGAGACCTTGTAAGTGGTTCCATTTGAAAAGGTGGCCTTGACCCCAATGAACGAGTTCTGGTTTGCCCAGACCGGTCGGTCTGGAATCTCGTAGATGTACTTCGGACAGGGCTGACTGTTGACTTCTGGATGGGCGTCGAGGCATTCCTGAAGTCTTTCTGGTTGGTACTTCTGCTCTGGTCGGCAGCAGGGAATGTGGCTACGGTCGAGACCAGCTCTGTAGGCCATCTTGGCAATACTTCCGCCAAAATAAGAACTAGGCGCTTCATCAGAATGGTAGTCTACAATACAAATGGACAACTATAGCAGACAGTTCGAAGCAAGATAAAATGAAGAGCCAGTACCAAAATAAGGTAGGCAAGGGAAATGTTAGAATAACCCTAAGTAAGGTATGAAAAGGTAATGTAAGGTAATTGCTGGCACATTTACCTATAAGATGTCACAGAATTATTATCCACATACTGCCAGAAGTTCATTATTTATAAGTAACAGCATTGGAAGAAAGTTTGAGTTAGGTTACATAGAATAAGAGAGGCAACAATCAGGATTTACAGGTGAACAATTCACTTCAAGTGATATCAATTGCCTCTGCAGCCTTTTACAATGACTGGACCAAAATGTCTGGCTACAGTAGCCCATGAGAGCCATGTTCACGGGGTCATCTATGGGCTCAATGTGGGTGAGTGAAGAAGCCTGTCAGTGAGGCCACATTGCTCATAGATTGTATCCATTCCATGTACTGGCCACATTCATGTCTATCATCATCAGCAACTATTACTGAAGTGCTGCTACAAAGAATAAACAACTTGATCATGCATGTTAAAACTCACTTGGAAGTTTAACTGGCACTTTGTCATCACGTTTTGTATGTTTCTATAATATACAAGAAAATGCAACTTTTAATTCTTGTCTCCTTAACACGTTATTGTTTTACATGTAATTGTTTTACATGTAATTGTTTTATATGTACTTGTATTTACATGTAACTGTATTTACATTTCACAACAATGAACAACAAGTCAACAACGATTGACAACAGTTGTGGAGGAAGTCTATAAACGTCTAATACAAAAACTTTCTTGTCTTGCTCATTTGCCTTATCCTGAGATCTAATTTCTCTGACCAATTAGATTACTTACTATTGGTTTGGGAAACCAAAATTGAGGCCACGTGGAATATGCAGACAACGTAACAGAAATACATAAAACTTATGATTGGACGAGACAGTAAATAACGAGATGAACATAGAGAACTACTTACTAAGTCGTGTGCTGCACGAATACCTTTGAATATAATTCTGCACTCATAAGAAAGAACCATGTATCTGCAAATAGCTCATTTTGAGTTACATGCAAAAGACTAAATTGCTTTCTGCCAAACTGACCACACTTTGTTGTCCTTAACCAATATCTGTAACAAGCAGCCACCATTTGTACGAAAAACGAACTTTTTTATTTTCTCTCACAAATATTGCATAAATAACTACAACTAAAAACGGCCAAATTTCAGTTATGCTGTTCTTTTTTATGAGGGCAGAATTGTGTGAGAGAACAGCAGCTGATACCTTGTTTAGGCCCATTGTTCCTGACTCCTCACAGTGTCTGGCAGGGATGCGTCAGCAACAATCAAAGTGCATTGGACAGACACATTTCAATGATGACGATGACGTAATGAAGCATGGATATCACCCAGAGATATTCAAACAAGTGGAGGCATGTAATTAACATAAAATGGGCAGTTAAGTCCATTCACTACAGGAAGAGAAGACAGGGCATATTGTAATTGTCACATTGAATGAGACCCACCCTGAGTAGTCGTGGGATATAGATGACGCCAGTTAGCTCCTCCTCGCACTTGCTGTAGTCGTAGGGTCTCGGGGATCGCTTCGGGAAGCTCAATGGAGTCCCTTTCAACTTCTTCCTCTCCTCGTTCGCCAACCAGATGTTCATCTTCTCCAACATTTGTTTTCGGAAAGATGGATGCTGGAATAAAGTAGGAAGAGTAAGTTGATGAAAGGCATGGCATGGTACAGTATCAAACCAGCAGATGACTTAGTGATCTAAATGATGCAAGGTTAGCTACCTGGTGGCCAAGAGGGATATGCATGGATTCTGTATCCTTAATAGTTTCTCAAAATTTATACATTAATTGCATGTTTGTGCAACTCAGTAAAACTTGGTATCTTTTAACTATTTGGAATTACTCTGTTTTCAACATGACACAAAACAACATATGACAAAGATCCATTAGTGCAGCCCAACGGAAAGCAAGATACAATAAGGTATGGCATGTTTTGCTGTTATAATGCTCCGGCATTCCAGACTGAATACATTAAAATTTTCAACAAGTGAAACGGAAAAAGTTTACATGAAATATAACCATCAAATATCAATTTCTTAAATATTGAATTGACACTGAATAACGTTTAATTTATTCAAATATTGAGTGGAAACTCAATAAATCTTAATAATATTTTATCTTATCTATTTTATTTAATGTTGTTAAATATGAATTAAAACTGAAAATACGTTATACAAGGTTGTTGCTACAGAAGTCCTTCATGTAGACGGTTTGCTTCTCCATCTCCGGCGTTTCAGAACGGTGCGCCTGAATCTTTGGATGGTACATATCCTCCTCTGGCATCTTAAGATAAACAAAAAACAACTATAAACAATAAAACGAGCACAAATTGCTAGAGATTGTTATGCATTTGTTATGCATTACTTTCTAATGAACAAGGATCAAACAATGGCACTGAGTGATCGTGAGTGAAAGATCTCCTCAAGGTCCCTATATCGTATCCTTGCCGACCACATCACCAAGTGATTTAGGCACATTCGTGACCTCCGCCAACTGAGCCCAATATTTGATTACAAGACTGCATGCACATTAGCCACCTGGATGGTACATTCCAAGCTTGACTACTGTAATTCCTTTTTCTACAGCATCGACTCAGCTCAAACGAAACACCGGCAGACAATCCAAAATGCTCTAGCCTGCTCATGACCCAAAAACTTCCATGCACCACCAAATAACCTCTGTTCTCAAATCTCTTCATTAGCTGAAAGTCCCTCAGAGCATCCACCCATTACAAAATCGTATCTCTTACCCACATTGCCTTTCAAACCTATCAACTGTCTTATATTCCTCAGCTATTCACCATCAAATCGCCCGGTTCGACTCACTCATCATCATATCTTTCTCTAACCTGGCCCCATGCAGACTCTTCCTCAATGAAATTCTGCAACCACTCCTTAGTCGATGCTGCACCAGTTCTTTGGGACGGACTCTCAAAGGACCTATACAGCAGTTTGCTCATCCTCCCATCTCGTCTGTTGATTAAAACTCCTCTCTGCTGCCTTACATTCAACACTGAAAATCGAATTCTTCAAGGTATCCTATTCTGATTCTAATCCTGCACATCCAGGGCCGTACCGAGGTGGGCCAGCGGGGCCATGGCAAAGGACGCAAATGTGGAAAGGGCGCAAATTTCAGAATTGAATAACTCATTATTCCATAAAATGCACTATTTTCACCCTCCATTGACACCTTCTTTGACACATTCCATTGACACCCTCTTTCAATACATTCCATTGACACCCTCTTTTGAGACAATCCATTGACACACTCTTTTACTACATTGCATTGACACCCACTTATGATACCCTCCATTGACACCCTCTTTTGATACACTCCATTGACACTCACATTTAGCACCCTAAATTGACACCTTCTTTGGACGCCCTCCATTGACACCCTTATTTCGATACACCCCATTGACACCTTCTTTTGATATACTCCATTGACACCCTCTTTTGACATACTCCTTTGAAACCTTCTTTTATTTTGACATTTATTTTGCTAATTTTTCATTACGTGAAACAGCGAAGGCGACGAAAGTCAAACATTTTAAGCTTCGTCTGCGGATGGTACTGGCCGGGCCAGAGTTGCCACTACTATTCGGTTCATACCCGGATCCGGCAAATAGTGCATCTAAATGCTCGGATTCAGTACTCGGTGGAAATTAATAACTCGGTTGTGCCCTAAAACAAACTGACAGATAGGTAGACAGATCAAGACCTACACAAGTAAAGAGACTGACGAACGCATTAAAGAGTTAGAGATACCAACAGACACACAGACGGCAAATACACTAACAAAAAGGAAGTAGCGCAATTACTTTGGGGACACCATACTGGTCTTTGTAGTCCGTAGATGGATTTGTTTCGATTTTTCCAAGGGCAAGACAATTCCTGTGGATCGGTCGGAATGGAGCATCTGGAGGCTTAAACGGAAACTCGACAAATGTCTGGAAAACAATCATAACAACAATCAGCAATATAATGAGTTTTGTTTAGCAATGCTATCTATGTCGTGTGCTGAAAGGTCAAGTTGTGTACTGAAAACAACCAAGTTAAGTTGTGTACTTATTATTTCAAACTGATTTTTGATTTACACCTTAATGACAAGCTTCATTAGTAACCCAGTCAAAATCGTTATTGTTATTTCAACATTTCTACAGTGCCCACAATAGCAAAGTTCAAGGAACCAGTTTACTAACAGGCGCTTAATCAAAACAAAATCAATAGACCGAGGTTAAAATCCAGAGAATCAGGCAGGCAGTCAAACAGCCAAGGAAGATGGTGTTTAGAGTTGAAACAGTGAAGGTGAGGGTCAGTCTAAGTACACTCTTGGCACAAAAAGTGTTAAAGCAAGAAAATCAGGCCTGCTCGTGCTGCTATAGCTCCAATATTTAGAATAGGATGGAAGATCTTTCATGATAAGCATCCCAGAGTGTTTGGTAAACCTAGTTGCATATAAACGAATAGAGCAATAACACGTCAATTAGAAATTGATGGGAAAAAAATCATCCACTGATACGATGCCAGAAACACACAATCAGAAATATAGAAAAAAAACAGCATAATCACAACATTAGCAATTATATGCTGTAGGTATCACAAGACATACATCCATGTAGACAGAAGTCCGACAGTCATCTTCACTGACTCGTTTCGGCATAGTTGTTGGAGTTCGCTTGTGCCGGCAGCGATGGAAGCTAAAAGCGAACAGAAATTCATATATGTTACTTCCTCCACCAACTAATGAAGTTCATCGACCTCTACATCAATCCATCCATCGATCCAGTCACACTCAATTCACGGCTCAATGGTCTGATTCATCAATCTACCTATAGGTACAACTGATCGATTAGTCCACACAATTAACTTGACTTATGCAACAATCTGCTCAACAACCATGCCCTGAGCTTAAATAACTCAGAGACGTGCACACTTTCCTAAGACTGTCAAACTACTTAAATTTAATTTGTTTACATTTTCAGGTAATACCGTAATAGAATAAAATCGGGTGTAGTTTAATTGAACCAATCTCAGAAAAATTCAAACTACACACAGCACACTGCAGATAGACACACACTCTTGACAATTTCAAATGCACTTCGTGTCAGAAATGCACCATTTTAACTCCTGCCTCTACGTCAGCGTATCAATACTCACTCATCGTAGCAGGACTGGCAGATGCACTTGTTACACGGTCGATTAGTATACATAACTCTCGAAACTTTGCAATCGACTAAATACGAATCAAGTCAGGATAGATAACTCCAATTTCTGATGAATCCAAGACCAAAGTATCCCTAATCGCGAAATATCCAGCGCACGGTCCTCCTCTTTGTTGTTCACCTCCCTTTAGTTAAATCAACACTTTTCCCGTTTTAACCGATCTACGTTGTATTTGTCTTAGAATAATAACAGAAATCTGTGATTTATTCCACGAGGTCGATGATATAATCAGCGCCATGATGACGTCATGATTAGTTGTCTAATATGAAGACTGTCATTCAATTTATCTAGCGCATAGATATTATTATTGCTCTAATGCTCAACAACATTTTTATAGCTACAAAGTCCGTTGATGCCTTAAAGTTTTAGAATTTAGTTTCGAAAGTACTTTAGTTAATTTTCACTTGACTTCGTCATCGGTTTTCGTTTAGCTTCTCTCGTCGTTGATTTAACATCAGGCAATGTTACTGTACATTTCTTGAAAAAATTGGATAACAATCATAATATTATCCTTGATTTAGAGCATATAATATACATTATATAATATATATATATATCATATATATATATATATTATAGGCCTACACATTTACACACACGCACAAACACACGCACGCACACACACACGCGCGCACACACGCACACGCGCACGCACGCAAACACAATCTGTTGAATTTATTATTCATCTCTTGGGTTCACGTATGCGGCATGCCGCAAGCACCATTGTTTGAAGCGCCATCAAACGCCAGATGGCCTGTGAATCAATTTTGCAGCTGTATCTCCCTAGATCACTGCCCTGGCCGGCGTTAGCTTCGAATTGTGCGGATGTTTAGGGTTACAAAGTCTGGCCAATTCTAATGTATGCCGGTCAATTTAAATAGAGAAATTTAGGGGTTGTGAATTACTCGAACTTTGGTCTAATTGGGGGTTATAGTGAGTTGATTTACAGAGCGGTCGGCAGCGGAGTAGGTCAAGCCGTGTTCATCGTAGCACTCCGCGGGCACGTGTAGCCCCTTTGATCAGGGTACGATAGAACCTAGGTGTTTTCAAGAAAGTTTGTATATTTTTAGTTTTTAAAACTTTTAAGGTACTAACACCGGACACAGACTTACGATCAGAACATCCTATTATTATTATTACAGCAGTTATATACATCAAATCCATCGTACGAACTCTCCAAAGCCTCACCTTTTTGCCATCTCGCCATAAGTTTTACATTGAAAACATTGCTTTTTCACAAATCCTATCATGTATTATTCCTCTTCACCCTCCCTTCCTCGCTGTTTCAACTCCAAATACCATCCACCTTAGCTGGCCCGAAAGCATGGGACGTCATTCCGGATGAATTGCGCTCCTTAAATAAATCATAATTTATTTAAAATAAAATTGTGAAATTAATTGATAGATCAATAAATTGTCTCAATGTGCGTGTATATCGTTTTCATCATGATTGTATATAATAGCTAACTAGTTAAGTTTCATACTAAATGCTAATGTATCTTTTATACCTAACCGGTTGCAACTATCAATCTATTGTAAGGGTGACCCAGATTACAGGATTTTTTGTTTAAGGGTTTCTGTTAGTCCCTATTGGCTCCCAGCTTATTGTCATCATTTTGTACTTGTGTTTGTTATTTTGAGACAATAAAAACACTTGGTTATTATTAAATCTGACTGTCTGACCCTCTGGATTTTTACCTCTGCTAATTGATTTTGTTCTGATTAAGCACCTGTGAATAAGTTGGTTCACGCGACTTAGCTTTTATGGGGATTGTTGTAGACATGTTGAGATTGCGATTACACCCATCTCCAGTCTCCCTGCCAGAATCTAGACTATAGTATAAATGGATAAAAAAATTATTTTTATTAGCTACAAATACAATTAACTTAACGGAAAAAGTAGAAAACCCAAGCCCACTTGGCAAACTATTACATTTTGGGGGTTTATGTTCTCTCACTTTCTCGCATTGTGTTCACCTGGCGAGTGGTTTCCTCGACTGCATATCCCTGGAGAGAACTGTGTGATATAACGTGCTGTGTCGTTTAATAACACCAATAAAACAAATAATAATTATAATAATAACAGATCTTCTGTCATTCGTATCCCTTTGGTGGGCCTACTGAGTGCAATTGAGTATACTTAGCATTTTTATCTTTCTGCTTAGCATTTTTATCTTTCTGCTGTAAGGTCAGTTAGGCATTGTGATTGTTGGTTGGGATCAGGGTTAGGGTTAGTGTAATTCATAGATGTAAGGTTAGGGTTAGCGTCGTTTATAGATATTAGGGGGTCATGGTTAGGGTTTGTGTCGTTTATTGATATTGCCTTTGGCTGCAGAAATTCAGTTCTTCGTGTGTAGTTCTGTCATTTCGTATTCCTTCATATGTAGTTCTGTCATTTCGTATTCCTTCATATGTATTTATTGACCCTTTAAGGTGGTGGTATTATTTATACTCGATGTCTGATTTTTATGTCAAGTCACAGCGGATTTTTTATTTATTGTTCCACAGACGAGAAAATCATAAATATTGCATGCAAGTAAAATACCCCAACTGTAATAGATTGCCACACACTTTTGTGGTTTTAGTTTTTTAAAGCCTAGATACTTAGGTTGTTTTAAATTAAATTGTACTGCTCTGCTTTGATCATTAATACTGCGGAATCTACAGAAGATACGAAGTGACGGGATCGTTCCTTCTTGGTGCCAGATGATAGAAATACGTAAAAAGCAGAAAAGTTCAGTCATCTTAGGTAAGTTGTGCCATACATTTTTAACCCTTTAACGACCAGCGTGTACTAAAATGTATGGGAAAACAAATGTACCTGGTTGTTAAAGGGTTAAGGGTTTTAGAGCAATATAATCTAAGAACTTCTCTAGCATCACAGAAATAATGTGCAAGGTATCAGTTTATGGTCACTGTTATAGCTATTCACCTTGGCATTTGAAGGAAATTTAAAATTGGATCCAACTCTTTGTAAATGGGGCACCAGAAGAGCTCAAACATGGATGAACCCAATTTTCACACATTTTCTCTCTTGTAGTGGCAACCTGTAATTTGTTCACCTAAGACTTGAGTCATGATTTTCCTCCTTGGCAGATCATCTATAATTAGTTTAACTTATTGGCCAATGGGCTCAACTAGTGATGCTATGAAGGGTTTCAGCGCCCAGGGCAGGAGTTAGATTGAGCCCTTTTTAATTTAATAATTGGCTTGTAATATGATTTCCTATCATAGCACTGAGTAACTGTGTGCACTCATGTAATAGAATCACAAATGTGATATGCATTCCAGATAGTATTGAATTTGTTGTGTAATAGATAATTAATCATTATTAATTAAGTTACGAAGTGCTCCGTTTGTGTGGTCAATGGGTCTTCCGCATCCATGTGGGTCCCTGCTCCTCAATGGGTCTTAATTTAATGTTTTGCATTTAGGATTTAGGATAATGATTGAAAACTTGTGTTTGAAATAGTGATTGTGTAAAATCAAATGTTTGTTTTCTGTTTTGAAGCTTTTGAGTGAAATATAATATGAGGACCCAAATTGAGATAAATTTACCACTTGTTATTGTCTTAACAGATTTTCGTATTACTGTCACATAATTTCTTTGTCACTCAAACAAATGTCAATTACAATGAAAACTTAATACAATCGATTCAATTGTTGTTTAGCTTGAAGGACCAAAAGAATGGTTGTCGTGAACTTCTTCCAGCGTATGAAGCAGAATGACGGGGTTCGTGACGCGACTTTGAGCAAGTTGCGTGATGTCTCTAATCGGAGAGATTTACAAATCCAGCAGATCAAATCAGAGCGCTGCTTCTATGTGGAGCTTTGCGGAGATCGTATCCTGACTGACAAGGAGGAGGATATCTTGATGTGGATCATTCGCGTTTCCTTTGAGGAGGATCTTGTGTCGAAGAAAAGTTTTCTTGACCTGGAAGAGAGGACCAAGAATGACCTGATGATGGAGTTTGGGCCACGGTTGAACTTTTCCACTCCATTCTCTACCAACGCCGTTTCAATCGTTTCTTCCATTGGCCTAAGCTTCATCAAACGGATCGAATGTTCCTCCCGTTACCTGATAAGGTTTGATGTTGGTAAAACGCCGATTGACGACGCTTTTCGATCCGAGATCGGAGACGTCCTGCATGACAAAATGACAGAATGTTGTTACAATACTCCGATCACGACGTTTGATCTGCAAGTGAAGCCTTCGCCTGTTTTTGAGGTGGATGTGATTGGACGTGGGAAGCAGGCCCTCATGGAAGTTAACCATGACCTTGGATTGGCCCTTGACGAATGGGACCTTGACTACTACACTAATCTGTTCCAGAATTCTGTCAAGCGTAACCCAACGAGTGTGGAGTGCTTTGATCTTGCCCAGTCCAACAGTGAACATTGCCGCCATTGGTTCTTCCGTGGCCAGCTCTTCGTTGATGGCTGCAAGGTTGATCGGTCGTTGTTTGGCATGGTGAAGGGAACTCAACAACACAGCAACCCGAACAACGTCATCAAGTTCTCGGACAACAGCAGTGCAATCCAGGGTTACCAGCTAGCAGCGCTCACCCCCGAGGATGTCTTGTGTCCAAGCCCATTTCGTAAGCTAGAAAATGCTGAAAGACACATCACTTTCACAGCAGAGACTCATAACTTTCCAACTGGAGTTGCCCCGTTTCCTGGAGCCACAACTGGAACAGGTGGAAGGATCCGAGACAACCAGGCGACTGGACGTGGAGCGCATGTTATCGCTGGCACAGCAGGATACTGCTTTGGAAATCTCCAGATTCCAGGTTATAATCTTCCGTGGGAGGATTCGACCTTTGAGTATCCAAGAAACTTTGCTCGGCCACTTGAAGTTGCTATTGAGGCAAGCAACGGAGCGTCCGATTATGGGAACAAATTTGGGGAACCGGTCTTGACCGGTTTCGCACGGTCATTTGGTATGAGTCTACCAGACGGAGAAAGACGGGAATGGGTCAAGCCTATTATGTTTTCAGGAGGAATTGGCTCACTCAGCGACAGTCATATTAAGAAGTTTGATGCAAAACAGGGAATGGAGGTTGTAAAGGTCGGAGGACCGGTGTACCGGATTGGTGTTGGTGGAGGAGCTGCATCGTCCGTCCAGGTCCAGGGAGACAACAAGGTGGAGTTGGATTTCACCGCAGTTCAACGAGGCGATGCCGAGATGGAACAGAAGATGAACAGGGTCATCAGGGCTTGCATTGAAAGGGGAGAGACCAAATCAGCCAAGAATGGTAATTCAGTAACTTAAGCTAATCTTATCTAGAAATTTCTATGGTACCATCATTGTAATAAAAGAATCGTGATGGTTGCTTTTAAGCAAAACTGAATCCCAAACTACAATTCGTTGCACAGAACTAAGACAGGTTATGACAATGAATTGCATGAAAATGGTGAGACTCTAGTCTTGACCGATGATGTCTTAGAATCTGCAGAGCAGACAAGTGGCAATAATTCTAGATTCTGTGGCCAGAAACCAAGATGAGTTTGTTATGGTTTTTGGCACAACTAATTCAAATCATGTGATTAGTGATTACTTGTGGATCTGAGGGTAAGCAAGGTTAGGTGGTGGCAACGCTTATTTTGATAATAACTATGAGAAATGTTTTTACTGAATTCTTTGTTCAATAGGAAGTCCGTGCACTCAGAATGGAAAACCCATGGATGATGGAAATCCTATCCTGAGCATTCACGACCAGGGAGCTGGAGGCAACGGAAATGTCTTGAAGGAGATCTGCGATCCGTCCGGTGCAATGATACGTCTTTCTGGGTTTCAACTTGGCGATCCTACACTGAGCGTGCTCGACATCTGGGGAGCAGAGTACCAGGAGAGCAACGCGCTGCTCATAAGTTCCACTGATGCCAATCTTCTGAAAGGCATCGCCTGGAGAGAACGATGTCCTGTCTCCTTCGTTGGCTCCATCACCGGAGATGGTAAGATACGCTTGGAGGACAACAGGCAGAGCGAAGATGAGGAGCTAAATACAAAGCGGCCGAAGACCACCATCTCGTACCCGGTAGACCTCGATCTGAAGCTGTTTCTTGGAGAAATGCCTCAGAAGGTTTACAATTTGAAGCGCGGGGTGAAACTATGTAAACCGATTGCTTTGCCAGACGGTATTGCACTCCATGAGGCACTCGAACGAGTCCTGCGCTTGCCATCTGTCGCCAGCAAGCGCTATCTTGTCAACAAGGTCGACCGATCTGTGACTGGTCTTGTCGCTCAGCAGCAGTGCGTTGGCCCATTGCATACTCCGTTGGCAGACGTTGCCGTGATTGCATTGTCGCATCTCGACACGATTGGGGCGGCCACGGCGATAGGTGAGCAGCCGATCAAGATCCTCGTTGATCCAAGCGCTGGTGCGAGGATGAGCGTCGGTGAGGCACTCACGAATCTCGTTTTTGCTCAGATCTCAGAACTGCGGGATGTCAAATGCAGCGGAAACTGGATGTGGCCAGCGAAGTTGTCGAAGGAGGAGGCACATCTGTACGAAGCCTGTGCAGCGATGTGCGATATTATGCGGGATCTTGGCATTGCTATCGATGGTGGAAAAGACTCGCTCAGCATGTCGGCCCGACTTGGCAAGGAGGTGATTATGGCTCCCGGGAGCTTGGTGGTTTCTACCTATGCACCCTGCCCCGACATCCGAGCCACCGTGACGCCAGATCTCAAGTGTCGAGGCGGTAAAGGAGTGTTACTTCATGTACCACTATGTCCTGGAAAATACCGGTTAGGTGGTAGTGCGCTGGCACAGTGCTACAACCAGATTGGCGATGCATCACCGGATCTAGAGTTGGCCGATCTGTTTGTGAGGGCGTTTGTCATGACACAGGATTTGTTGAAAGGCAGGTTGCTTGTGTCAGGTCATGACATCAGTGATGGAGGACTAATCACTTGTCTGCTGGAAATGGCCTTTGCTGGAAACTGCAGTATTGACGTCGAACTAAAGTCTGTAGAAGGCGTGTCCATCATGGAACTGCTGTTCTCTGAGGAGCTCGGATGGGTGTTGGAAGTGGAGCCAAAGAATGTGGAGGTGGTCTTGGAGCACTACCGGAAATCAGATGTTCCCTGCATTCTTCTTGGCTCCTCACTCAGCTGCAGAGATGTTGCAGAAATACTCGTGAAGGTTGACGGCCAGGTACTGCTGCAGGAGTCTACCGCTCAACTTCGCAGCATCTGGGAAGCAACGAGTTTCCAGCTGGAGAGATTCCAGAGCAATCATCAATGCATCGAGCAGGAGGAGGAGAGTCTAAGGACCCGGAAAGCTCCAAAGTACCACCTCCCTTCCACTTTTGATCCAATCCATATCATGGAAAGGATTATCACTGGTGATAATCCTAAGCCAAAAGTTGCGACTATTCGGGAAGAGGGAAGCAACGGAGATCGCGAGATGGTCGCTGCTCTGCACATGGTAGGCTTTGAGGTCTGGGATATCACTATGCAGGACCTCTGCTCAGTGGAGAGCCTCAGCCTGGACGACTTTCGTGGCGTCGTTTTTGTCGGCGGTTTCAGCTATGGTGACGTTCTTGGATCGGCAAAGGGCTGGGCTGCGACGATGAAGTTCAACTCAAGGGTATGCGAGGAGTTCGAGAAATTCTACGCCCGACCAAATACGTTCAGTCTCGGTGTCTGCAATGGGTGTCAGTTGATGGCGCTCCTCGGTTGGGTGGGGCGTGACGAGTCGAACAAGGAAAATGGTGATTGTCAGGGCGTTGTGCTTGCTCACAACAAGTCTACCAAGTTCGAGTCTCGCTTCTCGACTGTCCGGATCGAGTCGAATCCGTCGATCATGCTCTCAGGAATGGAGGGATCCGTACTGGGAGTCTGGGTGGCACATGGAGAGGGTCAGATGATCTTCAAGAATCAGGAGGTGTTGGACAATGTCTCTGCCAGGAACCTCATTCCCCTTAGGTACGTGGATGACGACGGGAAAGCCACAACCACTTATCCTTTCAACCCAAATGGAAGTCCTGAAGGAATCGCCGGACTGTGTTCGTCTGACGGGCGCCACCTGGCGATGATGCCTCATCCGGAGCGCTCTGTGCAGCTGTGGCAGTGGCCGTGGATGCCAGAAGATTGGAAAACACAGATGCAAGTGTCGCCTTGGCTATGCATGTTTAAAAATGCTTTTGACTGGTGCCTCATGAACCCAAGTATATAAAGAAATTGGTTAACAGGGAATCTGTTTTAATGAACCTGCAAGTACAGCACAGCAACTGTAATGACTTGCAAAGCACTGTGTGTTAAGAGACTTGAACATGATGTGATGACTGGGAGTTGTTAATATACTTTAACATTTATATGACATTCACAGACTACAGAAATAAATTGTTTGGAGCAATCAGTCATTTGGTTTCTGTGTAATTATGTGGAAAATATTTATTTCTGAGAAGAGAACATACCAGTTCTGAATGCTCTTTTTCTATAAAAGTTGCTGTGGCAACAATATATTTTATTGCAACAGATATGCCACATTGCCATGCTTGTCGTCGCAGTCATTACTTGCGGATTCATCCCTAGGTTATTCTCAGATCATAGGTCTCTGACTCTGAATGCTCTTTTCTCCAATAGTTCATCACACTGAGGCCCCTTACACTGATCGATCTTCGCTTCATTCCAATCAACACCTCTGGCCTAAATTCACTTATCATGTGTCCTACATTCATTATCTGCTATGGCTTCCTCTCCTAACTGTTGAGCCTTCCATAATTTTCAACCTCACAGTTGATCGCTCATTTCATACATTCTTCCCTTACTAAATAAGGCATTATACAAGTTCTTAAGTAGGTAAATAAATACTATGCATCAAATACGTAAGGATGTAATTAAGCAGGAGATAACCAGGTATATGTACTTTTGATACATGGGTTTGGTTACAAAGTAGAACAGATTACATGCTATTCAGCCAAGAGTTTTCAGCCTATGGTTAAATGCACATGAAGGCTATAAAAGGAATCGTTTACTTTATCATATATGGGGTATAACTTTCATTTCTTAATATTTTAGGTTTAAGACGATATTTATTTTAAAATTTATGTAACTACAGCTACTTTGGAACAGGCACACATTAAAACATTCTTTTGATAACACTGGCCATAATGTATAGCAATACCAAAGAACAAGAGAAGTTTTCAAGATAAAAAAAACAAAAGTTCTGAAACAACTGAACTCAGTGGATTCAAAGTAACTAACAAAGAATTTAATCCTTGATCAAATTAGTCCTTTAGACTGATCTTGGATCAAAACAATAAAGGACAAAAACAAAGCATTGATACTGGAAGAAAAGATTTACAAAATCAAAAAGTAAGCTCTCGTTTAGTACATGATATTAACAATGGGACTTTGATTTTGGCACTAAAGAATATTGTGACTGAACATTGAACAAAAGAGTATTTTGACTGATTTTCTACAATTGGACAAAATTTCTTAGTTGAATTGCTCAACCCTGAATTGTCAATTTCACATGATGCACAACAATTCTAATCCCAGCTGTAGAAATGAACATTCTAAAAGTAATATAAAAGAATAGTATTCTGTGCTACTGGAACTCTTTAAATAATCAATATAGGTTAACAGTTCTGCAAATATAAACCATTCTTGACTCTTTAACGATGAGATCCTTTGCTTTCCCAGTCACTTTGTAAAAAAGACACGGGGTGTTAAAACTGACAAATCAAAGCCCACTATCGATCGTTCTATGGCCTGTACAGACATGAACAATCTTAATGATATCCAATAGGGGCCATCCACATATTACCTATGCAGCGAGGGGAGGGGGCTTAGAATTTCGACGATTTTGCGTATGGGTGCATATAGCAGAGGAGATGGGTCTAGACAACTTCTACATATGCAAATATAACTGTCTAATTATGACGCCCACAATAAGGAACATTAAAATCAGAACTGTACACCCAGTCACAGACTATATTCCTGCATAATCAATTTTATGTAGCATTAAAACTTTTTTAAATGCAAGTGTTGTTAGTGTTTTATTTCTTCATAACAGGTAACAAATTTAAGCTATTATATATGATGCTTAAAAATAATAGCCAGTGGTAAAATCAATGTCTTACACATGTCATTAGCTATTTAACCTTTACATTGGGGTAATTGTTTAGTGGGCGTGGAGCTCAGATGTACGTACACAGTATGCACGGGGAGGAGTCCACAAAACGTATGCAGTACAACAGGGGAAAGGGGGTCCAAAAATCCCATTTTTATGCATTACGTGACATGTAGATAGGTCCACACAGCAATATATAGATCTGCCTACCTGTAGTTAATTAAGGGATGCGACCTAGGAGAGAAAGCAATGGAGAAGGTAACTCTTTTGGAGCAAAGTTCAAGTTGAGACTATAGTAACTTGATTTAAAAGTTGCTGTGCTTTGATCAAAATTTCACGTTTAATGCAAATATAATTATGTATCAATGATTAAATCTAATTCTTAAATAATGATTATCAAATTTCAGTAGCTAATTCTAATTGATAGGTAATTTAACTGATCTTGCACATCTCTGATAGACATTAACTGTGATTCACCAACTCCAGCAGCCATGTTATGCTCAGCCCATGTATTTCCCAATTGATAGGCAGGTAAAAACTCAACGCAAACCCAACTAGTGTGGCTTTTAGATTACACAAAGTCACAGGCCCACAGACTACTAACTTTACAGTACTAAGACTATCTGTCAAAGGCATATCCTTACTATCTATTAGTTATCTGCATGGAAATCGACTGTCTTCGTACAGCACAATTCTTCTGGCCCATTATTATTGGTTGTGACGTTTTTCTATGCCAGACTAGAACTGTATGACAATACAGTTTCTGTTTGTCAGCATCATGGCTACACTGTAGTGTTTACATTTAGCAGATAAGCTTACAGTATCTCTTTTAAGATATCATACATAATGAATACTGGAATATACAAGTTTAAAAACTCCAGAATGACATTACACATCAATACTACATGAATAAGCAAGTATTCAAACCCAACTCGACAGCAGCTTCAAAAGCAACTGTCATGACGTTGCACTAGTTCTGAATAAATCACATCGATCCGATCACAAAGCCCAAAATTGACAGTTTTCTATGTTCTATTGTCATACAAACATAGTTAAGACCAAAATGCATCTGTTATCAAATTTCATTAACCAGCAACTCTGAAGATCAGACAGAAATTGCAATGACTATTGTTGCATGTACAAGAGATCTAAAACCCCTTAGCAGAGAAAGAGAATGTTGACAGACAATATGAACCATAGAACCGAAATGTCCAAAAGTGTTATGTACATCTGCAGACGGCGGCTTTACTTCGATCCTCAGCGATCTTAATCTTTTCAGGATCTTCCCCTGAAACATCAAATGAATGTAAGGCTGCATTTAACTGCATGGCATTGCATTGCTAATGAAGGAACAATCAATCAATAGTTATTAATCTTCTAGTAGAATGTTGCATATTATTATTGATCTCTAATTGTAATGTTACTCGCTATTAAACTCACTGACTGTATAGCATTGTAAAAGAGAGTTTATAAAACTCTAAGGCAGCAAGCTAGGATACTTTACAATGTTAAGTGTTAGGTAAATCACAGTAAGTATGGGTGAAGGGAGGTAGTTCAATCATTAATTTAAAGTTCTCCCTATTCTGCTATAGGTCTTCTCATGTAAGGTATGATAGAGCAAGGCAAAATAAGTTACACCAACCAATCCCTTGCCACTGCTCCCAATAACTTATTTCAAAGTTATCTGGCTATAAATAGTCCCCTTACTTAACCAATACCAATGCCAAAGATTTTTATTGAGCACATACACACAACACACGGTGAGATAACAAGAGGTTAAGCACTGGTGCTACAAAAAATCTACCTTTATGGAAATTTCTATCATCTTTTGCAAAATCTTCTGCGATTTTGTAGAAAAGCTCGTCTACAATAAAAATCCAGATTAGATACTGAACAAGCTAACATGGGAGAAACAAATTATACAAGAGTGCATCTGAGGCCATCTCAAAATAAATGTCTAGAAACAAGTATTTGAACTTGTAGCTCTATTACAGGGTAGCTTTGTTTTTGAACAGCATCTTCAGAAAGTACGATGCTCCTCGAACATGTCATGTCTTCGCTCGATGCTCATAAAAGCTACACTGGTCCTGTAATTATCTGGAATTATCTATGTCCTTATATGCACAACTCTTTTAACACTTCAATGATGAGCTGCATCAATGGTGTCCTAGTAATTTTTTACATTCTTTGTACCTTCAAAGAGAAAAGTTGCAATCAGGTATTCAACCATATTATTCTGAAACATGTTTCTTATTGTTGGGGTAGAAAGAGATCCTCTGATCCATTGGCAAATATCAATTAACTTTGCCGTATTATACATACAAAATTCTTATTAAAGAAATAACTGTAAATTTTCAAATTGAAATTTTTCTAATACTCACTAATATTCTCTCCGGTTTTACTGGAAGTTTCGAATACTTGTGCATTTATTTCTGCAAACACAACAACAATATCTAATAAAAACATCAAGCAATATTGCATTTTTAACCCAACATACAAACATTAGTATATCTCAAAATTTATCTCACTAAGAAATATAATTACTAAATAAAAATTCACTTAAATGTATAAAGGTTTAATAAAAACACCTGGATAGACTAAACTTGTATACAAGAACACTCATACATGTCACAGTTTCCTTAAAAAAAGGCTACACACATGTAAATAAACTGTCCTGCTTTGGTCCATCCCTTTGGAAAAGTTTTCCTGTTTTCCTGTGAACATCTGCACTATTTCTGTGATTCGGATCAATTAACATAATCATCATTTGTTACAATTCACCTGTTTAACTCTTAGACAGCCATGTGCCAAGTGCAATTAGAGGTACTCAAAATGTGCTATAGAGTATCAAAGCTCAGATATATGTACGTGCTGTTTATGGTACTGCTTATAGAAACCATACATACAAGAGATGCTTAACAAACAACATAGCAATCCCTTAAAAATACCAACAGATATAATAATTTATCTAAAAAACATGCCAATGTTAACAGTTGTTGACAATGCAAGCAATCAAAGCTATTTGGTTACACAAACCTTCCGCATAGTCTCGAACGTTGTGATAGTCGACGTATTGATTGTGACGACTGTCGGAGTTAAGCAAATCTTTCTTTGTACCGCACAGATATAACACGCATCCCTGGAAACAACAGCACAGCATGCATATGCATAAATTTTTCCAAATATTTATATAGCACCTTTTACTAACCTTAAAAAGTTCTCCACTCTGGCTATGGTATGCAACAAACCTGTGTAAACGTAATTGTACAATTTAACTAGTTAATTAGAGAATTACTAACGAAGGGAGGGCAGTAACACTCAATAAATCAACAAACTTACTAACCTCCATTAATTATCCGATAGCTCAGAGGTTCAAATTCTCTCTTGGAAAGGAATGTGATGTCAGTTCCCTAAGTATAGTAAATACATCTAATTAATCTATGACTGAATTAATATTCTCTTCTGATTAACTCTTGACAGTAAATGAACATCGACAGACTCTCTCACCTCTTCTAATTCTCGGATTTCCTTTGTCCACTGAATCGCTCGTTCATAGCTCTTCATATCTGTTAGGTCATAGCAGACGATGGCAGCTTTCGCTCCTCTGTAGTATATGCGACTCATCGACTCGTATCGCTCACTTCCAGCCGTGTCCTGAGCAAATTAACAACCAATAACTTGCTAAGTTTTAGCCAAACTGGGAAGGTATAAATGACATGATAATTATGAACCAGCAAACATGCAAGTAGGAGCAAATATGACAAGGTAAAATGGGCATGATAAATATGGTATGGGTGGTATGCATGGTGGTCAATTGCGCTGGAATGTCAGCCAAGAGGTCGGGATTCAAATCCAAGCCAGCACAGAAATTAGTGTTGAGATTTCTGCTCAGCTTCTACCACCAGCCAACTCAACTATACTTAGTATTAGGGCATAACTGAAAATCACCTCGGCCAGCAATCCTGGTACTTACTCGCTGGGACAGAGTTGTCACTACTATTCGGTTCGTACCCGGATCCGGCAAATACTCGGATTCGTTTCTTGATGGAAATTGTCTACTCGGTTATGCCCTACTTAGTATTTATTGAATAATAGTCATACACAGAGCAACAAGTTGTAGAAGCAGTGATGCTTCAGATAAAAGGGCATACCATAGATGATGATGATATAGTCAGCTAATTCAACCATGTCATGCACAGAAGCAAACAAGGTAGTCCTCAAATTGCATAAATATCAGATGCATCTTACCCAGATACCTAGAATAACTGTTCGGCCGCAGACTTCTAGTCTCTTGGCGCCATATGCCGCACCGATCGTCTAGAAAACCAGAAATAATAACTATCACCTCAGTAATGAATGATATCGTCAACCGGTCAATAATAATATCGTTGATAGGTCAGCAAAACACAAATCACTCGACAATGATAAGTAATAACATCCATGATGCTATCATCCATCTAACCTAACTTATAATCTATTCTAGTCTATATAATCCAATGACTTCTACAGCACAGTCAACCAAATGCTGTAACTATAACAGCTACTGCCTTATAACTATTCTTTGCGAGGTCATTATTATCTGTAGTGAACTAAATCGTTTAAGCATTGCATCACATCAGAATTTATGCTATAATGAAGTGTTTCATAAAGGTGTTTAATAAAAAGAATTCAGTGTGATTTTGCTACACTCGCACAGCGGCACATCAAAGCTCATCCAATATAACAAAGTATCAAGGACCCACTAGAAATACACAATTCAAGCATACTTCAATATACAGTTGATTGACTTACTGCCTGATACGGAATGCTTCCTGTGAAATAGTTGCGTAAGTAACGTTCAACTAGACTTGTTTTCCCTCCGAATTCCTTGCCAAGGAGGACAACCTTCATGTCCACTTTGTCTGCCCCTGTGAGGACCATGCTTACTACAACAACAAAACATTAGCTGTAATGTAAGGCCATTGTAGTATAAACAGACATAATTATACAGAGCATAACATTTGAGGTGAGCAATCTATCAATCAACTTAGTCACTCGCCTATCTGAGTAACCGACAATGTTATAGCAAATTGTGATTGTTTAGTTTTTTGCTATTGTTTTTTATTTGTCTCTTAAAGTTTTATTCATAAAAATATTGAAATCACTGATTCACTGGATTCAGCTCTGCCTGAGAATACAGTTACTGCAGTCATTAGCTGTAGTCCACTAAAACTTATTACAGCTATGAAGCGGAATAGATAACGAAACTGAATGGAAGTAGGCCTACTAGATTAATACGAACATAAAATATGCCGTTCACAAATGCTCTTGATGTCGACAGCACATTGCTTGCCTACTCAATACAGTGCAATCGATTTTCAAACTGACTATTATTTTTAAATGGGAAGCTTTGCTTATATAACAACACCTTATGAGAACAATCATTGTTTATCACAACCCATCAGTTGAAAACCTAATGCAAATTCCGATTGTAACATTTTGTTTGGCCTTTGAAAGACCATTTAAGAAGTCATTGGGTCAGTTTTGGGGCTTGATGTTCAGAGACATCAGCATGTCAGGGTCTGTTTATGTAAGTGACATGTGACAGGAATTCCTGTAGAATTTATTCCATTGGCTGGACGATTAGGTTGCCTTGGCCTTCGCCAGGTAATGATGGGTAGCATAACTGAAATGGTGATCTGTCACCCCATTGGGTAGCAATGCAGCTTATCATAAGCACACATTTATATGGCGACTCATATAAATATACCTAGAAGGTGTATTTCGATGTGATAACACATTACCACTATTGAATAGAATGGCCTTGAACTGCTGGTGAAACAGAGGCAAAGAAAGGACAAGAAGGTAATAGGTTGCGTGGTATCCTGCCCCAGAAAAAGGAGTTGACAACAGGAACGCTGCCATGTTGCACTGCGAAAGTAAGATATGAGCAAACAAACAAGTACAGATGACCTTGGAATAAAATGCCTCTAAGATAAGATGGATTATAAATGGCCTACCAGTAAAAAATAAAATGAAATATAATTAATAGGCCATTTATGCAGTACTACAGAGTGGATTTGTCAACTCCCTCCTAGATAGCACGCTGTTCTGCTAAATATGAAGAGGTCTCATGTCCCAGAAGCTATTCACTTAACAAGTTGCATCAGCTAATGTGTCAGACAGACAGTTGGATGAATGGATTGATGGTTGGATTGACTTTTGAAAGAATTGACTGACGGTTGACTTGACAGACTGCCTATTCACAAAGGCAAGCTTGTGTTCATCATTACTCCATTTAAATGTCATGTCAAAGCGCTCATCCCAAACCATAAATCAAACATTATCACACTCTTTCCTTGTCTGCTAAATAAAACTTTCCTATTTTCAAGCATTGCAGGTTCACTTCTACCTCAAGCAAAAAAATAAATATGTACATCTGGACCCTTTAAGTTTAACAAATATCTTCAATACTATATCACCACTATATTTTTTATATTCAACATTTCACATTTGACTAAAATAACATAATCTAATCAAGTGCCTTGTATAGCATCAATTATAATAATTCACTAGATATAAATCTTCTTGCAAAAATGCCTATTCACAAAGGCAAGCTTGTGTTCATCATGTGATAGGTTCAGGATTAAATCCCAGCACACCCAGTGAAATGAACAATCACAGATGTAAATTATGTAACAGTTAACTTCAAAAAGACTGTTCAGTGAATAAATCGCTGCTAAGCAATCCGGTCATCGAACAGACTTTCCTTACAAGTTTCATCAGCCAGCTTTGTCGCCATTTAATAACCTTAACTTAACTATACAACCTCTACACACACTGAGAATCCAAGGCAACGGATATCTGCTCACATAGATTTGTAAAAATTAGCCAGATAATTAATGCAATTATCTTCCAGGTACAGAAGTGAAACCGATTTCAATGTCTGGTATTTGGGATTGTCTAAGTAGCCTCAACAGCTGTGATCACAACTAACATCGCAGCGCTGCATAAACGTGCACACAGGAGCATCGCAATAAAATACAATTTTAAAGTAAAACTCGTGATTTAATAATTTATTACAACCCGTTAAAATCTATATAAGTGTATGAAATTAAAAATTATCGGTTACACACTTTCCGAAAATGAAAGTTGTCTATAGCAAATTAACAATCCTTTCTACTTAAAACCAGTGAAGAGTAACAACGAAATCAACACAGCATTATGAATATTCATGATCAAGTCATACATACAATAGTAAGTAAGCATAAAATCAGGCATGGACGTAAGAAGCGCTAACGATGTATAATCTCTATATATAATAGGAAGATTCTGTGCGTCTGTCCATCTATGCATTTGCAGAGTTTTAGAGCTATTGACTCGAAACCTTCGCCGTTGGCTCGAGGAACACCTGGGACACGCAGCCGAGGGATTGGTGAACACGCGGCCGCCCTCTTCCTGGTCTCCACGGCCAAAAATCTGATCAGGACCCCCAAGGAAAGTTTCCTTCTCAGTCGCCAGGAGCGTGTCGATGAAACACGTGATATCTGTCTGCCACGCCTCTTCTTCTTTTACACCGCCATGAATGATTGGACGGTTTGGCAAATAACGCACAGGTAGGAGGCATACAATTTGTCTGTCCATTTATGCAGTTGCACACTTTTACAGTTATTGACTTTAAACCTTCGTCGTTCGCTCGAGGAACATCTGGGACACCCAGTAGAGGGGTTGGTAAACTCCGCGGCCGCTCTCTTCTTGCTCTCCAGGGTCAAAAACCTACCCCAACCCGTGCAACGTCGGGTTTCTCAGCTAGTAATTAATAAATAATAATGTATATTCCTTTGCTTCGAAAGAAAGCAATCCGAGTAACCACATAAATGCTGACAAGCAACTAGGGTGCAAAAATCTTTCCACCATTACAAGGTCTACTTGTAAGCATTGTAATGAATGGTTTGTACGTAGGCCTACGTACGTATATACGATCAGATGATTCAGATTTGTGCTCATAAATTATTCAAATTTCTGGTTAATAAGGAACATATAATTATCAGGAAAAATTACGTGACGCTCAAAAATACTAGGTCTCTACCATCAAGACCTCAAACACACACACACACACACACACACACACACACACACACACACACACACACACACACACACACACACACACACACACACACACACACACACTCACTCACACACACACACACACACACACACACACACACACACACACACACACACACACACATATATATATATATATATATATATATATATATATATATATGAACATACACAATTGACCCTGACTGGAGCGACAGTCTCTGATTAATTATTCATATTCTTCCCTAACACGGGCTTTGTCAAACGTTTCAGGTATACCTCCCCACCAGATTCGGAACCAGTCCATGCCTGGATGAAGGAGGAATGATGCACTTTTGAGTAGGACAATTTCGCAAGATCTATGAAGGTCGACTCGCGCAGAGATACAGCTAATGTAGGATGCAATCTAGTAGGCCTAATTATGGTTCTCTTGAAGGGGCGCTGTGATATTCCCGAATTAATGAATCAATGAATAATCAAACTGACGTATAAACGATTACGTCATCCTTTATCTCCGTCGTTGAATTTGCCATTTGCAACCATGGACATCAACGTCGATGGACACATTTCAGAATTTTCCTAAATTGCAGTAATTCATCGAAATTCTTCAGATTTCTGCTGCGCCAACTTATATTTCGATGCAATCTTCGTCAATGGGTATGAGGTCTATCCAAATAACTGCTATACATCGAATTTTTATCGAAATTTGCAATTTACAGATCGTTAAATCGGTCTGTTAAACGCCTCTTAGTGACTTGCGCTTTTCCAGAGAGACTCTGTAACTTCTTTATATCGACGATAATTTTTACATATTATTTTTTATGTGTATATATTTGTATTTATTAATTTATATATAGGCCAAAGTTGTGTTTGTATTAATTTGGGCTCTCTAAATTTATTTCAGCTAATTTTATTTGTTTAATTATTTGAGAATGCAATGCTAATGAGATTCGGTGATAATTATAGCGCCAAAGTAAATTTTATGATCATGTAAGTACGGAAGTTGATTTATTAATTCGTGAAAATTATGGCACAGTATTGCAAAACAATGCTCAATCGTCTTCATATGCAGAGATTTTTTAAATGAGACGTACGTTATTCATGGACAACCATTGCCTGATGCCGCAATCAATTCTGGGTAAAATACATCGTTCAATCGTCTTCCAACGCAGGGACCAAAATTTAATGAGGGCAAAGTCGACGCCATATATAGCCTATCTGGCGAAGTGTCATCTGTCAACGTAAGCTATATCCTGCAGCAATCAAGAGTCGCCGTGCTGGAAAGGTGAGAGAGATGAGGTTAGAAGCTTTTGGTAAAATCCTTGTCTTACGTTACCCTGAGTTTCAGTAGCCGATTTACGTTTTATTGCGTGGCGGCGACCAAAATTTCAAGGGGCTCTATGGCGCCTCAAAATTAACTAATTTAGTAAGTCAATCCTAATTAAGTCGCCGAACAAGTCAAACAGAATCAAACATCTAAACAGATACTTAAAAATTTAGAAACGTAAATTTATGCCAATATAGGGCCTACAGTATTTATGTTGATCTAAGCAAGAGTTTATGTTAAATGCTGTCTGCCTGATTAATATTGAAGTAAAACGATTTATCGTTGATTCAAAGTCAATGTCAACTGCAAGATCACATGCAATTGTACAATCAATTGAAATTCCTGCTAAATAATTTATAACCCAATAACGGACAATGAGAACCTACATGTAGCTGGCGCCATTTCTCCCTAATTTGTCAATTCTATGTAAAATTTATCTTACTCTTCCCGTTACATTCTGTTACGGCTGAGAGAAGCTTCAGTACATTGAAGTTCGTCAGTTTTTGTGATCAACAATAACAAACGAACTCCTATCAGGATCGATTGGCATTAATTTCTTCACTAGTCTACACAATGGGCCTATGCGCCATTTAATATAGCGCATTTCAAAAGACGCTGCGCTTCTGACTATTTAACTCATAGCCTATTAATTTATAAGTGCAGCTTAAGATATTTTGAAACTGTTCGCTGTGCAGAATAAAATTCTAAAGCATGAACTTACAGCGGTCGAGTGTTCCAAGAGGAAGATCTGAGACATGAGAAGAGCTGCGGGTTCGAATTGATGACGGAAGCGCGGCACCTGCATAGCTTCACACGCAGATGAGCGCGGCAATCGTTGATCTACTTGGGTCATAGCGGTCCCTCTGATGTTTATGGTATCGGTACCAGCGCATGAGGTCCACTCCAACAGATGAAACTTGTGGTTTAGTCTGTCTATTAAAGGCCCCCTAAGGGTAGGGTACTTGATGTCTGTCATAGCGTGTTTTAATGATAATCTTCTCTTGTTCGCTGTGTTTCTTCAGGTGCCTTGTTGTCTGAGGTGAGATGGGGTGGAATGAGGCGGGATGGGGTGGAATGAGGCGAGATGGGGTGGAATGAGGGGAGATGGGGTGGGACGAGGCGAGATTTGATGGAATAAGGCGAGATGGGATGGAATGAGGCGAGATGGGATGGAATGAGGGGAGATGGGATGGAATTAGGGGAGATGGGATGGAATGAGGGGAGATGGGGTGGAATGAGGGGAGATGGGGCTCTGTATTTATTATTATTATATTTTGTAGTGTGTGTTTTGTATTACTGCTGGGCCTCTGGAGCGGTGTAAAAACCCGTAAGCCCATTGTTAAGGCAGTGGGAACTCTGGAGCGGTGTAAAAACCCGTAAACCCAATATTATTATCACTTTAAGTTTATCAGTTGTCCTGTGTTGAGCCGAGGGGAGGTGGAATGGGAGAGGATGGTGTGACGGTGGAAGAGGTGGAGGGGACGGGGAGAGGGTGGTGTGACGGTGGAAGAAGCGGAGAGATTGGGGAGAGGGCGGTGTGACGGTGGAAGAGGCGGAGGGGATGGGAGAGGACGGTGGAGAGGTGGCGGTGGAAAGGAGAGAGGGCGGTCTGACGGTGGAAGAAGCGAACGTGGACTCGAGATAGGGCAGTCGAAGTTGAATCCGACAGAAATTCTACATAAAAGGTGAAGCTCACCCGCAGGTGAGGATTCTACGCTGTATTGTATTTATTATCAATCTTTATTTAACCAAACATTGGTAGCACAGTATTTGTATGTTCGTTTATTTATCAATAGACATGACGATGCTCCTTTACACGTATTTAGGTTTAGTTGTTATAAGTTTGATGAAGAACACACATACATTTGAATAATAGGATAGTTTTATGTATCTAAAAGCTTTGACTTTTGGGATAAAAATATTAAATATTATGATTCTAGTCTAGTAGATCTACACTGATCGATATACAATGTATATGAACTTTGAGACGAACTCCTAGGCCTTATTAAATAATCTCTACAGTCTGTCTGCCTGTCTGAAGCTCAAGCTCTGTATTTCTTTCTTTCTATTTTTCTCTATCTCTTTCTTTCTAAATCAATCGATCCATCCATCCATCCATCATCCATCCATCCATCCATCCGTCTATCTGTCTATTTCGCTCTCTTTATTTTTCTCTGGAATTGCCTCTAATTAAACTGAAAGTATGGACGTCAAGCACGTTTGTTTATATCATGCATTGATTCATTTTCTGTCTACCTGTCTGTCTCTATCAGTGTCTGTCTGTCTACCTGTCTGTCTCTATCAGTGTCTGTCTGTCTGTCTGTCTGTCTGCATGTATGCATAATATGTACATGTATGTAAGGCTAAAACACGTGTAACTGTGGTCTTTGTGGTTCATATAAATAAGGTTATAAGTCTATCATTCGACTAACTTATTAACCCTTTTTAGTGTTCTTCTACAAGACGGAGATGCTGGAGATCGGGCAAGCGCCTTCAACCACCCGAGATATGAATAGCTCGATGCTGTGGAGTCCATCAAACCATATCAATTTACAAAGAATTTTTTCATTGAGACAGCTTCTTTTCTAACGAACGTTAAAACTCCGGCTATACCTCACGAAATGTGAGGAATTTAGAACGATAAAGTAATAGAATACAAATCAACACTTAAATTGTGTGTCAGATGATTTGCATGATGGTTTTACGAAGAAAATGCTTTACGACGATAATTGAACTGTTATAGACCTACTTGTTAATTTGCTCTATATATATATATATATGTACACAATATATATATATATAATATATAGGCATTGGATTCCGCCAGTTTTTGCAAGTAGGCGTTTTTGGAATAATTATATAGTTGGCATGCATGTCCGCATCTCTTCAGCTGCAGGGATGTTACCAATACTGGAAAAAAGTATTGCAATGCCAATAACAAAACTTCATCATAAAGTGTATTGCAATACGAATACCAATACTTTTTCTCAAAAGTATTGCAATACTATTACTAATACTTTCGGCGCCCTTGACTGGATTGCTTATGTTATGTCATGTTAGTGACGTTGATATTTTTACAGAATTGTTTAAAAACAGACGTCTGCTTTGCTTCAGGAGATAGGCTACATAGGCTTAAATATAGGAGGCTAGTAGCGAGAACAGACCATTAGACCAAAGATTTTAAGTGAACTCAACTCTTTGGAGCAGACGCTCTCTTAACTTTATCATTGGCCTACCCACCCAGCCAGCATGGGCAAGTGGGTCACATCTGGTCCCCATGTGGGGCCCTCGTTAGTTCCAAGTGGGCAGCCCATAGGTCTATATTAGCCTACACGGGCTTAATATAAATATTATCATTAGAAGTAAAAGTTGAAGCAGCACTTTAGTTGGCCTTTTTTGTTTCAGTAGGCGTTGCGGTTTATCGCTTCTAAAGCCAAAGCCAGTAGGCCTCTAATATATATATATATATATATATATATATATATAAGTCTGTTTGGCAATCAAGTGACCGTGAGATCGGCGTTGTGGCAGGAAGATCCTAGAAAACAATCTGTCGCACCTTTCAGATGAGGCTGTAGGTCGGTATGTAGTACTACGTACTGTTTTATATTCGGAATTAATAGCAAAAAACTTGACACGGGCCGACACTTGGAAATAAAAAAACAGCATTGATATTGGAGCAATATTAACTGCTGTTATTTATAGAATAAGCAAGTGCAGTAATACTTATAGGGTCTGTCAATTGAGTGATCGAATATGATACACTCCGGCATAAAGAATCAAAGCGATCTATAAACCTATTAAGCAATCTGCAAACACTATTAGTCCTTTAAATTTAAATAATCCTTTAAAGCCTATAGGCCCTGCAATAAATAGTAATGCCATACTCAAGTATCACGCAAGTAGAATCAATTTTCTGATAACGTCCACCATTCATTAGCCTACCCTACAATTTCAGCCAAGTTTCTAATTAATTTTTATTGCTGGCTGACATAATTATGTATGCACAGGATAATTTTTATAAGATCCTCTGAAGCACGCTGTCGAAGCAAGTAGCAGGTTTGGTCGAGTGCGATTTATCATTTCATTTCTGAAGTCAATCGATTGGTAGGGATATTTTGGAACCGGACCAGCAAACCTCGAAGCATCATCCAGATGTTTCATCTGTCAACAGACATACTTTGCAAGGTTATGTCATTAATAAAAATTATTTTTACAAAGAGAGATGCAGGTAAACGGTCTTGCTGCAATACTTCCTCTTCCTCATCCTCCGGTTTTCTGCCTCTAATTCGAACGGCAGGTTCAGATGTCCGTCTTCGCCTTTTCACTACGCCTATGTCTGCTGACCTCTTCCTTAAGCTCTCCATATCCACATATCGTTATTCCATTCAGCATCATCTATCTCGGTCTTCTTCTTGTTCGCCTCCCAGGGGCGGCTATCTCAGGGGGTAGAGGGGACAAAACCCCCCACCTTTAACAGAGAGGCGACGTGACATACGTTTGTTCCCCCATTTTCTACCCATCTCATTGGGTGTCCTCTGTACCTATCAAACGAGATCACCGTCTCTGCCGCATCCCCTCCATTCTTCCTTCGATGACCGTTAATAGTATAGTGAGTCTACTCTCAGCACAATGTTGTTGGCTAATGGCTACTATCTGTCATCCTTTATGTTCGTTTAACCGCGTATCTTCAAATCTCTCCTTTTCTTTAAACCATATGTTTTCATTTGTATCTGATTGTTGAAATAATGTGTTGCTATTATTATAAGTTACCTCATCATCAGTGAGCTTCCATCCGGTTCCAGCGCCTATGTTCTCTTCCAGTTGCTCAACTGTGTTGGCGCCAATGATGACGGATGGAATGAAGTCTTTCTGCAGCAACCAACGAAGTGATACCTGACTCGGACTCTTGTCTTTGGAAAAAAACAACACAGGTAAAGATGTATGGTGTGGCCAGTAGATTTGAAAGTCTGGTCATATAAACAGGTAACCGAATAACGATTATATGTTGTGTTTAGGCCTATTTACGAAAGGTTAAGATTGTTATATAATTCATGCATTATTCAGCTTAATTAAATCTGGGTGACAACAGCAGCAACAGCAGCAGCAGAAGAGGATTACATCTTACTATCCCAGGGAACTGCATGGTTCGATGACCATCTTAATCCATGTCACATATTATAAATAGGCCTATAATGTCATAATGCGGCACGTGCATGTCCCGTGTGTTGACCAACCTCTACATATCTGTATATATGTATATATATATATACCTCCGATGATTCGTGGGTAAACGTACGCTACTTATAAAGGAACTCAGAGCTTGCACTTTAGGCCTATGATCAGATGAAATCGGCTGAAGAGCTTGGCCTGCAGAAGGCCTATTGTGGGATTTGATCGCACATAGCCCTACCATGCTGTTTTCCAATCGTTCCAACTGTGTCCATCAGTTTCCAAAAGTTTTCGTCATTGCGGTAAGTCTCAACGTATGGTGTTGCAAACATGGATCTTTCAGACGGTTTCTCGGCAATCCAACCGAGACGGGTTCCAGCTAGGGTGGCTGAAGTGCTGGGGTCGTCACGCTTGAATATCCCTGTCAGTAGACCTCTAACAAAATGCAAGGCGATATATAAAAAGTAAGACGCAGCAGTGCAAAGTAGATAGAGTGGCGAAATAAAAGTAGTGAGTGCATGACACGATAGATGACGGCAGGAAAGCGTGATGTTTCAGGACATGCAATCCAATTTCCGCCGAGGGCCAAGTCTGCAAGGTCTGCAAGGTACAAACAAATGTAGGATTTTTATAGCTAATGAACTATAGGTATTAGTCAGAAAGCAAGGCAGGTTAGATGCGGGTAGGTTGATACACCCTTACTCCCTAATCCATACCTGGTACAGGCTGGCTGATTTAATGTCAACATTGCTGGTTAATTGAGTGACTGAATGAAATACTGGATGAACGAGCAAATGACAGACAGGCTCAATGACCAACTGACTGAATCGAGGAATGGTTCAATAATGCTGTGACTTGTTGGCTGACGATGCTTACCCTTTGAGCGGGCTGTAAGGAATGAGACTGATGCCTTCTCTGCGACATGTCGGAACAACTTCGATGTCAGAGTCATGACTCAAGAGGCTGTACTGTTGCTAGAATGTCAAGGTTACCCAATTTAAGTGACTAAGTATGAATTGACTCAGTATGGGTTTACTTTCTGGCACGCAAATAGAAATTATTTTATTTTATTGTGGGGTCGCATTGGGCACTGTGTGAAATCGATCGTCTACCTTAAAACAAAACGGCATATATATTTTTGAAGATATGTGTCTTAAAGTTGACAGCACTCCACTTGCTACCATGCATAAGGTAGCTAAATCTGGCCATATCCCTGGTAATATCCAGGTCATATCCTCCATGATTTTCTTCCTCCACGAAACACGATAATCTCTACGGCTGCGCCTCTTCCAGCCGTGAAATTCCGCTCTCCGACCTCCTTACTAGAAAGAGATTGGTTATCAAGATGCTTTACACTTTTTAACATTATGTTCTATCTTTACTATACATTGTTATTAATGCGTTATAGATACATTATTGTTACTTCTATAGCGTTCAATTTCTATGTCCGATTCTAAACTCACTTGCAAAGTAGCGCATGCATCAAATCCCATGAAGTGGTTGTAGTCCATGACTTTCTGCAAGAGGCTCCCAGTGAAATTGCTCAGTCCGACGTAGCGCACCTTCCCAGATCGCACCAGATCGTTATATGCTCGCAGAGTCTCCTCCAGCTTCACTCCTTCGTCAGGCCAATGCATCTGATACAGTTATACATTGCTCGTAATTTGCTACTTTTTAAATCTCCGCATTTGTAAACTAAGCTAAATGCACAGGTAAGTAAGTGAGTAAACCGAAGAACCAACAGAGCACTCAGTGCCACTGTAACCTAGGCGGTGTACAGCATGAGCATAATCTGCAATAATTCAACCATTACCTGAATGAACCAACAGTAGTGATCCTACGAAGGAAAAAATCAACTTAAGTCATCCGGTCATTTACTGCATGGACTGATGTCAATGACATTGGGAATGGTATCCGCTGCAGGCTCAAGGACATAATTATTAAGTGTCTCCCATGAGTTGTATTATGAGACAAGAAAAACTTTACATAGCAGCATACTTACTTTACTTGTCACGACATTTCTTTGAGAAAATTGGAAGCCTAAATTGTTATGTGGCTCTATGGTATGTTTTTAACAAAATCAAACGATCCATTCAAACTGAGTGACACTATGACAAAGTGAAAGACCAAAGCAGTCCTAATGAAACAGTCATATATATATATATATATATATTTTATATTAGTGGTGAGGTAAGTGACAGTTCTATCCCAGTCTGCCCTTTGCCTTGCGACGTGACTGCTATGACGTCATCCATTGTCCAGGCAGAACCCTAGCCCCGCCCACCTGTCAATCATCCATTGTTGTGAGTGTGCACTTAACCTTTGTACTGTACACAACTTGTCAATCGTCCATAAAGGATCAAAGCGGTAAGATTTAAAGCTACCGACCTCCATGAATATATGTATGGGTAAAAAAAGTGATGCTGCTATATCATATTTACTGTTGCCAGTTTGTCTCTAATAACTCACTATCATCTTCTTCTATAGCCTTTATCAAGGTGTGTTCATTCCAGCAGCATCACGTTTCAACAAGTGCCTTGCCCATCTACCCTGAATTCCTCTCTGGTAGTTAATATGTGTCTTCCTGTGTTTTGAATATCCTACTTAATCTTACTGTATTTACAATTAAGAACTAACATAGTAGATGTCGATGTAGTCTGTCTTGAGTCTGCGAAGGCTTTGCTCAACGTTGTGCATGATTGAGCCTCGACTGAGTCCTCTGACACTGGGCATGGAGTCGTCAACTCCGTCACTGGTAGCAAACACTTTAGTTGCCAAAATGATCGATCCCCGTTCCCGGCTGAAAAACAAATCGTAACCACTTGATGTCGTGCTTCAAATCTGCTTTAGTCACCCTTTTATTTAATATCCTGACCTTGTCAACGACAACCTTTTCAACTTCAGACGGTAGTCTGTCTTGAGTCTACGAAGACTTAATTTCAACGTTGTGCAATTTTGAGCCATGACTATATACCAACCTACTTACTTACTAAGACCTCAACAACATTTCCAAGATTCTCGAGCGTCTCTTTCTAGAGCGTATTAAGAAACACAGAGCTTCCTCTACTAACTACACCGCGAAGGTTGTTCCAATCAAATTGCTCTCACCTCCATGCAGGAAACCATTTCCTCGTCTATTGACTCTCATTAAACCTTAACCCCAGTGCAGCCTTCAACACCGTAAAGCATCAGCTACACCTTCAAAGACTCACTTAAAGCTTCGGTGTCTCTGAGACTGCCTCTGACTGATTGGCTTCTAACCTGGGTGACCCGAATCAGCAGGATTGTGCCATGGGCGCCGATACCGTCCGGACTCAGTCAACCCACAGTTTATATACATATATATATATTATATATATACCCACCCGTATTTCTCAAGTGTTACTGTCCTCGCTCCTTTATTAGAATGATGTCGTCTTGAGAATAGTGCATCAATCAAATTTCAATTAAAGACAAGTTGGAGAAAGCTTTCAAAAGTGCAGACAAAGAACTTCCTCTTGCAGACGCTAAGATATATATTCGAGATGACGAAGATGATGACGTCGACGTGCCTGTTTAGCCAAGAGCCGATAATTTCCTCTGACTCTCCATTACAGTAGACGTTGGCTGTATCCAAGAAGTTTCCACCAAGCTCAGCGTATCGATCAAGAATGGCAAACGAACCAGCCTCAGCGGTATTCCCTGGCATTTGATATCCCTATAAATATAAACGAATCAATTAATCAATCATATATATATACATTAATATGTATATTTCAATTGTTATTTTTAAGCCCGTTAAGAGCTCCTAGCATAATTTGTTGCTTCGGACGAGTTACACTAACACCTACTACTGGTAACAAAATCAATGCAATTATGATGCTGTACCGAAAATCAAAGCTCGGACTCTACTCGAGCGAGAACCTCATAGGTAAGTGCATTGCATGTGACTCATTAAAACAGTCAACGATGGTGACAGATTTCGCCCGACCAGGTTCATTGAATAATTTACAATAAAGTCTATAATACTCTATATAATACGATCGCTCAACTTGCATTCGTTATATACAACACCATTCTTAGCCTGAACTTTCACGCCCACTCTGTATAGTCCAGCGACTACACAGAGAATCAGGAATAAATCCTACCTTGGACGCAGTACCAAATGTCATCGTGCCTAGACAAATATTGGACACTTTCAGTCCACAGTTTTCGCTCAACCAGTTGTATTCAACAGACGGTTTCTTCTTCTCATCCACAGCCATCGTTTTAATTCTATCACAATACCTGGATAAAATATCGATGATTGGTAGGCCTATAATTTCTCGTTGTGGAAATCTCATTGAATGTCAACATATTTCAATCAAGATCAGGCAGATGGGCCTAAGCGTCTTCGTATAGGTAGTCTAGACGTTGAATGGGTTTGCAGGTCAAGTGGTATCAGCAGGGACCAACCTCCTCACAGCAAAGTCCGTGTAAGACATAGGCCTAATAAATCTTTATTGATAGCCTGTGATAATCCCTGTTTTTTAAAGTAACTATTCATAGAGACCTCTTGACATTATAATTTCATATATCATGAATACGTAAGCTATGAATATGAAAATAATGTCACGGTGCTACTGAGAATAAAATTTTAAAATTAATAACCGCAATAATTAGCCTACCTATTGTAATGGTCTCATAGAGCCTCAAACTGTTAACTCTCAGGTCTGGAAAGTGTTGTTTGGTGGAATCAAAATATAGAACAGATGGTGGTCTAAACATTCGTAATCGTAATCGTGAGCTACAAGCTTCTACAACGCCACTGGAAAGCCTGCTAGCTTATTCCTAAAGCGCTGAGGGGTTGTCCGAAGGGCAGTTCAGAGGAAGCTCTGATTCAGTTACCAGAGGGATGAGAGTGACTGTTAGCTCCGCTTTATCAACGTTGCCGTTCACAATCAGCATAGGCCCATGCAATTATGTCAAAAGTCGCTGATGTCAATCGCGATGGCAACTTAAGGAAACTGAATGAAGCTATAGTTGGTGCCACTTGTCAGCTATACTTCTTTGTACGAACCGGTTTGTAATCATGTGCTATACAATACTTGTTCAATCACTAAATTGATCAATCGCTCAATAGATCAATCAATCAAGCAACCAACCACCCAACCAACCAACCAACTAGATCAATTTTATACATAGTTATTCTTGCAAAACTGATATCAACTAATCAACCTGTGGAGTCATTTGGCTCCCGCACCATCCTCATGAATTAAAAAGGATATGAGGATAAATCTAAGTGACGGTTTTCGACTTGAGATAGGTCTACCCTGAATAAATTGATCTCTAGACCTCTAATACATGACGGGCTCATGGAAATGCGTTGGAGAAGTGACCTATACTAGATAAGCATTAAATGCATGGCGGTGCTATAAAAATTGCACCGACTACAACTATCACTGTATGACGGGAATTTTTTATGGTATTATAGACCCTAAATATATGTTTTAGGTCAACACATAGCGCACAAAGGACCGCGGTATAAAGGTCGACGTGAATAAGAGCGCTAGTTAAGAGCGCGCTGTGATTATTATGAGCGGAGTTATAACAATGATCCGTAAATTATGAAAACATGTAAAAGAAAAGATGTTGAACAATAATTCTTTTGATTTCAAGACAAATAGATAAACAATCAGTGTCCTTGATGAACTCAACGATTGATTCGATATTTGTTTAACTGAAACATGGCCCAACGTTAAGGCTAAATCATTGAAATAGTAGATAAAAATGTTCAATCCATTCACTAATAAATCCTTATTAGCTAAAGACAAACACACACGAACGTTTTACTAAGAACAACAAAATGTCAGCGTGCAATGTCTCCTCCAGCTTCACTCCTTTGTCATAGCAATGCATCTGAAATATATAAAATTGGTCTCATCATAAACGTTTCACCGTGGAACAAAGCTATACCGAAGCTTCTATGCATGACTTCAACCCAACAGAAGAGTGCTTCTGGAAAGCTTTTAAGGGACGCCGTATTTATGCCTAGTACACAGGTACAAGTAAATCATGAGTAGACAAAGAAGAGAAGTCCTCCATATGACGCGCAGAGAATTAAGACATATTTTCAATATCTACTCTTGGTCGTGATGCCAACAGTTGATGATATCAAAATGTCTCTATAATTCTACCGCATACGAACAGAAACTATACTGACAAATATTTAGACTAGAAAGCGGCAGAATAAAAGGACGAAGGCGACGGAAAGGCCGCTGTACATGAGTTAGCTCCGTCCACAGTTAAGTTAGCTCCGCCCTCCGTTAAGTTAGCTCCGCCCACAGCATAGTTAGCTCCGCCCACAGTTAAGTTAGCTCCGCCCACAGTTAAGTTAGCTCCGCCACAGTTAAGTTAGCTCCGCCCCCAGTGAAGTTAGTTCCGCCCACAGTTACCTTAGCTCCGCCCACAGCTTAGTTAGCTCCGCCCACAGTTTAGTTAGCTCCGCCTCCAGTTTAGTTAGCTCCACCTCCAGTTTAGTTAGCTCCGCCCTCAGTTTCTTTAGCTCCGCTTACAGTTGCGTTAGCTCTGCCAACAATTTAGTTAGTTCCGCCCACAGTTTAGTTAGCTCCGCATAAGAGCGCCCCGACATAAAATATGTAAGAGCGCCAACAAAAGTGCGCCCAGACAGAAGAGCGCATCTGAGCACCTACAGAAATTCTTCCTAATATGGACGTTGGATTGATGTAAAGGTTCATGTTTAATGGAAGCTAAATAAATGAAAAGGTGTCTGCTTAAACAGAAACTGACACTGTATTGGCAAAGTTATCATCAGTGATTGTTGAGCATAATTTGAAGAATGCTTTAACGGAAGCTAGTGCGACGAGAAGATTCACGTACAAGTTGAAGCTGGATTGATGAAAAGTATTATGCTCAGTGGAAGCGGAAATGATGAAAAATGTTCTGTTTTACTAAAAGCTGCTCTGATGGAAATAATTCTGTCGAACTAGAAGCTTGATTGATGAATAAAATGCCGTTTAAATTGAGGCGCGATTGATGAAAAAACCTGTTAACTAGATGCTAGATTGCCCGATTCCTCTTTTTGTCGGCGCTCTTTTGTCAGCGCTCTTTTGTCCGGTGCTAAGAAAAACAACGATGTGTAATGTGTGCAGCTATACGAAAGTTTTGCAACGGAAACCAAAATAAGTAAATGTTATGCAGACAAGGCTGTCCTACAATTGAATTCACGATTTATGAAAGATTGACAATAAATTCCTGTTGCATATGCTAGAATAGAACCCAGATGACATACCTGCTCAGCCAAGAGCCAACAATTTCCTCTGACTCTCCATTACAATAGAAGTTGGCAGTGTCGAGAAAGTTTCCCTCAAGCTCAGCATAGCGATCGAGAATGGCAAATGATCCAGTCTTATCGGGACTCCCTGGCATTTCATTTCGCTAAAAATTAAACGAAACCAATTTATATTCTTTACGTATAAATTAAATAATGTAGAAGGCATGGCACAAGTTCAAGAACGATGATAGTCACAGGACTTTCGTCCCCTTGCCATAACGATTATGACGAAGTGATCTCGTAACAAATGTCGAACCAGGCAGGGATTTGATACCCAAACCTCTTGGCTGACAGTCTAGTACGCTTACTAATGCTCCATTTATGGATAAAACAGTTATCATTATGCCCAACGAGTCTGAGGTAGGTTACAATGGAAATATATATTTTAAGGAGTGGGGTTATCCTTTCAGACAATGCAGCAACAAATGGTCCTTCTCAGCCACCGTACTATCGTCTGTTTTATCACATTGTTGCTATGACTGCGTAGACAGGTGAATTGGTAGCTATCCTATAGTTACTAATTCGCTGTATTGATCGAGCGCCTACGTGTAAATTTATTTCGTCCCAAAGTGCAATTTAGTACCACAATTTTTTATCACTTCCCGGGCGACTGTATAGCCACGTCTGGCGTGTATATGTAGGCCTACCATCTGTAGTTCCTATGAGTAGGTTGGGCCTACTGCAGTTAAAAGTTTATTTGTTTAAGTTATGTTCGCAACATAGTTGACTGTTGGTCATTGACGTCTAACAGAACCGTGAAGTATTAATTATTTCACATAGGCCTAGACTAGTTCTCTTTGTGGGAAATCAGGACATTTATTTTGCAAACTCCGAAACATTCATTCCACTGCCAGGAGTTCAGGACTCGAGGACCAAATCGCGAATGACAAAATGAATTACAGCCTTGTAAATTATTATTATTTTTATTTAAATATATATTTCTGACACTCACTTCCTTTTTGAAAAACCAGGGAATGTCCAGTAAAAATTGCAAAAGAATAATCAGCACAGCTGCTGTTTATGTCTAGCACATTCATTTACGCAGATGAACCAATAATAAAATTTATTTGAAAGTTTTATTCAAAAAGTAATTAATCCTTATTAATTGAGACAAACACCTCGACTTCAAACTGAAGGTGCGCTTAGGCCTAAAATTAAAAAAATTCAGTGAGCATAAAGTGATACAGTAGGCCCTATATAAAAATTATAATAAACTGTTTGAAAAGCCGAACTTAATACGTATAATATTCTACAGTTTGGAACTAACTGCATACAACTTTATATAATCATCCACAGTTGGAATGGACACAATTCCACCAAATAAACTCCTTTGAAGCACACTTCCGAAGAGAATCACAGGTTTGTTCGACTGCGACCTTGCATTTTATTCCACATATCGATTGTGTTGTAGGGATATTTTGGAATCCGTCCATAAAAACTCGAGACGTCATCCAGTTGCTTCATCTATCAACAGACATAATATGCAATACTATGTCAATTTACACTGAGAAATGCAGAACAACTGATTTGTTACGGTACAATGTGCGGTTTTTATAGGTTTGATATACATAAATAACTGATCATGTAAAATACTTATTTTCCATGATTTTAATTCCTCTTGAAAGGTCTTTCCAGCTCGTTTAGAATATGTAACACATTTCTGTTCTCCAATGTAATATAGACTGCATCGAATAAATCGCACCTGATTCTTACACCAGATCTTCTCTATATTTGGCTGCGAGGCACATTGGAAAAGGTCCCTTCTTAGAAGCAGAGAGCATTTTATGCCATTTGTACAAAAAATTCTACAGGGCTTTTTGTTTAACTGTAGGGAAGTTTAATAATGTCCCATACGTCACTGAAATTCAACAACAGGATGGGACACAAATCCTCCGATAAAAAACTGATTGTGGAACATAATAAATTCGTTTTTCTTCCTGTCTGATATTCTCACCACTTGTAGAGACTCGATGTGCTCACGTTTTCAGTGGGAAGCATGAAGACTAAATCTTAAAATATTTTCTGACATTTAAAGTATTAGGATCCCTCAACTATGGATTGATGGTCCAGCAGTCTGCATATATGCTACAGACTTTCGTGCACATACTGTGTTGTGGCCTATTTGTTTACTGAAAAAGAAACACTATGACGAAAGTGCAGAAATGCTAACTTGAGTGATACTGGATAATTAATAAAGCTACAATGCACAATAGACTAGTAAATATTTTTATATAACGGGCTAAATTAATCTAGCAGTTGTTACCTCATCATCAGTGAGCTTCCACCCTGCTCCAGCGGCCATATTCTGCTCCAGCTGCTGGACTGTCTTGGCGCCAATGATGACAGATGGAATGAAGTCCTTCTGCAGACACCAACGAAGGGATACCTGACCCGGACTCTTACCTTCAGAAGAAACAAGCCAAACTAAGGACCAACGGTTTGAGGTATTTAGGTAGAGAAACATGGTCAAGCAACCATCATGCGTTTCTAATTGATAATAGTACATTATTAAGTGCAAAACAAAAATGAAAGTAAGCAACCCATTGATATCTCAATTTGACCGCAAATGATAATTGGGTTGCACCTTAACATTTGCATGTACAGCTACATCAGTAGATGAGTTTGGAATTGCAGGTGAAGATTTTACTGAACATACATACCATGGTGTTTGCCAATCGATTCAACTGTGTCCATCAGTTTCCAAAACTGTTCATCATTGCGTAAAGTCTCAATATCTGGGGTTGCATACACGGCTCTCTCCGACGGTTTCTCGGCAGTCCAGCCCAGGCGAGTTCCGGCAAGGGTGGTTGAAGTCTTGTGGTCGTCGCGCTTGAACTTTCCCGTGAGTAAACCGCTATAATAAGATTGTGCAATTTTGCAAAGGAGCAAAATAAGGTAAAGGCAAACCAATTTGTAATAGTTAGCTCTTGGCCATTTAAAGCAGCTAGAGGAAAGGCGAAGCAATGTATAGCTGGCAAAGTAAATAAGCGAGGTAAGATAAGGTCAAGATGATGGTAAGAAATGGTTGAAAGCAAATTTAGGTTAGGGGAAGTTAACTCCAGAAAGCATAACAGCAGTCACAGTCTAAAGATAAGTTACAAACGTTAAAATAAAGGCCAGAAGGAGTCATGCATGAGGGCATCCACAACTATTTAATGGAACACTGGTTGGCTGAATGATGACCAATAGACTGAAAAACGGGCGGAGTGACAGGCTAATTAGCAGGCTGAATGGCTAACTGATTGATGGATTCACCACCGGGCTCAGTCAGCACCCCTCTGTCGATTCAACGGCAAGCTTTGCATGGTGCACGATCATGCTTACCCTTTGAGCGGGCTGTATGGAATGAGACTGATGCCTTCTCTACGACATGTTGGAATCACTTCGATGTCAGAGTCACGACTCATCAGACTATATTCTTGCTAGAAGGACAAAAAAATCACTATTAATACCTTCAGTAAGTAATTCAGTATATTCTGTAATAAGAACGTATGAACAGACAACGTTACAATCGGAACTAACATGCAATATACATGTAAATCTTTCAACCAAGTCTTCCATCCAAATCCATTCCATTTCACCTATTACAAATTCAAACTCACAGAAAGCTGTCTCATCCTTGTACCGAAGTTCTCAAACTCTAATTGTGAATTTCGTACAGTGCACATGAATTTAAACATAGGGCCTACGACATAGAAGTCACCTGTCAGCAATCACTCCTAAAAAAGTCATCAATCAATTAGTTGCTCATTCATTCAATCAAGTAGGGAATGCATAATACATTAATTCAGTAATCATTCATTCATTACATTTTTAGAGATCATCGTCTACTCAGAATACTCCTGCCATGGCCTAGTTTTCATATAAAAGATGTTTCCAAAACCTCCCAGAAGATAGTGTTACTGTACATTAAGAACTCAGCACAAAACTTAACCTGCAAAGTAGCGCACTCATTAAATCCCATGAAGTGGTTGTAATCCTTGACTTTCTGTAAGACGCTTCCAGTGAAGTTGCTCAATCCGACGTAGCGCACCTTTCCGGATCGTACCAGGTCATTAAATGCACGCAAAGTCTCCTCCAGTTTCACTCCTTTGTCATAGCAATGCATCTGTAATACATGAAATGAGTTGTAATTAGCTTCGTTATCAAAGTCTCAATATGAACTAGTGATATAGCCAGGATTTCTGAATATTATGACTTAACCCAAGTGCAGAATACTACTGAGTGGCTACTACTAGACGCTGCACTGATGCTTAGTTGCAATTAGGTGCGAATTAAAAAGGATGTTATATAAGTAAGTAAAATCGCTGATGAGCTAAGGAGTGTTATTAGAGAGGCCTCGAGTTAGGAGCGAATGTTATTCCAGTGCGGCTCGATAATAAACTACAGATACCATACAAATTCCTCTAACTGGCGTGCCAATATTCCTTGCAAGCTCGTTAGTATACATTTGTTATTGCACCTTAATTTGATCATCTACGCCGTGGCTTGAAGCTATTTGCTTCAATGAATGTTAGCATGTGCATACAGTTATGATCATGCAGTAGAATTTCATGAACGAAAGTAAATCGTTGCTATAATTCACGAACAAAATATGCAGGATAAAAATTATTTTGTTCATACACTGACTGCTCGAGGTATCAAGAGTAGTCCTGAAAAGAGTGCATTATGTTCTTATAAAACATGGACAATGTGTTTCGCTACTTTAGAACTGAAATTGTTACGTGGACTCATCTTTACTATGTGTAGCCATTATGTATGCTTAGCGAATCTAACAGTATCACCTTACACTTATCTTAATGCATTTTAAACTGAGAACTCACATAGTAGAGATCTATGTAGTCTGTCTTGAGTCTGCGAAGGCTTTGCTCAACGTTGTGCATGATTGAGCCACGACTGAGTCCTTTGGCATTGGGCATGGAGTCATTAACTCCGTCAGCCCCAGCGAACACCTTTGTTGCCACAACAATAGACCCTCGATCACGCCTGAAATACACATCGCAGCATAGATGTAAAACAAGTTTTTTGGTGTTTTATTTCGTTAAAAGACACGTTTTACTAGTTTTTTATTTTTCGGCCCGTTTCTTTCAGTTCTTTTATTATTATAATTATTGTTTAGGTTCATTCATTTATTTGTTTGTTTTCTGTTGTTATTTGGTTTAGATTAATTTGTCTCAATAGCCTCTATGCGAATCCACAGATAGGCCTACAAGTATGAAACGTTGACTGGGTGTGGCCTGTCTGTCAACACGTCAATGTTGGAAGCGTAGACGCCGTGTGGTGCTTGCAGGGTTTGGCTTAAATTCCTGGCGGGCTGTACGAGAGGCTGCGGAATGGATTCATGTTACTCTGATCATAAGTTTGATGGACGAGAAGAAGAACAATTTAGCATTGGCTAATTTGAAACAGACTTACTTTGACCGTGAGAAGGTTTATTTGGGTGACACGATCCGTGTTAGATGTCATCTTTCACCTAGCTAAGGTAACCACATGTCACGGATTGTTGTCCAGAACAGTACCGGAATTGATAAAAAAATTTCGCGTCCCGGAAATTTCTTTTCCGGAACATTGAAAGGTCAGGACATTGGGATTGGGTTCATCTCGCAACACTCGAACAGACGTCGACGATTCTACTTATTTCGTCAGCAGCCTGCGAGCGTGGCGTTATCCTGAAGAATTTGCAACATACGACAGTGCACAACCGGCTGAGTCTAAGCCCTTACAATAACCTACTGATGATCAGCATCAACGGACCACGCTATCGCATTAAAATATCAGAAATACGTTAGTTCCTGGCTGAAATCTGCATGGGTGCAATGCACGATGCCTTAGATAAACCAACTTCTGGCAACAGATATGCACGAACCAAAGAGAAGAGCACAGCTTTTCCAAAATAGTCACTGTGCCAGTGTACAGTAAGCCTACTGTCAGTAGGCCTACTTGATGCAGTGGTGCATTGATTCGTCGGGTTTGGCAGGTCACACAGACCGCACGTAGGCCTACGTGTATTCTATCCCTAAAACTTCTGCGAAACGAACGAGGCCTAGTCTTTAGTATTGCCGTTTAACGACACTGTCGTGGCAAATATGGCGCCGTGCACTCTCCTCGATCTAGGCTTAAGTTGGGACTGATACTACCAGACCATGGTCGAGTAGCGACGGAGTTAACTTCTGCTGGCCAATTTTCGGGCCCTTAGGCCTATACATGTTAGTTTGTTGCGTTGGACTTCGCTTTACGTGTCATACATAATTTTATATTATGTGCAAGTGACAAACTATCTTAGCTCACTGGCATGTGTCAACGCAAATTACCGAGTACGCGTCAAACTATTTGTTTAGGATGTCCGTGTGCGTGTATCGCTAGATATGCTCGCCCGGTCGCTAACAACATCCAGACAGGGTTCACACTACGTCTGAAATGCGTTAAAAAGAGGTCGATCACAATGCAACTCGCAATATTTACGCGTACTTTGAACTACGATATTAGTCAGTCACAGGGCACACGAAGGCGAACTGCGATATCTAATATCAGGCCGTAACAGGAGTTATAGCCTACGAACGTTACAGATTGTAATTGTAATTGAAAACTTATATAGCGCCACTCGTAATCAGAGGCGCTCACGACTCAACATAAAGCTAGGCGGAGAACAGGAAAGTCTTAAGGCACTTGTGACAGGCTGCAGAGGTAAGAAAGGCCAGCTCTTCCTGAAGATGTAGCCTATACCTGCCCAGCCAAGTGCCAATGATTTCCTCTGACTCTCCATTGCTATAAGCGTTGGCTGTGTCAAGAAAGTTTCCTCCAAGTTCAGCATATCGATCAAGAATGGCAAACGAATCCGCCGCATTGGTATTCCCTGGCATCTCATACATCTGAAAAACAGAAAAAACAACATAAAACCAATAAATGGGCTTCAATGAACTTATTCGAGAACATAGAAGACATTCAAGTATTAGGCCGCCCATATATAAGAGGCGTCAAGCACTTAGGGGGAAATGGTAGTCTGATTGACTGTCCCTGTAAGTATACTTTTCTCAGTTCTTCACCAATGACATGATGCAGATAATCGTAAAAGAAGTTAACAAACAATGCAATGCAGTGTGGGCTGCATCCTTCTACCCTACTATTGAGGTCACAGAACGATGCGTTGAAATTTTAATAGGGGTGGGAACTGTTCCGATGCCTCGCTATTATTATTAGGGCTCTATGTCTTCGTTTATCATTAGGCCTATAGGCCTACCAGCTGACAACCCGCAGATGTTCACATTCGATAAAAATGAAGAAAGTTGGTCCTAAGCAGAGGTGCAACAAGGTTTTGAAAAGTGGGGGGGGCATAATTTAAGAAATATTGCGCCAAGCGGAAATTTTATTTTGCACCCCCCACTTTTTGAATTTTGCCCCCCAGAAATTTGTAAAAGGGGGGCACAATTTATCTTAACAAGAGTCATCTTAAAAAACCATTGAAGAAACATAAAAAGAACCAATTTGGGGGGTACATGGGGGGCACTGAGTGCACTTTAGTGCACTGAGCACTAAACCTGAGGGGCTTTGCCCCCAAGTTTTGAAACTGGGGAGGCCGGTGCTCCCCCTACCCCCCGCTTGTTACACCCCTGGTCCTAAGATAAATGAGAGTTAATGTATCTAAAACGCATTGGGAATAAATTATATGTCGTCTTTAATGGGAAGAACAATAGGATGTGGTCTAGGACGAAGATTAAAGGTACGTACAGGTGGCAATTGAAAGGAATTGCCAAAATTCGTTATAATGCTATTGGTGAGTTCATGAGTCGCAAGGACTTTGAATATAGCGGTTAATATATCCACTCACATGAAAACACCAACTTCTTTAAAAAAAACTTCACAAAATTGTTATCATTTACACTTTTATTCTTCAGAATCGAAAGGGTTAATTCTTACCTTCAACGCTTTACCAAACGTCATCGTGCCCAGACAAATATTGGACACTTTCAGTCCACAGTTCTCGCTCAACCAGTTGTATTCAACCGAAGGTTTCTTCTCTGCCATCGTTTTAATTTTAAAACCAAATCAGGATTAAATAATAGAAGACTGCTTTCTGGTTGTGCAACGATGCTGCACTTCGTGTAGTCGCTTATTGCAATGTTTGTCGAGTCACTAAAAGACAGGCAACGGATGTTCAGTCGAATGGGGATGAAACTGTTTCGTATTCGCTGCAAGTCTGCATGACTTGCACAAAATATTAACGATTTTTATCAGATATTTTTAGCTCAACCAATCGCGCGCTCTGAAGCGCCACCAATCAAAGAAGAGCACTCATAAATATTTAGAATGCCGTGCCCAAACTCGATAGCACAGAAGTCGTAATCAGTAGGTTGGCCTTGACTTAATTGCAAGGGATAAGCTTAAGCTCACGAGCCGTGCAAAATATTCTTGTTAGATATTATTTTTCACTCAGCCAATAGGCCTAATGAAGCGCCACAAATCAGAGAAAACATGTAATTTATATATACGATTTTGACATTCGATAGTAAAAAGCATATGATTCGGGCTTTCGTATGTCAATCTTTAGGAGCCGTTCACATATTATATAACGCTCAAGAGGTAGATGGGTGGGTTCCTGTTTTGTTAGAGTAGGGGTAGATTGAAAGTTTCGTTATATAACAAACTTTTTCAGCTTGTGCTATTTTGCATGTTTGCCTGCCAACTGGAAATTCCATGCAGCACTAACCGTTTTTGTTTAATCGAAGTTCACTATACGTTGTGAATCAAAATTAGCACCATTAGCTGCCACCTGTTTTTCTGTTTTCAGATGTATGAGATGCACAGGAATACCAATGCGGCGGATTCGTTTGCCATTCTTGATCGATATGCTGAACTTGGAGGAAACTTTCTTGACACAGCCAACGATTATAGCAATGGAGAGTCAGAGGAAATCATTGGCACTTGGCTGGGGTGGCATAGGCTGCATCTTCTTGAATTTACGTTCTCACTTATTATTTATAAATCCACTTTTAACAATTTCCTGATTACAATTTTAACAACTTCCTGTGCATAGCTTTAAACGCTCTTAAATTCAATTCTGTGTGCTCTGTTTTGATTCTGGTTTAAATTTAAATTAATTTCACTTGAAATAATTATTTCGGTAGGCATTATCAAGATGTTTGATTTCATTTTCTATAGTTTGTGTAAATAGTTTATATGTTTGCTTAAATACCCAATTATAGTTGTAGTATACACTCTGTATACATCATACGCTATTAAATAGGTAGAGTTGTATCGTGAACCTATCGATAAAGACCTGATAGTGCAATATTAAACCAATCCATTCTGTGTGATACTTTAATCCTCATTTCTGGTCCAAAACAGGATGGAAAATTAAATGGTGTTTTAGAGCGGATTTACGACACTACCATGCACAATGTAGGCCTATTATCATGCTGTATTAGTAGGCTTACATGTAGATACCTGGTGACAATCGTCGACTACCCGATTAGTTACCGTAATTAATACAAGAGAATTTAGCGCCATTAAAGTATGATTATTAGGCTGCTGAGGAGCTCCTTACACCCGGTCTAATCACAATTTTAAAATGGCTTTTGTTACAAAGCTAATTTGGCGTAGCATATGATGATTTTTACTGCAGTTCTTGAAATAGAGAAAGGAAATTATCAGCTGAATCACTACTATTAAAGTGCTAACTAACATTGTATTGTTATAAAAGTTTCAAACTTTAAAAGACGTATACAATCGACATAATTGTAGGGTCTATGCAATAGACCCTACAATTATGTCGATTGTATGCGTCTTTTAATGTGCTTATAGACTGGGGTGGGGAAGGGGTAGGTAGCATATCTGTTATATAATATAGGGGCGGGGGTCACAGCTGCTGTTATATAACGTTATTAAGGGTAGGGGTGGGCCAAATTGAGATTTTATGCGTTATATAATATGTGAACGGCCTCTTATTTCACCAAACATTGATAGCACAGTAGGCTACATACATATGAAACAACAATATAAAAAAACATGAATTCAATCACTTATGGTTTAAGAGAAACACGCTTAAGACCTGACAACATCATTGACATGTGAAAGGCATTTATGAAAAAAATCACCGTCTTCTCGATAACCAACAGTCTTTAATATTAGTTTCATGCCTGAAGTGAAGTGCAAGACGGATTCAACGCTAGTATGACAGATATTGAAAATTTTACATATTGCCGAGCCACAAGTGTACTCTAGGCCGTATACGGAGTCCTAGGGTTATGACCCCAATCGTAATCAGTTTTAAATCAGAGCGGGTGAGTTCCGTGACCATAATCTGGACAGAATAAGCTAAATGCGAATCTGAGGTGCAGATATAGTCAACAAGCAGAAATAATTTTATAGGTATCAGTCAGAAAGCAAGGCAGGTTAGATGCGGGTAGGTTGATACACCCTAAATTCCTAGTCCATACCTGGTACAGACTGGCTGATTTAATGCCATCATTGCTGGTTAATTGAGTGACTGAATGAAATACTGGATGAACGAGAAAATGACAGACAGGCTCAATGACCAACTGACTGAATCGAGAAATGGTTCAATAATGCTGTGACTTGTTGGCTGACGATGCTTACCCTTTGAGCGGGCTGTAAGGAATGAGACTGATGCCTTTTCTGCGACATGTCGGAACAACTTCGATGTCAGAGTCATGACTCAAGAGGCTGTACTGTTGCTAGAATGTCAAAGTTACCCAGTTTAAGTGACTTAGTAAGAATTGACTCAGTATGGGTTTATTTTCTGGCACGCAAATAGAAATTATCTTATTTTACTGTACTATCACTATGGGCGCTGTGTGAAATCGATCGTCTACTTTAAAAAAGCGGCATGTATACGTCCATAGGTCTCTATAGTAGGCGAGGCAAGATCTTCCCTCTGAAGTAGGTGTATACATGTAGGCCTACTATCAGACGGCCGTCGCTGTAGCAATGAATTCAAGCGTATCGCTTGATCGAAGAGCGCTAGCTACGAATACATTATGATTTCTCTGCGCAAGCCAATGAAACCACCAATCATATGGAGAATTCAAAGTTTCTGTTTGGGGCTTCGCTTATTCGGACCAGCAAGAATGGCTAAATTCGTTGGTGAGAAAACTTAAAAATAAAGCAAGGCTTTATTGCCCTACCACTTCCCTATTTTCTAAGATATGTGTGTCACAATTGACAGCACTCCATTTGCTACCATGCATAAGGTTGCTGAACCTGTTCATATTCTTGGTAATAAACTCCATGAGTATAATCTGCAATGATTCAACCATTACCTGAATGAACCAACAGTAGTAATCCTTCGAAGGAAAAAATCAACTTGAGTCATCCGGTCATTTACTGCATAAACTGCTGTCTATGACATTGGGAATGATATACATCCACTGTTGGGTCAAGGACATAATTATTAAGTGTCTCCCATGAGTTGTGTTATGAGACATGAAAAACTTTACATAGCAGCATACTTGCTTTACTTATCTCGACATTTCATTGAGAAAATTGGAAGCCTAAATTGTTATGTGGCTTTGTGGTATGTTTTAAGCAAAATCAAACGATCCTTTCAAACTGAGTGACACTATGACAAAGTGAAAGACCAAAGCCAAAGTGGTAAGATCTAAAGCTACCGACCTCCATGAATATATGTATGGGTAAGAAAAGTGATGCTGCTGACATATCATATTTACTACTGCCAGTCTGCCTCTAATAACGCATTATCATCTTCTTCTATAATATATCCTTTATCAAAGTGTGTTCATTCCAACAGAATCACGTTTCTACAAGTGCCATGCCCATCCATCCTGAAATCTTCTCCAGTAGTTAATTTGTGTCTCCCTGTGTTTTGAATGCCCTAATTAATCTTACTGTGTTTTAAATTAAGAACTAACATAGTAGATGTCGAAGTAGTCTGTTTTGAGTCTGCGAAGGCTTTGTTCAACGTTGTGTATGATTGAGCCTCGACTTAGTCCTCTGGCATTGGGCATGGAGCCACCAACTCCGTCACTGGTGGCAGACACTTTAGTTGCCAAAATGATCGATCCCCGTCCTCGGCTGAAAAACAAATCGTGACCACGTGATTTAACAGCTAGTGTGTTATCTGTCATGCTTCAAATCTGTTTTAGTCACCATTTTATTTAATTATCATTATACTTGTTATAATAATAATAATAATAATAATAATAATTACTATTATTATTATTATTATTATTATTATTATTATTATTATTATTATTATTATTATTGTTAATCAGCACTTTTATTTCGCCCGTGTCTAATATACTGAGTTCATCAATCGATGGCGCATCAAATCTAACCGTGATCAGGTCAATTCTGGGTATACCAACGGAATAAGGAAGGTTTTGACTCGAGATCGAAACAAAGAAAGAGACTGAGCAGACCGAACAGACACAGGGAGGGAGAACCTGCATGGGTCCAGCCACCGAAAAAGCACAACAACCAAGAACAGTCCTAGTTCTCGGCATTGTCAAAGAAAGGCAGGTAGACGACCGAGTTGAATAATTACAAGTCTTTGAAAATCCTGACCTTGTCGACAGCAACCTTTTCAACTTCAGACGGTAATTTTTCTTAAGTCTACGAAGACTTAATCAGTTCAACGTTGTGTGCAATATCGAGCCATGACTACATTACATACCAACCTACTTGCTTACTAAAACCTCAACAGCATTTCCAAGATAATCGAACGTCTCTTTCTTGCGTATCAAGAAACACTTCCTCTCCTAACTTCAGTTTTTATCAGTCAGCTATACCGCAATGGTTGTTTCAATCAAACTACACAGGAAACCATTTCCTCGTCTACTGACTCTCCCTAAACCTTGACCCCAGTGCAGCCTTCATCACCGTAAACCAACAGCTGCACCTTCAAAGATTAACTGAAAGCTTCGGTGTCTCTGGGTCTGCCTCAGACTGGTTGCAGTTGGCTTCTAACCTGGGTGACATGAATCAGCAGGACGGTTCCACGGGCGCCGATACCGTTCGGTCTCAGTCAGCCCACTATTTATCTTCTCGAGGCCACTTTTCTCGGTCCCTTATTAAGATAATGTCGTCTTGACGCCAGTAGCATAGTGCGTGCGACAGGAAGCTCTCAAAAGTGCATGCAAAGAATTTCCTGTTGCAAATGCTAAGATATATATTCTAGATGACGGAGATGATGACGTCGACGTGCCTGTTTAGCCAAGAGCCGATAATTTCCTCTGACTCCCCATTACAGTAGACGTTGGCTGTGTCAAGGAAGTTTCCATCAAGCTCAACATATCGATCAAGAATGGCAAACGAACCAGCCTCATCGGTATTTCCTGGCATTTGATATCCCTATAAATATAAACGAATCAATTAAGCAATCATATGTATATACTGCAATTGTTATTCTGGAGCCCATTAAGAGCACCTAACATAATTTTATGCTTCCGATGAGTTACACTTAGGCCTACACCTACTACTGGTAACAAGATAAACACAATTGCGACGCTGTACAGAAAATCAAAGCTTGGACCCCACTCAAGCGAGAACCTCATAGGTTAAGTGCATGACATAGGACTAATTAAAACAGTAAGCAATGGTGAAAGATCTCGCTCGACCAGGTTCATTGAATAATTTACAATAATACGATCACTCAACCTGCATTCACATAGGCCTACAATGCCATTCTTAGCCTTAACTTTCAGGGCCACTATGTATACTGCGACGACTACACAGACGATCAGTCAAGCTCATTCTTACAGACCTAAGCGTCTTCGTAAGTAGCCTAGACGTTGAATGGGTATGCAGGTCAAGTCTAGATATCAGTAGGGCCCAACCTCCTCACAGCAAAGTCCGTTTAAGATATAATAGATTATTATTGATAGCCTGTGATAGTCCCTGTTTTTTTAAAGTAACTATTCATAGAGTTCACTTGACATTATAATTTCATATATCATGAATCCGTAAGCTATGAATATGAAAATAATGTCGCGGTGCTAATGAGAATAAAATTTTAAAATTAATAATCGCAATAATTAGTCTACCTATAGTGATGGTCTCATAGAGCCTCAAACGGTTAACTTTCAGGTCTGGAAAGTGTTGTTTGGTGGAATCAAAATATAGAACAGATGGTGGTCTAAACCTTCGCTTGCTCCGCAATAGTCGTAATCGTAAGCTACAAGCTTCTACAATGCCACTGGAAAGCCTGCTAGCTTATTCAAAAGCGCTGAGGGGTTGTCCGAAGGGCAGTTCAGAGGAAGCTCTGATTCAGTTACCAGAGGGATGAGAGTGACTGTTAGCTCCGCTTTATCAACGTTGCCGTTCACAATCAGCATAGGCCCATGCAATTATGTCAAAAGTCGCTGATGTCAATCGCGATGGCAACTTAAGGGAACTTAATAAACTGAATGAAGCTAAAGTTGGTGCCACTTGTCAGCTATTCCTTTCTGTTCGAACCGGTTTATACTGATATGCTATACAATCCCTGTTCAATCACTAAATTGATCAATCGCTCAATAGATCAATCAATCAAGCAACCAACCACCCAACCAACCAACTAGATAAATTTTATACATAATTATTCTTGCAAAACCGATATCAATTAATCAACCTGTGGAGTCATTTGGCTCCCGCACCATCCTCATGAATTAAAAAGGATATGAGGATAAATCTAAGTGACGGTTTTCGACTTGAGATAGGTCTACCCTGAATAAATTGATCTCTGGACCTCTAATACATGACGGGCTCATGGAAAGTGACCTATATTAGATAAGCATTAAATGCATGGCGGTGCTATAAAAATTGCACCGACTACAACTATCACTGTACGACGGAATTTTTTTTATGGTATTATAGGCCCTAAATATATGTTTTAGGTCAACAGATAGCGCACAAAGGACCGCGGTATAAAGGTCGACGTGAATAAGGGCGCTAGTTAAGAGCGCGCTGTGATTATTATGAGCGGAGTTATAACAATGATCCGTAAATTATGAAAACAAGTAAAAGAAAAGATGTTGAACAATAATTCTTTTGATTTCAAGACAAATAGATAAACAATCAGTGTCCTTGATGAGCTCAACGATTGATTCGATATTTGTTTAACTGAAACATGGCCCAACGTTAAAGTTAAATCATTGAAATAGTAAATAAAAATGTTCAATCCATTCACTAATAAATCCTTATTAGCTAAAGACAAACACACACGAACTTTTTACTAAGAACAACAAAATGTCAGCGTTGAAGAAGTATCTCACTATCAATAAAAACTGCAGTAACATAAAACAACAATAAGAGTCCAAGCTTAGGCCTATACGTTAACAACGAACGATCAATATAGGCCTACATAGGTCCATATATACAATACATATAATTTAGGTCTACAGTTCGTGATGTTGGAATTGTCCTACAGCAGATCGGGGTCTCTCCTTAACTGAAAATCGTCTGCCGATCATGCCTTACGACCTCCGTCAGCTCCTTGCCATCCGCCACTGCCTCTCCTATAATGCTCACACTACCTCAATGCACGTTCTTACCTGCGCGAGGCTATCTAGAAGCTTATGTTTGTTCTTAACCTCGCTGCCAATCTCATGGCAGGTATCAGTCCGTTTGGCAATATTGCTTCCAGTATGGAATTCTTTGTACTGGCTTCCCATCAAGCTGCTTACTCAGTTCACAATCTTCAGTTTTTTCGAATTACAGGGTCGTGGCACCCGTCGATAGGTTGCCTATGGACTTTTGATTCTCAAATGGGCTCCGCAACAGGTAATAGATCCGTCCAGAAGTTAACATTATGTTTGACCCACTATATCTGGAATCAGCTGCCCGAGAGCTATAGCTTGAGCACCTCAGTTTGTCTCTTCTACAGTTTTGCCAGCGCCTGAATTTTGTCGACAATGATTTCACTGCTTCCGTTTGGGAGCGCCACTGATAAGTTCATAATCGAAGTGGCGATATATAAATATCAGATTACAGTTACAATAACAATAATAGTTAATAGCTAACAGCAGAATATTTCACATGTCTCTTCCATTTAAATAAATTCTTATCTACTATCATATTACTGGAATGGACATAAATTAATTGTTAACACATATTAATAACATGTAGAAATCATGTAGAATATCATGTAGAAAGAAATCACAGGTTTGGTCGATTGCGATTTGACATCTGATTCCATAAGTCAATCCTGCGGTAGGGATAATACGGAATCGGACCAGCGAAGAGTGAAGCGTCATCCAGTTGTTTCATCTGTCAACAGACATAATGTGCAATAATGTCATGTCAATTTAGACAGAGAAATGCAGGATAGCAATCCTCTTACAGTTTTAAAATGCACAATTTTAATGGGACTAGAAAACGTCCATAATTTTCAGTATCTTTAACGGAAGATATTCATTCCTCAAACGTTTCATTCCCATCCATAAGTCATTCGACCGTGTACATACTACTAGTTCAAAATATCTTACACACCTCGATTGTACCAACGAGGTGTCTTCGAATGGATCAGACTAACTCCCATTACTTCGATACTGTACGCTTTCCCGACGTTATACATGTAATGAAGGATAAAATAATCATTGGAGCATTTTAGTAGTATGTCATATGGGGCTTTTATATATATATATATATATATTATATTGGCCCTATAATGTAATCATCCTGATTTTGTTTCTTCAACCATTGCTGCTGCAAACCACTGATCACATATTGCATATGTGTGTCATAACAACATAGGCGTATTGTAAGAGATCTTCGCCCTTCGTGGTCGTCAGACAGAAAAATGTATTAATTGGAGGCACAGAAATGTTATATCATTTACATTAGAAAGAGAATGAAGAGAATTTTTTAATGAAGAATGGATTTGATGACGTCCTTAACATCTATGAATTTTCTGTAGGTCTATATGGTTGACGGCCGACCATCTGCTTCGATACTTTACGATACTGCAACCGGCTGATGACACTCGGTATACTCACGCTGTACACCGCGTTTATCCGACGTTACATGTGGTGGAGGATTAACCAGTGGAACATTAGTAGTATGTCATATGCGGTTTTTGAGCCACGACAACATAGAAGCTAGCAAACACACAGGTTAAAAAACCCTCTATGATACACAGCTCCAACACCGCATGTATGGACAACTACTACGTTTTATCCAGGATTTTATCTGGATCACCAACCTCTGGGTTGAAATAGTCCAGCAACCCCATCTGCTAGAGAGAAAAGTGTTAATTCACTACTTACCTCTTCATCTGTAAGCTCCCACCCTGTTCCAGCGCCCATGTTCTCTTCTAGTTGTTTAACTGTCTTGGCCCCAATGATGACGGATGGAACGAAGTCCTTCTGCAGGCACCAACGAATTGACACCTGACCTGGACTCTTGCCTTCAGAAAAATAACGCCACATGAAGGAAAGATAAAGACATGGTGTAGTAAGGTGATGAAACATGGACATCCATAACGGGCAACTATGTATGCAGACAATTTGGTAGCCATCACAACAGTCTGTATATTAGAGTCTTTAGAGGTAGGTGAATGTGTTGGTAATCTAATGGAAACACGCAGTACATCATCGATCTCAGAAACAGCAGTAAAAGTGGACTGAACCTGCCCACTTTAGTGGTAGACTAGTCTGACAACCAATTGAACTATTACAAAGCAGACAACCAGCAACTTAAGTCACGTAAGTGCGCATCTGTAGAGTGCCATTCCTGAATATTTCTAGTAGCCAACGCAGTACAACTAATCAACCGCCACTCCAAATTGTTTCATGCTGTGTATCTAGATATGTTGTAAAAGTGCCTACGAAGGCCCTCACACAGTTCCTGGAACACGAGCATCTAAAGGAACCCAGAAGTTGCACCTCAGAATATGATTAGATGTTTCTGCGGCTTTGAAGAGTTTTGAATTCCAGTATACGATTTCACTGCACTTACCATGCGCTTTGCCAATCGCTCCAACAGTCTCCATCAGTTTCCAAAACGTTTCGTCATTGCGATAAATCTCAACGTTTGGTGTTGAAAACCTGGATCTTTCCAACGGTTTTTCGGCAATCCAGCCGAGACGGGTTCCGGCGAGGGTGGCTAAAGCGTTGGGATCGTCCCGTTTGAATTTCCCCGTCAACAAACCTCTAAAATGCAAGACAATGCATGGCAAGAAAGGTTTGGCAGGGTAAGGTAGATGAAGAGCGAGCAGTTTAAAGGGTGTGTGGTGGGAAATAGGGACCATGCAAGGTATACGTTATATATGAGATAAGGCAAGGATGAGGTGAATGCAGTGTACGGTAGCACAAGGTAATATTATACAGGAACAAATGAGAGAATAATGAAGTATGTCACTTACAACCAGAATGATAAATTACGAACAAACGTCAGGGTATAATGAACCAATGGAATCAAAGGAAAAGTAAAATGAGGAAGTAAAGTAAGCATTTTAAGGTAGGTATTGTAAGGTAATGTGAAGGGGATGAGTCCAGAGAACAACCACTGGCAATATGGTTAAATGGTTGGCTACAGACTGTTAATAGAGCACCTGGGTCATTCACTGACGATGCTTACCCCTTGAGTGAGCCATAAGGAATGAGACTGATGCCTTCTCTGCGACATGTCGGAACAACCTCGATATCAGAATCGTGACTCAAGAGACTGTACTGTTGCTAGAACGGCAAAGTTACTCAGTAAAAATAATATGGCAGCAAATAAGGTTACACAGAGTTGTCCGTCGGGATGGGTAGGGTTGGGTCACGAATATCTGTAGATTAGGCGGAGCGGGTCGGGTCTGGCAGGCCAGGTTGGTCGAGTTCCAAACCTGGACCCATTTCGACCCATCAATTTTTATCACGGCTTAATGTTCAACTCAATGCTATTCACAATGCTAATCTGGTAGAATAAAATAAATTGAATATGGCGAAGGAATTAGCGCAAAAACGTACAGCAACATCGGATTTGTTCCTTTTTAGACCGAACTCAAACCGTAGTATAGAATAATCACTTACGAATTTATAAAAAACCAAAGGTCAGCAGATATAATATAAGCGTGTGAGTTACCTGAGGACGCAACGCTGTGGCATGCGGACCGGACTCTTGCGTATCCAAAAATATCCGGAATTTTTCTGCATATATGTATGGAGGAAGTATGTTTAGGCCAAAATGAACGAAGTGAAATAAACGAAGGGTTTCTTCCCTGATACGTCCTCACAGATTATTATAATGATCGTATATGGCGGTCTAACCTTGCTGCGCTTTTACGACATTAGAATTTGACGACAAAAATATTTGTAAATGTAGCATTAAAAGCGGATAGGGTCGGGTCGGATTGGGTCAAGTCAAATACGTCATGGGCCGGGTCGGGTCAGATATTTGTCTTTAGAAGCGGGTCGGGTCCATTTTTCAATAGAGCGGGTTGGGTCGGGTCATGAAAATTGGACCCATGGACAACTCTGAGGTTACACGAAATTTAATCACGCGACACTTAATCACGTGACACTTAAATAACGACACTTAATCTCGACGACAATTTATCTCGAGACACGTAACCTCGCGACATATAATCGCTCGTCACTTAATCACAAATTACAACTTCTTTGCACCATTATTAATATATGTGGTGACACATAATTATGTTTAGTTAGAAGAATGCAGTTTCAGTGGAGGCGGATATACTAGCATAATAGTGCTAATGATAGTGCATTGCATTTAGTTTATGTGCTAAACTCCTAGAATAAATATGCATAAGAGAATCGAGCTCAGTTGAGCCAAGTTCTATTAAGCGCAATTAGGTGTCGCGCGATTTTACTTCGCGAGATTAAGTATCGCGAGATTAAATTTCGTCGAGATTATGTGTCGCGACATTAACCGTCGGCACACAAAATCCATTATCGAACACTTCTCTGGAACAATCTTCCTCCTGAATTCCTCACTTTCTCGGTCCTCCTCCATGATCATCGGCTATCATCCACCATCTCAGACTACTCTATTCATCACCCTCGGGCTATTTGAAAACTTATCGAAATCATTTCAAGAACTCTTATTCAGATTCATTATTTTGATCACCCAGCTTCCAAACCTCGACCAAAACAACACCCGCCTACAACAGCAACCTTGCCTCCTCTGACCTACTGGTAATTGGACTTTGACCTCCATCTGACTACTCTTTGAACGAATCCTCTGATTTGACGAAGCGCTCGTTAATAAGCAGATGACCTGTGCTTTGCTGTGGAATGGCGCTATAGAAGTTTGAAGATTACGATTACGATTACGATTACCTGCAACGTGGCACAAGCATTAAATCCCATGAAGTGGTTGTAGTCCGTGACTTTCTGCAACATGCTTCCAGTGAAGTTGCTCAATCCGACGTAGCGCACCTTGCCAGATCGCACCAGGTCGTTAAATGCTCGCAATGTCTCCTCCAGCTTCACTCCTTTGTCATAGCAATGCATCTGAAATATATAAAATTGGTCTCATCATAAACGTTTCACCGTGGAACAAAGCTATACCGAAGCTTCTTTGCATGACTTCAACCCAACAGAAGAGTGCTTCTGGAAAGCTTTTAAGGGACGCCGTATTTATGCCTAGTACACAGGTACAAGTAAATCATGAGTAGACAAAGAAGAGAAGTCCTCCATATGACGCGCAGAGAATTAAGACATGTTTTCAATATCTACTCTTGGTCGTGATGCCAACAGTTGATGATATCAAAATGCATCTATAACACCACCGCATACGAACAGAAACTATACTGACAAATATTTAGACTAGAAAGCGGCAGAATAAAAGGACGAAGGCGACGGAAAGGCCGCTGTACATGAGTTCGAATAATCAGTGACTGCGACCCGTCAAAAGAGCGCCCGACAAAAGAGCGCCACGGCAATAGAGCGCCCGACAAAAGAGCGCCCCGACATAAAATATGTAAGAGCGCCAACAAAAGTGCGCCCAGACAGAAGAGCGCATCTGAACCCCTGAAGAAATTCTTCCTAATATGGACGTTGGATTGATGTAAAGGTTCATGTTTTAATGGAAGCTAAATAAATGAAAAGGTGTCTGCTTAAACAGAAACTGACACTGTATTGGCAAAGTTATCATCAGTGATTGTTGAGCATAATTTGAAGAATGCTTTAACGAAAGCTAGTGCGATGAGAAGATTCACGTACAAGTTGAAGCTGGATTGATGAAAAGTATTATGCTCAGTGGAAGCGGAAATGATGAAAAATGTTCTGTTTTACTAAAAGCTGCTCTGATGGAAATAATTTTGTCGAACTAGAAGCCTGATTGATGAATAAAATGCCGTTTAAATTGAGGCGCGATTGATGAAGAAAACCTGTTAACTAGATGCTAGATTGCACGATTCCTCTTTTTGTCGGCGCTCTTTTGTCAGTGCTCTTTTGTCCGGTGCCATCAGTGACAGTCACATGATACTTTATTAAGTTATGGCCTGTGATTTTAAAGTCACCAAAGATAATGTATTCCTCACATGGTTGGGGGAAGACTGTCCCTTGCAGTGGGTTCAGCGAATCACAGAGAGGGAGAATTGGCAAAATCTTGGTGAAGTAGTAGTTGATTTTTAAACGAGGATCGTAAGATTAGGAACCGACATCTGTTCTCGTTTTCTGCTATTCGCTCTCAGAAGGCTTAGTCCACAATAAGTCGCGTACGTCCCTCCCATCAATGTAGCATTTTCCAGTGCCATGCTAGACTCATATGGACTTATCCTCATTATTCTGCGCAAAAATATAAAATATTTAACCTGCTGCAAGAGTTCATCTCCAGTACATGTGTAACATAATGCACTTTGAATTATATCTTATTTCTATTTAATTTATATTTGAATTAAGAACTAACATAGTAGAGATCGATGTAGTCTGTCTGGAGTCTACGAAGGCTTTTCTCAACGTTGTGCATGATTGAGCCACGACTGAGTCCTCTGGCATTGGGCATGGAGTCGTTTACTCCGTCACCCTCGCCAAACACTTTAGTTGCCAAGACAAACGACCCTCGCTCCCGGCTACACGTGATTTAACACGAAACAGACTCGTTTTACGATGACATTAATTCAATAAAAACATCCCATTATACTCGAATGACGCTACAAATAGCACTATTGTCATAAATAGCACACAGAAGGTTATTTGGTGGCTCTTTTGATTGAATCTTCAATAGAAGTCTCAATGTCCGGGGTTGATTGAATCCTTAATATAATAAAGTATTAATTCGTTATAGAAAACTATTAGAATAATATTTTAGTCTATAGGGAAACAAACAATATCTAGTGACCGCAATATCACAGTGCACACCGTATCAATTAGGGGTCGCTTCAAATAACACTAAGTGTAGAAAATATAAATACATTTAATATAATCTATTGGAGTAACCAAGCAAAAATTATTTAAGCTGCTGGGATGTAAAAGAAAACAGTTCACTCTGACGTGGGCATGCAAGCTGAGAGGACAGCTGCATATTAGAGATAAAAATTAATCTGATATTAAGCATGTTTGCAATAATTTCATAACCAAAAATTCTGCAAATATATTCTAAACATGATATGCTCAAAAATGGGTTTGTTATGTTTTGGGATGCTGCAAGCATGTAGCAATCAAAATAAAGCCTTCTATTATTTTTTTACAGAAGAGTCATAGCTTTCTGCGAAATGTTCAATAAACATCTTGGAGGGAACTATAACTTCAATGCTAAACTAAGTTTAAGATGTGAACAATTTAATCTAAGAAAAACAACGATGTGTAATGTGTGCAGCTATACGGAAGTTTTGCAACGGAAACCAAAATAAGTAAATGTTATGCAGACAAGGCTGTCCTACAATTGAATTCACGATTTATGAAAGATTGACAATAAATCAATAAATTCCTGTTGCATATGCTAGAATAGAACCCAGATGACATACCTGCTCAGCCAAGAGCCAACAATTTCCTCTGACTCTCCATTACAATAGAAGTTGGCAGTGTCGAGAAAGTTTCCCCCAAGCTCAGCATAGCGATCGAGAATGGCAAATGATCCAGTCTTGTCGGGATTCCCTGGCATTTCATATCGCTAAAAATTAAACGAAACCAATTTATATTCTTTACATATAAATTAAATAATGTAGAAGGCATGGCACAAGTTCAAGAACGATGATAGTCACAGGACTTACGTCCCCTTGCCATAACGATTATGACAAAGTGATCTCGTAACAAATGTCGAACCAGGCAGGGATTTGATACCCAAACCTTGGTTGACAGTCTAGTACGCTTACTAATGCTCCATTTATGGATAAAACAGTTATCATTATGCCCAATGGGTCTGAGGTAGGTTACAATGGAAATATATATTTTAAGGAGTAGGGTTATCCTTTCAGACAATGCAGCAACAAATGGTCCTTCTCAGCCACCGTACTATCGTCTGTTTCATCACCTTGTTGCTATGACTGCGTAGACAGGTGAATTGGTAGCTTTCCTATAGTTACTAATTCGCTGTATTGATCGAGCGCCTACGTGTAAATTTATTTCGTCCCAAAGCGCAATTTAGTACCACAATTTTTTAACACTTCCCGGGCGACTGTATAGCGTGTATATGTAGGCCTACAATATGTAGTTCGTAGTTCCTATGAGTAGGTTGGGCCTACTGCAGTTAAAAGTTTATTTGTTTAAGTTATGTTCGCAACATAGTTGACTGTTGGTCATTGACGTCTAACAGAACCGTGAAGTATTAATTATTTCACATAGGCCTAGACTAGTTCTCTTTGTGGGAAATCAGGACATTTATTTTGCAAACTCCGAAACATTCATTCCACTGCCAGTAGTTCAGGACTCGAGGACCAAATCGCGAATGACAAAATGAATTACAGCCTTGCAAATTATTATTATTATTTAAATATATATTTCTGACACTCACTTCCTTTTTGAAAAACCAGGGAATGTCCAGTAAAAATTGCAAAAGAATAATCAGCACAGCTGCTGTTTATGTCCAGCGCATTCATTTACACAGAGAACCAATAATTAATTCCTACCTTAGCCGCTGTGCCAAAGGTCATTGTTCCGAGACATATATTGGAGACTTTCAGTCCACAGTTCTCACTCATCCAGTTGTATTCAACCCAGGGCTTCTGCTTCTCTGCCACAGCCATCTGTTAATTTCAGCACCAGTTCAGGATAAAACAAAGTATAAGCTTAGAAGACAGCCTTCTGGCTGTACAATCTTGCGACTTCGTCTAGTTGCGTGTTATTATGTTTTTCGAGTTACTTCAATGCGGAGATGAATCTGCAACATATTAAGTAAGTCTATGTTAGGTCGAATGGGCATGGTTCAAGAGTGTTTGCCGAGTCCAACCTCCAACTGCCGTCCTGGCATGTGACATAGCCGCCTACTTAGGCCAAGTAATGCTATGTCAGGGCTGGTTTTACATATCAAGTAGGGCCTACATGCATGCAGCCTATGCCCTAGATTCAAGTAATCATCAATTAACTCGTGCTATGATGAACAGCAAATTACGTCCTCCTTTATTGACAGAATTTTACTAGCCCAAATGTGGGCTATCTTAACTACAAAGCATAAATTTATTTAACCGTCCCAACAAATTACTTTTCGAATCAGTAAAACTAGGCGATGATTTATACGAATATTGTGAGACAGATTGATCCTTTCACATCACAGGGTTGCCAAACGTCCGATTACAAGAGGACATGACCTTCGTTTTGTCCTCATGTCCTCGATCAATCCAATAGGCTTTTCTATATTCCTACGACATAAAATGATCTGGAAAGAAATAAAGCAATTATCCCCTTACTTTCTTTTCTTCACTCGTAATCTCCATACCTCCATCAGTAGCTATGGCGACACGGCGACTACCAATGCTAATCTGATCTCACTTAGACAATCCTCTCGTTTACATGACAACAGACTGATTGACACTTACCTAAGAATGCCTGGCGTTTATAAAAGGATAGCCTCCCGACATCATTTGCCGCGCGCGGGAAAGACTTACTACCCCTTCCTCGCAGAGTGCCAAAACGCTTTGCTACGCCTTGTCGGATATCCACGCGCAGTGCCATTAATTCAAACCTTTGAAGGCAGGAAATATCAGATATCATTGACTGAGGCCACCTCCTATGCCTATTGCATCAGCACTGCGCAAGGTTTTATATATATACACACAAAAGGCAGGTAATAGCTTAACTGAAACTTGGTAACGTAATGTAAGCTTTGAACTAACATTCTATGATCGTTACACTACACAATAATTCATAAATTCAAAAATAGACGTACTTACTGATGACTATGAAATGAGCGTAACTGAATGAGTCTTTATCCTCGCAGCCGTAGACTCCGGCTGTAGTCACACTTGCGTTTTTGACGATTAAACGAGATTTTTTATCACCAGGCTTGATGACAACATTGAAGTCGTCACGCATCAACAGCCTGTTCGAATAAATAACTATCTCATCTATGGTTCCGATTGGATAATGGCTCCATTCTATCGCCTTACCACCCGAAGATGAAGTGCAATCAAAGGGTTGAGTCTTTGCTCCAGCTGGCACGACTTTATTCTCTAAGAATGGCTCTGTTAGTTCACAGCGTATCCCTGAAAGATAGCAATTTCAGAAATTATTCCCGTACCTGTCTTAAGCCATCAGCAACAAAATTAATAACAAAGTCATAATTGCTTACATGAAGGTATTTCACAACGACCAACAATTCTGGTACTGCAAAACTGCAGTCATTTTTCTAGAGACGTTTTGGCGATGTCTCGATGTCTCTAAAAAGGCGATCGAAATATGCCTGCAAAGAGCGTTGATCGTCAAGCGGAGAACAGGGCATGGGAAAGATATGTATACATAGTTAAACGGTTAGTAGAAGTTCGAAATAGTCGCAATAGCGATATACATTTTCTTCTGCGGATGGCAGGGCTAATCATTATATTACCGGAATAAGCTTATACGGAATTTGCCCTATTTTGGGGCTCTTTCCATTACGCGTTTTGAATAAATATGTTCTGAACCGTCTTTCTGATCACCCCGATCTATGTTGCCAGAAAATATCTATTGTTAAATAAGCTTTTGTTGATCGCGTATAGCAAATTGTCCACTTTGGTCAAACATGGGCAAAGTTTGTCCACGCTTTCGATTATTAGAGACACCATATGTTTAGGCCCTACGCGCTTGTAATCGATTTATTATGTGCTGAGCATCTATATATGCATGTTACTACTGGCAAAAAATACATTTGCAACGAAACCAGCCATTTCAAAATTTGCTTTAACAAATGTCAAGGTTTTGGAACAATCTGGTAACTATGTAGTCGGCCAAGTGTAGTCACTGTTAACCTACAATTCCGAGGTCCGGGGTACAAATAGGCATACGCCATTCACACGGAACATTAATCTACCTGTTCAGATGTCTTAAAGTAGGCCCCTACTGTAAATATTTTTTAGTGTGATATTCTCAGGCCGAAGTCAAGGGCTGAACCCGCAAACTTCACACTGGCTGGTAAAACTATCTTCTTGACAATTATTAAGATTAGTATTCTTCATCAATAAAATTAACGTCTTAAGCGTATTATTCCGTTTTAGCGTCTTAATAAATTGAATTGTTTATAAAAAAAAGTATCGGTCTTGGTCTTGGTCTCAGACCCTCGGTCTTGGTCTCAGACCACCCGGTCTTGGTCTTGGACCTCTCGGTCTTGGTTTAAGTCTTGGTCTCGAAGTTTTGGTCTCGTGCCCAACACTGGGGCAAACACGTTAGCGATTGCACAAAAATAAGCCTAGGGCTCCATGTTGACTTCTTTGATATTAAATTTCGTTCTCTGAGCGCGGGGGCCCGCAATCAACCTGCAAAAAGCATTACAATCAGTTATGCAAAGTTTATGATTTATGCCAATGTAATAATATCATTATAACTGACACTTCACTACCAGCAGTATTAGCTTAAAGCATCTAAATAATACTGTAGTCTACTGATGATCATTTTCATTATCATAGAACCCGCCACTTCCGTCTAAGAGGCCCCATGACTGCTCGGACTAGAAGGCCCTGGCCTGGAAGCCTACAATCCCCGACCCGGAAGCCTATAGGGGCTAGAAATGTCTGTCGGCTGGTCTAAGCTTAAAATAAAATATTAGTTTCCAGCGTCTCATGTATTACGTCTGAGATTGAATTTTTTTTAGTTCTTATTGGATATAATGTTTTGTTTATGGTTCATTCACCTATTCTAGGCCTTGTCTTAAAATTTTCATTGTGGAATAGCACTTTCATTTTAGGCTGTGATGGGTCATGCTGGTACGCTGGTTTAACAACGCTTTAACTGATTACGAATTTCCAAAAGGCAGAATATTGGTGGTAGAATCTAAACCGGGGTGGCCTCAAAGGCGCTCGTGAATACGCTAGTGCCCTGCTCTTGGCTTTCGAGTGACCAATAGCTTTGCTTTAAGAGGTGCTATATAAATTATCGAAATGAATGAATTAATGTTGAATCCACTATGCTCACCTGCCAGCTAACAGGTTGTATTGTTTTGAACGTACGGCTGGCCTCATTGGTCAAATACCAAGATATATAAGTCACAAGATATATGTTGAAGGTTCTGCATTGGCTTCCTGTATGACAGCTCTCTTGTATGGCGATACCAACTTGGCTTTGCACCAGCGTATGCCTAATGGACCTTTGTCAGCCAGTTCTTTGTCCTTCGCTCTGCTGAGAGAGGGGGTTCCTGCGGTTCCATTTGCCCATATAGCTGCTACGCTCAACCGCGCATTCTCTGTTATAGACCCCAAAGTTTAGAATGGCATTTCCCTGGAGTTACGTCTGTTCTCTAAATCATACAGTGACACAAATTTGAGGCCATTTGAAAACTTAGCATTTTGTCTGGACTTTTGAGTAGTTACCGTAAGCGAGCGCTGTAATCTTTTAAAGAACAAATGAATGTGGGCGAGGAGTAGGATATATTGTAATGAGTTGGAATTGTTGGTTAGTGCTAGGACTTCGAAGTGGAATGCTTTTTAGGAGTAGAGTGACGTGATGATGCTTAGGCGTTTTGGTGACAGCTGCTCTGACTATTGGGTTTTGGATAAGTCACGAAGGTGCATGAAGTAGGAGGGCAAGAGGTTTGAGACATGGTAAGAGAAACTGAGATGAGGATAAACTAGATGACACCAAGATTGCGGACAGAAGCGTCAGAGGTGAAAGGAAGGGATGGTGAGTTAGTGGATATACGTGCATTGAAAGGTCAGGTTTTTCCTTAGGTCTATTTGGAAGTGTTGAATTAGAGGAGGTTGGACGACACCCATTGAGAGATTAGGTCGGATAATAACATGAGATATGAACTTTTGTTGTGGTCTTACCCAAGGATAACCAGAAGATGCATAGGAAAATGACTTCTTTGACCACGCAATCCATTTATATAGGCTGGAAATGAATTATTGACGATCTTTGACTAATTCTGTCTTTACCGACTTGCAAACAGTAGGAAGTGTGAGAAGCTAAGCTTACTTGACAAATCGTCAACAGTTACTACAGAAACCGGAGTTAAGTTTTATGACGTCACAATTAATCGTGACGCGTGTACAGTATAATAATTGGAAGCACGCCATTATGCGTCTTAAAATAGTTCTGCCGGCGTGGTGTCGTTGTTTTTTAACGACACCATTCCATATCGAAGATGATTTGGTGTCGCCCTCCTTTAGCTTAAAATTCCAGAACGAATCCACTTCGAAGTCCTATCATTAACCTAAAACTTCTTACAAGACTCCCGGTCCAAAAATCTTCGCGAACTCTTCTCCGTCCAGCTAACCCGCTCTACCCGATCATCGCCATGTCTCCTGTTTTCGTCCCCAATCACTATTCGTCTCAAGTTCTCCATCTGAGTCACATACAACACTGCTCCACGTTTCTAGAACGATCGCGACTCCTGAATTCTGCACTTGTTCGATTTCTCAACCCTCTCCATGCTCGCATACAACTTAAAATTCTCATTCTAATCTTCAAGGCTCATCGGAGTCTTGCTTCGAGATATTTGATTGACGTCATACTTCGGCCTCATTCAACCTCCTCTCTCCGTCCACTCTTCGTCCACTTCGGTCGTTCAATCTTTGTTCCTCGAACTAGAACAGCTATGGCTCGGTCTCGATCCTTTGCTTCAATTGGTCCTTCTCTGTGGAATGCGCTTTCTCCATCTGTTCGTTCTAAAATTTTATCTGACAGTCTCTCATTCTCTTTTGCTTTTCTCAAAACCTACTTCTTCTCAAGGGACCCTGCAAACTGACAGCGCTTCTGAACGGTTTACCCTACTAAAGGCGCTTTATAAATATTTAAATACAATCATTGCAAATCACCCAGCATAATCTGCATCGGGGTCTTCCATCTGTCACTCCTTGGGCATTCCACTCGATCTGAAGCCTCACCTCTTCAAGAACTCCTACATCGACTTACTTGATTCTCCATCATCCAATTCTTGACCTGCCTTAACGGCTAAACTGCCTTCTCTGACCCACACAACTCCCACACTGCTTGCAGACCAGCAGTGCCAGTCCAAAGTCTGGATAAAAGAGGCGGGCGACGCCAATGGTCTTTGTCATCACACAGTGTCGTTAAACTGCAACTATCACCACCTGGATAGTTGCCACTTGAGACCGAATTCTACAGAACCCACTGGATGAAACCCATTTTAAACCGAACTCTAACCACCTTCGGACTACTCTTTTGACAACCTCATGTCGGCTACGTGTTACTAAACCTGTAAAATATTTATTTTTAGCGGGTTGACATATTGCTTTGGCTCCAATACTTGCAAAGTTTGAAGACGAAATGGTTCGAAATAAAAAATTATGAGGTGCCATGTTAGAAGTCATCGTTTTTTAGACTTAGCCGACATGGACACATCCATGCACACGTACGTATTGTGCATACAACCATGTACCATATGCACACACATACAACCATGTATATATAATTTGGCCGAGCTGATGGTCTACACTGGGGACAGGGGGGAGGCTATTGTCCTAGTTGAGAGGGGCTTTTCTATTCTATTCTATTCACGGGTTTATAAAACGCCTCACACAGTACAACCTATTCAGAGGCGCTCCCAGTGCGAAAAACCCCTTGAGAAAAGAAAAGTCTTAAGCGAACGAGCAGAAACAGTTGTGCTACTAGATAAGATTGCAGCACGAGTCACAGCAGGAAGGCTGTTCCATAACGAAGGGCCAACACAGGCATAGGTACGATGCTGAGCTGTGGCAGTTCTAGACTGCGGTAGTAGAAGATCGTTACGGTCTAAATAACGAAGAGGACGTCCGGTGGTAGCTGATATAGGTTTCCTGATATGATCACGTAGATAGAGTGGAGCTTGACCCAACAACGCTTTGAATGTAAGAAAGAGAACTTTCGGCTTTTGTCCGGGGGGCTTTTGTCCGGGGGCTTTTGTCCGGGGGGCTCGTTTCAAATACCTGCAAAGTTTTGTTGACGAATGAAGAAGCCAATTTGATACCACGTGATATATATTATAATGGCTGCTGTAAATAATGACTGTGTTTATGCGACATTGACATATTCACGACTTATATTTTGAGATTATCATCTATATGGAAGTATTTACCCACTCTCACTCTTATTAACGGGAGATGAGTATCGCGTGTCACAGACGATTTGCAAACCAACTGTAGCTGCTTACTAGCCGACGACCTTCACCGCTTATTAAGGCGTGTCACGAACTGTATGCAATATTTATGCGTCCAGCAAGATAAATAAAGATTCAGAACTGGACTCACTTTGTCTCCTACACGACACGATAATTAGTTGCTTATTATTTACTGAATTCAGTTAATTCCATTCTAATAATCTATCTATGTAACTCCACCTGCCGTACTTCCCTTTTATATGCGGTCACTCAGGCATCGTCGTCCAATAGTTAAATAGCAAATAGTTAATTAGTTCCTTGGTCTTTTTGTTGTTAGTGTATGATAAGTCTATGTACACTTAATCTTTATTTATCTTGCTGGATACATAAATACTACAAACAGCCCGTGACACGCCTTAAAAAGCGGCTGGTGAAGGTCGTCGGATAGTAATTAAGCAGAGCTAGGCCTACAGCTGGTCAGCAAACTGTCAGTGACACGCGATTATCATCTCCCGCTAATAGGAGAGAGTGGGTGAATACCTCTATATAGATGATAATCTAAGATTATAAGCGGTGGAGGTCAGCTAGTAAGTATGCTTACAGTTGATGACACGCGATAATCATCTCAGTCTGAGAGCGGGTGAAGACCCATATAGATGAAAATCTCAAAAATGTGTGCCTATAAAACGAAGACTTCTAACATGCACACCTCATAGACCTATTACAAACCATTTCGTCTTCAAGCTTTGCAGGTATTGGAACCAAAGAAATATGTCAACCCGCTAAAAATAGATATTTTACAGATTTAGTAACACTTAGCCGACATGAACACATCCATGACACGTACATATTGTGCACACAACCATGCATCATATGCACACACATACTAGCATGCATATATAATTTGGGCGAGCTTATGGTCTACACTGGGCGGGCTTTTGTTCTAGTTGGAAGGGGCTTTTGTCCGGGGGCATTTGTTTGGGGGGGGGCTCTTGTCCTGCACTCCAGGTCTGGTCAGATATTTGGCTTCAGAAGTCGGGTCGGCTTCATTTACGATGGGTCGGATTGGGTCATGACAATTGGACTTATGCGCAACCCTGCATGGTATGACTGTACCCATGCGTAAAGTTAATGCAGACAAACGTGTCCAGTTTCACAATCCCAACCGTTAAACGAAAAGATGCTGATGAATTCATTGAAATTCCCAGAAAAATACACAATTACTGTCCTTAATAAACTATGAGAATAATGTAAAGTTTGATTAAATCAAACGAGAAGCCAGAAAATGAATCGTTGCATTAACTAATGAACAAGTTTTAATAAATAAGCGATCCCTACTAACTCGATACAAACTCCCGACCTGACAATAAAAGTTCTCATAGCCCTATACAAGTCACCAAAAAACAGAGTACAAAATGATAAAATATAATAAAGAGTCAGAAAAGTCGGACATCGCACGCATGTCCTACACAAAATCTAGTTTGGAACTAACTGCATACATCTTTACATAAGCATCCACAGTTGGAATGCACATAATTCCACCAAAGAAACTCCTTTGAAGCACACTGCCGAAGGGAATCACAGGTTTGTTCGAGTGCGACCTCCCATTTTATTCCACATATCGATTGTGTGGTAGGGATATTTTGGAATCGGACCAGCGAAGCTCGAAACATCATCCAGTTGCTTCATCTGTCAATAGACACAATAATGTGCAATACCAAGTGAATTTACACAGAGAAATACATGACACCTGCCTCGCTACGGTTATAATGTGAGATTTCAAGGGTTTTGAAAACATAATTTTAATAAATATATTGGATGACACAAAAGTTCGTTCACCATTTTCAAACTTGAACATCTCGGTCAAAACAAATCGGATCTCGTAAATATGCTTATACAGGACTCACATGTTGTGTATAACATGTGAGTTAAAAAAATTAAGTCGAACGTGCGTTAAATGACGTAACAATGTACACCGTGGCGCGCGAATTATATGTCTGGCTCGTGCCTGGATATGACGTCACAGAGATGTAACAAGGTTTTGAAAATGGGGGGGGGGGGGCATAATTTTAAAAAAATTTAGCGAAGGGCAAAAATTTTGTTGGCCCTCCCACATTTTGAATATTGCCCCCTCCCAGAAATTTGAAAAATGGGGGGCACAAATTATCTTAAAAAAAGTATTCTTAGAAATCCATTGGATAAACATGGAAAAAAAGAACCGATTTGGGGGGCACATGGGGGGGGCAGTGAGCAATAAAACTGGGGGGCTTTGCCCCCCCCCTCCCCCCGTTTCAAAACGGGGGGCCGGTGCCCCCTGCCTGTTACACCCCTGTGACGTCACCATTATTCACGTCGCTTAATTGAGTAAAAATAGGATCATAGACACTGGACTGTGGAAGACTGGTCAAATGTTTTGTTCACAGATAAGTCTCTGTTCAAGGTGCCAAAGAACGTTTTTCAGTTCAAACTAGCGTGGAGATCGATAGAAATTCGGACACTTCAGTCGCTGATTCAGTCTATGCCATAGGTCCCCCTATAGAGTCAGTGCCGTCATTAAGCAGAACGAAAATACCAAATACTATAAGCTTACTCTAATTACAGCTATGTCTGTATAACATAGGTAACCCCAGAACAATATTGTGTTATGGTCGACTAGGCCAAATATTTTATTTACAATGATAATATGAAGAACAGACTGTAGTGCATGGCAGTTTTTTTCCAAGAAAATGGTCCTATTCAATTTTTTAAACATATAATGTCAACCACGGCTCGGATTAAAACCACATTTGTACCAGTATCATTTATTTGACTTGTGAAAGCACTGGCTAAATATCATACGAAAATATAAACCCCTTACTGAGAAAATGCATTTTGAAAATGGTGAACGAACTTTGTGTCACCATATGTATACAGTATACATAATCATTCCTAAGTCATCTTTCATATCATCTTATAAGTCTTCCACCATTGCGTCCAAACACAAATTACATCTTCCTGTTATGCAAGATCTTCTCTATAATATGTGGCTGTGAGTCAGTTTGGAAAAGGTGCATCCTTAGAGACAGAAACTAATTGGAGGCCATTTGCATAAAATATAGTATAATAAATTTATTCATAGGTAAGTTTGATAATGTCCATACATTACTGAAATTCGACAGCAGGACGGAGACACATCCAGGTAGAGTCACCTATTCCACATCCTTGTCGTCATTTAGTCATGTAGACAATCAAATATCTCACGTTGTTACTAGGCAGCATTATATTAAGGAAAAGTCTTAAAATACTTTCCTACCAACAGAGGCGTTGCCCACTGGATTGATAGTCTAGCCGTTTACCTACTACAGACTACCGTTCACACACTCTGTATCAATCAAGTAGATGTTACCTCTTCATCAGTGAGCTTCCATCCGGTTCCAGCCGCCATATTCTGTTCCAGCTGCTGAACTGTTTTGGCGCCAATGATGACGGATGGAATGAAGTCCTTCTGCAGACACCAACGAAGTGAAACCTGACCCTGACTCTTACCTTTAGAAAAGACAAATATACAACACTGCATAGGTAAATAATATGAGATAGGAATAGAATTAGGTAGAGAAACGCGGTCAGGTAACCATCATATTTGTTTGTGCTAATGTTTATTGTGCCTCTTTCAGTACAAAAGAAATCTGAAAGGTAAACAAAATATCAATCCTAATTAGCTGTAAAAGGAACAGTTGCACATTAACATTTGCTGAAATGTTTGTACAGCTACATCAGTAGATGAGTTTGAAATTGCAGGGGAAGCTTTTACTGCACATACATACCATGGTGTTTGCCAATCGCTTCCACTGTATCCATCAGTTTCCAAAAGTTTTCATCATCGCGTAGAGTCTCAACGTTTGGTGTCATAATGGCTCTTGCCGAAGGTTTCTCGGCAACCCAGCCAATACGGGTTCCAGCTAGAGTGGTTGAAGTGTTGGGGTCGTCGCGCTTGAATTTCCCCGTCAGTAAACCGCTAAAAAGCGAGTAAATAAGTAAGTATCTTCGTTTTATCAAACGTCTGAAAACTAACGGCACGTCTAAACATATTCAATTATATAAAACAACGGATATTATGAGAAGTTATCATAAGTAAGGAGAGGCAGAATAACACAGAACCACCTGCAGTAGATGGTTATTCAAAGTAGCTAGAGGAAAGGTGAAGTAATGTATAGTTGGCAAGGCAAGTAGAACGCAAGGTAAGCAAGTTTTGACAAGGTCAAGATGACGGTTAAGCAGATGGTTGCACAGAAAATTAGGACAAGGCAGGTTACCCCAGGAAAAGGTAAAAGCCAATCCAGTCACAAGAAAAGGTAAAAGCCAATTCAGCTACAGCCATAGAAGTTCAGTATAAAATAATAAAAGCAATAAAATAAAATAAATTGAGTAGCGATAAATTAAGTGAAGGAGCTAAAAAGGAAGGTCAAGCGAAGAAGTCCTGCACGAAGACAACCACAGATAATATGGTTGAATGTGTTGCTGATTGAATCTTTGTGACCAATAAATTGCACAATGATTGCCTTAGTGAATGACTGATAGACTTAAAACGGGAGAACTGATTCACCAGCTGAATTGGAGGCTGATTGACTCTCGCTGTCGGGTTCAACAGTACATCCTGCTGACTAGTAAACGGAGAGGCGTACTTATTTAGAAAAAATTTCAATGATTATGCCTACCCACAAAGCGGACTGTAAGGAACAAGACTGATGCCTTCTCTGCGACATGTTGGAACCACTTCAATGTCAGAGTCACGACTCATCAGACTGTATTGTTGCTAGAACGTCCAGAACGATCAATTCAAATACTTTGGCACAAATGAACACAGGTAAGGTGCTTGAAAATCCATCCAATGGGAATCACATAAAGTGTTACTCCAAAAATCTCAAACTGCAATTGTCAATAGCACACAGTGCACATGAATTTAAACATAGGACACAGAGATTACCCGTCAGCTTTCAATCAATCAATAAATCATTATTTTGTTCAATCTGTGATTCAAAAATGTAATGAATAAAGTTAGTGAATTAGATAATGAGGCACTCATTTATTCACGAATTGATGGCAAACTCTCCAAGCTCCTGACAAGTCAATCACTCACCTGCAAAGTAGCACATGCATTAAATCCCATGAAGTGGTTGTAGTCCATGACTTTCTGTAAGACGCTTCCAGTGAAGTTGCTCAATCCGACGTAGCGCACCTTGCCAGATCGCACGAGGTCGTTAAATGCACGCAGAGTCTCCTCCAGTTTCACTCCTTTGTCATGCATGTGCATCTAAAATATATAAAATTAAAGTGTAGTAGTTGACTTCATTTTCAATGTTTCAACCTTGAACAAAGATACACCCAAGTTTTCTTCCATAGGTCTATGCTCCCTTCCTAGAACCCCTTCTCAGGCATTTCCCTCTAAAGATAATTTTACTTGGATTCGCTGGTGTATGGAGCGCCTCTAAGTAGTCACCTTGAAAAGGCACTATACATAAATTCTCGTAATGAATGAATGAATGAATGAATCTGAGTCAAGCCAAAGTCGAGAACGATATAACTGAGCAAGCAGTCAACCAATGACAATGAGCTTGTCTTCCATATGCCAAGGACAAATAAAATGCAGCTGGTAAATACGCATATCCATAACCATCTCTGAGTGTTATTGTATTCTTCTAAAACTCATCCATTCTCATAATAATTAACTTTCCTTCCTCGCAGCATGCGGCTTCCACAATGACTTGGCAACCTTCCGTCGACTGACTGGACTCACCTCAAGTTCATGTTTAGTCCAATGCTTAGTGAATCTAACTAACATCATTACCTTAAATTGTCTTTTCGAATTTTAACTGAGAACTCACATAGTAGAGGTCGATATAGTCTGTCTTGAGTCTCCGAAGGCTTTGCTCAACGTTGTGCATGATTGAGCCGCGACTAAGTCCTTTGGCATTGGCCATGGATTCGTCAGTTCCGTCACCGGCAGCGAACACCTTTGTTGCCACAACAATCGACCCTCGATCACGTCTGCAATACACAACGTGAGCACGAGATTTAATACTGAACAAGTACAGTACCGAACCTAACCCAATGGCTGCATAATGGGGCACTGGTTTTCAAACGCATTTGATTGATCGTTCATCTCATTGAATTCGAGCTCAGCGATTGCATTCCATTAGAGATATCCAGTTGAATAAGATATGTTATAGAGGAAACCTAATCTGATCATCTGCAGCGACAATATCCAGGGCCGTACCGAGCTATAATTGCGCCCTGTGCCTAGCATCAATCTGGCGCCCCACATTTTGAAAACAGTATTTGCGCCCGGTGCCTGGTATCAATCTGGCGCCCCCACATTTTGAAAATAGTGCATTTTATGGTACGGTAAGGCCCTGACAATATCATAGTGCAAACATCACCAAGTGAGGACAGCTCTTGTCGGCTTAAGAAGAAGCTGATGTCTAAATTATCAAGCCATCCGTTGGAGAAATCCAGTTGAAATCATGTGGTATTGGTATGTGATCCGAGAATTCAAAAGTCACTCTTAGAGAATTCAAAAGTCACTCTGTGGCGGTTATGCATGCAGAGAGGAGTCCTTTAAATTCAAATTGTATGCACCGAATAGTTCTGTACTGCATAAATAGCATTCTAAATAAATCTGACTTAAAGAAATCGTGCAGAATATTTTTAATTGGCTAAACTCTAATACTATAACCAAAGACCTGCCAATATATCCTCAATATGACACGCCCAAAGATTTTTGGGTAACAAAATAATTTTATAGTAAAAACATCAAAATTGTAAGATCCGAAGTATTTCTTGAATTTAGTGTCGAGACATTGGAACTATAAAACTGTAACTGTAAAGCAAAGATGTGGCACATGGATCTCCTCTTTATCTCACGAGCCTGCGTCAACACAGATGACCGAGTGCGCGGCAAAAAATTCTTTAGGCTGTTGAAGGGAGGTCAGCGGGGCCTATGCCCCGGGCGCAAATGTGGAAATTGGAAAGTGCGCAAATTTCAGGATGGAATAACGTATTATACCATAATCCATAAAATGCATCATTTTCAAAATGTGGGGGCGCCAAATTGATGCTACACACAGGGAGCAATTAGCTAGGGACAGGGCGCAAATACAGCTCGGTACGGCCCTGGCTGTGCGCGAGTATCGCTATAGATAAACCTCTGGGCCCTTACGTTCGTCCGGCCGATCATTGTGCTCAGACAGGATTCCTTTCACATCACAACATTAAAAAGTTCGCGGCTGCAATTCAAGCGAATCACAATGTTAGCGCTTGTATTCGACTGATAAAGTCTAAAAGAAGGCTGTTTTCGTACACGAAGCGCGAGTTCCGAATGTTACTTTACAGGGGTTATACGAACGTTACAGATGTAGCATACCTGCCCAGCCAAGTGCCAATAATTTCCTCTGACTCCCCATTGCAATAAATGTTGGCTGTGTCCAGGAAGTTTCCTCCTAGCTCAGCATATCGATCGAGAATGGCAAACGAACCAGCCTCGTCGGTATTTCCGGGCGCATCAAACATCTTAATTTAAATACAAACATTAGACCAATTAGTGGTTTGGCAGAAATCGCCTCTCACTCAGGTTGATGCACTGTTCTTAGCAGTTGCTTCTGTATTGTTGTTTATGCATAAGTTGTGATTGTCCCACGGTGCAGGATTAATCGATTGAAATTTGTATCTTAAGGCCTACAGTTTGAAGGAACGTGCGCTTTAAGTTCGCTTGGGACAGTTTACATTTCTTGTTCTCCGAAAATACACCCGTGATGATTTCTTGGTTCTGTCATAAACATGGCATTGCAATTTGTGTAAATTTGTGATTGCTCCCCGGTGTGATTCTATAGGTCCGCCGAGTGCGTTTGTAGCGTAGGGTCTACTATTTGTGGCAATGATGCCGGTGTAGGAGGCTGCATGGCCGTTTGTATGTATACATGTATCTATGTGTGTATGTATGTATCTATACATGTATGAATAATTGTATATGTATATACGCATATAATTATATATGTATAATGTATCTATGTATGACACACATGTATGAGTGCATGATGCATGTATGTTTGTATGCATATATGCCTTTGGGCGAGCTGACGGTCTTACTGGGAGGTAATTGTCTAGTCGGGCAATAGTCCGTTCCCCACAAACAGGCGCTATGTATATAGGCCTATACATCACGACACACGGTTAAACTGGGTCATCGATCTGCAGACCTTACTCGATCAGAAAACCCATTTGCTCAAACATAAGATAATAAGCGGCTGGAGATTTCTGGAAGTAGGGTGTTTAGATGCACTTCGAAACATCTGTCCTGGCTTGCTTTTAAAGGGATAGATATACCAGGTTAACTCGGACGATCCTTGTGCCGTAAACAAGTAATTAATAGACCCGGATAACTCTGGCGGGCATTGTGACATAAACAAGGAATCATTCTCCCGCGGACAGTACGTGTATTGTCAATGGTGGCCTGTATGTTACAGCTGGGATGATTAGTCGCCATGGGGCACAGATGAAGCCCAAATCTCGCGACCAGATGTCATTTGAAATGACCAGGGTCGTTCGATGCCGGCCAGCCGGTCACACATCTAGTTGCTATTCAACATTTGGCAAATTTACAATTTCGTATACTTGCACCGTTGTTAAAATTTCATGCGCAGTGTGAAGTGTTTACGCAGACGACCCACAATGATGCCTACCTTCAATGGTTTACCAAAGGTCATTGTGCCCAGACAAATGTTGGACACTTTCAGTCCACAGTTTTCGCTTAACCAGTTGTATTCAACCGAAGGTTTCTTCTCGGCCATCGTTTTAATTTTAAAACCAATTCAGGATTAAATAATAGAAGACAGCTTTCTGGTTGTGCAACGATGCTGCTCTTCTCGTAGTCGCTTATTGCAAAATGTGTCGAGTTACTTAAAGGCAGACAGTCGTCTACAATAGGCCTAGATGTTCAATCGAATGGGCATGACCTGGACATGACATTGTTGTCATATTTTCTGCAAGTCTGCATGACTTGCACAAAATAATGCAAACAATTTAGCAGATAATTTTAGCTAAACCAATCACGCGCTCTGAAGCGCCACCAATCACAGACAAGTATTTATAAATAGATTCGATATTGGAGAAGTCCTAATCAGTCGAATGGCCTTGACCTGCAAGTGTTAAGCTCACAACAGATTGGGCTTGCAAAATATTTTATGTCCTACAATAATAATTAGTATTCGTCAACACATTGAACTTAATTGAACTCGTATATTTCCTTAATTGAGAAAATGAATCCGACTAGGACGCAGTAATGCCTACATCATAAAGCATGAGTCCAGAGAGGCCATCATCACGACTCTTGCTTCATGATGTGGTGCGCATTCGACAACAGTGTACGTCCGCATGTCACGTGTCACATGTATGTCACATGTGGGACAGCAGGAACGCGCCCGAGTGCAGTCAGTGATGAACCGATTGATTCCAATGATTCTTCACGGCACGGTTCTGCACCGGTTCCTCGAGATCCGTCCAATAAAGACGACCTCCTACTCGCTACACATATGACCGTGTTATTCTAAAGGCAGACAATCCGAGTGTAATAATCAGTGTTGTATGCAAGACTTGAAACTTCAAGACCAAGACGAGACCGAGACAGTGAGGTGCCGAGACCGAGACAATAGGTTCGAAGCAGTACGAGACAGCAAAAATCAAATGATCTTATATAAAAGGCTTATAAAATACTAATGTATCAGTTTTCGGGAATAATGCTTATTTTTTTAATTTCAATTTAAAATTTAAAATTCCAATTCCTGAGAAATTTTTTTACATTGCCACGTTTTATCTTTTTCGCCGCGTGTTATCTTTTTTGATATCTCTTCTCGGCCTATCTTGTGAACAGCATAAAGAAAGCCTTTTGGACACGTCTGAAATATTCTAGACGATTTTAAAGAAGGAAATTCGATACCAAATACCAAACGAAACTCGAAGTTGTCCGATCGTTTCGGTTATGGTGAGTTTACATCAATGACAATCGGCACGCCATAACTATTGTTTCGTCAATAACTTAAAATTGCGTAAACGCAAACTTCACAATTTCAGGTTCTCTCTCAGACATTTTTTCACTTCAAGATAATTGAATTGATTTTGGTATCACGTGACTCGCGTAATATTTATTTTAGCAATTTTGTCCATGTTTTCAATTTTTGAGTTTAGTCCGTAAATTTTGATACATTGCACTGTCATACAAGCGTGACATGTGCGTAAAATTTCAGCTCTGTAGGTCGACGAGATCACACCGAAAAAAGTTGAAAGGACCAGTGTTGGGCACGAGATCCAAACGTCGAGACCAAGACCGAGAGGTCCAAGACCAAGACCGAAGCCGAGGGTCCGAGACCAAGACCGATACTCTTTTTTATAAACAATTCAATTTATTAAGACGTCAAAACGTAATAACACACTTAAAACATTAATTTTATTGCTGAAGAATACTAATCTTAATAATGGCCGAGAAAATAGTTTTACCGGCCAGTGTGAACTTTTGTGGGTTTAGCCCATGGCTTCGGCCAGATAATATCACACTATAAATAACTTACCGTATACGATAGGTAAATATTTTAAGACATCTGAGCAAGTAGATTTGGGTAGGCCTAGGGATCTGGGGGCCGTATACACAGTACACACAATTGAATCAGGCTTTAAAACGTGACTCTGGTATGCATTATCAATTACAAAATCACAGAAAACTCATAAAACCGTTAAATGACAAATGTCTAATTTGTCATTTAACGGTTTTATGTTTTATTCTCAATTGTGTTTTCTTTAGACAGGCACCGTGGGCCAGAAATATATCGTCAGCGGGCTGGCTCTTTTTCATTGACACCTCTGATATAACGCGTCTAAACAAACAGAATCTTTCACAAAGCACGTAATCGTAATCTCCGAACTTCTAAAGCGTCACTCGAAAGCCAAGCGCAGGGCGCCAGCTCATTTACGAGCGCTGCGTCGAATCGGATGGATTATCCAAAGGGGACTCCAGAGGTCAAGGTCCGGCTTCCAGACGGGGCAGAGTAGCTAAGTCGGGTAACATTTAGGGCGAAAGTTGAGATGCGGAGGATTGGAGTTTAGAGTAGGCTTATTATAGATATGTACCGTACGTGTAAGTACAGGCCTAGACATGGGTAAGAAATAAAGTAGACCTAAATACAAATTCAAAGAATGTAAAATATAAATGCACTCGATTTTATATAGATGACTGTGTAATTATGGCTTCGATCATGCTAATTTGCCCGTTTGAATAGGCGCCAGGAAATTTAAGATCCCTGTGTTATGTGATCGTGCAAGCCTGACATAAGAATTAATGAATAAGACACATTCCGGAAGTCACGGAAGCCATGGATTTTTTTTATTTGCCATGACTTATTCCAAACTTTGTGAATTGTGGTAATTTTGGCACAGGCCCGGATTTACATTTCCTGTTTAAAAACGTTATGTTTTCATTTTGCTTTTAAATTACATTTTAAAATTGCATACCAAATTTTCAAGGCCAGCACCTCCACTACTTAAAAGCGCATATGAATATTATTCAATGAACAATAGAATTGCATATTCTTTGGTACCTTTCATAATTGTTTTGGAAAACAAATAATACATACAGTAATTGTGTTTGAAACTTAATAAGAATAATTCACCAGTTTGTTTAAATGAAACATGGACCAAATGAAAGAATCATTACACTAATCAAAAGAAAAGTGCTAATAAATAAGTCAGTAATTAATTATTAATGCAAGACAGACATCAACATTACATAATAACATAAACAAGTAGTGAAAAAGTAGCAAAATGTCAGCACAAAAATTAATGATGCAATATTATAAACAGTTTGAAAATCCGAACTCTTATACATATACAATTCTAGTTTGGAACTACCAACTGAAAACTTTACATAAACATTTAATTGGAAAATCAATGATTTCATTTTATTGAACAAATATATAAGTGCACCAATGACTTAAAGAATCAAGGTCATCAGACATAATTAATACAATTAATTTTAGCAACTACTTTAAAGTACAAAAACAATTGTTAAAAGGCACTGTGAATTAATAATGCCCTCAATATCTCTTAACGCTTCAACGACCAGTGTCATTGATCATGCCTTACTTTTAACTACGTGCTGGTCGTTAAAGGGTTAAGCTAATTACTTTCCTGAAAAGAATCCACAACCATATTTTACTTCCATAACAATTAATCGTAACCAATATTCATATAACTGGAATGCACAAAGTGCCATTACAGAAACTTTTCTGAAGCACACTGCTGAAGTGAATCACATTTTTGGTCGAGTGCGATTTCCCGCTTTATTCCACATATCGATTGTGTTGTAGGGATATTTCGGAATTGGACCAGCGAAGTTTGAAACATCATCCAGTTGCTTCATCTGTCAATAGACATAATATCAATGTTACATCAATTCACACACAAAAATACACCTGTGACAGTGTAAGTTTATACAGGATAGAAACTTTCATAACCGATCATCTACCAATATTTTCTCCGACAATACTCATTACTAATACATTCAATTCCTCTTTAAACGTCTTTTCGACGCTGGTTTAAAAATATGTAACACATTTTGATTGTACCAAAGGGCTTCCTCCAATGGATCAGATTACCAATATATCTAATTGAAAACACATAATTATTCTTTCTTCATTTTAATTGGCTCATATGTCATCCACCATTGCTGCCAACCACAATTTAATCGCACCTGTGTGTTATGCAAAATCTTCTCCATATGTGGAAAAATATGTATCTTTAGAAGCAGAAAAATATAAACGAATGTAATAAAAAAAATTAAAAAAATAAAGTTTGATAATGTTCCATATGACCCTAAAATTCTGTAAGGAAAAAAATGCTCTTATGAACAGCAGATAGTAGGATATATTCCTCTACCCTGTCATGCAATGTAGAGAATCTAAGGATAAATCTCATAACACTTTTCAAAGCAAGAAATTTAGATATTTTACCTCTTGAGTTGATATTCTGCATTCTGCCTACTACAGGCTGCCATTCTAACAGCTACACTATGTTCATATCCAATATTTGTTACCTCATCATCAGTGAGCTTCCATCCGGTTCCAGCAGCCATATTCTCATCCAGCTGTTTAACTGATTTGGCACCAATGATGACGGATGGAATGTAGTCCTTCTGTAGACACCAACGAAGTGATACCTGTCCCTGACTCTTACCTTTAGAAAAAACAACAACAATGTGAAAGAACAAAAATACAATGTATTTAGAAATGTTGTCAAGTCACCAACCTATATCATATGTGTCTAAATATTTATAATGCCTTTTTCTGCACAGCACACACTTGATGGCAAGCAACTGATCAATCGTCACAATTTACCAGCATATCTATACCACGCGTCTGGATATTTAAAAACGTTCATTTTAAGGATCTCATACGGTTTCTGGAACATTGCAATCTGGAAAAACTCAGAATTTGCATCTAAATTGATCAACCAATTGGCTGCCCTGCATATCCAATCCATTCAGTGAATCTGACTCATCTTAAAAGTACTTTTAATAACTTCCACTGTTGCTGAAATATGGCTATTAAACAGAATCCAAAAGCTGGACCTTAACAATTGCTGAATGCTTCCACAGCTGCATCAGTTAATAGTCCAGATTTGCAGTGGACGACTTTACTTCACCTACCATGATGTTTGCCAATTGCTTCCAGTGTGTCCATCAGTTTCCAAAATTCATCATTACTTCGCAGAGTCTCAACATATGGTGTTGCAAAAATGGCTCTTTCCGCCGGTTTCTCAGCAACCCAACCAAGACGGGTTCCAGCGAGGGTGGCTGCAGTGTTGGGGTCGTCACGTTTGAATTTCCCTGTCAGTAAACCTCTAACAAAACAAGAGACAACATTGCAAGATGCAAATAGAGAGAAGAGAGGGCAAAGAAATATATAATTGTAAATAAAAGACATTGTACAATCAACAATAGCCAAAAAGGTAAGGTGTTCAGAAAAAGCAAACTAATTAAAGTTACTTAAATAGAGTGATGTAAATGTAAAGCAGTTAAAGGAAAGTCAGATGAAATGCTGAGAAAAACATGAACTAATATAGTTGAATGACTAGCTGATCAACTGGTAAATGGCTGACTAATTAATGGCAGAGAGATTAGGTGAACAGATCTATGACAAACAGACTGAGAAACGGAAGAACTGGTTCACAAACTGAATGGAAGGCTCATTCAGTAAATGACAAACCCTCTGATTAGCCAGCGGACAATCCAATTGTGGACTTGACTTCATACAGCATCAGTGAATAAGCTGGTCTTCTTTTCAAGGGTGCTGAGAAATTTTCAAATGTTTACATTACAGCTGCAAGACTTCTTTGTTAAGTAATCTTACTTACCCTTTGAGCGGGCTGTATGGAATGAGACTGATGCCTTCTCTACGACATGTCGGAACCACCTCGATGTCAGAGTCACGACTCATCAGACTGTATTGTTGCTAGAATGTTAAGGATACTTAGTTTAAACTCCTTGGCACAAACAAACATAAGCAAGTTCCATGGAAAAATTTAAACATAGGGCACAGGAGTTCTCTTTCACACTCATTTATTCAATCAGTCATATCGATCAAACATTTGCTCTTTCATTCAATCAAGAAGTTAATAACTAATTTACTCATTCATATATTAATTCAAAAGTCACTCATTCATTATGTTTTTAGAGATCTTCATCCACTAATAAGTGCTCCTCTTAACATAAAAGATTTTCCCAAACCTCTTAGAGGACAGTGTATCTTAGAAACCAGGCATGAACTCACCTGTAAAGTAACACAAGCATTGAATCCCATAAAGTGGTTGTAGTCCATGACTTTCTGCACGAGGCTTCCAGTAAAGTTACTCAATCCGACGTAGCGCACCTTGCCGGATCGCACCAGGTCGTTAAATGCACGCAAGGTCTCATCCAGTTTCACTCCTTTGTCATAGCAATGCATCTGAAATAATTATATGTTGTGTGTCAACCCTTTGACTACCAGCGTCATTGATTATGCCTTACATTTTACTATGTGCTGGTCGTTAAAGGGTTAAATGTAATTATGTAATGAAACATTTGCACAGTGCTGCTCAAAATCAGCAACACCTTCAACAGGCATCAGTGCCTGTGAAATCTGCCTATCAAAGTGTGAACATGACTCTACATGACTTAAAACCAAATGCACAGTGCTTCTGAGTAGCTCATAATATGTGCTGCACTGAAGCCTAATTACAATTACAAGCGCATATGAAGCAGGTATGTAAGTAAGTATAGTCACTCATGAGTGACAGAGGAACATAAAGCAGGCCTCAAGTCAACAGTGGACGAATTCCAAAGTCCATTGTCATACTATCATAAAATAAACAACACATATATGTAATAATAAGTATGCCAGTTATAAGAACATGTACAGCACCTCATTTGGTAGCATGATTATTCTGATTCAATGAATGTAGCCATATGCACATGGTCATGTCCAAGCAGTAGAACTTTAGGATTGAAAATCAGTTGGAAAGAAAACAAGTCCTGAGATTCACAAACAAGACTTGTGCAGTAGCATTTAAGCATCCCACAAAAAGTTTTGTTTCTCAATCAAGAGTAGAAAAGGAGTGTCTCACATATGCGCTGTTTTATAACATGAGAAATTATACATGCCAATCCATTTACTTTAGTATTCTCGGTATTAAAGTGAGCAAATGAGAAGCTTAAAATGTGATCTGGTTCTGGACTAAGTCAAATATTGCACTAAAACTGAGTGACATCCACGACAAAGTCAAGAACAGAATAGGTAACTAACAAAGCAGTCATACAAATCATCACATAGGCTAAGATTTTAGAATGCTGTCATCCAAATGCAAGGACAAATTGTAACATTGCATATCCATGACAGCCTCTAAGTGAGTGTTAGTGCATTCTTCAGCGCGTCAGATTATTGTCATCTTCAATGGCATGTCCTTCCCCACAGCAATGCATCACCAACCATCCAAGTTCGCCTAATTAAGAACTCACATAGTAGAGGTCGATATAATCTGTCTTGAGTCTGCGAAGGCTCTGCTCAACATTGTGCATGATTGAGCCACGACTGAGTCCTCTGGCATTTGGCATGGAGTCATCAGCTCCATCACCCTGGCCAAATACCTTAGTAGCCAATACAATAGATCCTCTATCACGGCTGAAAGACACACCATCACCAGTGATTCAACATTAAACAAATATTTTAACATACATCAATTGTAATGCATATCCATTGTGCCCTTATCAAATCTCAGTTTGCCTTCCACTCTACTGCCTGTGCTGATCAGGATCCTACATCACATCAACACTATGCTCGAAGAAGACTATGCCACCATCATTTGACTTTGCAAAGGCGTTTGACACTGTTCGGCATTCTCTTCAAACATGCAAGCTTTGTTGTTGATTGGTTTTGCCATAATTTTGCAATCTAAAACCTACAAATATATTCTCAATAAAACACGCCTAAAAAATATTCTAAAACATATTGTAATAAAAAATAAAATCTCCTGCTTTTCATAAAAACAGACTCTAAGCTTTTCTTTTACTGTCGAGACAACCTGAATGGGACAATTAAACTGCAATGCTAAACCACATAACATGAGTGTAACCAACACTATCCAACAAAAACAAAGATTGAGTTACATTAATATTTAGAATTCTAGGATAGAGGACTAGTTTGTGGAGCAGGGTGACCGATTGGTGCACTTCTGATCAAAAAATTTTGGAAGAAGGGCAATATCAAATTTCAATTGTATAGATGAGGATCTACCTGCTCAACCAAGAGCCGATAATTTCTTCCGACTCTCCATTGCAGTAGATGTTGGCTGTATCCAGAAAGTTTCCTCCAAGCTCAACATAGCGATCAAGAATGGCAAATGAACCATCCTTATCGGTGTTGCCTGGCAGTGCAATGCGCTAGAAAACATAATTTAACAAATACATAATCTTCAATCTAACTTCTAGAACATAGCACATTTCCAATAATGATATCACAAAAACACAGAATTTAGTAATTCTGAATATTTAATCTATCCACATGTGAAGCTACAAAAATCTTGATATTGCATTAGACACTTAACTCTTTAACTATCAGCGCATAGTAAAATGTAAAGCATAATCAATGACGTTGGTCATTTAACGGTTAAACCAATAATTTTCTGCTGTGGTAGGAAGTGTTAATGACAAGTATCTGATCCATAATGATTTTCACCATACTATGTCTACTACTAATACAACTACTACCCCTTCCAATACTACTATTTCAACTACTACAACAGCAACCACAAATAATAATCACAGCAACGATATTAATATCAACAATACTATCATTGCTAATCTATTGTTATCTAGTATAGTATCCAATACTTTTACAGCATAGGTTTGCTGTTTCTTTTCTTCTAATAGTTTTATGCGACAAAAACAGTTCAAAGTTGCAACTAACGGCAGACCCAGAGTTGGGGCTACTCAGAAAAGCTACTGGGCAGGTTAAAGCACATGACCATATAAAGTACAGACGATGATAAAATGGGCCCTCATCTAAGTCGAAGTATCCTCCTATTACCCACATAGCACCTTTAAAAACAATCAGAACAATACAATAAATGTCCCCATTTACACATAGTCATAATTGTAAATTCCACATTTCAAAGAGCTGTGCAGGGTTAGGTACTTAGATCCAGCTTCATCATCAAATCATATGCCTACACTAATTGCTCCGAAGCTTTCACCTGAATCATAGGTTCAATAAATGATTACGATTTCAGACATGCTTATTTCAAAACTTCCATCTATAGTTGCACTAAAACAAATACCACGGACTCCACTCTCAAAATGTCAAGTCATGCAGTCAATAATTTATTCCTACCCTGGGTGCTGTACCAAATGTCATTGTGCCAAGACATATATTGGAGACTTTAAGTCCACAGTTCTCGCCCAACCAGTTGTAATCAACCCATGGCTTCTTTTCTGCCATCTTTTAAGTTAAACACGAAGCCTGAATAAAATAACTACACAAAATAGCTTTCTCGGTCTGCAATCTTATGAATGCCCTACACCCGGTTATATGTCAATTTTCTTTTCAATTGAGTTCAAAGCCGAGAGGCGTCTTCTATGGCTACAATCAATGGTCATGGGTCAAGAACTCTCAGCAAAGACCAGTTTCAGCGATGTACTTCAAACACACATGAAGGACTATCTATTAATAGAAACTATGACCAGAAAATCTGAAAACTGGGACATGAATGTATTAACCTATGGCAACAAGAAAAAGAAAATAAGTAAGTAGCATTAAGTAAATTCGAGTATACATCATTCTGCCATAATATTCTTCTTTAGAAATCTGAGTGATAAGTATGCAGAATGATTACAAGTCAGGGATGGATGGATGATTACAAGAGTTGAATTTCACTGTGTGGCAGTTTTATAACGTAGTGACAAGCTTATTCACAAGTGCTGCATCGAATCATACTGCATTTACTGGTCATCATGGCCTGACAAGTTCCCATTATATAAGTAATCATATATTTTAGTTATCAAATATTTTGGATGTTATACATTTTTACAGCTTAATGCGCAGAGTGACAAGCTGAAACTGAAAATTTATATATACAGTGAAAATTACGCTCCATTTATTTTCAAACCACCATTGGAAGCCAGCCGAACATATAGGCAACTTCAAAACCTGGCTAACATCATTTGATTGTTGCGTTGAATGTAAAGTACCCTATTCTGTACAGTAATAGCCTGCAGAGCAGAGGAAGTGTGTTTGATCCCACTAGTCCCTAAGGTTGACCAGTCTCTCTTTTGCCAGGTGGCGATGTTGGTTAAATGAGATGTATAATCTGTTGGGCACCCTGTATGGCTGCTGACAGTTAAATTTTATTCCTGTAATAACTCGTCATCATTCGTTCATACTGTGCTTGTAATCTTACTGTGGTTTGGCAGTTTGAAATTAAAACGAAGATATAATTATTATTATTCCTTATGCCTCTTAGCCATCACTCCCAATTCTTTCCTGACACTGAAACAGAAGAGACACTTCTTCTAAACTCTCTTCCTAAGAAGCAATGAGAACTTGATCCTTTCTCCAAATCTTTCCTAAAAGACTGTACTGTGCCTCTGTCCTTGTTTCAGTAATCACCAAAAGCATCAATCGTACACTCTCTACTGCAACTTCCATATTCTTAAAGCACTCCTTCATCTCTCAGCTTCTGAAAAAAGCAAATTGTGACAAAGAAATTCTATTTAACTACATTCACATCTCTAACCTTTAGTTCTATCTAAGTTAACTGAACAGTTGACCTTACCCGGCTCAACAACCGCCTCTCTTCAAAATCCCACCTCAACCCCACCAATCTGGCTTCACTACAGGTTACTCCTCAGAAACCCTACTTGCTTCTCTGCACAATAAACCAGCCTCTGCTGTCAGCCAAAAGTCTCCTGTCTCTTTTGCTAAGGCTTGTTAAAATTGTTTCTGAGGTGCCTAAGTGGCAGAATTTCCATGTCACCGTGTCCTATAAATTGTCAGTATTATTATTATTATTATCTTTTACAAAAGCCACTTTTCTGGATTTAGCTGCAGCAAAATCGTTAACAATACCCTCACAAGTTAATTGCAGAGCCCCACCCGGGGACCTAAAACCAACTTAATTGCCCCATGGAATTTGTCCTCTCTGAGCAGGCCTGTGCATTCAACACCATTCATCACAGGCTTCTTTTTCAACAAATATGTTCTTGGTTTTGCACCTCTGGTACTGCTATACTAGATACCAGTCATAATTGTCTTCAAAATCATCCATCCTCTGTCAACCCCTCCCACTCTCTTACAGCATAACTCACTCAAGGCTTTATCATGGATTCTCATCACTCCTCTTCACCCTGTATACCAAACCATTAAGCCATTTCATAGAATCCTCCTCTGTTGACCACCTTCTATAGGCAGAGGACACCAAACTCAACAAAATTATACTTCTCTCAAAGCTCATCATTTTCCACCTCCTCATCGCAGTTACTCAATGTGGTTAACATAATCGCTCAATGGATGTCGTCCAACCTCCTCTGCACGAATCTTTCCCAAACAGAATTCATCATCATGATCAAATTTAGACAATCCTTAACCCTGAACAAATTTTAACTTTTAAAAAATCCAATCACAAATTAGCAGAGACATTACTTTCAGTTTCAGTCACGATGGTTTGCAGATGGTGTCAATCTAATAAGAATGTTTTAGTGAAGAAGTTGACTAGATCTTTTTCTGGTTCTCCTCATTTCCGTAAGTAAGCGCATTCTCTACAAATTACAGGCCATGCCAAATTCTATGGGCCAGTTCTTTAGGTTCAAAGAACAAAAAATATTGCTGAAAATAGTCAAAATGCGTAATTATTGCACGCTCTAGCTTTTAGTGAAGCAAAATAATACATATATGCTATTACCGCAATCGCAATCTTAGTGACATATGCTACATATTGTTATTGTATATTTACGTAGAAGCTTAATTAATGCATCTGAGTGATCATACTGTAATTGCACGCTAATTAAGAGGATGCTATGCATTCATTAAAACAAGACAACGCGATAATTATTGCGCTATAAATGACAGATTATCGCGCATGCGCTGGAACTTGTTTAGCGGCCATCTTGCATAGTTAGCGTCATGGTGTCGTGGAAACTGACAACTTGATGTCGAATGCATTGGAAGAAACTTAATTTAGAAAAATGAATAGAGGTTTATACTTTATTTTTGCTTGAACTAAAGGCTTATGTGGCTTAGTTAGCCTGGAACTTGAGTTTTTTTTATTTTGCATGAAAGAAAACGCAATTGTCCACAATGTGTATTTTTGTGTAATGTTATTCAGTGTTGTGTTATGTTATTAGTTTTGTGAAGCTCTGAGCAGAGTTGTAAGCGTGACCTAAGCCCCAAGATCACAGGGTTCAAGACCAAGACCAGTGCCTCAGGACCGAGTGTTTAAGACCATTAACAATGCCATTAACTTTGGAGATTCACGATTGTGCTAAATAATAAAATATTTATCTGTGCAAGCTCACAAGTATTATTTGTTATTTTACTATGTTGTTTCCTAAAAGCTCTTATGCAAATTTTCTGTCTAAATATCAACCATTATATTATTACTCTTTTCTTTAGAAACTCGAACAAGACGAAATGAGATGATTCCAGACACAACAAACTGGGGCAATGAAGAAGTAAGTGACGACTGCTGTCGTCAGAGAGCCAAAGTCTGCTGTTCTGAAATTTATTTATTTCTGTGGCCTAGCCAGGCCCTCAGAACCTACTATTCTTCCTTAACAGCTGATCAGTTCCATTGGCACCTGAAAACTGCCTCTTTGTCAGGATTGCTGATTATGGCCTGGTTTCGATGTGCCATAGGCTGATGTCTCATGCAATAGACACCAACATAATTGAAGTTGCTTACTACAATTGTGATTACACACTAATGTATGTATGCCACTAATAGCAAACACTCATGTGTGTGCTTGTGTATGAGTGTGCATACATGTTGCAAGTGGTGCCATATAAATAAATACTTCATTACGATTACCTTTGGTATCTTCCAGAGTAGCCTGCCTCCAAGTCAGGATAGCAGATTGTTTGCATCTTTTTGTAGTGTGCTTAACACCCCAGTGTGCTGAATATCTATAGATGGAAGGCTTACTCTGCGTAGCCTGTCATTTGGTATCTTGGGCTTCATTCCCAGATTAGATTAAAATAATATTAGATTAGTTGAGACAATTTTCATCTGAGAACCATGTGACTCGTTGTCTTACTTTACAGGCAGTTTTCTTCTATCACAGGTCCGGACTGATGTGCTTTCAACGTGCCAAGAATACTTGGCCATGGTACAAGATAGAAACCGGTATGAACAACAATGACAACTACCACAAGAATAACAACAGCACTGCTGTCTTACCTTGGCTTGCCATCCTTTAACTTAAGTTCCTTTATAGTGACTTCTGTTGCCCTGATTCTCTCAATTTCTTCTGTAATCTTACATCTGCCTTTGTTGCCTTGTCTCATTTGCTCTTACTTACCTTGTCTTGCCTGAACTTACTGTATATCAAAACTTACCTTATGTCACCATGCCCTATATTACCTTAATTATTTATCTAGCCTTTAATGACCTTGCCTCACATTAATTTACGTTGGACTTATTTTTATAGTGCCTCCCTGACTGTCAGTTTACTACATCATACCTTATTAATTTGTACCTTACATAGACTTACTTTGCTTTATATTACAATACCTCGATTAATTATGCTTTTATTTACCTACTAGCTGTTAACTCGTGAAGAATCATGGGTCGGAAAATATAATAGCTCACGATTCAACTCGTTTCCTCGCATTGCACAGAAAGGCTGCAACTTGCGCCCTGATGGCAAAGAAATTCAGCGGCCGTCACACTGTTTACCCGTGAAATGCCCTCTGAACAAAGTTGTTTACATATTAGTAACGGCGATTCAAACGATTAAAAATCGGGTTTCATCCATTAAGTGTGTGTTTAATTTTAATAACTGCAAATATTCTTACATTACATGATGTATTTAATTTTAATAAACTGCAAATATGCGTACACGGACGTGAATAAAACTTGTTTGAAACTCGAATCGGACATCAATTTACATTATGCAGAACTCTTCCAACGAAAAAATTCAGGTCAACTTCTGTCCAATCACGCGCCTTGAATATGACAGACAAACACGTGACTTAGGTAACTATATAATTAGATCCATGTGTTAAATTAAATATCCTTGCTTACTTAGTTAAGTGGATTATCAATGACGCAGAGTAACTGATGATCATGTTTCAGACGCCTGAAGCAGCTGCAGACAAAGGATCCAAAGCAGATCGAAATGGAACGAAGGGAGCAGGGCTTTACGATATATGTCAACGGTGCTAACTCGAATCTGCCGACAGTGCAAGACGTCGTTGCTCGAAAAGTCCCGACGACAACGCGACGCTCTGACAAGAAACGAGCCAAGACCGCCGACAGTGAGTAATAGTGTTATGTTGAATTTTGCACTTGAACTGTTTTTATAGTGTCTGCTGAAGAAATGAGCTCACCGGTGAACCAAAGAATAGTTTTTAAATCGAAATCAAGTGAATGTAAGAGGGTGTGAGGCAAACGATTCCAGAGAGCTGGACTAACCACAGTGAAGTTACTTGTACAGCGTGTTGTGGTCGTTTGGACAAATGAAAGAACTAGGTCACCTTGCACCGCAGAATTAAGTACTTTACTGTCAGGTTCGGATAAGACTAAGATCTAATCGGATTCAATATAATCTCGTAATTTCCATGATGCCATTTTAACAGTGATCTAGGTATTTGTTGATGGCTACTGCTATATGAAACTTAGTGACTCTACATATTATTATATTGTATCTTTGTTTATTAGGCAAGCTGACAGACAATCTGTGGCAAATAACATTCATGTACAAAGACCGAAAAAATGAAATGTTAAATTTTCAATAACAGTCAATGATGTAGGCCTACTTTGGCTATTGCATAAGTAAAACTCTGGGTATAAAATATCTGTTGTCTTTAGTAGGTAGTTAATGTAAATTTCTGTATACATACATGCATGTATACATAGTTATATATATACATAGTTGCATATATACATACTTGCATATATAAATACTTGCATATAATTATACATACTTGCATATCTACTCATATCACCATGGCAGCCATGGAAATAGTGCTGTCTGAAAGTGTATTGCTTGGGGTCTTATTTTGCTTGTACTGTAGCATAAAATTAGTCATTTAATTGCCATCTCCTTTACATTTGGGCGATTTTTCTTCTCAGGGAACCGGGTGATGGGGATTGAATTCCTTTCGGATGATAATTTCTATAATAGTCCAAGCCGAGACGTAAAGACTGCTCCAGAAAAGGTTCAGCGAAAGAAGTGGAATATTCGATCGGTCGAAATCAAGACCGAGTCTGGTGAAAGTGTGCGAGTTAAACCGCCCGGTTTGTTATGTAGCTTTCTTAATTTTTTTGCATTGTGTGTGGGGCTAGTTTTGAAACTGCTTTCAGAAGCTACTAGTTCTAGTTTCCTTGATTTCTTAGTGATTTTTAATTTATGAATTTTTTGACAAATTTTATCAGCCTGTTCAGTGCCCACATAAGATTGCATAGAATTCTTAATAGGGATGAACCAAGTTTGAATTTCTTGCAGAGTCTTAGTATCGAGTGGTTGGTGCCATATAAATAAATACTTCATTGTGATTACCTTATGGTAATTTGCTATATTTGAAACTGCTTTCAGAAGCAACTAGTTCAAGTTTCCAGTTATTTATGAATTGAATTTTTGCCAAGTCCTAGTTTAGAATATTTAAAAGTCTCCTTCTCTTTATTTTTATAATGGCAACTTATACAACTTTTATGATTAGTTTTCTTTTAGTTTACACTATTAAGTAGTAACTGGTAAGTACTAAGAGTAGCAGTATTTGTGTTTTTAGTTAGGTCAATTGTCGTTTTGTAAATTAAACATCCAGATTTCGTCTTCAAAACAAAAAATCGGAAAGAATCGGAAATCAGACCCAATGTTTGTCCGAGTTCGAGTTTATGCGAAGTACAACTAAACTTGAGCCGAGTTTCAATTCATCCCTTGTTCTCAAAACGGTTGAACTCTATTGGTACCAACATAAATGATAAATAAAATTCAAATGATTGCAATGTTTGTAGTCATCCTTACTGGCCATTACACGGATGATTTTGATGACGAAGTATTGAGTGACACCGATGATGAAGATGATGCAGATGATAATGCAGATGACGACAGACATCGTTTGAAGAATTTATCATTGAACAACAAATCGGTTGAGGTAATGTAGGATTCATTTGTGCTTTTTCTCTCATTCAGTCATTTGAACATTTGACTGGTGAAATTGAAGGATATCTAAGAAACCAATATGTGCACAGTTCTGCATGGGAGCCTCACTGTGGTTGGTCCATCTTTCAGGAATGAGTTGCTTAGCAACATATAACACGAGCTTATTTTCCTTTCCTTGCCTTATTTCCATATGTATATGAAATCATATTGTTCAATATTGATCTGTGTTGGGTCTGGAGAAAGTCTGACTGGTGGCTCTTGAAAGGGTGCTGAACTAATTATTAATTAGAATTTCAGATTAAAGTTCCCTTGATGAAACTTATTCATTTACTCAGGGACATCCAAATAGGGGGGGTCGGGAGGCAGTGCCTCCAATTTCAGGTAGGAAAATATTGCTGTATGTTTTTGTACCTCGACCTGGTCTTCTGATCAATGAATATTATGGTTGTTGTGCAAATAAGACAGTTTATCAGTCTTGCCTCATGCGCTGTTGCTGAGTTGTAACTAGGAGTCTGCTAAAAGTTGCAATTATTCATTCATTAATTATGGGAATTTAGATAGCACCCTTCATTGGCCTGATCAGGGTCTCTCCCAGCACAACACGGCTACAATCGTCGGATCATAGAATAGGGACACTATCGAATAGACTTCTGTGCTGCTGCACTCCATTACCTTACTGTAAAATTATGTTTGGTTTTTGTTGAGACAGTGTTCAAAGGATTATTCACCATCAGTGGAGAGGGTTTCACTTACGATAAGAGATGTCAAGGTAATTGAATTCTTCATTTCTAATGCTGTTTAATCCTCTGTTTGAGTAGTGACTTTCTTTCTAGCAGCATGAGTTTTTTTATTTTAGTGATTCTAACGTATCATATGCCAGAGCAGATCTATAGGACTCTGTGAGGCTCTGTAAATGTACTATGATGTTTCTATAGAAACATGTATCAATCAGTTCTTCGTTGTTCATGTAAGAAGGAAACATAATCATACAAGTACATGTATGTATGGCGTTGTATGCATGTAGTACACAATACATACATTGTTATTTGTGCCCAAAGCTCATGTGATAGTTACAACTAATTTGTATTTGGTACCATACAATGTTATTGGTAGCTAAGGTAATAGGATTGAAATTCGGGAACATCTCCCGGTTGACAAAGCAGTCATTGTATAGAGTGATGTTTTCAAAGAGCTTCTTACGAGGTTTGAAAGACGTTGCATAAATAATTTTCATATATTTAGAAGTTTGCATGAAACATGTGTATTATAATTTTATATATGAAAGAGAATTCATGTGTTATTGTCGTCCATATTTGTGTTGTAATTAATCTAATCTATGCCTAAACGTATTATTGTCTTCATACTATCAAGGGTTTGTACCTACAACAGTATATATTTAGTTTTGAACAGGGTTCTGCCAAAAATTTTAAGATCAAAATGGTTCCACGGCCAAAAAGGATTGGGAAATGCTGCATTAGTCATGCAATAAATTGATTTTTATTGCCTGTTTTGCAGAAACTACGCAGGAGTTTAGAATTGAGTGCAAGCATTTGTGAAAGTCTAGAGGATGTGAGTGACTTGTTAATGATATATTTTTGTTTATTCACTTCATACTAGCAAATTATTGCATGATATAGTAGTAACAGATTTTAAAAGTTAAACAGGAATCGAATTTAACCGTATGGCAACTTGCAAGGCGCCCTTCTGCAATACTGTTCGTTATACTGACAACACCTAGTGAATGCAAAAATGAGTCAACCTGAATATAAATAGATCTTACTTTACCTTTTTAAATGTGGTGCCTTCTTGCTTGGTACTTTATGCTTCAAAGGAGCTGCTAGGGAGTGTTGCATGGATCTTATCTTTACTTCTTTACATTTTATTGCCACTGTGGAGTTTCAATAGAGGCCTGTTAGATGGTGATCATTTTTGACCAATTTACTTTTAGGCTACTGAGGAATTTCTCAAAGACAGTGTAAATAAATGTGTTACCTATACTTTAGTTTTATGTTTTGAGGAGTTTTTTAGAGGTATCTAGACAAGTCTTTTACCTGTTACCTTTGTCTCTCTGAGGATTTTCTATATAGGTATGTACATTGTACATGCAAACAAGAGTATTACCTGTAGCTTTTTTATATGTAAGTGCTTTTGTATGTAGCTTTTTATATGCAGGTGCCTCTAACCATTGACCCATGGTGTGAAATTGCATTTTTTGGCATCGCATCTTATCTAAGTTGTTGTATTTGGATTTGTAGGGTGGTCTGACGAGTAGTCGAAGCTTATTGCTGGATGAGAGCATAGACGAAGATTTGAGCGAGGACTCAGAAATTCGAAATAATGTCAGTGATTCACAGTTGTTTAATGTGAAGAACAACCATTCTTCATGCGGACAAGTTCTCAAATCGACCGATATTATTGTTCTCGAACTCGCATCCTGTAGCAATCCAGGTTGTTTTTATTAGCATTATTATATTATTATTATTATTTTTGCCTTGTGGTGTGCAGATCCCTCATGGAAGTTGACATTAATCAAAATGGTTCCCGTTCATTTCGTCGCAGATCATTTAGTCACAGATCATTTCTTCGCATTTTAAAAACCACCCTAACCCTGGACCCTAAACGACCCTCACCACGCATAATCTGACTCTGACCGACCCTCACGATGCTTAACCTGACCCTAACCAACATGCGACAAAATGATCTGCGACGACTTTATGTGCGACGAAATGAACGGTCACCAATCAAAATGAGTGAAATAATGTATGGAATAGCGCCTATTGTTGTTAGATTTTGTTTATTTTTATTATTTTTTTGGTATTAATTATTATTGGTGTTGCTATTATTACTAATTATTGTCAAGCAGGTACTTGTATAATGCAATAGGTTTTTGGTTGACTGATTTATTGATTGATCCTAACAATCGGTGATTTATTGATTGATTGAATGCTCAATTGGTGATTTTGTCACGGTGTCTCTTGCAACACAATCCATTTGATTTAGTTTACCAAAAAATGGAATTTATTTGAACTGTCAGACTTCCACATCCATACAATGCTTGACAAAAACAAAATCACAAAGGAGACACAAATTTTTTGCTTGTGGTGTCTGTCTGTACATAATAATTTTTGAATCTACTATGGTGCCAATTATTGATATATTTATTTTCTGTTGTATATGCACTTATGGTTTTGCTAAGTCATTAGAGCTAAGTGCATGCATTGTTTCTTATAAAGTACTAATAAAAGATCCTTTAAGACTTTAACTGTTGACTGCTTTTGCTGACTGTTGACATTGTAGCACATTCTAACAGTAGATCACTGTATTTGATGTTACATAAATTGTTATAACAGAACATTATATTACATTACTTACTGTTAAATCAGAGAGACAGCTGACGGCCGCCAAGCACAAAGACTCTGATTCCACAGATATTGTATTGCCAACAGAGAGACGGACTCCAAGGTCCGGAGGAGGAACTCCAAGGTCTGGAGGAGGAGGGGGAGCGAGGACGCCCCGTGATGAACGAGCAAAGAGCCGCTCAAATCAACAGAGCACAGAAGACTTGCGAGTTCAGAAGTCTAGGGAAATACTACTACGACCAGGTATGTATTAGTATTACTATTATTTATTTTTTTAATTATTATTATTATTATTATTTTGAGCCAGGGTGATACTTTTAATATTAGATCAGAACAGTTAGATTCAGATCGTATCAGAATTGATCAATAAGATCATTCCAACCAGCTCAGATTAATCAGTCAGGTTCATGAGATCATAGTAATAAAATGATATTAATAATAATAATTTTTATAAATTTCAAACTCACAAACCACAGTATGATTAGAAGTGTAGTAGGAACGGATGTTGACAAATTGTTATAGGAGTTAGATTTAACTGTCAGAAGCCATACAAGGCTGCCGTCACATCATGCATCTGTTTTGTGAATGCCACCACCTTGCGAATGATAAATTATGTTAGTCAACCTTACAGGAATACGGGAAGTGAACTCACTTTCTCGGCTCCACTTGTAACTAGAACATATTATCAGATCAATCAGATCAGTTCCTTTCAGATAAAGTCAATTAGATGAGATGAGTTCAGATGAATTTTAATCAGGTTAAACAATAGATTAGTTTACCCTTTGCCCCTGTTCAGATGCTGGCTGGGTCTTCTGTTTCCGTTCTGGTCTTACAAGCATTACTCGTTAGTTGCGCTTGATGGGTTGTTTTAGTTGCTGATCTGAAGCTGAAGGTTTCGTCGGGTGCAGCTCAAAAGAGCAGTCACGATAAGTTGGATTCATCCGTGGATGTTCGTGCTGCAATGGATGCGCTGGCTGCTGAGAACAGATCACTACTTAGGGAAGAGACATCCAACTCCTCCAAGAACTCAAAACAGGAACAGGAAGTCACAGTCAGTTCTGTAATTCCTTCAAAGTAATGTCTGTAGCAGCAGATACAATCAAAATCAGTAAGACATCAGTGTTGTTGCCAATGTCCTGTCAGTTACAATGAGGGAACTTGAAGTAGACTTGGAAACCCCTCATGGGTTGTTCATGTGTCTGGTAACATTGGCAGACACTGAATGTGTCCAACATGCATTCACAACCCTACCAATTTATTTCTCCTCTCTAGAAATAAAATAAAATGACAAATAGAAAAAATGGGAAAAATAATGAATGGTGATCCATGGAAAGTTCTTTGACAAGAGTCTTGTCACCTATTTCACCAAGTAATATCTTGATTATTGCTTTTCATTTTACTTAATGAGCATAACTAATTAGAATAATTTGGTTTAATGTATATTAATTTGCTTAGGATTGTATGGTAGGACTCTCATTGAATGAGTTGCATCAGTTGATAACATCTGGCATGCATAGTTTGAAGAAGAGCCATACCTGAAAGGTTTCTTTTTATTATGAATAGCAGTCCCTAATACCATGCATAGGATTCAATGATGTTGTATATCTGGTTGATTAGGCTGAAAAGTGGAATTCAGTTGAGGCCAACAGTGGTCATCGGACGAAGTCCACGTCTGTGTCATCGTCTGTGTCAAGGTCTCCACCGTCGACCGTTCTTTCACCAGAACAGCAGCTGGAACTTGGTGGAGGAAGCATCAATGACCTTGTCGAGAAAGTCCTTCATCTCGATCCAAAGTGAGTCTGTAGATTTTTTAGTTGAGTTGTAATGTATAAAGATGCACTTGTGTTGTGATATCTGGTCTTATCTTATGTAACAAGCTATAGTTGCCAATGTTCTGATGTGGTGGAAGATGATTGCAAATTGGTTGGAGAGCTAACACTGTAATACATGGAGTATAGGTCTAGTCTCCTCTTAAATGGTTGCTGTGTAGGGACCTTGAGCCTTAACTCGGCATCATGATTAGTTGATAATTGGTCATTTGATCTAGGCATTTAGTAAATGCATATTAATGAAATAATAATAATATTAATGATTATGATAATTATAATGTTGTGAATGGGAATTTGTTTGATTAAACTCTGTTCGTTTGCTGGTGGGTCAGAATATCCGCATATCTTGTTCTGATTCTAATTTATTTTAATCTAGTCTGTTCAATAAGATGAAAAATATGATATTCTAATGCTATTAAGACGACTTCTATAGCTTTATTATCATAATAGTCAATGGATCAGTCAAGTGAAACCATCATAATCAAGATTGCAATCTGATGGAAAAACTAAGTCTTAAATTAAAGTTGTTAGGAAGTTAGACATTAGGCTACAGTGGGTAAACAATTATTTTTAAGTTTAGTATTGAATTACCTAAGTAAAATTGCTGTGATCCGACTGTTACAATTCATAACGCATTGATTTATGATTTGTTACATGGTTCACATGACATTATATTGAAATAAAGATTCGTGTGAGACTTCGAGTGGGAGACATGCATCGTGTATAGTGTTCTTGCTCACACAGTGTGCAAGTCAATGTTTGACTCCTGTGCTGTCTTGCACCAGAACAGTATCAGGCATTCAGGCATTCTTGGGGACTAATCCAGAGCTGTACAACTTCTGCCCAGTTCCTGCTTGTGTATCCTCTCGGTTCTGTAATGTCAAATCTAAATGTCAGACTAATTTACTTGCCCACTGCACCATGATTTCTGCTTTCCTTGAACTCGTCCAGAGCAAATTGTGATATTGGACAGATAGAGGCCTCATAGATTAGATTCAAGTAGATGAAGAGACAATGTTTAGATGTAGATGATTAGATGAAGCATGCTATGGGGAGATTTTGACAACGCAATATGTGACAGCACTAAATCCTTACATTTTATTGACAGAGGGCAGCAGCAACTACTGAAAGCCTTGAAAGACATTGAGCAGGGAGTCAGTATGTCTCTGAAAACCGCATGGCACCAGCCCAATACCAACAATGGATCATTGTTACCTGTGACGTCTGCTGTTGAGAAGGGAGAAAATGAGGCGCGCATGAACTCAGCTCAGAATATTAATATCTGTCTGTGCATCTTCTCCAACTGGGGTCACCCTGGTCGAGTGGGACTCACGGAGATCCAGCTGTTTGATCTCGATCAGAGAAAGATCGAGGTGCAACGTGAAGATGTTCAGATCCAGGGGGCTCATAACATCACGGGCGATATGGAATCTCTCTTCAACGGAAAATACAAGGTAGCTACACAGGGATACAAGAGTTTCTTTTAGTTTTTAGAATTTCAAACTGTGTTTACAAAATGCTTTAATTGCTGAGTTTGAAATGTGTTGGTTTGAATTGGGCGGTTTTATTTTGTTAGAATCGGCATAGGACAGAGCTGCCTAAACTGTTAGTTTTATTTTAAAGAACTGCTCAAATGGAATGTTTTTATTTGCAATTGTTTAAGGGGTTGTAGGCTTGGGTATCTGTGGTATATTATTTTATTGTTCATATTTTCTAAATGCGTGGAGGTTCTGTGGCTGAAAGTTCGACCTAAAAGTGCAAAGAAAAATTACTTCTGCGCCCAAAAGTTTTTTTGTATTTGTCTAAAAACGACACTAACCCTGACCCTAAACGACCCTCACGATGCCTAACCTGACCCTAACCGACCCTCACGATGCCTAATCTGACCCTAAACGACCCTCACAATGCATATTACAAATTTGAGGTGTTTATTAACAGTGTGCATGTGCCAATGGTAGCTCATGCACTGAGGTCTTCACACACTAAATCTTTTATGGGTTCGACCGTAGAAGTAACGTTTTCTGTTGTTTTTGGGGCGAAGTTTTTGGCCGCTGATGATTTATCCTTTTAAATATTTAAATTTCCATTGCACAGATATTGATGATGAATTTATTATGTCTTGTTTAAGACGTGTCTTCATGTTGTGCAGACGGTGAAGGAGAATGATATGTGGAGCTGTGATCTCCAGTCACTCAATCCGATTCGAATAACCATTTCCATTCGGAAGCCCCAGATGGACAACAAATCAACATTTGGAATCTCAAAACTCAAGATTTGGAACTTTAACAAGAATGCAGGCGTGAGTAAAGAATGTTTTCTGTCTGATTTTTCTATTCATGATCTCTTGGTCATTCGGACGACTCTCGCCCAACATCGCGCTTATGCGTCTGTTGGTCCTTTGATTTGGAATGATAAGCCCTCTGTGACTTGCTCTCTTATTTTAACTTGAGGTGCTTCTGCTTCTGCTCGCATTCTTAAGACTTTTCCATTCCCACTGGGCTTTCGCACTGAGAGTGCCTATGATTAGGTTGTACTGGGAGAGGAGTTATAAAAATACGTAAATACTATGCAATACAATTCATATTTTACCTAATTGGCTGTATGTAATACCATGTATTGTTCTTACCATGTACATTCTGTTTGTTACCCAGGAACTTAACAAAGGCGTGAGACACATGAAGGTCCTTAAAGACGGTGACGTGGTCTTTGATAGCAACCTTGACAAGGGCTGTGGTAACTACAACTTGGACTATGGAAAAACGATCCATTTCCTTAAGTCCATTGAAGCACCACCAGGGACTGAGGGTAATAAGAAACCAGCACAGACTTCAAATTCTGATTGGCTTTGCCTGCAGGATTCCAGTCAGAAGGATGACCTGAAGACAAAAATATCGATGCCACGAGTTGTGGAAGATGAAAGAATAGAGAAGACATCAGGAAACGCCTCGCCAGGTCTCAGTAACTGACTTGATATAATAACTCTGAAGTTATTTATCAACCTTCAATCAGACAGGTTGATGTAGTGGTGTAGTGCCTTTCACCTATTGACTAGACTTATATTTAGGTAGCACCAAGTTTGAGCTCCAGGAAACTGATCTGTTATGAATGAAATTTTATATTTTGATTGATACATTGTCAAATGTTCTCTAAGGTATTTATTGCATTCTGATCCGGCTAATATTTGTTAAAGTGGAACGAAAAGGAACGCCATGAGTTAGTCGTCTGGACAATTAATCAGTCATTCATTTTTAATATTTGTATAGCTCCTCTAACGAAGTCTACTCGGAGGCGCTCCCAGCCAACCACAGCAATGCAGATCAGTCCTAAGCAAGTTGTAAAACAAAGACACATTACTCCTTGGTAACAGTGGCATCTCTAAGGGGAGTGTGTGCTTCAGGTGGAAGGGTCAATTGTATGTACATAGCCTATAGTTTAGGTCAATTTTTGAAGTCTATAGAGCAGATAGTAATTGGTGAACGTGGCATGGTGAGAGAAGCCAAAATGGGTTGGAGTTTATAGAAACATTAAAACTTTCATACTGAATACATAAAACATATTAATATTTGTAAATGATTATTTCTGCTGCATACTTAGATAATTTAATATTTAAAGCAGTTCTGGCATGTAGACATAGACGTATTGTAATGTCTATTTGGCTTACTGAATTTCTATGTTACTTCTTCTAGGTTTGGAAATGAAGACTATCAAAAATAGCAACAGCACGTTGAAGAATATGAAGGCGGACATGAGCGTAAATAAGGATAGATCTGTTCTTCCAGATGATTCTCCTTTGGTTGGCGAAGGGAACAACACTCTCTCCCCTCGGACAGAATCTCTGCCTTTCTCATCTCATGAACAACTGTAAGATTTGTCATATTATATTTGTTTTTAGGTTTGGTTTAAGAGGTATCCAGTAGAATTTGCAATGTTCTTATGCCAATTTTTTGTGTTGTGTATTTCTTCCAGTATTTTCTCATGTTTTTTTTAATAAACTACTTCATATAATCAGTGGACCTAAATAATTATTATATTGCAACTAGTGTTTAGTCTGTATTCTTCATTAATTTTGCTTTATCTTTGTTTTGAGTTTCATCATATTTTTTTCTTGTGTTCAACCATTGTTTATTATTTTTTATTCTTTGTCTGTTTGACCGTCGTTTATTTTGGTCTCAAACTTAATTTTGGTTTACCTGTTATTGATTGACCATTTAATTATTAATTTCTATTTTTATTTAAAGTAACTATTCATTCTTATTAGTTTAAATTTGTTTTTTTCTGCAAACCATTCTTGATTTTGTAATCATTTTTTTCTACTCTGTAACCAATTGTTTTTGTTCATTATTTATTCTATTTCATTTCATTTTAATGAATACTTCTTGTATTATGCTAATTTCTGCTTATTTTCTCTTTATCATAGGTTTAATTTGTGCTTGATCTGTTTATTTTTTTAATATTTTTGTTGAACTAGTTTATCTTCTGAACATTCTGTTGACCACCGAGCCATGGTAGATAATAAAACTAGGAGTAAGATGTCGGTTGATAAAAGAGACACGAGGAGTCCGCCTCCTTCGTGTCCGCTCTGGCCAGCATCAGATTTGTCTTCAACTCTTGGCAGCCAATCAGATGACGACAGCATCATCCCAATGTTTGAGCGCATTCAGAAGATAACCAGGTGAGGTCGGATGTTGCAGGGTTATGCAAGGAATTTAAATCTCATGCATATTTATATTTGAAATTATTAAATTTTTCTTTTAGTAAATGTATAATTTCTTCACATAATCTAATCAATGTGAATTAAAGTAATCTGGTCTTATCTAATCTTGCATGTAATCATCAAATATTTGATTGTTCTAGACTAATACTAACAATTTTTTAATCTAATCTGAAGAACTTTTTTGTCTTAGGAGTCAAAAGGCAAAGGAACTTCCGCCATGGTTGAATGATGTGGATGAAACAGGTACTGCGGTTTGTCATTAAGTAAATTGAAATTAAGCAAAAATTATTCATATTATCACTTGAAGATATCTCCTGTATCTGTATTGTGTTCTGCTCCGATTTTCCACTTGAAGATATCTTTATCTCAGCAGACTGATTTTCTGAATGTTGACTTAATGGTTTTGGTGCAGCATCGATTGATGCTGTGTACATTTAGACACCAGTGCTACAGAAGCTATGTGTTAATAATAGTAACTTATCATCATCTATAATTTGTTTTCAGATGAGATTCCATCCAGTTCTGTTGGAAGTCAAGCGCCTTCCAGACAGGATGGCCTGCTTGCGAACCTTGAGTATGCCGGGCAGTTTCTTTTTCAATAACTGTCTTTAAATGTTTAGAATTTAAGTACTTTAGTTCTACTGTTTACATCCCAGCACACAGTGCCATGTGTGCAAACAGTTTTTGTGCTGTCAAACTGTGTCTATCTTGAATTTGTTAGAGCTTGAGCATCTTTAGGTAAGGTAAAGTATCGTTGTGAAATTTATCATCGTAACGTAAAATAGTGATGCTCGCAAGCCCACACACTAGTTTGAGTCTGAGGTTCTTAAGGTATGTGAATGTGACAGTCAGCATAGCCTTTAGATGTATCTGAAAATGTGAAATAAATTAGAAAAGAGGCATCAATTCTGTAGTTTGTTCCCTCTACCTCTGTTGACAGCCAGATCTTGCCTTCCATTCATTGCTATGGTACCTGGCATGTTTCGATCTTTGAAAGGCAGTGACAGGTGTACAAATATCTGGAATCACATGTATCATAAATATGAGTTGCATATTGTGGAGTGCAATTTGTCTTTGCATCCCAGGATTTGAATTCTAGTAAATGACTCGAAATGAGAATTTGTAGTCCAGCCTCGTTAACATATAAACAATTGAAATTAAGTTAATGCAATTTTGTTAATTTGTTGCAGACTTGGAGACATTTTTGAGCTAAACGAGGGGCCGTCAAAGAACTGGAATAAAGGACGAAACTCAAGCAAGTCTCAGTTTACTCGATATTAACGTGCGAAAGTTGCGGTTAGGTAAATTGCTAATTTATTAAATGCATTTATCATAGTTTCATTACTTGGAATGGTATCTAACAAACTGAAATGGCACATGACTTTTGCTTGCACCACGCATTCCAAATTTTTATGTCTTATCAGCTTCCAGGGTTTAAGTATCTTTTTGGAAGGATATTTGTGGCTGAAGCACAGAGATTTGAACCTCTTAGAAAATAAATAACTAAAAGATTCTTTATGTGACAGGGTTGAATGTGGAAGATAGGGATGACCTCGGAAGAAGTGAATTGTCACCTTCTCCAGTTCCAACCAAGGCCACGATGACACGAGCCAAGTGGAACCTAAAGCCGGAGAAGAGTCTTGAGGAGTCCTGGCTTTCTCTAAGTCTATTCAACCGATTCCAAAAGGGGCGACTCTCAGTTGACTTAGAAGGTAGTTTTTTGCATTACATGTCATCCTCTCATTTATGTGTGGCGATGTAGATATTTTGAAGTAACGATTACTGTGGTTTATATGCATGCAATAACTGTGTACTCGTACCGTGTTGAGCAAACTTTTTCTGTTGACTCTGAAATTAGTTGTTGCATCTCGTATTCAGATAGACTCGCACAGTGCATGTATGCGTTTATGTGTATTTTAAAAACACAAAAGTGCTTTAAGGTAAGAAAAGATATATTATGGAGGGCAGGATGTGTAAGGTATATTTGTATTTATTGCATCTGAACTGACATATAGAACACAGTTTAAGAATTCGTAAGGGTGCTGAAGAGTGCGTTGCAGTCAGCTTTAAAATTACTGATCTTTTCTCCACCTGTTAACTGTTCAGTTCCCATCACCTCAACTAAGATAGAGTGAACTGTAAAAATCTCAAGATAAGAATTATATTACGATTATGATGTAATCTTACTGTCCAAAATCTAAACTGTTCTGTTTTCTACTCCGATCTAATCGGTTGCTGTATCTAAATCTCTCTTCTCTCTTAGGTGATGCATTGGACGAATATATGTTGCCAGTGAAGACGAAACCTCAGGAACCAGTCATAGTAGAAGAATCGCTAGACTCTTCCAGGTCCATTTTTCAGCTAATTCGAGTTATCTTCGTTATCATCGTCGTCGTCATTGGTGTCATTATCATCATCGTCGTCATCAAGCATGTGTGTAGCATTTATTAATACCTTTCGAAATGTATGTTTCTGTGACTGCCATTATCTGATTGATCCAGAGAAGGTGCTTAAAAATGTATGCTCAACCAGTGCATACAGGTATGTGCAACACATATGGGCATACAGGTATGTGCAATGTATGGGCATACAGGTATGTGCAACATATGGGCATATGTGCAATTGAAGAGTGTTCTAAGATCCAACGCAGGAGAGAGCATGATGCACCGAGTTGTATGGACAACAGAGCACAGCAATTGCCACCACAAGCCTTTAAATCTTATGATAATGTTTACATACATTCATTGTTTAAGCATTTGATGAGTTGGAGACAATAGCATATTGGTTATAGAACACGCCTTGTGATGTGGAGAGAACGGATTTGAGGCTGTCATAACTCATAAGATGGTTACTGTACAGGGAGCTTGCTGATGCTTGGTCATTAGGTAGTGGTGCTAACATACCTAATTGTGAGGATCCTAAGAGCAGTTGAAAGGTGCTTCAATCTTGTTTCAATATGTACTGTTATTTTGCCTGAAATGACTTTGCGTGAAGCTATTATCACATTTCATTGAGAGTGTTTTTCTGTACACAATAGTGGTGATGTCTTTGTGATTCCGGAGTTGCCATGTGGACAGGAGTTTGTGATTAACATCCTGTCGACTTGGGGAGACACACACTATGTCGGACTAAATGGAATAGAGATTTTCACAAGCACAGGTGAACCTGCACCAGTGGCAAAGGTAGGCCCGTTTTTATTAAGTCATGCCTTTTTACATCAATTTAATAGGCCATGTTTCAATTCCTCTGAGGTTCTTAAGTGGAAAGTGCTCCTGAGCGACCTGATTTAAGGAGTTATTTAAAGGTATATTAGCTTGGCTGCCAATACAACTGTCTGCAAATAATCAGATTGATCAGATAATGTGCAATTGTAACTAATTCTAATGGAACATGGCTTAGGGGCATTTTTTATTACTCTAGAATAAAAATAAGGACATATGTTTAAGATTTCAGTTTTCATATAAGGTTAGTAATATTTTGTTTTTCCTTTGTTTTTCTCACTGTGCATATGGTTATGGTTGTTTACTAACTTTCTGTTATAGTTATTGAATGAAAAGTATTAAAAATTACAGTTATGTAATCCAATCTGCAGGCTGAAATATTGGATGAGGTGAGGAAGAGGTAAGGAGAGGTGGATTAATGAGGATCGTGGAAGAGGAATGTTCAGTTTTGAATGGAAGACCTGTGTCATAGATTGCAAGAGGGTGGAGTGGTTTTTGTAAGTTCATACATAAGATGGGTTGGTCAGATCATTAAATTATGAGTTTAGTTGATGCTTATGGGTAGACTAATTAGGTATATGAGTTGATTATGTTCAATCAATCAATGCAATTTATATGGCACCTCTTCAAGATAACTATTCAGATAATCGTTACATTGCATTATGTTATAGTATGATAAGATTTAATTAGAATACTGATTGATTGTATTAAATGGTTATATTCAAATAGTAAATGGTTAGATATTATATTATAATAAATTATGGATAGTTTATAATAGATTTTAGTTGGATTCATTGGATTACATTATGAATTATTATTTAATTTTAAATGTATCTACTGTGACTTTGTCATTTAGATCTCAGCAGAACCTTCTGACATAAATATCCTGCCGGAATATTCTGGTGATCCACGCATTGTCACTAATCTCATTGACGGCATCAATCGAACGCGTGACGACACGCATATGTGGCTCGCTCCGTTTACGCTCGGCCAAAATCATCTCGTCAAGATCCGATTTCAGAAGCCAGTTCAGATCTCACTGCTCAGAATTTGGGTGAATCTGAATCTAATCTTGCTCTTTGTTTTCTAATTCTGTTATGTTATTAGTTGAAGGTTACGATCATACACTTGTTATCTCGTTTTCAAGACTTACCAGATGTTGAGTGAATCTGACGCAGATTAGAATTTTGGTTACAGTCGAATGACACCGTGTTTATAATAATAGTGTCACCTTAGGAGGCATTAGATTTCAATAGAGGTAGGTTACATTTGACTTCTACTGACTTCAGTCTGTTTTTATGCATGGTTGACTAGTGGTTTGTTGTTTGGACTGTTAGCATAGAGTATGCAAGGTTGTGTAAGGTCAGGTATAATAGAATAATAATAATTATAATGAGAATTTATATGGGCCATGTATGACACTGCCATACAGTCAACTTAGAAGTGGGATGGGCGTTAGCAGATATATAGGATTTGAGCTTAGATTTAGGTACATTTCATGCCATAGAGGTATGGTTAGATTAATCCTTTAAGATATGCAAAGGTGGCTTAAAAAGTTAAAATATTTGATTTAGATGGAGTAATAAAGTTATTTCCTCTGGAAGTGTGACATTTATCCTCACTCTGGGTTTGACTTTGTTGGTATGATAATAATTCTACAGAATTACAACAAGTCTCGCATTCATTCATCTCGTGGGGCCAAAGATATCGAAGTGACACTAGATGGCAGACTCATCTTTGTCGGCGAAATTGCCCGTTCGTCTGGCGGTCTCGTTGGAAGCTCCGAAGCATTTGGTGACGTCAGTAGCTCCATGCCTTCTCCGTTATGTTCTAATCTGGAAGCTTCCATGACCATTTTTCATCTGGCACAAGGCATCAATTGATGATCACTTTTAGGCAAAATCTCATTGCTAATGAAATAATTAATTGGATAGAACTAGTGGCAATCCTTAAGACAAACCTCTGCAAGGCAAAAGACAGGCTGAAGAATAGAAACAATTGCAAACAGATGAGAGTTTGGCCATGACCTAAATGGCATCTCTGAACTTATAGAACCAGGCAGTAGATCTATTGAAGAGGTGCTATATTGTGCAACAGGGTGGCTGATCGGTTAGAGCGATCGGACCGTAACACTCAGTGTGTGCTGAGGGTTCAACCCTCGTCTGAGGCGTCAGTCACTGTGTAGGGACCTTGAGCAAGTCCTTCGTGCACAATTACTCTGCATTACAACTGCAATTGCGCTGTCGAGGCACATTACATAAAGGAAGGTAAATAAAATAAAACTAAAATTAAATTAACAGTAAAACAAATACATAAATGAACATTAAATTGATAATAAAATATAAGTGGAAATGATTGCTGACAGACGATTTTGTTTTCAACGGATGAGGAGGTGCTGGAATTGGTGTCTCACTATGATCAGACATTCGAAGTGGACATTGAAGACGAAGACTTTGGCCGGGAAATGACGGAACGACCAAGGACGGCCGACAAAGGAGATGAGGTTCTTTCCTATTGTGTAGTCTACACCAGGGTTAAAGTAAAGGCATTTAATGTAAGGTAGGGTAATGCAAGTTAAGCTATTGCAATATTGCAGGATAAGGTTGTTACTTCGGCACAGGGCACAACTCACCATTCCCATGAATCTGTGAAACAAAGGAAGTCAGCAGTGTCAGCAGTGGAAGTGAAGTAGCTGTCATGACTGAACTCTTAAGTTAATAATATACAAAAAGGAAATCAAGCGACTGTTATGCTATAAATCATGCAAGTATAGGATATGATGCTTGATTCAAAGTGTTGCAGATTATTGTATGTATGTTGTGTATATGTTTATATGTATATGTAATGTATATATATATACATTACATACACATACCGGGGCGTCAGTCGCTGTGTAGGGACCTTGAGCAAGTCCTTCACGCACAATTGCTCTGCAGTACAATTGCAATTGCGCCGTCAAGGCGTGTGTATGCACTTCTGAGCAAAAGATGTTGGAAGAAGGGCGGTATCAAATTTCGGAAATAATAATAATATAATAATATAATATATATATTAATATATATATATATATATATGCATGCAAAATTACACCTTTAAATCTTGAGAGTGCTGTGGTGAACGATGACAGTGAGACTGATGATGACGTTGATGACAAAGTGAATAAGTATAAGTATGTAGTTTTTCATATTTTTTAAATAACAGAAGTCAAGGCCTTTTACATCAGCCTCACATCTGAGGAAGCGACCAGATGGAGGTGGTAACGCTCTGGATGAGAGAGCAGGAGGACCGACCGCCAGTTCCGGAACTGATCAGCTGCCGAAAGGACGATGTCAGTTCAAGAATCACTTGCTTAATTATGTTTATTATTATCATTAGTACTTATTTAGTTAAGTTTGAGACACGCTTGCAGTCACATTGAAATGTGAGTTATGTTTATTTATCATAGATGATGTTATTATTTTTATTTTAGTTAGGGATGATCTAAAAGATGGTTATTGTTATTTAAATTCAGATTCATGCTGTATGTTTCAATCAAAGATCAACCGCATTCTTGTATCATGCACAAATATTGACATTCAGTATCCTTCTGAAAACAAATTCTGTTCTGTTTTGAGAAACTTTTGATAATTTTTAAGTATATAATTATATGACATTGAAATTTGATTGATTCAAATTGCATTCAGATGAAGTAAAGTTGAATGAAATTGTGGGGAATAATTTTTATTTAATTTAAATTCCCTTAATGACAATTCAAGTGAAACTTGATTTATTACAGACATTTTCAGTAAATTAATCTTAATTGTTTAATATAATTTAATTTAATTTAATGAAGGTCTTCGGTTGAACTTCACGGCCACGTGGGGTGATGTCCACTACCTCGGGCTGACTGGACTTGAGGTCCTGGGCAGGAGTGGCAAATCAATTCCAGTCATGATTGACATGATTGATGCCAATCCAAGAGATCTGCAGGTCCTGCCTGGATATGAAACAGACGACCGAACACTTGACAAGTCAGTGTCCTGTGTACAGTTACCTTACCAGTTGTTACCTTCCATAAGGTTATACAACCATGTGTTAGCATACCTTATGTTATACTTTAACCTATGTTACCATCCTGTGTGTTACGGATGTATGTTACATTTAGCGGTGTAACCTATTTTTTTGCTTCTTATTTGAAAATTGTCATGTGTTTACTTTACTTATGTTACGTTTATACTTTGATTTTAGCTTGAAGTGGTTGTGCTACTTTATGTTATCTTATGTTAACATTACCTTGCTTTATGTTACCACTACCTTGCCTTATGTTACCATACCTTGTTTTATGTTACCATTACCTTGCCTTATGTTACGATTACCTTGCCTTATGTTACCATTGCCTTGCCTTATGTTACCATTACCTTGCCTTATGTTACAATTACCTTGCCTTATGTTACTATATTACCTTACCTTATGTTACAATTACCTTGCCTTATGTTACCATTACCTTGCCTTATGTTACCATTAGCGCCATTACCTTGCCTTATGTTACCATTACCTTGTCTTGTGTTTCCATAGCTTATGTATTATATATCTTCGTGTATTAGGCAGGCTGACAATCCACAGCAAATGACATTGATGTACAAAGAAAAAAAATGAAAACTGAAATGGGTGAGCCCTGGGTCAGAGGTTGTAGGTGCACTAGGTGATCGGAGGAAGTAGTCGCCTCAAGACGTGAGCATCGGACATCGGATGCCATCACGGCACAATCATGTCACCTGCTGCTTTCGTGTGTAGGTTGATCGATGGGACCAATGTGACGTCGATCGATGAGCACATGTGGCTGATTCCATTCACGGAAGGAGAGAATCACTTCGTTCAGATCAACTTTGGCCAGCCGACTGAACTGACCGGCATTCGCATTTGGAACTACAACAAGAGCCTCGAAGACACCTACCGAGGGGTCAGTCACACGGACTCATTATTGGCGCTGCATAATTACGGTCTTATCGGGCAGTTCACTGCGAATATGTTGACTTTGTGGCATCGTCTACCCAATGAACTCACTAGTCGTCTAACAATTTTTACTTTTGTGAAGCGAGCATCATGCTCATAGTAGCTTCTGCTGATCAAGTAATAGTGATATTTTATATCAACTTGTAAAATGGTTTGTAAAATGTGATTGTTTGTCTTGCTACTTACTAACTTAATTATTAGAATCGGAGGGTAGACTATTTATGAGTGTAGGGTAGGGTTGTGTAGGGTAACATTCACCAAGGTTGGTTTAGGTTGTGGTAAGTCGGGGTTAGTAAAGGACAGGTTATGAGGTAAGACTAGATAAGGTCAGTTCAGGTTAAAAGGTATAAGTCAGGTAAAGTTATCTATGATTATGTATAAATAGGTTCAGTTAGCTCAGGTACGGTTATCAAGGTATTACTGAGGTAATACAATGTATGACTGGATGAGGTAAGGCATGGCTAGACTAGATAAGGTGAGATAGGATCAGTTAAGGTAAGGTGATATATGGTAGAATCATTAGATAAAGTTATGGTTAGCTAAGGAAAGGTAAAGTGTTGTATTGATAAGGTTAGGTGAAGTCGAGTGTGATAATGGATCATTTGTGCATGTACTTTTTAGTACTAATTCTCAGAGATCTGATCTAGGAGTTCAAGGATATTATTGTCTTCCATCTTATTGTGCTATACATCGATTGTCGCTTCATCCTGTCAAACTGAATGTCATTTTCATTCTAGGCACGTATCATGCACATCAGTCTGGACGGCTGTTGTATTTCGCCGCCAGAGGGCTATCTGATCCGCAAGGGTCCGGGAATCTGCGTCTTTGATTTTGCACAGAAAATCAGCTTTGTTAATAATACAGAATCCGTTACCAGCGATTCACAGAAAACGAGGTAAATTGGTTTCATATCCCCTGAATTTTTTGTGCACACGTAGTATACTTGAATGTATACTTGTGTGCAAGTATGTATTTACGTGCACAACTGTCAATTCGATTGCTGGCATAATCTAATAATCTGAAACGGTCTAATCTAGTGTAATCACTTCTAAAGCACCGTTATGATAATGCACAGCGCATCAACGGATTATTGGTTAAAGGAGATTTTCACCACTGTTCGTTGGAGTAGTCCATAGTCCAGTCGAAATCCATTAGACCAGAGAAAACCCAGAATCTGATGAATTGTATAGAGCAATTGTTAGAAGTAAAGTTGTAGTGGATTTGCAAGTTGTACCGAGTTTCATGTCCTTAGACAATTCTTCCCACCAATTGCCACCTGTATCTACAATCTTCGCCCTAGACCGCATCCATTTGAACTCCTAAATAAAGATGACAAGTTTAAATATTTCATTATTAAAGTGTTACATAGCTGTTAACTCTTAATAATCATATACTACTTTTCTTTGTTTTTTTTATTGATTGTAAACAACTGTTTTTTGTCAGCTGGTATGATGATAATAAACAAAGCTATCAGTTGTCATCAGTTATCGTCAATCAACATCAAATGTCGTCAGTTGTAGACGTTTCTCTGCTTTTAATTCCATTGCAGCATTTCTTGCTTGAGGGCAAAGAAAGATTATTATCATCCAGTCATTATACATGAGATTAGCAGTGAGTGACTGTAGTTGCCTTACCATGCCTTTGGATGTGTATGTTTCAGCGTCACTCTACCCGCGTCTGAGGACTCGAGCGAAGAGTATGAGGTTATCCAGAAACCCTGTGGATGTATCCTCTTATACATTCTTTTATGTATAATATGTATATATATTTATATATATAGCTATTTATTGAATTTATCTCATGTTAAGGGTTAATAAATATGAATCTTAAGCATAAGACCAGTGTATGCAAACAGATTGTTCTTGGTTGTGTATCATGGAGTGTACTTGCCAGGTTCAAGTCTGCAATCATTGGTTATTCAGATCCCGGACACTATAAAATATTGAATAGTCCACTGTACCACGGTTATCGAATGTAAAGTAAAGAAATAATTCATGTGAAAAACCTATTCATGCGGTAATGTAACGTAAGACTATTAATTCGTGTAATTTATTGGAGGTGTATTGCAAGAGGTTGGTCTCAGAGGGGAAATTTAAATAATGTGTCATATTTAGCACCATCCTGTTCAAGAATATGGCGATTCCATTAGTGGGTTCACACATTTCAGTGTAGAATTATTTAAGTTGTTAAAATATAATTGCAATGTTATGAAGCCTTGACACCGAGTATCAGTCATCTACCAGTTACAACTGTTGTCTTCATGGGGTGACCCATACTACCTCGGTCTAAATGGACTCGAATTCTACGATGCTAATGGAATGAAAATAAATCTCACAGAAAACAGTAAGCATTTCTTTGCATTTAGCTAACTGTTATATAGAAAAAGTCAGTGTGTTTTCTTTATGAGAACTAGACTTACTAATGCCTATACTTTACAAGCAGTGATACTTGCAAAATATTGAAAATTAGAAGCACAGGGATAGTTAAAAAAATCAGAAGATGCTGCTTTGTAACCAGTTTCAAGGTCAAACTGTTTTATATAGTGAAATAAAAACTACCATATCTAACTGCCTTATGTAACTGAAAATTTTCCGAGTATTGCGGAAAGCTATTTTTCAATAGTCTAAGCGATGATCGATTTCAAAAGTAACAGCAACTTCACTTGTAAGCAAGCGAATAGCTGGAAAAGCCACCACTGGCTAGCTCTCACATACATGTAGAACCGAACCAATGAAGTTGATAGGGTTCACAGTTCATTAACCTTGTTTTCTAACCTTGCTTCACCTAGCTATGCGTGACCTTATGTTACCTTAAGTAACATATATGCAATACATTACTTTACCTAATATTTTCTTATGATACTGTACCTAACCTTATCCTACTGTACCTTATATTACTATATCAATCAATCTATCATTCAATATAAGTTTATATGGCAATCAAAGAACAATTTACATAAAAACTGTCTACCAAAGATAATTTACAATTTGCCAGAGACCCAATACAGGACAGATATACATATCTTACCTTACATTACATTCTGACAGTGTACCTTATCTTAAGGTTTATTGCTGCTTTTCCTTAGACATCTCTGCTTATCCGGACAGCGTTAATGTACTTGAGGGAGTTGATAACGACGTTCGAACTCCAGACAAACTGATCGATGGAATGAATGACACTCAAGACGGACGACACATGTGGCTCGCTCCAATTCTACCCAACATTGTAGGTGTATTCGACCTATGATTTTACACACATACACAGGTCGCATGCGTACAGACATACTAATTGGTCTAATTTGTTTGCAGAGGTGTCATATATGGTAGCACATTATAACTTATGTGATAATTTGTTTATACTGTTTAGTTTTTCTCTTTCACTTTCAGCTCAACCGTATCTATGTGATATTCGATGTTCCAGTTGAGCTGTCGATGATTAAAGTCTGGAATTACAGCAAAATGCCAAATCGTGGCGTTAAAGACATCGCAGTGAGTTAAATGGATTAATAGTCATAACCCATGTAAGCTAAGTAACTAATATACAATAATAACTAAAGGTTATAAGTTGATGCAAATTGTGCATTCAAATGTATTATGAATAGTGGTGAGAGAAGGTGAGGTATGAGTTAATTTAAGGTAAGGTAAGATTACTTTACATGGAATTGTGGTCAGGTATAAGGCACAGCAAGGGATAAGCTTACTTACTTGATATCTGGTATCTTTACTCTTGCTGTGATTGGTCAGAATAGAACTGCTGTGATTAGCTGATTTAAAAATACATGCATGGAATTTTGTTTGACCCATGGACATTTCGTTGGATTTACTCGTAGTGATAACATCACCGGTAAGATTGACCTTTTGAGATTAATTAAATCACATTGTTATAGATTATTCGCCTATTGTATGTATAAATAGAAGTTGGATTCAGGAAAAGAGTTAAATTGTGTATTAATTAAGATGAGGTATGAACTTGGTATGAGTTCGTGTGAGGCGGTGCTATGACGTCCTTGAGTTATGGAAAGGTATGAGTTAAGGTAACTCTGTAATGGTGTGGTATTAGCTATGTTGTGCTATAAATTATGGTATGTATTGAGTTATGGTGAGTTATGGTAACTTGTCCACTGTCCATCTGAGTGAAGGTTGGCATGTATCATTTTTCAGGTGCTAGTTGATGATCTCCTTGTCTATAATGGAACCATAGACATGGTTCCAGTCTATGCCACAGGTATCCTGCCAAATGTCTCTGTACCTCAGAAGTACCATACCATACTCTTCACAAACGACAAGGCCATCATGCAGGATGTCAAGCATACCGTCTTGAGGTGAGCCAAGGATGCTTTCTAATTGCAACTGTAAGATAACTGAAAAATAATGTCTTTATGCATCTGCATATCCTTCTGGCTATTTATAGTGTATGTATGTATGTATGTATGTATATGAACATTTATATAGCGCCCTACAAGAACCTCACGATGCCATATGCGCCTCTCATTAGCACTTGGAAAAGTTCTTGTCTATGGGTACTGATTGGGCTGTGAGTTGGTATCTTCAAGGTATGTTATATAAATACTTTGAATTAATTAATTTAATGAGTGATCAGGTCAGTCATGTGAATCAGATCAAATTTCTTAACTTCTGTCATAGTGCCTCTGAATAGGAATCTTTAAGAGGAGCTATGTAAATTCTCTGAATGAATTGTTAAACTATATGGACTATTAATTTTATGAATGTGAGGAAAGTCACGATTAGGTCAGGTAAGTAGTTTGAAGAGGGATGGTTCTGGAATTGAAGGATTTATCAGATGAAGAACAAGACCACAACAGTAGAGTACGTTTCACTATGCATGAATTTTCTTTCTGTTTAGAAATCAAGCAACTGAACAGGAAGTCCAGCTGACGAATGACCATCAGGTCGTAGCAGTCAATCACAAGCGGTCAGCAAAACCAGTTGACCAAGGTAATTAAAGCATCTCTGTAAAAAACAATAAATGTTGACAATGTATTGTGAAATAATACAAACTTGTATGGCATCCAATCTAATCTAAAAACTTGTACAGCAATCTTTTTGTAAATGCACAAGACATCAGCTGATTTTAATATTCCGTAGTTTGGACATCATAATTAGACAATTATATTTGCTTACGTACATATTTTCTGGACCCTCTGCCCCAACCATATGCACCTGCATGCAAAATCGCCGAAATTCGGTACCCTTCCCCCTTGCTGTGTACGTAATATGTGGACGGCCCCTTAAGCAAACCTTCATTCCACGAGCACAACTTGTTGATATGTGGTATGTGAGGCTTTTTGTACCAGAATTATATGCTTACAGAAGTAGTTTAATCTCTAGAGTTTGGGCCAGACAAAACTCGGAACCCAGTATTTTTCTGGTTGAGAATATGTGTAATAACAATGAAAACATCCAGTAAACGAGTGCAGTATTTGTTCATCAGAGATTAAAAACAGACTTTGACTAAGATGGGCTTCATGTTCCTTCTCTGCCCACATCTTGCCAGAAATTTAAGACGATTCTATTCCATCATGCATTCTGAAGTGCATCTGAGGAATTGTAATGCAATGTAAAAAAGATAATATGCCACATTACAAAATACAATACATATATTTGTTCTGTTGTGCGTAGCTTTACGACCAACGACCAGCGTCCCAGCTCATATGAAGAGATCGAATCGACACAGATGAAAAAAGCTTGCATCATCTTCGTTATCATCATCATCATAGTCGACATCCATCATCATCATCGTTGTGGTCATTATTAGCAAGTCATCGTCGTCATTGCAGTAGTCATTGTCGTGGGGACAACCTCCTACCAACTGTTGAAGCCATCCATAGACTCCGATTGAAAAACTTGTGACTGTGCAGTAAATCGTTTATGTAGCACACACCATTATTTTCAGCAGCACTTTCCACAAGCTTGCATTGTGTTGGATCATTTCATTGCCAGTATTCTTGGCTTCCGAGAGTCCACATTGGTCCTTTTCTGACCAGATCTGTAAGCTGTGCTTGCAAAATGTGCTAATACCGTGCAAGGCTGTTGCCTTGTGCGGTATTGGCACATTCTGGTGTATTTATTTATATCAACTTGAGCTTCATAAATCGTGTTGTCAGAATAATAATAACAAAAGGAATAATAATAGATACTAGTAATAATAGTAATTAGCATCCCTTCCGTTTGGCCAGTCGGCACTGGAAGAACGATGGTTTGAACTTGCATTTGGGATATTGCAGTTGCCAGCAATAAGCAAACTGTTGCTTTGTGCGTTATTAGCACATTTTACATAAATACATAAGCATATTATGTATTTATTTATGTTAACCTTTTCTTTATAACTCTTTGTCATTAAATAATATTAAGTAATAAGCACCACTCTCAAGTTAGCAGAACCTACAAGTCGTATGCAGTGGTGTTACTCCTATGTACCCCACTTGGAATGGGTAAACGAACCCCCACTCTACCAGACTTGTATATAGGAAACTCAGAAGTCATTCAGGCAGTGCCACTCCCAAGCCTGGATAAAGGAGGAGGGCGACACTAATCATATTTGTTATCTCAGTGTCGTTAAACTGAAACTAAAACTTAGTCCATTATATTATCGGAAATCAACAACACGCAGTTCATGTACAAAGCGTAGTCTACATTAAACCCCACCTCCCACTTCTGCAACTCTGGAAGCTTATTCCAAGTCTAGCTGATGTTATTGCTCTAAAAGAATGATAAGCTGACACGCATATAATATATGAATTATACATGAACCTCATGAGCTGAGGTCCACCATCAGTCTCCTTCAGATGATAAAACTTGACAAAGGAATGCTTGAGTAACAGTTAACACAAAGATGGTAGAGTCGTAGTATGTCACTTAGGTCGGCAAACTGTAATATGCTCCATACGACTCTACCATCTTTGGCTGACATGTAGACCCTGTGCCAAACATTTTGCATGATAATCATAACAACTGAATAATCAACACAGCCGCTGTCAAAGCGTAGGCTATCAACAGAAATCCCATATGGCCTGGGCATTGTAGGCCTACGCACTGTGCTCATAGGGTCTAGGAACAAGAATAGGACCCACGAAAGTTACAGATAATAAATAATAGGGCCTATCGTTATTCTGATTTTAAAAGAAATTCTTAGTAAAAACTGCTTTGCACACATTTCACTGAAACGATTACACAGGAGGGCCTAGCGAAAACTGCACTGTTGTAAAAACTTGTAAAATTTCACAATTTATAATCAACTTGCAAGTTTTCGAAAAATCAGAAACCAAATAATTATTCGATGATAACGAAAAGAAATCAATACGGCCTGTAGGTACCTCGAGGATCAGAATAAGCTCCATCGGGTGCTAGAAAGTGTTTTAGAAAAGTAACGTCAGAAGACAGGCATTCAGTTAACTGCTTTAGATGCAAGAGACAACTAAAAATTATAAACATGTTATGTGATTGTCAACAAACTTAGATCGAGTTGAAATAGAAAAACGAAAAACGGTCTTAGTTTTAATGAAAGGCTGAGTGTCCTAACATATCGTAAAACAACAGCCGCAGAAATCAAAGCAAAGGCAAGAAGATTAGTTGAAACATCTTGACGACTGTGTAACTGAATTTGTCATCTTTTCTCATCTATCACAATTGGCCCGACGTCGTGGTCTGACGGTGATCAGTGGTCACCGTCGACAAATGACTGTGCTCGTCGTCGGCAAAAGGTTTGTAAATTCAGTCCGACGTACGCTACTGACGATAATAACAATAATAATTATAATCCAGGACCCGCAGTTGCTACGTAATCGTTTTTAATTAGAATGATGCACTTCAACTACTTTTAAATGTATTGTTCACCAGAGTACGGATATAATAGTAATAATGCGCAGTTAATGCCAGTTATGTTAAATAAAGAATATACTTACTTACTTGATATCTGAAATCTTTGGTCTTGCTGTGATTGGTTGGAATTTAACTGCTGTGATTGGCTGATTTAAATACATGAGATTTTGTTTGATCCATTGTCGTTTCGTTGTATTTACTCGTAGTGATAACATCACGGGTAAAATTGATCTACATGTATACAATACAAATACAATACAACTTTCATTTATAGCGCGCTTTATTAAAACAGAGTCTTACTTAACGGACGCGTTTTAAGACAATTCGTCGAGTAGACATAGTACACAGAAAATAAATGAGTTTTGACTTTTGAGTTTATACTTGAAAACCTCCATCGAGGAAGCTATGCGCACTGCTTCTGGTAGGGTGTTCTACTCAGCTGGCCCGGCTATTTCAAACGTTCTGTTGCTAAACTGTAGGTTAGATCTGGTTGAGAGTAATTAAATCACGAATAGTGTATTCGCATATTGTTTGTGTAAATGGAAGTTGGATTCAGGAAAAGAATTCTTGTTTAAATATGTCTTTGATTGAAGAAGGTAATTCTTGCTGAAATAGAAGTTGGATTCATTAAATGAATTTTTTATTAAATAGAAGTGTATCAAAATCAGATAGCGTATTTTTTATTTTTAACATTACTGCAAGGAATATACTAAACAAAAACTAAACTGTCCCAAAACAGTATAATTCATTTTCATCAGTCCAGCTTCTACTTAAACATGTGATACTTTTCATCAATCCAGGTTCCATTTAGGCATATTTATTTTCATTGAGCCACCTACCATTTAGGCATATTTTCTTTTCATCAGTCCAGCTGCTATACTTATACAATGTATTTGTTATAACCCCTCAAAAGCGTTTGTCTTGCTCTGTGATTTAGAAACGCAACGGCCAAGTCCGACAAGAACATGCCAAAGATTAGAGATTCCTGTTGTAGAGAGAACAGAGAACTTGGCTTCAAGTTTTTATACAATGGTATTAAAGCAGTTCACAATGCTTTCTGACATCACAGATTTCAAACAGTTTCACTTTATATAGATTTTTATTCTTGTTTAGTACCAATCAACAATCAATTATTTGCTGAATAATACAGATTGACATCCAAAGTGAGAACAGCATGGGCTCTCATCCAGTCATCAGTTTAAATGATCAGAATGAATGAATAAAATAATTTCTTCTAATAGATTTCATGACTGGTAGTTGATCTTGTAGTTATATATTATCATATTATTATTGTTTGTTTATTATGTATTCTGTTATGTATTGTGCATTTTGTGATTGCCTATTCTTAATATCTGTTAATTTGTTATTGTTTTCTTCAGAAACGCTTATAATAACCCGGTTACGAGAGTTGGGCGAGTAGACAGTTGACGCCTTGAAAGAACGGAACATCGCAACTCCACTTCTGATGACATGTGGCTTCATTCAATGAGTTATAGATCGTGAAACAGAAGCAAAGAGGCTTCTCGGTCACTTGCAGGTTTGTCATTGGCCCTCTTTTTGTTTTTATATATATTTATCTATGTTATGTATTCTTGTGAGCACAAGTTCTTTTGAGAATGCTTGAGAATCTCACTTATTTGGTGTGCTTCTTCAAACACACAAGACATCTGTAGGGATATCTTACTTGAAGTCGTTATACCAAGTCCATACAGCTGTATATAACTCCCAATGTCTGATGACAAGCCCTGCATTCCACCATGTATAGATCATCATTAATATCATTTGAAACTCATACTTTTCATAATAAAAACTCTGTTGAACACATTGTTGATTTTAATTTATATTTCTGTCATAATCACACACATTCATTATGGTTGAACTTGTAAATTAGTCATATTTTATCATATAAAGTAAATGCGAAACATTGCTTTACACTTGCTTTGTATTAGTTTGTGTTTTTGGTTTTAGTGGTAAAGATATCATATTGTAATGTGCTAAGCTGGTATGTCTAGCTGTGGTAAGGGCCCATCCATTTGTTATGTATGCAGTAATTATTTTCTTTTTTCATACCCACTCCCCCTGTTGCAACTCATGCATTTTTGTTAACCCTTCCTCATGCATATGTACAACTCAGCTTCTCTACACCCCTTTTACAAAAGTTAATTAGCTAATGTCATTGTAAGACATTTATTTTGCCATATGCTACCATGTTTTTCAATTTTAGATTCTTGTTCAGATAGTTCAGACGTTAAGTTTTGGGATATTAAAGTCAGAATGAAAAACCTACTCACTTACTATATTCATGATTTATCAATTTTATGTAGCATTAAACCTTGCTAAAATGTGAGTGTCAGTGTTTCCTCGCGACAGATAAATATATTTTAGCTAGCAAACATGTTGAAATTATGCTGTAAAATAAGAAATCCAGATTTCAGTTGGATTTTAAAGGAACTAATATATTACTTTCCATCAGTCTCGAATGTTGTTGCAAACAACTGGCATCTCTTCTGAATCATGTTTTTTACACAGCAGATAAATGTCTTATTATGATGTCCATAGCAGCCTATTTTAAGCTATTTATAATATTGTAACGGTTTAAGGGTACGCTTACCTAGTGTTGGCCTGCTGTAGTGTTTGCCTGTTGTGTACACCTGTCTACTGTGTTCTTTCTACTGTGGTATCTACCTGCTATATACGCTTATCTACTATCTACTGTAATCCATCTACTATCTGCTGTAGATGTCTACTATCTACTGTATCCTATCTACTGTGTATTATCTACTATCTACTGTGTAGTCTCTACTGTCTCCTATCTACTGTGTATCATCTACTATCTACAGCAAATTAGTATAAAAGGAGTTCGCTTGGAAGATCGGAATCATCGTAGTCGTCGCCTGGGATCGTCGTCGTCGTCAACGTCGTCTGGAGATCGTCATGGGGAGCCTTGTAGATTCGGCTTCGGCCTTGCAGTCTCGGCGTCTAGGAAGCACGAATAGTCGTCATGGCTTGCGATAGTCGCCATCAGCCATTGACGTAGCATAGTAGTCGCTGACGTAGCGTTGCAATTACTCGTTAGTTATCGACGTAGGGCGTATTGAGGGAGTGAGATACGGATTGTTTCCGAATGGGCGCTACAGAAGTATTGTTTCCCGTTGTACATTAAAAGAAGATTATCGAACAAGCGTGTCTTATTCTTGCGTCACCAAGATTGTTATCGAACAAGCGTGTCTTATTCTTGCGTCACCAAGAGGGTTATCGAACAAGCGTGTCCTATTCCATGCCTCAACCAGAAAGGAGCTATATAAACCTTAAATGGTTAGTCTTCAGCAAACCACTGAAGCCTTACTCAGCGGACTGCAACTCGAACTACCCCCATATCGGACGGGGCTGCAAGTCGTCGTCCTGGTCACTGTCGAATAGGTCCCGTTCCGTTACAATATAAATAGGATAATATGGAAGTCATAATTAGATTTTTTGCGTATGTACACATTCAGTTGAGAACGCCTTCCTATGTGCGTACGTAATATATTGATGAAGAAAATTGCCCCATGCTTCGTTACTACATTCTTTCCCACTGAGCCTCCCTTCAATGTTTCCCTAGCAAGTCTGTGTCTTGCCTAGGGCTGCACTCGATTGGTTGGATTGTCTGCTTTGTAACTCAATGGCTTTGGTTTGAGTCTTGTCCAAAACGATTGCAAGTTAATTTATTCGCTTTGCTTAATTACTTGATGCCGTTGATTTATGGTTGATCATCAGATGGTGGCATCTAATCAATGAATTATAATCAACTGATTATAAGTATGCCACTATAGGAGTTGCTTGATTAGATTCAACTCTTTGTCTGCATATTTTACATTTAGCCTGGACAATTAATGCCATTTAACAAGGGCCTCCCAGTCTGATTAAGGTTTCACTTATAAATTAAAATTAAAGTAATTAAAACGGCAATATGAGCCCCTCTGGAGCATACATTGTTGGACAAAGTTGTCAGTTGGTTGTCTTGTAACATGAGGAGTTGGTTGGAGCCTCTCCTTAAGCCAGTCGTTCTGAGCTACATCATTTGAAGCTTGGTCTGAGTCATTAAGCAGTGGTGCTTAATTAGGTCATAATAATGATTACGTTGTGGCTGAATATTTTCTGTTTTGTATGCAGTAACTTATTCACAGCCACAGTGTTGATCTTTTGGATTCTGAGACTTGCGTAAAGCTTGGTTTGGCAGCTATGCGAGTGTGGCACAGTAGCAGTTATTAATTAATAAGAATAGTCTAAATACTAATTAATAATAAAATTAACCTAGATAATAATTTATAATAAGAGTAATAAATACTAATATAGATACTAATTAGAATTACATAAATAATGAGTAATCATGAATTTTACCTAAATATTACCTCAACACTACAAATTGATGACATTGGTCTTGCATTACTGTTGCAAGGTAATTGGTGTTTTTTTTACTGTTTTCTGACCAGTTCAGTTTTTCTACTTGCAGATGTATTCAGAAGAACACTCAGAAGAGTGGCAATGGGTGACACAAACACAGAGACGACAAGAAGAGATTCTACAAAACAAGAAAAAGCTCAGAGACAGATGGAGTTTATAGAAAATGATTGTGTTGATTTGACTAGATATATGATTTGCAATGGAGAGGCTTAGAAATCGGATTACACTCGACCTGGTGCAGATGCAAGTGGGAGGGTTAATGTCTGGAATATGTGTTTACTTCGCTTGAGGGTGGTTACGGTCATTACATTACTAGGAGTGGGAGCGAATGGTAATACGCAGGACATGGGTTCTATACCGGTGAGCCCAGTATTGTTGAGTCATCCGTCCATATCCCTCGGCAACTGAAATGAGCTGCAGTAGGAGGGAGGGGAGCCTGACAGGTTGCCATACAGTTATTAAAATTGACTCTTGTTTCACCTGTTATCATGTGTTACTACTATTTCATGTTTATCTGTGGGCTTAAATTGAATTAAACGAGTTGTTTTCATCCCTCGCTTACCCCGTCCCATGATCATTCAACTAACGGTGTTCCTTCTTTGTGCTCCTATTTTGACACTCGACATGGTGCAGATGCAAGTGGGAGGGTTAATGTCTGAAATATGTGTTTACTTCGCTTGAGGGTGGTTACGGTCATGACATTACTCGGAGTGGGAGCGAATGGTAATACACAGATGACAAACATATGCGGAGCAGAAACATGCCATCTACCTACAGCAGCGCATGTCATACACAGGACATGGGCTCTGTGTTTACTATTAGTTTCTAGTGGAGCGAAATGAATCAGGGTATTAAATAGTGTTGACAGTTCGTACAAACGCCTGCCTCTCTGGTTCTGCTATAAGAACTGCTCGTCATCTCAAAGAAAGCTCCAAATGTCTGCATGTTTTGTATAATTATCCCTTTTTGAGGTCGTTATGATACTTTCTTTAGCGGTTCTTGCAAGCAATTTTTGATGCTGATTTTCTTGGTTGTGTAGTTGCTAAAATACGTTCTAATGATTGAAGTCAATATGTATTGCGCTGCTGTAGGTAGATGGCATGTTTCTGCTCCACATATGTTTGCCGTGCTCGTTGCATGCGTGCATTGTTTGTGTATGTGGACGTAAGTATTACGTATACTAAGCTAGCTTAGCAATCTCTCTTTGGATACATTTTTTTACGTATCAGGCTATTTATATAGCGCCATAAAAGAACCCTTCGAAGGCGCTAAGAAGTTAGAACCTTGTCTCTGGTGATAGAAATAATTATGTCATGAGAAATGAAAATGAGTCTACAGGTTTCTGTCCTTCAGTGTGTTGGACTTGTCTTATCCTCCCCTCGCTTTTGTGCTGATTGTGTCAAAAAATTTTGATTGCTGCTCAATGTTTCTTTAGATGCGATAAATTGTCAGTCCTTGATGGATCTCACCTCGATATGTCTTCACGACCTGTACTAAGCGGGTCGTACGCGGAGGTAAGGTAATGGAGGAAAAGGATAAGGTGAGGTAATGGAGGAAAAGGAGGAGGCGAGGTAATGGAGGAAAAGGAGGAGGTGGGTTTTGGAGGAAAGGAAGGAGGTGAGGTAATGGAGGAAAAGGAGGAGGTGAGGTATTGGAGGAAAAGGAGGAGGTGAGGTAATGGAGGAAAAGGAGGAGGTGAGGCAATGGAGGAAAAGGAGGAGGTGAGGTATTGGAGGTAAAGGAGGAGGTGAGGTATTGGAGGAAAAGGAGGAGGTGAGGTAATGGAGGAAAAGGAGGAGGTGAGGTAATGGAGGAAAAGGAGGAGGTGAGGTAATGGAGGAAAAGGAGGAGGTGAGGTATTTAAGGAAAAGGAGGAGGTGAGGTATTGGAGGAAAAGGAGGAGGTGAGGTATTGGAGGAAAAGGAGGAGGTGAGGCAATGGAGGAAAAGGAGGAGGTGAGGTATTGGAGGAAAAGGAGGAGGTGAGGTAATGGAGGAAAAGGAGGAGGTGAGGTAATGGAGGAAAAGGAGGAGGTGAGGTAATGGAGGAAAAGGAGGAGGTGAGGTATTGGAGGAAAAGGAGGAGGTGAGGTAATGGAGGAAAAGGAGGAGGTGAGGCAATGGAGGAAAAGGAGGAGGTGAGGTATTGGAGGAAAAGGAGGAGGTGAGGTATTGGAGGTAAAGGAGGAGGTGAGGTATTGGAGGAAAAGGAGGAGGTGAGGTATTGGAGGAAAAGGAGGAGGTGAGGTATTGGAGGAAAAGGAGGAGGTGAGGTATTGGAGGAAAAGGAGGAGGTGAGGTATTGGAGGAAAAGGAGGAGGTGAGGTAATGGAGGAAAAGGAGGAGGTGAGATATTGGAGGAAAAGGAGGAGGTGAGGTAATGGAGGAAAAGGAGGAGGTGAGATAGTGGGGGATAAGGAGGAGGTGAGGTAGTGGAGAAAAGGTGAGTACCTCCCCCTTTCCTCCAATACCTAGCCTCTTCCCTGATCAGACCTTACTTTGTGGGAGCCGTAGACGCTTATAGGGGACATGAGATTCAGAGTGCCTAATAGATGTTTTTGTACAGCAGGCCTAAATCCTTTACAGTTTGTTAATTATGTCTATATAATATTATATAATATTCGTTTAATTATAAATCTTCATTTCAATCTGACAAAAAACGCAGAAATGCTTACATGAGTGACAGCGATCAGTTACAGTACTTCTAATTAATAACAAAACTAGTAGTAACTTTTTTTATATAAGGATCTAGGAATAAATTGAGAGTTGTCTTGGTTGGAAGAACATTATGACTGCTCTAAACGAAATTTTACGTCTACGGCCGAACCCACACAAAATTTAGCGCGTCGTGAGGGTCGTTTAGAGCAGTGTTTCCCAAACTGTGTTCCGCGGAACCCTAGGGTTCCGTGAGGCAAAGACAAGGGTTCCACGAAAACTGTCAGTGTGAACATATGAAGGCTTTTACCTTAACATCTGCGTGTAACTTTGTTTGAAAGAGAATTCATATGTCACTGTCATCGATATTTGGGTTATTGTTAATCTAATGTAGGCCTAAACCTATAATTGTCTGCATTCTCAAGCGTTTGTACCTACAAAATATTATGGTTAGTTTTGGACAGAGGTTCCGCCAAGAAAATCTAAGATCAAAAGGGTTCCACGGCCAAAAAAGATTGGGAAGCGCTGGTTTAGAGTATTTAGAGTCGCCTTTAGACATAATTTTTGATACGAAGGACTTTGGCTGTGTTTTATGTCCAAGTCTTGGCCGCAGGCAGAAGCTCCATGCAGTTTAAAAACGTAGCCTTTTAATCAACGCATTCAACTCTGTTCGAAAGAAAACGCACCAAAATCACTAACAAATTTGTGTCACGTGATATGTACCGCTGAGCAAGGAAACATGGCGTCTGCACCGACTGATGATAGTTTGGAGACCTGGCTTAGTAAGTGTAGCTTCTTCCCATTCTGCTCAGATTGTTTTATTCTCATTTTGCAGTGTAAGTCATTTAGAATAGATTCCGTGGCTGCTTTCGCAATATAGGAAGTGTTGTGTTGGGTTTTAACGCCGTACATGTCGAGATTTATATAGCGCCTTAAATGACACCACTATCGGGTCAAAAAGAGGGCAAAGCAGGTCAATCATTCAGATTTGATGCAAGGTTTTTGTGTACACATGGCTTGGCTTTTTATTTTTGGAATGTAATGCAGGGTTGCCTTATTAAGTGTCAGTTGAAGCTGGTGTTCCGTGTTGGGCGTTGTTGTGGGCGTGGAACAAATGGTCTCTATCCAGGATAGTTGCGAGATTTGTTTGCTGAAAAGCTAAGTGAGGTTATGTGGGACATCCACAAATGTTGTACCTAATAATGGTTAAAATACTTTCAATTTATAAAGACTTGTTATTGCATTGAGTCATGTGGCTGACAAGTAAATTGCTGCAGGCACTCGTTTTATATTATAGTAAATGTACCTTACTAATTATAAAATACTGATTAAGTTTAGAATAATTGAAGATGTTTGTGGCTGATGCAAAGCTGAGATTGGCATTAATTTTTCAAGAATTTCATTTATTGTTGCATGCCTCAATGTTGCATAATGAATTTGCATGTGACATGTTGAATTAATTACCCACTTGGTTTATTATTGATTATTATGGTTTTGGAATAGCTGGTTAGTTTAAAAAAATTTTTTGCTTATGATAATTCCATATGTTATATTTACTTGTCAGATGATTAATTAATGTGAAATGTTGTATTTGGCCGAGTCATAAGCATCACCAGAGGAATCCAATGACAGGATTGTCTTTTTCACAGTTGTGCAATTGGTCTATTTCTCATAAGTAGCATTAATGATCCTGCATAATCTGAAAACTCCTATTTCACTGCTGATCAAAGACTGACTCATTAACGGCAGGTGAGCAAAATTACTGAAATGTTGCATTGTCAGCAATTAAATGAGAGTTTATATTTGTTCCTGATCACGTTAATGTTCTACTGATGTTATTGATTTGACTGGTGTCACAGTTTAGCTCTTAAAGTGTATGTTTGTATGTTTGAAGACGCTTATTATCATGCAATTAAATTATTCACAAAAGTGCTGCTCCTGTGACTCTTTGCTTGCTAAATAAGTGTGTGCTAAGACAGTTTGCAAATGCATGCTGAAAAATTTCGAAGACATCGACACATGGATGCAATGACAGACTGATATTCCAGATGGATGGCCCAATGCTGAAGTTTCACAGTGGGCTTTAGTTAATGTTTGGGTGTGCAGTACGGGCCACTGAGCTGTATAATGATTGCAGACCGAACTGACTGAAGACTGGGTTGTGCAACCTCTGATGTATGCCAGGGCAGGGCCAACAATGGAGGCATTTATGTTCTTCCTGTATGAGCTTCATGTATGATTTTAGTGTATGATCTTCGTGTTTGATCTTTGAATATTCTGGCACGTTGTCTACGAATAGTTCTTGGGTCTTTTGGCTGCCCTAACGACATAGCAGCAATGCTACAATTAGGGTAAGAACAAATATGTGCTTTGTTGTGTTGCAGACAAGGCGACAAATCCTCTGATGAAAGAGGAGGATTGGGAGGCAATTGTCGGATTCTGTGACCAGGTGAACAAGGAATTGGAGGGACCCCAGACAGCCGTCCGTCTCCTCATACACAAGATCCAGTCGCCACAGGAGAAGGAGTCACTCCTTGCTCTCACGGTAAGAGACCCTCTCATGGATGCTGGATATTGCTCCCTGCCCTCGTGGTACTAAATTCTTTAGCAAACTGTGACTTCCTTTGGACGACAGAGAAAATTTCTGTTTGTCATTGTGATGGCAACCCTCTTAGGGTAGTACTTAAGCAGTCCCTTCTTTTTCGTGATGTGAGCATTCATCTTAATCATTGGAGGACTGCTTTAATTACTAAGATGGCTTAGCTTATAGATAAAAATTGATTGGAAACCGATGTGTAATACTATCTTTGAGTGCCATGTTAAGCACTCCCCTATAACAAAAGAGGCATTATCAAGAGATTTGCTGCCTATGTATAAGGATTTCTTATGTGTAGCATGGCCCTACTATGAGTCATTGGTGTAACATGAGTGGGCTTGAACCAGGAACTGCTCTGTGGGAAGATACTGGCAACCTTAATTACTGTTCTTGGTCATGTGTTAAAATGCCCTGTTTGTCTGGATTTCAAGTATGTTGGGTATGCTATGCAACCAGAGATAGATTGAATAGGCTATGAACTTCTGAGATGCACAGAGGCTCAAAGTCTTGCATATATGAGACTCAAGTTTCAACTGATATTTGATCTGTTCTGATTATACAGTTGGCGTTATTGAGTGATTGTGTAATGAATGTGATTACATGTAGTTAAAGATTACCTACTTATATATGTTCATTAATAGAAACATGACCTACTTGTATGTTGGTAAGTGACCTACATGTATATGGCACAGGATTACTTTTTTCACACGAAATATGGATGACGTTCCTTTGTTAAAAGAAAACAAGCCTGTCTACGGACTGAGATGCAAACTTAGTAAGGCTCCAATGAACTCCAGGGTTCGTTTTCACTCTTAAGCCTTTAGCCAGCAGTGGACGACGCCCAGGGTCCTGGAGATGAGTTTTGTTTATCACAGGACTTGCTCTAGGCGTCAGGCTTAGTGCTGTACAAAATTCTAATATTTGATGACAGACAACTTGACCAAGTTAGTGACAAGGGGTGACTGCACATATTGATTATAGCCATAGCCACTGCCAAATAGACCATCATGCCACAAACGTGACCACTGTTTTTGTAGACATGAACACAGCACTCCTGTAACTAGACATCTTTCTCACATGCATGCATAAGATACATTAATTTTATTGACACAAGTCACCAAGAAAAGGAACAACTTGTCTCAAATGCACTAAATATTTACTGGTAACTATGATATCATGATCGTTTGTATGCTGATACTTTATAGGCATTACCTATTTGCTGATTCTTCATAGACATTACCTATATAGGCTGATACTTCATTGGCATTTTAAATACTGATTATTCATTGACATTGTATGAACTGATAGTTCATAGACAGTACCTATATGGGCTCATTGACATTGTATGAACTGATACTTCATAGACAGTACCTATATGGGCTGATATCTCATTGATATTGTATTTTACAATTGCTGCAGGTAGTCTAGGATAGGTGTCATGACTTCAAATGGCTTAAAATGTTTATTTTTTGACATTTTGCAGCACCATGTTAAAAAATATCAACTGTCTGTAAATCAATATCTTTTATTTGTGAAATTGGTCACAATATGGCATACAGTTGAATGCTGTTTGTTTTAAAATGATTCAGGTGAACTCATTGGACGAAAAAGCAAAATTTTATGAATACGCATAAATTGTCTTTGTGAAAATGACACTTTCAGGATAACCGGGGCAATTACTCTGCTGGAATTACTTTACTCACTCCTTGTTAATGGTGGTTTTTCGGCTGATGCTTATCAAATTTTGAGAATATCTATCTATATAATTACCTAAGTCACATGCTTTGTCCATCATATCTAAGGCGCGTGATTGGACAGAAGTTGAATCTAAGACGCGTGATTGGACAGAAGTTGAATCTAAGACGCGTGATTGGACAGAAGTTGAATCTAAGACGCGTGATTGGACAGAAGTTGAATCTAAGACGCGTGATTGGACAGAAGTTGACCGAAATATTAGAAGTTGACCTACATATTTGCCACGCAAAGGCGCGTGATTGGACAGAAGTCGACCTACATTTATTCGTTGCAAGAGTTTTACAAAATGGGTCTGATTCGCATTTCAAACAAGTGTTATTCACATGTATGTATGTATGTATATGAACATTTATATAGCGCCCTTCAAGAACCTCACGAAGGCGCTTACCGAAGCTACCTAACGGTTCTTAAATAAATGCATCTTCAATAGTTCAGAAAATGTCTCCTGTGCTACACACAGTGGGAGACTCCGGATTGGTAACGGCAAGGAGTTCCAACGTAACAGTCCAATGCATGAAAAGGCAAAGCCTGCCCGCATGGCGGTTCTAGAGCGCGGAACCATCAGGTCCCCATGAGACGCAGAACACAGGGACTGACGCCCCGATTGGCTGGCGACTGACATCTGTGTAACTATATTTGCAGTTATTAAAATTAAATACTTTGTGTAATGTAAGTATATTTGCATTTATTCAAATGAAATGCACACTTGATGTATGAAACTAAATTTTGGATCGCTGTTACTAATATACATGTGCAAACAACATTATTCAGGGGGCGTTTCGCGGATAAACATTATGATGGCTGCTGAATTTCCTTGCCTTTGGGGTGCAAGTTGTAGCCTTTCTGTGCAATGGGAGAAACGGGTTAATTCGTGAGCTATTATATTTTCCGACCCGTGGTTCTTCACGGGTTGACGGCTAGTTGTTATATAAATGTCATCAGATACATTTCTGTTGCACTTTGGAAATGTTAGTTAATAGAAAACTTGTTTTGTGTTCTTTTAACAGACGTTGGAGGCATGTGTGAAGAACTGTGGCAAGCGGTTCCAGCAGGAAATTGGAAAATTCCGATTCATCAACGAAATCATAAAAGTTGTTTCCCCAAAGGTATCGTCTAGTTACCTTCTGGTAATTTAATAATGCTCCTCATTATTGCTTCTTGAGTTGTAATCTTGGTATATAAATTGAACTTGAAGTTTGGTGTATATCGAGGTCTATGTTTGTTTTTGGAATCTGCATACAATGACTTTCAGGCTTGTATTGTAATGGAACACATGTATAGCACCACTTGTAGATTCAGAGGCATTCTCAACCCTAGTCAGTGCTGTATCGGGAACAGGGCAAGTGGAAGGCTGAGCAGCTCGAGCTTCAGTTCTTGCTCAAGATGGTGTCTACTAGAGTGGCCAATGTCTACAGGCAAGCTAATCGATTGAGCAGTATTTCCGCACATGCGGGGTGCTGCCAAAAGCCTCCGGTCATCGAGCGTAGCGTGGAGGGACCGAGGTACATAAGTGTAGTGGGGACGTTGGGTTGATCCATGTTTTTACTTACTCTTGTTCATTGTTTGTAGTATCTGGGCAATCACATGTCAGAGAAGGTGAAGCAAAAATGCATCGAGCTGTTGTACAGTTGGAGCCAAGTATTAACACATGAGCCAAAGATCAAAGAAGCTTATCAGATGCTACGGAGGCAGGGAATCGTCAAGCAGGATCCGGTGTTCGTTGACCAGGTAAGATGCTCCACAAGCAGACAATTGTCAAACCAAAACCTATTATATTTCGCTTCTTGGGGATTATGGAGGCAAGACACCAATCCTGCATGGGCTGATTAGGTACCTTCTTATGAGGGCAGGGAATATATGCAAATTGGATTCCCTCTCTGCTGAATAGGTAGATCTCATGGAGTCAGGGTAACAATGCTCGAATTCTACTGAACTGGCAATGCGCTGTGGAGACATGGACATACTGAGTAAGTGAACTACTGGGCACATGAGTGAATGCAAGAGTGGGTGGTTTGAGTGAGTGAGCTAATGACTGTGTATATTTTCCACGCCTCAGATTCACATTTCGGTGTGACTTTGAGCATGTTATAAATTTAATTAATAAAATAAATAAATAAATGCATGAGTGAATAAATAAATGAGTAAGTTGTTGAGTGACTGTGCAGGTGGGTGAGTGAGAGAGTGAATGAGTTTAGTGGAACAAGACAGGCGTTTGGATGTGCCTATTTGTTTGTATTTTGGCAACACCATCTTGTTCTCTGATTTCAAGGAGCTCTGTGATATAACTTTTCCACCAAAGGTTGGGGCAGGGATAGGACCTAGACCGATTAACCACATCAGGCGTGTGACCTCTTCAATGCCACTGTCACCTTATGGTCATGTGCAGACCTCATGTGGTACCCATCAGGTGACCAGTTGGACTCCTGTGCATAACATGGTTAAGTAACTGATAATGTGATGAAAACATTGTGGACATAGACTGTGCAGTAGTATGGCTGGTTTAGTGACCAAGCCCAAATCTTATTTTGAATTGAAGATAAGTTTTATGGTTTAACAGCTGTATTTTGATTTGACAAGTTTCTGGTGTTTTTATGCCAAAGTCATAGCATAGCTTTTATTTGATGAAGTATTTAAATTTGTCATGACTCAGTCATGTCTTTTTTGTTTTTAATGCACAATTCATTGATTTGTCATATTAATGTTTCACTATCAAGTCCTGTACATTATTGACAGGATATTTTTATAGTATTGATATTTTTTTTATTTCCTGCTGCAGACTTTAGAAGTAGCCCCTCCACCACCAGCAAGAAATTCCATTTTTGATGACGATGAAAAATCTAAGGTAAGGAAAAGTTTGATATGTCAGGAAATTGCAAATGTAATCCAGTTCGCATACATTAATACATTTTTTTATTTGCTCGTTCATCCACCTTTTAATGGTGATATATAAAACTGATGTGCAGGTTTTTATTACAGTTATAATTATTGTTATTAAAGTGAAAATTGTTGATATGCTATTATATGATAAATTATTTAAGAGTTAAGTGATTTATTATTGCTATTTCTGAATCAGTTGCTTGAATATATCAAGTGGTTTCTTAATTTTTTTATATAGTATTAGTTATTGGATGTTGAGTTATTTGGTATTTAAAAATTGTTTGGGTATTTCTTTCCAGTTGTTGTCACGTTTGTTGCGGAGTAAAAATCCCGAAGATCTCCAAGCTGCCAATCGGCTGATTAAGAACATGGTCAAACAGGTGGGTAGAACCATTCTAAGTTAATCATTTTGTCCATGCCACGTTAGTATCTGGAATTGTCTATTGCTATTTTGTGATGTTTGTTGTTGGAACAAGAGCTAAATTCTCAGTGTAGCCAGCAGTTTGAGCTTTAGTAGCTGCATTTTGCTTTGCTGAGGCTATGATGAAAGGTAGTCTGTCTTCTCCCTTGATGAAAGTTCCTCTTTGGGACGGTAGACATGTGGGGTACTCATTTTGTTGTTAAGTTCCTTAAAGGTGTAAGGAGAAAAGAAATTGCGAATGTTCTTTCTCCCACATTTTTTTGTCGATGGGTTCGATAAATGGTATCGTTGTATTCGGTTACCCTTGTGCAGTCATCTGTCGATCGTTTGTAGGATGCAGAGAGAACGGAGAAAGTGTCGAGACGAGTGAATCAGTTGGAAACGGTTTCAAACAACGTTAAACTGCTGTCTGAAATGCTGAACAATCACCAGCCAGACAGTTCAACCGAATCAGACAGAGAAATCATGAAGGCAAGACAATGTGAACTCACTATTACTCATCCAGTCCCAATTCATGACCACAATTTATTGTCTTATTGTTCATTTATGTGTGGAAAATGCTATTATCTAGGGTCCAATGTGATGCTTACCTACTCAGAAGGGCTTTCTGCACTGGCCTAAATGATGTTATATGCTATTTCATAATCTACGTGTGTAATGTAAGTGAATCTGAGTTTGTGCTGTGCATATAACTTGTACAATTTTGACACATTGAGTCTACTCAGGAAGCTCACACCTGCAATTGTTGGATTACATTTCCAGCATGATTCAGAACAGACCACCTTGTCAAGATCGTGATGACGACAATGTGGTGGGGATTTCACTGCGGTTTTTATTACAAAAGATTGCAAATAGGATTAGCAATGAGGAACTTCGTGGAAAATGCAGGAGTTCCAACCAAATCGGGAGAATCCTCATTAAAACAAAATAAACTTAAGCATCTGTAGAACAGAGAAGGAGGAGATAGGCTGACCACAGCTCAGGTCTAGGTTTACGAGGAAGGTTAGGCCACAGACCAGCGAAAGCTTCTGTGCTGTGTGGTAGAGGAACAAGCCACACTGCAAGAAGGACACCTTGATTGATTGAATGAAGAAACTTGTGGCCAGGAACTGACGATGCAGAGATACACACTGAGTGTAGATACGATGGGCATTTCTCGACCTGCAGTCTCGAACAGAATTTAGTTGCGATGATAGATAGGCGACCACTGCCAGGTATCACTCATGTGATTAGACATTGCAGCCAGATCCTGGGTTACAAGCTTGTTAGTATTAAGAAGAAGCTTTAGGAACGGACATTAATTTCAAGGTACAGGTAAGGCTAGAATACAGAGCATTTCCTAAATCAATTCTAGAGAAATGAAGGTGTGATTCTGTGCAGAAGCACCCTATGCTACACAGTAATAAGTGATTGTTGCATCAATGGATCTGATAATGGGGATAGTAACAGGTATGACGGACGCTGTTTACGTGGTTAAGAAGTGCTAGTCCTCAATCAAAAACAATGTGCGAGTCTTGTACAGAGGTGCAGAATTTGATGTCAGGAAAAGATTGGCAAAGGAAGCAGAAATATCAATCGAATCAGATAAATTTGTATGTTCATAACATACGCATATCCGTATGTGTATCAATGCGTGGATGGATAGCTGAATGCTTGTGTATATGTATCATGACATTTAATATTGGATTGTTTATGTAGCTGTCAAAATCCTTGAAAGTGCTATGGTACCGCTATGTGTAAGGCCTCCAAAAGGCATTGTGTAATGGGGTTTTGGCATATTATAGAGTTATCAGTCCATTTGTAATACTTTCTGTCTTCAATCGTAGGAGTTGTATGACAATTTGGAGAAGCAGCGTCCGAATCTATTCCGTCTTGCAAGTGACACGGACGAGAATGATCCGACAGGAATCTGTAAGTTCATGCTCATCGTTTCCATTGAGAGGTGGTAATGCTACAATGTCATTCGGATTTCAGACTTCACCGGAAAAATGAATCATGCTCCAAGGGCATGTGAACCTGAAACCTATGAAAGATGAAGAGGTTTAAGCTGAATAAGGCTTCATGGGAACAGTATGGGATAAGCATTGATATAGTTGGGGTGACATCTGTGCTCGTCACAAGGGTTTTCCCGGTGAAAGAGACAGAGCCTCAGAAAGACAGGAACACAGTCAAAGAGACAGACAATTGCCGGATTACCATAGATAATCAGGAAAATAATAATTTTTATTATTTTGTTTTAATTTCAAACTGACAAACCATTGTGATCACAGGCATAGTATGAATGGCTGATAACAAGCTGTTACAGGTGAAGTTGTTACAACTGTTGAATTCAACTGTCGCCAGCCATGCAAGACGGCCCTCACATTATGCATCTAACAGATGATATATCTCTTTATGTGATTAACAGAGGGTTAGTTGTTCTTTATGTGATAATGTGTATTGGTCACATAAAGGTCCGTCTAGGATAGTTGTTGTTTTTAAAGCGGACATTTTGAAAGCTAATGATGAAGTGGCAACCGTGATGACCCTCTACAACCAGGTCATCAACAATGCAACTGTAGCTAACCTTCTGGAACCAGGGCCAAAGACAGGTTTGGTCAAGCTGTTTACAAACAACTCTAGCTCAGTCAGTGTGAAGTTATGTATTTGGAAGAACAGGCTGCTGCTGCTGCTGCTGCTGCTGCTGCTGCTGCTGCTGCTGCTGCTGCTGCTGCTGCTGCTGCTGCTGCTGCTGCTGCTGCTGCTGCTGCTGCTGCTGCTGCTGCTGCTGCTGCTGCTGCTGCTGCTGCTGCTGCTGCTGCTGCTGCTGCTGCTGCTGCTGCTGCTGCTGCTGCTGCTGCTGCTGCTGCTGCTGCTGCTGCTGCTGCTGCTGCTGCTGCTGCTGCTGCTGCTGCTGCTGCTGCTGCTGCTGCTGCTGCTGCTGCTGCTGCTGCTGCTGCTGCTGCTGCTGCTGCTGCTGCTGCTGCTGCTGCTGCTGCTGCTGCTGCTGCTGCTGCTGCTGCTGCTGCTGCTGCTGCTGCTGCTGCTGCTGCTGCTGCTGCTGCTGCTGCTGCTGCTGCTGCTGCTGCTGCTGCTGCTGCTGCTGCTTTGTTCTTTTTTTGCCTCAATGCTGTATGGCCGGCATACGCAATGACCGTTGGTTTTGTGATTTATTATAATCAGTCTGGTGTGGTATAGTTTCATTTGGCATAATCAGTCTGGCATAATCAATACGATTTGATCTAGAGGAGGAGTTCCCGAAATCAGTCGGATCTGATCTAATCTTGTTTAGTTTGATTGGTCTAATTTGAAGATCATTTGAATCTAATCATTTAATATGACTTAATGTAATCAATTTGATTTAATCTATAATCAGATGAGGTGAGGTGTGAATTTAAGACTTTTGATTCAGCTTGCTTAGGACATAGTAGTCTGACTTCTAGTTTCAATATAAATTAAAACTACAATCTCTGGAGGATGGAAATGAATCTCTAGACGATTCTAGTGCTCAATCATGATAAAAGTGGACATATCAGCTGTTAAGATAACTGTTGGATTGTTTTACTTGATAGAAAAGCCATCGTTTCTAACAGATCTGGAATCTCTGTCAAATTCTGCCTCATCAACTTCTTCCTCCTCCCATTACAGACTCAACACACAGTCAAGTTCGCTGCTCGACGAACAGCTTCTCTCACTTGGTCAGTCAGTGTGTACACACATGTCAAAGAACTTGTATGGCTCCACAAATATATTGAAATTCATTGTTTAATATGATCTGATTCAGAAGTTTCAAAAGGCGATATATGAATGTTCTTACGCTAAGCATGTACTAATAGTCTTAGTCTATTATCATGACTGAATTTATAGGTTTTATTATATTTTTTTTCTCAAATCAAATATTGTACCTGGACATTATAAAAGCACCTCTTGCAGTATTGACTATTCAGTGGCACTCTCAGCGTAAGTTCTCCAAAAATCAACAATGTGATGGTGATATGATTGCAGTGTGGGTGCTATGTAGCAAAGATTTTGAAAATAACATTTGCTTGGTTTTCAACAAGAATGACAGAGTTGTAATTCATGCAAAAGATTTATCCATATGCTACATTTTCTTGAAAGGCTATCTAGCCAAACTATCGAGCAGATGCCATGCTCAATAGAAACTAATAGCAATACTAATAATTATTATTGCTGAGGGCTATATTGGCTGTGGCTAGGACTGGAGAGCAGTGGGACAACAAATGGCCTGGGCTCAGCATCTTCTGAGGCTTATGGCAACCACTCGGAAGGACTGGATGACATCTTTGGACCAGTTATGTCAGCTGATATCATATCTTCAACGTCGTCCTTCTCTTCTGCACTGTCATCAGTAAGTGTAGCATTGTTGAAGGTAGTATGTTAGTGTATTGACACAAGTGTACATCAGATATGTATACCTGCATATGTATGTGTACATACATAATCATTTTTTTTGTCAGTCAGTCTACTTATAAGCATGGTCAATGTCATCTGAAAATCTTGGATTGTTTATTTTGGTTAGCTGAGATTCATACTTGATACAAATTTACATATATATATATATATATATATATATATATATATATATATATGTATATTGTACTTATATACCTGCATATATCATATGTCCAATGATGCATAATTTGTATGTCATTATTGACTACATAACATACTCATGCACACTTGGAATGGGATTCATTATCACTTACGCATTTCAGTGACTCGCTTTATTCTTCCAATTGGAGCCAGCGTTTCCATTAAACCTCAATTGAATAATTAGTCTGTTGGCAGATCTTTAACCCTTTAACAACCGGCGCATAGTAAAACGTAAGGCATAATCAATAATGCTGGTCTTTGAAGGGTTGAGCATTTTGGATAGAGTTTCATCATGTGTTTTATGCCTAATTAACAGTTCTCATTAGTTTAAATGGCAGAACTGTTACCATCTGTGTTAATGACGTATGTAGGACCTTCTGGGTGGCTCTCGTGTAGCACAGGTGTCGTCTAGCTTTGGCACTGCATCTGCATTTAATGTTCCTCTATCATCATCCAATACACACGGATCGCTAAAGACTTCGTTTCCCCCTCCTGCATATTCCGGCAGTGCCGGATTCGTCGCACCAATGTCCACGACGACTGGAAAAGTGGATCTGATTCCCACCAGTTATGGTATGAAGACGATGCCTGTGATGTCGGCACTTCCTCAGTCGGCTGGGTCTGGGAGCGGCGCTGTGCATATGTCAAAGGATCTCTCCGATCTGTTCAAACCAGCCAGCACAACGTCAGATACCAGCATCCTGCTCGGAGGTAGGCAATCCGAGGCTTTTAATTCACAGACAGTTCATTGTCTCATTCATTCTATGGTCTTGTCTTTTGCTTGTATTTTTTTACCAGAGGGTTGAACCATCTAATATTTAGGACTTCAGAAATCTTGTGAGAATAAAGGTCTTGATTGATTAGCCTGGCCATTCATATGACACCAGCATTTTAGTTGGAAGTTAGGAGTCTTGAATTATTAATTTTTTTTACTGAGAGCATTTAGTAGAGGTTGACATCTGATGCAGAGGTTAAGCAGTCTAGGATCTTCGACGACGATGATGATGATATGTTTAGGATGGTTAAGTAAGCTAAGCAAATGCTTGAAATAAAAGCCACCTGGTGTTACTCCCACAGACTTCACAAGGAAGGAAAGGTCACTCCTTCTAGAGAGCTGCTTTTTTCTGCTTTTGATGTTTGCATGCTGAGCACCAGATCAGTTATCATGGCCATCATGTTTCTTGTTAATAGGAGTAGACGGCAGTGGTCTTCAGACAACTGCAGCTAATACAAAACCATCTGCCGGATTTGACTACCTAAACGAACTGAGTCGATCTCTACTGGAACAAAGTCTATCAAACAGTGGACTCAAACCATACCAACCAGCGCCGTAAGTTCTCATCTGTTTTCGATTTGGCTATGATGTATGAATATGTATGAATATGTATGGATGTTTTGTGGATGTGGTTGTGATTTATGAATACGTATGGAGGATATGTATGTATTGTGGATTTGGTTATGATGTTTTAATTTGTATGTTGTGAACTATGATTTGTTGCTATAGTTTCCCATTGAATCATAACTTATATGTTGAAATGTGAACCTCTAATTGTACACTTGAATCATTGCATTATATTCAGCTTCCATCAAATCTTTTTCAATTGAGACTTATTATTATGATTTATAAAACATTGAATTCTAGTTAGTTAACCAAAGTATTTCAAATCAGTCTTTATTTCTCAGTGTTGTCAGCAGGGTTTTAGATTGCTGCCTTTTTCTGGTCATGCGTAAAACTAGAACTGTTCTGGAACAATGAGCTTTTGCAACATACAAAGATTTTTAAATATACAGCATACAGTTGCCTAGTCTGTTCGTTCTGCTCAGTCACTTGTTTCTCAAGCCTTACCTTTTCACTTTCTCTTTATTTGTATAAATGTTTTTATTCTGATATTTGATATCGCCCTTCTTCCAATATTATATGCTCAGAAGTACACATGCCTCGACGGCGCAATTGCAGTTGTAATGCAGCGCAACTGTGTGCGAAGGACTTGCTCAAGGTACCTACCATGTACACTGTGACGCCTCAGACGAAGGTCGAACCTGCTCACTCAGCACATACTGAGTGTTACGGGCCGATTGCTCAAACCAATCAGCCACTGTTCCACACATATAGATGGTTGGATGGTTTTTCTGTATGTTTACTTGATTCTAGCTTGGTTTTGGTGTTGATACCTTGGTTTTTACACCTTTTATGTACCCAATGGAATAGCCATATGTGTTTTTGTGTGCAGCCCTGCGCCAAAGATCCCGTTGAACCAGTTGAGCAAGGCTGCATTCATAACTACTTCTTCCTCATCCTCTGCAGCCAATTCCAGTCTGTCGTCATCTGCCTCCGTCATCACATCTGTGCAGCCTTCTCAATCGCCAATTGCGACGCCCCCCCTGTCGACGTCTGGCACTCCTCATAAACATACTGATGCGACTGGATTAACAATGGATGCGGGACAGGATGGTCCAGAAGCAAAGTCTTTGTCCGATATCTTCGTTCCCTTGGAGACCATTCAACCTGGTAACTGTTATTAATTTAGTTAATGTTTAACTCATTAGTTCTTATGATTATCTTTACATAAGATAAGTGTGACCCTAAGAAGAGCAAAGAAAATATGTTTATGGACTATTATGGAGCACCTCTGATTGTATCAATGTATCTATTATTACTTAAGTTGTTGTTTATATGGTCTTATGTCCCAAGGGATGATACAGAAATTATGCAACTGAGTGCTTGCTTGAAATGTTTACGAATATCATGATGATGATTAACATAATTTATCACCTGTACAAAAAACCAATCGTACAAGTTTTCTCAGTTTTCGACTAGAATGGACAAGTTGTAAATTATGCAAGGAATCATTTGTCAAGAGCAATATTAAAATGTGATGATAAATAAATATTAAGTATTAAAGTGTGATGATAAATAAATATTAAATATTAAAGTGTGATGATAAATAAACATAAAAGTGTGATGATAAATAAATATTAAATATTAAAGTGTGATGATAAATAAATATTAAATATTAAAGTGTGATGATAAATAAACATTAAAGTGTGATGATAAATTATTATTAAATATTAAAGTGTGATGATAAATTAATATTAAATATTAAAGTTTGATGATAAATTAATATTAAATATTATAGTGTGATGATAAATTAATATTAAATATTATAGTGTGATGATGAGCAAAGTGTGAGATGCACTTTAGTTTCAGTTTTGGTTAGGTTTGCGTATGCATTACTATGATGATGCTGATGAGTTCTCTGCCCAAAGGCATGTCCATTGGCTTTTAAATTTTTCTCGTGATCTAAAAAAAAATGAGGTTTACCAAGTGGAAATCCGATATCATTACCTTCTTTTCTTTAACTTCGCTTACGTAAAGTTTGTCATGGATGGATCATCGGTTTGTCGGAGTTCTTTCAACTCTTTTTTCGGTATGTTCCTGTTGACCTACAGAGCTGTAATTTTGCACACATTTCAGGCTTGCATGACAATGCAATGTATAAAATTTTTATGGACATAACTTAAAAATTGAGAATAAAATGACAAAAATACGAAAAATTAAATAGCGTTTAACCACTCGAACAAGTCCTCCTTGATGAACTCCACTTCAGCAAGTTTACATTGTCAATGATATTTAATAAGAATGTCTTAAGGAAATGGAACGATTGCGCCATCTACCAGATAACAGTGGGTCCCGAAAAACCCATGTTTTTACTTTAACTTGTTTTCTGTTTGCATACCAAATGTGGTATGCTAATCATAAGTTGATGAGTACTCGCTATGTAACAACCTTGCTATGATGCTGTTTTAAAGGCATAGCATTGTTGTTGTCTAGGATCACAGACACCGATCATTGCCTATGAGAAGAACAACCTGAAGATCATTTTCCACTTTGGCAAGGATCGACCACGACCTGATGTCCAGGTTGTTGCCATAACGACAATGAGCACTTCTACCAGTCCCATAAAAAATTTCAACTTCCAGGCTGCTGTTCCTAAGGTAGGATTGCATCTATACTGGACGGCTTTGACATATAATTTGATGTTGGCACTAATTTTAAGTTGTAAGTAGCTGCTAAATTCTGACAAACCACAATTATTGTCTCTTATAATGTTATTGGCTTTTGTTGTTGATTATTGTATTGCTATTGGTTATTGCTCTTGGTTGTAGCATTGCTACTGGTTGTTATTGTTACTGGTTGTTATTGTTACTGGTCTATATGTTGTCCTGGTGGATTGCTGAGGTCGACTTTGCACCTTGTCCGAATTATCCAATGACCTGAAGAGTTCTTCAATGGAGGATTGTGAAGAAATGTGTTATCTTAGCCTTTACTTTTTTTCTGCCATAGGTGATGAAGATTCAGCTGCAGCCGGCTTCGGCAACTGATCTGCCTGCATACAACCCGATCCTTCCTCCATCGGCCATCACTCAAGTGATGCTCATCTCTCACCCGACTCACGTAAGCCAGTCGTCATCCTTTCTACTCATAGCCTCACTTCTTTACTTCACATGGTTATATTCTTGTGTTCTTATCAGCTTTGTTACTTACTCTTTTACCTGTGTAATGATCTGCTGTTGGCTTTCCATCCCAAAATGCTATTGTCCTGTTTGTGCTGTAGCCTAAAGGCTCTAGCATCAGGACTGCCACCTCTGAGCATTTTGTTGGTAGATGTAGTGTAATGGAAATTTGATGTAATATAATGGAAATTTAATGTAATATAATGGAAATTTAATGTAGTGTAATGGAAATTTAATGTAATGTAATGGAAATTTAATGTAATGTAATGGAAATTTAATGTAGTGTAATGGAAATTTCATGTAATTCATTCATTATTCATTAGAGATTTATATAGCGCCCCTTCGAGGCTACTACTCAGGAGCGCTCCCGACTCCAGCACGTTTAAAAAAGAACAGTTTTAAGGCACGTATAAAATGAGTCTGAGAGGACCCTTGGTGACAACCGTAACGCCAACGGGAGCATGTTCCAGAGCGAAGAGCCAGTCACTGAGAAGGCACGATTCTGTTTGGTAGTTGTATTGGAAGTTTAATGTGATATATTGGAAATTTAATGTAATGTAATGGAAATTTAATGTAATGTAATGGAAAACTTTTATAGCACCACTCGATATCAGAGGCGCTCACAACTTAACACATAGCTAAACGGAGAGCTGGAAAGTCTTCAGACCGCAGGGGGAAGAGAGCGCAGCTCCTCCCGATGAGGATGGGGAGGCTATTCCAGCTGGTGGGACCGACTCACTTAGGTGAAGCTCCTGGATTGATCCATGGCAGAGCGCATAATGACTTAGCAATTGCTGTACTTATATCGTGACTCTTTTTGTCGTACTTTACATTGCATATGCATAGCTTAACTTACTTTTCCTAACATTCCCTTGTCTGTAACATTTCTTTATCTAACCTTATGTTCCATGCTCCGTCTTATGTGACATGATTTTGTCTTATCTTCCGGGGCTAACATCGTGTCCTACTTAAAAGGAACTCTATTAAATGTCTAGATATATAAATACATACATGTATACATTCTAAGCTTAAGCTTGGCTTACACATCCTTATGTATCTCTTTCTTGCCTGTCTTGTTGAGCCTGACCTTTTTGGATATTGATGTGACCTATCTGACCTCTTGTTAGCTTAACTGGACTGACATTTATTGACCTTGCCTGGACATTCTTGGGTATTCCTTGGCAATATCCTACTCACTTGATCTGAACTTGCCTTGCCTTAAATTAACCCACTTTATTACCTTAATAAACATGTTTTGTTTTACCTTTTGATACAAAACTGCTTCTGTTGTCTTACACACCCTTCGATTTTCTGTTTCATATTATAGGAGAAAATTCGCCTAAAATTCAAGATAACATATTCAATCAACGAAGCAATCACCACAGATGTTGGTGAAGTGGAGGACATTCCAATAGATTGATTGATCGGCTTCTATGTTAATTGAATAATGGACTTGGCGATTGTCATTATCATCAGCGTCTTTTTCATCATCATCATCTGCAACATTCTGATCTGTGGCTGTTGAGATTTCATGCTTGATGGTCGTCGGCAACTGACGTTTAATGGAATGGCAGTGACACTGGCAGTGGTACTTTCAGTGAATGGCAGTGACTCTGGCAGTGATACTTTCAGTGAATGGCAGTGACACTGGCAGTGATACTTTCAGTGAATGGCAGTGACACTGGCAATGATACTTTCAGTGAATGGCAGTGATACTTTTAGTGATGCTGCAACAAGATTCTTAGATTTTGGCATTGAAGACACTAAGCTACAGGACATTTGTAATGGGTTAATTTGCAGCCAGTTGTTTGCATGTTGAGCATTAAAATGCAGCAAGTTGGAACCTTATGGGTTAAAAATTCGCCTGTAGATGGTAGAACTGCAGTCGCTGTACTTACCTACTTATTTGCCTACTTCTGAATTCTAATTTGGCGTGTGTAGTTGATGCATAATTTCCAGGAATTTGCCCCGAACTGACTAAATCACTCATTGTTGTTGTCAGTTGAAACAATGAAGAAATTTGTTCATGAAGCACAGATGAGTTTTTCATTGTCTCCTGTGGTCGACCGTTTACGTACTACTGCATATGCAAACATCAGTGGGTTTATGTAGAGCCTTTTAGGAACTCTCAAAAGCATGAACATCAAAGTGTACCGCTGACCTGTTGTAAATTTCTGTCTTTATATATATATATATATATATATATATATATATATATATATATATATATATATATATATATATATATATATTCATTTATTCAATTCATGCTGACAAACTGCCTATGATTACGTGATATGTATATATCTATTAATATAATAAGGTGTCTTGTAGGTGCTTTCAAAAGCGCTGTGCTCGATAATATGCCAGTTGTTGGTGTTCGAGTACCTCAGGAATATTTTATCGAAGAGAAAATTAATCACCAAGAGGGTTAATTTTTATGATACTCCCCATGAGGCAAACTGTCACATGCACTTTATTCTAGAGGTGCCTAATAAACAATAAGTTGTTACCTTATCTTATGTTGCTTAGGTGTAACTGCCTTTATGTTGCTGCAGTACTTAAACTTTAGATAATAACTCGACCCGAGGTATATTGATAAGAGATTTATTTCTCTTATTTGGTTCACTACACTTCCAGTATGTCATCAGAAATTGTGTTCTACTGGTGCATGGTATAAGAAGATGTGCTGTGTTGGTTGAGAGTTTAGGTTGGATTGATTGAAGGATGGGTAATTAGAAGTACGACAAAGATCAAGTACAATGGTTATTGGTGCTGTTCTTGGCTGTTTATTAAAAGTGTGTGGACCTACTCAAAGACAAGCACCTAAGGAATTGGAAGATTTAAGAGCTTTGTTGTCTATTATGGGTATCAGATACCAATGTGTCTTCTGAGATTGACAGTAATGCATTTGTTGCATGGTCGTCATGGGGACAGGTTGCTAACCGTTTTGATTACACCTCTTATCTGGGTTATTGAGACACTCTGTTGTTTGTATCTATGTTTGTATCTGGTATTATATATAGCTCCTTTAGTTGTCAATGATGGTACTATACAAATGATCCTGTGAAGATTTGCACTCATTGCCACTGTCTCTGTTGCATCTGGCCTGAAACCCTTGTGCATCTCTATTAAGTATGGCAATTTGTTAGCCGTGTGCGTATGTATGGTATTTTTTAATAGTTGTGTAAATTTTATGTAGCCCTTGTAGGGTTTACAGGTTTACATACAAATGCTTGTAAATGTTCTAAATGCACACAAGACATGTCCAGTGTATGTGATGATGAATTGATTCTGGTTTGTTCTGGTTTGGGATTGTGTGTTCTGTTTGAACTGGGAACAGCAGTTGTTCTGTGGGCTTTGTGTCTGGGATTCAGTTCTTGGTGTGACAATTGAAACTCACTTAATATCTGAATCCCTTGTGACTAATAATATCTGTGGCTTTCATTAATACTAGCTATGTTATAATCATGACGCTGGATCTAGGTCCTGCCTGGCTGTAAGCCTAGGAAATGAAGATGCACCTGCCATGCATCCAGTACGGTTAATAGGAGAGCTACAGATCGACGCTTTTGAGAGGTTTTTCATTTGTAACTATATATATATACTTACTGCATATTATTACATACCTACTGATCACTCCGCCTCATTTTACACTAGCCTTAAGACTGTTCTGTTTGACCATTTTGGTTGGAATGGGATCATTTCTGATGAGGCAGTCTTGAAGGGACACTGTATAAAATTGCTGTAATAGGGATATGCTTGAATGGCACTGTATTTAGTGTCTGTTTAGGTACATATATGCATTTAGATACACATATAATATATCTGATAATTTACAGGAGCTGTGTAGTCAGTTTAAGCAATGGACCACATTATGTTATGACCATTACTCTGCCACCCTCTGGACCATTTCTGTTGCCTGTTTGTTGCGTCATTTTGCTGTTGGTGTTACATCTGCCATCGTGACATTAAAAGGTCGTTGCCTGCGTGATTTGCCTGATTTGTTTAAGTGTTTCTGGTGTTTAGAATGCAGCAATGTCTGTACTTGATAGATCTATAAGGACACAATGTTCAAGTACTGTGCATTGTCTATGTTTTTGATGACCTATGTAGTGTTTGGTCTCTACTAAATTCTGTCCAGCTTGGGCTCCACGCTGTAAGTGTTTGTAGGATTTTGTTGGGATTGCAGGTTTTTTGTGACTACTGCTCTGTCGAAGTGCTGACTGCCCAGAAAACAACTTATGAATTTATTTGTACTCTGAGTGACTTGGAAGTTGCAAAGCTATTGAGTGTTTTTTTATAATGTACAACATCTTTGGAGACATTAGTTTTTGGTTGCACTGTGTGTTGATACAAGGCCAGATAAACATTGGGCAGTTATCCTAAGGAGATTGGGCAGTGTTTAACCAACGCCGTGCGGCTTCAAACTCTAGTGCTTTGGTCGTCTGAACCATTTAGGATGGTAAGTTTATTATGTGTTTTTGTATTTGATCATTTATATAGTGCATTTTCAAGACCTCTGCATGACCAAATGTATGTACAGTTATGGTATGTGGTGCTGGCACTGTCCTGAGTTGTTGTGCATGGACATTGTTTTGCCAATGGTGATCGAGTTTGTCGGACTGACAGAGTGACAAGCTACGCATTTTCAGAGAGAGAGACAGACAGACAGACAGAGAGAGAGAGGGAGTAGATCAGATCGATACTGGATATATTTTTTTGATTCTGAGAGTCGTCGTGTTTCGGTTGAGTTGTTGTTGAAATTCAATATCATTCACTGTGTTTTTACATTTGTAAATATTGCTAACATCAATTGTAAACGTATGAAGCTCGTGAAAACCAGTTGTTTCAAGGAGAGAAGGCTAGGCTGCTTTTCAGTAATAACTTTAAAATTAACAATAATAATAATTAATAACTCGTTCCATTGTCTTCCATCTCGATCATTACATGATCATGAATTGTACAGATTTTATGACAAAAGCGAGAATTCCTGTCCAAGAAACATTTTAGTTATTTAAATAATCGTCCGTCACACTCTTGGTTTAATAACTTTAATTCCAATAGTATATGAGTCGACTTATATTCTTTGTCCTTTCAAATCTTGCAGTACTGTCGATGATTGTGGGACTTGGTGGCCAATTGGTAGAGCGCTTGCCTTATAATATGGTGAGCATGGGTTCGGACCTTGCCTGTCACAGTTACCCTGTAGGGATCTTTAGCAGGTCATTCACTCACTGTAATTCAGCATCTTCGATTGATGATAATGTTTGGTTATTAGAGAGTGACATTTAATAGGTTCATAGTTGCGATCCTTCGAAATTCTGTTGACTGTGAACTGGTTGAAGTTCTATTCATTAATTTCCAGTAATTCATCAGACGTTTGCTGCATATGACGAGAAACACTGCAGGCTCTTACTCGTTCTTTATTTAGACCTGAGCAACTGGGTCAAATAAAGACAAGATTTCAGTTGTTTTAATTCTTGCAATTTTTTTTATTTCTCACAGTTCTACATCACCAGCTTCCGTTGACATGGCGTCAGTGGAGGCCGTTGTCTTTTTACAACGAATGACTTTTGTTGGAGACATTTTACAAGTTCTTCCTGACCATGTAAAGCATTCAACCATTTAGGAGGAGGCAAACCCTCGGTCAATTGTCACAGAGGTAAATAGACCCAGGCATGGGTCATGACCCATGTGGGATCATTCATAAGAGACGGCTACAATATGATAATGAAAGGGTGAAGCAGAAATAGAGAGAAGAATGAGATGGTGAGAATTGAGACAAAACAGAGTGAGTGAGAGAAAGACAAAGAGAGAAACGGACAGATATGGAGACAACAATGCAGAGATACAAATAGTGAGACTGATTTGCACAAAAAGTAATACAATTAAAAGAAGGACAGCATTATACACGACAAACAGAGGGACGGACAGAGAGCGAGACATTGCGAGTGTTGAATCTAGTTCTGCTGTCAGATGACTAGTTGCACCTTCAGTCAACTCTGCTTGTTGTTGGTTCTGACCATAGCAACGCTTGAACCCGTCTCCTTGACAACGAACAAACTATGGCCAGCTAAGAAGTCAGCAGAAAACGCACGTAGGGAGGAAGAGAGACGCCACATGGCACAGACAACCAGAGGGAGGGAGGGAGAGAGAGGGGAGAACCAGTACATAGAAGAAATCTGTCCGTGGACAAAGAGCGCGTACCTTGTGCAACCATAGGCATCTTGGCCTAATAGGAACTGCTAGGCTCAGACGCCTCTGGTTTCACTATGTACGCGGTGGCAAAGGCCAGTGTTTCACTAGCCTTTGTCGAGATCCCGCAGTTTGTATGTTTTGCGTCAATGTTTGGAATGTGAAAATGTCAACACGATATTTTGATGAATACAATTATTAACCGGCAGATACAGGCGTACAGACATAATTATGGGCAGAGAGAGTACAGAGATATATGAGAGCCCAAGGTCCATTGGGAAAAAACATTTTCAAGGTTATCATCAAATAATTAAGAAGTCCATGCACAGTCTAAGTTAGGCAAAGTTTAATTTATCACGTTACTCGCCTTTTGCATAACAATTGAATGGACAGTGTGCGATGTTTAATAAACTCAATTTTTCAATTGAAGAGATTGTAATTGCCGAGAGTGAAGTTCGGATGAAGTAAGCTTAGTGATCGATGTCCCATTGTTCCCCGTGTCCCAATCTCTCGGATGGATGGATGGATAGATGGATGAATAGATTGATCGATAGATAAATAGATAGATAGATAGATGGACAGATAGATACAGACAGACAGATAGATAGATAGATAGACAGATAGATAGGTCAAACAGACAGATGGGGCCAGAGAGTGCGAGCAAGAGAGCCTAGTTCAATGAAGTGTGACGACTGAAGACAAGTCACCCGTGACGATAGTTCATTCGTGCGAAAGTTTTCTCGGCTGAGATCATTCACTGCTATTCCATCTGAAAAACATTCAGCGTCGCCAAAACAATCCGAACACCGACATCATATTATTACGTATTAGTAAACGGAATAACTGGACTCTAAACGGAATCTCATATAGTTAAGGATTTACTTTACAATCTTCTGGTAAGCTATATCAATTCAGTCTATGAATTAGCCAGGACACAAGTAAACTAGGGGGTTATCAAGTAATCGATTGATTGATTGATTTGATTGATTACTGGTTAATTGGTTAGGCGGTTGGTGGGTTGATTGAATGACTTAATGATTGATTCATTGTTTGATTGATTGATATCAAACTAAACTATATAAAGTGTTGGAAACTTAATTTTGAAAGTCTCGACATACAAGGGCGAGTGCATGGCCAGTCTTCTCCCTCGCTGTCTCCTCTATCCACCGACGGTGCACGGGTGCAGATCATTGTATTCATCATAGCTGAAAATTGACTAGTGCATGGTCGCATCTCGAACCAAGTTTCTGCCCTGGCGAGCATTGAACCATCTGAAACTATAAAATCTTCGGTTCACTGCTGTCAGGAATGGTTTATTGAAGCCTCGTAGAGGCATCGAGTTTCGGATTACATAGACTGCTGCTACAATTAAAAATCAAATGCTTATATTTACAGTTTTAGTGAAATGTTTGAATCTAAAAATATAACTATGTTCTCGTATTTCGATCGATCTCCTTCAGCTGATCACGAATTTAACTAGGCAACTGTTTCGGCTCAGTGACCGCTATAGAAATCTCGACTTATTGATTCACTGATACGACCATCGATTGATGCTTGAAGGGTTATGATGATCGCGCTACAGAAGTATATAATAGAATAGTAAAATATAATAGAATAATATAACAGAAGGGTATAATACTGTTAGGCCTATATGATGGCACTTCATTTTGGAATGTGCCATTGTTTATACAGCTGACTGTAAACTGGTTTTCTGTTATAAAACATCTAAAATCCTAAATAAAATCACTTTTCTGTTTGTTGCAGACGTTGTCATCTTCGTTGTCACTTTTGGTTGTCTCGTTGTCTTCATTGTCGTCACGATGTGTTGTTGCAACGCGTGCAACCGGATGGGCCTGGACTGCGGCTGTTGTTGGATGATCATCTGGGTCCTGGTGCTCGTCTTCTTCGCCTGGCCAATCGCCCTCCTTCTCTGCCCCATCTACGTCATCCTTCTGCCATTCAAGGCCTGCTGCGCTGGCTGCGTCCCTGTTATCGATATCGTATACGAGGGAATTCTTCTACCTCTCGTCTGCGCAGAGAACGCCGTCGCAGGGACTCCCATGTGCTAATTACTAATTAGCCAGCCAACTCCTTTCAACTCCCTTACGTTCCCCTCGGACAATCATCGTAATCACTGTTTCCGAACTTCTAAAGCGCCACTCGAAAGCCAAGCGCAGGGCGACAGCTTATTCACGGACGCCGAATTTAATTGATGCGCTGAGTTTAATTATCTTCTGGTGTGCTAAGTATTGTCGGCAACTGCTATTCGTTCTTATATTTTAGGCCAATGCGTCAAAATGCAGTTCTTTCGCTAACGATTAGGCCTAGGCCTAATTCTGAGAAGCAAAATTTTGCGAAGTGTTGAGGTGAACGTGTAGCCTAGACTGATTATTGTACCATATTATGATAAAGGTATTCTTCCTTTAGAATGCTTAACTAGAATTGAACCTGGTCAATGTACAATTTGAATTTTTAAAAAACAAATTTTTACGGGTTTTAAATTAAGCCTAAAAACGTAAAACTTATAATTTTTGCTCTTGAAAGTTTAGAGCTCTACATTTATTGGAATTGCGAATTGTGACGTTCACTTAACATTCTTCGCTCACTGGATTTGTCGTTTGTAACAAGTTGCCAGCAATGTGTGGATATTTCTTCGCGTGCTTCTCGGTCGTAATTTTGTGTCACGTGTCTAGCTAAATCATAAAAAATCTTTAAAACCTACTTTTTCAGCATTGGTTAGCAGGTGATGACCAACCATAATTACGATGAAACGTACGCGACCTTACGTGCACACAATCCATCAGTTTAGAGTAATTGGCTAATGCGTAGTTTTCACTTGATGAAAATGGATGAGGTCAAATGATCGAGACTGGATCAGAGAGCATCGATATTGACACAGATAACAAATGTCTGCATGTAGCCATGTCATTAATACCGAGTCAAATGATGGAGTGACGAGTTCAGGAGAATGCGATGCATTTCTTGTTTATCTTGAACCATGGTCTTGATACTTTGGTCTTAGTCTTGAACCGTTGGTATTGTTTGCGTGGCTGCGTAATTGTACCGGTAGGCCTATTCGAAATAGGGTCTACAGATCTATAGCGAGAGACAGAGATGTTGACAGCGGGACGACGGAGGCCCGGGTTTAAAGTGGGTAGGAACGCGTGTGAACGGCGTTCCCACTGCTCTCGAAATCCTGTGTCTGCGTTCCCACTGCTCACAATGCAATGGAACCCTCGGAACGCGTGTGTTCCAATAAAACTCTACTTCGGAACGTCTGTTTGGTAACAAGAACTAAGTCATGACTCTTATGAGTCTTATATAGAATTACTTATTAGTGTGTTTGCTGTCCGCTTGTAAGTAGCTTTACACTAACGACATGTGTAAGGCCTTAAACCAGGTATGTTAACGGATCACTATAATAATGGAGTGGTGGAGAACGGAAGCTGGGTGAGGATTAGAACGGAGGGAAGGGCTAATGAGGATGGGAGTAATAAGCGAGGAGCATGGAAATGGGACGAAGTGTTGAAATCGGACAGGATGGGCAGGTGAGGAATGAATGAAAGGGAGGTTTAGAAAAATTGCGAGGGTAGTGCAGGGGAGGAGGGAAAGATGAGGGGATTATCATTGAAATTGAATGAGAATACAATGGATAGTAATAGACAGCGGAAGGAGAGGATCCATGAGAACAGACGGAAAGAGGAGGGGACGAGGAAGAGGTAGAGGGTAATAGATGGTGAAAGGGAGTGGAAGTTGAGGGGCATTGGCAGAATTAAGTGTTGGCCTAGCTACTCCCCCTGAAGTCAGATACGGTGGCCATCACATATTGCATTGTATTGTATTTAAATCTCTTTATTTATATAGCGCCTCTCTCAGCGCACACCAATCGCTTCCAGATAAAAGAAATTAGTCTTGAGAAAGGACGAAAACAGGCACTATATTGTAACCCATACAATACCTCTACAGAATAAAGTTCATCTAGTATTAATTTGAGCATCGCTATCTTTGTTCATCAATGATTGTTGTTGGACAGAAAAACTGAAGAAATTGAAACGTCAAAACGGAAGCTTTGCAAAAGTTGCGAGCCGGGGAACCGCTACACAATCCTCCTCAAATGCAAGTGCATTTACTGGACCATAGGGCCTATCCTCAGAAAGTGTAGCTATCAACCCGTCCACTCCCAACTATATCACATACGCGTCGCAATACTTATAAAGTAACGTATCAATACCTCCTTAAATAAAGGTGTCTAAGAGTATAATTACATTAATCAATTGTCAGCTTCGCCTTATTTTTAGCAATCAATTATTGGACTTAGAGGAAAGTGGTTTTATTTACTCACTAAATAACAGTGTTAAATGGTAAATAAGCTAAAGTAATAATAGCAATCATAATTATTATTGTAAATTCAATGAACACATGTACGATGCCACCTAGCGATTCGTGTTCGCGACACCTCTCAAAGGAATGTACAACTTTAGATTTAATTAAGATTAATTTCACATCAATCATCGCACAGAAAGAAATGCAGTTTCGTTTAGTCAACAAATGACTACGTTAAAATGGCATAAATAACCACAATAATACCAATTATTATTATTAATTCCAAACACGTACTACGCCACCTACCGATTAAGAGGCGCGTTCCCATCTGTCCAATACATTTGAACTTCAGCATTCTCTGTAATTGCATATCTCAATTATACTTGTTTCTTCGATTATGTATATCTGAGCTCGTAGGAAGCTTCAAAAATGACAACTGAAATGTTGAATTAAATATTAAATAATTATGGGTCACAGCGTATACAATTATTGTGTAGCTAGAAGCCTAGAACATACATAGATCCTGTCCTGCAGTTTCCTGAATTAATTGTTTGTTGCCTATTGTAGAATTATGTCACGCAAATGATCCTGTAATCTCACACATTAGGGATCTCTATTTTAAAGTTGTAGCCTACTGTGTGACATACCTACGTATTTTGCAAAGCCAAAGTTTACAACACATTGTATCCTCAACGATCATACGTCGAAACAGTGTACTACTTCAAACTTTTACTTAATTGGGTCGTTAATGTAGGTAATGTGGTTACTGTCGTTTATTGTCCTTAGGAATGCAGATCAGTGGCAAGTTAAATTAGGCCTAACGACATAATTATATCTGAAGTCATTGAATGAAATTGCAGTGGGGTAATTAGCCCAAACCCTATGCACTAAAATGAGTGTCAGAGTTTGCGGAGATCGGCAGAGATGAGACTTGGCAAGGAGCAAAGGACTACCAGACCAGAGCGATGATGGAATACGAGAATCGCTGCTGGAGGAGTGGCTATAGTGGTATTAGTGGAGCGCATACAGCATCTAGCCGGAGACGTGGCTACATTTCGGAATGCGACCGACAAGACGTGCAGCAGAATGCAGGACCCGGTCCAGGCACCGCAACCGCCCAGTTTGGAGGCCTAATCAGTAGGCTAAGCACGGCGAGTATGAAAGTGGTTCAGTAAAATGAATATATTAATTCTGCGCATCACTCAGGTTACAGCTGTCTATTAAGTTTTTCATGTGTAGAAAACATCATAGACTGAATAGAATTTCTTTAAGATTTTCTCTTTTGTTAGGCCCATGTAGCTACAGTTGGCTATTTGACTAGCTCAATATAGGCCTAGGCCTAACTAACGAGATCCGAACCCTTGCTCTTTGAGTTTGAACTCGACACATTATAGACATTAGGCTGTATACACATATATCTATTTACTAAAAAAATCTGCAGAGTTCATATTTATTTTTAGGAAAAGAAAGATGATACATGTTAAAAATCTACGTAAATTATTCCTATATTTGATTTTTTAATGTATTCTCTTTTACATTTTTCATATGTGGAATGCGGTTTCATCGAAGAATACAAATCTTAAATTTGCATAGAGCCTTATTAGGGGTAGACTGTAGACATTGATGTCTCCTATCGAGTCAACTCGAACTTTGGAGTTCCCACTGCTCACTGAAACCACTTTAACCACTGACGAAGCACATTGTCCAGAAGCCAGAAGGGTCGAGCGTTCATGGGATTAAGATGGAAAGGCGGGCTACGAGGAATTTTCTGGCCTTAAAGGAATGTCACAAAATGCGGAAACTCTGTGTTCATATTATCAGTTTCATAAATTCTGGCGATCTCTTAGATTTGTCGGAGAGTTCCGTAATCTTTCTGTTTGAGCTATAGATGCGCAATAGGCTACACTCAAAAGAGTTTCTAATTATACCGGAAACACAACGCTGGTAGCTGTCTTATAGAAACAAGCAATCGATTGTCATAATAGCAACCCCTTTTAAAGACAATTACAACCATAGAATTATTAGATTCACTCTGAATGTTCTCATTAAGATAACTCTTCGATACGATTCGATGATAAAATGCGCAGTTTCTGTAAAGTTGGAGACCTTAGGGTTTATCCATATAATATTATAACATACGCAAAAATCCTATTTTCGGGCCTCTGCCTCTGTTGCTGCACAGCGTAAGCTACATTTTGAGGACTCCTCTCCATGTGTATGTACATTTGAGCTTTAATCTATAAGAGTAGGCCAAGGCTATTTATTTTTGTTAAGCGTCATATTTCACAGCTTAATTGTTTAACTGTTAGCAAGAAATAAAATGCCAACAACTTACATAAAAAGTTTGAATGCTACATAAAATAGATTAAGTAATTGTATAGTCCGAGATTGGGTTTTCAGTTCTGATTTTAATATTACATAATGTGGACGTCATGATTAGAGTTAGGCTTATACCTGCGTACGCATACATTTTTCGAGACCCCCTCCCTCCGCCATACTCAAAAACGCCTAAATTCGAAACTCGTAATATGTGGATGGACCCTTATCGAAAGTATAAACCTTCTGAAAGTAAATATGAAAAGAAATGCTTTCTTGAATTACAGCTGTATATTCTTTCGTGTCAGCATTATATTAATTTGTTTCATTTGTAAAATTCAGCCAAATCTTAGATATACCACCAAAAAGAGAAGACCAGTCGCCTAAAAGCGCTTTTCCAATGGAACATAGGATTCTTGTTTCGTAAATTTCATGTGCTTCTGATTAGTATAATTATTTCAGGCATCTGATTCATCAGACAAGCACGATTACAATGCTGAACTGCAAGCACCAAACACACATCGCAATGATCTAATCTGTTCAGATTCGATCAATTAATTTCAGATCAGAGCACCACATAACATCAGATCCTGTTAGGTCTACATTACGATACCCCTCTCCGGGTTTTCATCCCTTTCTAGTTGCTACCTATTTCTCGTTCTACCCTTCCCATCCTCTCTTCGCGTACTTCAGCCATAAAAGTTTTCGTTCTATTCGCCAGATAGCACGAGGTCGATGACATAAACTGGCAAAATGTCCTTATTAAATTAGCATGACCAGGCATGTACCAAGTGTCTAAGAGTATATTTCAGAGACTTATTTCAAGCACTTTTAGGAGCACATGCTCAGTCAGTCAGTGACAGGCTTCACCCACTCTGTCTATTCACCAACGTCTTGCGACACGATGCAACACAAAAAAGGCGAATGACAAACTTCAGGTGGTTGGTAAACAAGTATCTAATCAAACGAATACTTAAGCACAGAATGCTAAAGTAAAGAAATACTGATTCAAACAAGTATCCCCTGAAGACAAAGAAGAACCTCGACTAAACAGATGAATCGTGACCTAAACAAGTAAGGTAAGTATGTTAGCAGACAGTCAACCACACAAGTCTGTATAACAGTAATCATTATCATTACTATTATTAATTAGCAACTTCTACTGCACCGTGTCTTATGCACAAAATATCAACCTATGGCACACCAAGCTGTAGCAGGTTGATATCCAGAAGATTGGAATAATAAATCTATTAACACCTTGACAACCAGCGCATACTAAAATGTATGGGAAATCAATCTGGCTGGTCATTAAAGAGTTAGGTAATGAACAAAACAACTCGACTTCACACAGCGCAACAGTACATGTAAGCGGACACATCAATAACAAAGTATCGACCAAAGTATAGCGCCAACTAAACAAACTTTGTATTTCGAGTTGGCCGACATTGAAAATTTACAAATTAGTATTCAAGCAAATAAAGTCAATTCCCTACCGAGTAAATAGTCCTTGGGTTTGAGAACTCTTGCACGTCATCCCCTTATCGTTACAGGAAATGATTAAAGAAACCTTTGAATGTTTTTAGAGGTTTTAAAGACACTGTGGTGTCTTGATACACATAAGCATTTCTATACGGTGTATTGATACATATAAACATACACATACAGTATATATACATACAAATGCATATATATATGGACACACACACACATATATATATATAATTATATATATACATGTATATATGCATGCATACATAGGCCTATATCACTTTCAAGGGGTTCTCACAGTCTTAAAATGTGTTCTACAAAGACCATAAAAATACATACAGATCAACAGAATTCTTAAAAGCCACGATTCAAGAGGTGGACAGACAACGTGTGTTAAATTGAATACTCAGAGGAGCACACTAACAGACAATATAATACCTGTCCTTACGAGATACTCGACTTCACATGGAAATGTCAATCTAACAAAACACACACATAGGAGTGAAACTCCAGGGGTACAAAGGTCAAAGGCAAACTCAGCCCACATGAGAAACCCTCATGTAAAGTAGCAAGTACCTTTGTGCAAGACATCATATTTCCTTAATCCACCACAGCCGGATAAATTCCAGCCTTTACAAGGAATCAACAGAACCACATCGTCAAGAAAAAAAACTTATTTACTGGCAAATTCCATAACAACAAAAGCGGAAGGTTGGTAATTTCTCTGTTTTGCTATGGACTAAGTCGACCGTAATAACACATAACAATCAATTACATTGAAAACTGTATTATAATAATAAATAGCAAAACACTCATTTACAGGTTTTCATAGAAGTGCCTCAGAAACACAGACTCAAGAGAAGCCATCATCAGAGGAACAACAGAGAAAGGACAACCGTCTGCGTGAGTACTCCCCTACAGAAAACTACGAGGATTGAGGGAACAGAGTGGACACACGGCATTCCACGTAAGGTCTTGCATCCACGCACTAACCCAGCTCCATTGGTCTCAACACCTCACTACACCAGGGTTTCCGGACAATTTGGCGCCAGGACAGTTCGGCATCGGACAATTCGGCATCGGACAATTTGGTGAGAAATTACTAATGGCTTACATGACTGTGGTAATGTGCCTATGCTTCATCAAATTATGCTACAGCTTGTCATGATCAGGCAGAGTAATAACAGTATTAACAAATATTAAAAGTAACTGCTAGCACATGACTCTTCACTCTCCAAAGCTAAAGTCTTAGATAAAAGGTCAGTACATCACAGAACTTGCAGCTCACATCCCTGCTTCAACTAATTTCATAGTATTCTCTATATTAACCAGCACATGTCTGGTTATTATAGAGACTTGTGAACAACAGCCCTAAAATACTGACTTTGATTAATTGAGAGTAAAAGAGCACAGCAACATTAAGACATGGACTTATCAACTTCTATTACCGTTAGTAAATACTATGCGAGTCAGAAACCGAAATTGATGTAATTTGTAATATTCTTTAGTTTTCTCTACAATGGAGGACTACTCTAGTTAGAAGGTAACACTGTCCCTGTGTTGACTATGACTCGACAATAATCAAACATGTCCTGGATAATATGGAGAATATTATTTCGCCCCCATTCTGAATATTTTAAAAATGTCAGTTAATATATACCGATATCTGGTTTAAATACACTTACAAACTCATCGGGCGCCAAATTGTCCGACGCCGAACTGTCCGGGCACCCTGCACCAGCGATCGTTCTGTCAAAAAACCCAAGCAGCCACAAAACTTACATCAAACATAGATTACAAGCCCACAGCAACATAATTACATCCACTGCACACTGATGAACATCTGTTCCTAATGACTGCTAACCATCATTGGTAATGCCAATTTAGTGAACACTTCTGATTAGTTCTCTTGAAACGGCAACATTAAAAACTTTCCAGACACTCATTTGTAGCACAAAGGATTTGCTTCTCCAGTAGCAGCGATACTCGTTAGCTCTAGACACGGACCATCACAGAGGAGGTGCAAAAACCTTCCAAGTTACCAGAAAAAGCATCCTACATGATTCCAATTCGACAATACATAGATGCATTTGTACAGTCCTATGAAGTACGTTGCTAGGCAACAGGATCTCCATGTAACTTCTGTTATGCGATCCAAGGATCTGAGAAACATCCCTTAGGCCATTTCAGCCAAAAGAAGACAAACACTGATATAACTAGTAAGAAATTACTAATGGCTTATATGACTATGGTAAAGTGCCTATCCTGTGCTTCATCAAATTATGGTACAGCTTGCCATGATCAGGCAGAGTAATAACAGTATTAACAAATATTAAAAGTAACTGCTAGCACATGACACTTCACTCTCTAAAGCTAAAGTCTTAGATAAAAGGTCAGTACATCACAGAACTTGCAGCTCACATCCCTACTTCAACTAATGTCATGCAGTGCAATCCAATAGTGGAGTCTGACCTCTAAACATAGTTGACTGATGTGCAGGGTAACAGTCTCTAACTTCATTTACATTGATTACATTACATAACATTTAACCCTCTAACATGAAATCGTAATCTGCCCATCAAACTAATTCGTGGCAGAGATAATGGTGCATGAGCAATTCGTCAAGGTAGTAGTTACCTACAGAATTGACTCACAAGGCTTTGAACCCATGACAGCAGAACCACAGTCGACATGTGCAACCAACCAGACTGCAGCGTCACATAGCTAATTGCACATATTATAAACACATAAGTTAACATCTTCATCGTATATGTACAGTGTGAAATCATTTAAATTGGAGTCTACACTACAGTTTGCAGAAACATGCCTGCCTTCGCAATTTACAGTAACAGTATTTGGTTGAGCATCAACGAATTTATGTACAGTTTAAATTACATAGGCGAATCCATGGAAGGGCAATCGGGCCATATCCCCCACCCCACCAATTCGATGTGATGTTGCCCAGCATTGAGTTGACCCACATGCAGTGAACATTACCTCCTAACCCTTTAAAGGAGGTAAAGTTCTGACAGAAAATGATTATCAACTCGAAAAGACGTCAGCAGATATCTTATTGAGAAACTGAGAGCATACAAGAAATTTATAAGAATCTGGGACAGCAAAAAGATTTAGACTGAAACAGAAAAAAAGTCGTCAACAAAATTCTAATTTAATTTATTTACAGCATTAATCCCTACTCAATCAACTTCTTCATCGATGCAAGTTTGTAAAATTTCCCAACGACTAGGAATCAATTTTTGATACAGCCCTGCAAACTCCATTGGCCCTTTTAAAACTTCGGGATCAGCCAGTCGTAAATTAGCACCGCAACGGCAGATAATAGACCATCCATTCTGGTGCTCGAAATTCTATTAAGTCTACAGATATATATACAGACGAGCGATCGCTAACCGTATCAGTACTGTTGGCCTGATCGAAATGATCTGTGAATGATCATAAATAAAATATGATTTAACGATGACACAAGAAGACTAGAGATGTTTGCATACCATTCAGACTCAGGCAACGATTTCATGTTACATTTGATGAGAAATAATTTCGAGAACACATGACAGAAGCAAGTGCATAGACACACACACACACACACACATATATATATATATATATCTCTGCAAACCATGTGCTACTGAAAGCATAGTAATTAGAACGACAATTTATATGGCGCCTTAACGCGGCCATACCGCTACAAGGGTACGGCAGCGTTAAAATGATTTCTGAACAACTGGTACAACTAACACACATACATAACCAGAACCTCATATTATATGTAAATATATGTAGATTTATGCATCTCCAAATGCAGTCACTTGACCTGTTCTTACACAGATGCAGGAGGACCCACACGAAAAACCTCTTCACAACACTGCAGCATTACGAGATTCCATTCAAACGTCAAAGAACACTTATAGTCCAGATCACTGACCGCACTATCTACACCAGGCTGCATTGAAAAGGCAAGTAATCACACAAAATCAGAACCACATTGCAAAGACCCAGGTCACTAGGTGTGTCCATGTTAGGCAAAGCGACTCAAACAGTCTTAGATGCACATTCGCGATTTCGAAAGTCCCTAGCTATCAGAGTCGATGCCTCATGCACAACCAGCAACGCTTTGGAGAGATGCATGGTTCTAGCAGATATTGCCTATTTCTCAAGTACAACAACCCTTTCTTTTGTGATATATGGCTTGAGACGATATTTGCAATTTCTCCAAGCACAACCACCCTGTCTTCTGGGACGCTCGGCTCCATCTATTGCCGATCTCTCAAGCTCAACACTCCGTTTCTTTCACGCTGCACAACTCCAGCATATATTGGTGACTTTGGCAAATCCTTCTAGACCTGCAAACTCTGCAGCTATCAACAACAGATATTTCAGCTATTTGAGTCACTTTGATATAAAGTAACATTACTTTACAGCGCTAGCATTGATTCACGCATGGTATGCGTGCTGTCTGTTATAACCAAGGAACTAATTGCCTGCATAAAGAAATTCTGCAACAAAACTCAACCAGATTTCACGCTTTAACCGATTCCACACAAAACCCTGCGCTACAACCAACTTCACACAGAAACCAAATGCAGGCTAGACATCAATTCTAGATGTAACCATATCCTGGAAGCCAAATCCAAGAAACAAACAATTCCATACTGGAAAACACGCTCCCCAATAACACAATTTGATCAGCAAATGTCAACTCGACATCAGATGTCGTACAAGAACGTCACGTGACACTTGGACGCAGAACGACGACGACATGAGAACGGAATAAGACGATAATGACTTCGACGACTCGCAGACAACGTCCTTTGACGCTGACGACGACATGACACCACAGAAGTCGGCCGCCTGTCAGTCGACGTGATCCTGGAATATGAGTTTCACCCAACCGGGATCACCGGTTAAGGGAGTGGCACAGAAGGGACAAGCGGCACGAAACCCAAGGCATCCATGTGGTATCGGTATAGATGACCAATACCTACAAGCGCAACAATGTGTAACGTAACTGTAATGCACATTTATAACAGCACGAATACTTCTCAGAAGAACTTCTGATCTCACAATGCAAGACTATACGATTGAACAGATGCGTTCAACTGCTGGCAAAATGCACACAGAAAAGGAACACCAAAGTTCACGTCACACACTGGAGAGAAGCAGTGGAACTAAGTAGAAAAATAAGTAGCAAAACTTATTTATCACAAGACAATGCCCACAATTTAAGATCATCAATGCATAAAAAAGCAATAAACACGAGGCACTGCGCTTTCAAATGATACAATAAAATGGTTTTAAAAAGTTGATCAGAAACTGAATTCTGGGCAGTACTATAGTCAACAGAGTAAGAATGCATCCCACCGCCAAAGGAGTTGGACAGAAGTCAGAGCTAGAACATTTGTCACTACCAATTTCTTCATTAACAGGTCCACAGTTGCATACAGCAGATTAAATAATAATACAAGCATACACATGTAAAAAGGCTGCAAGAAGTAAGCATGAAGGCATGGTTAAAAAGACAGAAGACAGATCTATAGAGCAAAACAGACAGAGGCAGACAGACATATGCTGAGACTGACTTGATGGTCTTCTCTGAAGCCATATGACCACAGGGGCAGAAGCAGTGAGTCGGAATGTCGTTGTCTACGTAGAAACTCGTCTCCTGTCCCAGTTGCAGCTTCACAAATGGACCGGTCTGTACAACATATACAACAGTACCCAAACACGTTAAAAATGCACTGATTTTAATAATACGCTGTAACGTTCATGCACAAGTGCACACACGTTATCACAAATTATGGTTACTATTATGTAGTCACCTTTGTGCACATGTCAAACACACGCACGCACGCACATACACTCCTATCCATTTAATATTTCACAATACCACTTAAACAGTGGCCAATCGGTTAGAGCGGTCAGCCCGTAACGTTCTGAGCGAGCGGGTTCGACCCTCGTCCTTGGAGTCACTGTGTAGGGACCTTGAGCAAGTCCTTCGTGCACAATTGCTCTGCAGTACAACTGCAACTGCGTGGTCGAGGTGTGTGTGTGCACTTCTAAGCAAAAAATGTAGGAAGAAGGGCGGTATCAAATCAAAGCAGTAATGAAATAATACTAAAAAAATAAACGCCAAACTGAATTGGCTTCCTAGTTCTATTGTTCATGCTCTTCCACTTAAAGGTTAATATTTAAATAATAAAACATCATAAATATATCAGAAGATATTATATATGTAAGTCGTCTGAGGACAGAATTGGATACACACTCGATAGACAGATGGAGGAGGCTGCTTACCTTGCGACACATGGGGCACGTACAGGCATTGGTGTCCTCTCCCTTGCCCCAGCTGTGCTGACCGTGAACGTGGCCGCAGTTGAGATAGACGTACGGCGTCTTCTCTGATTCGGAAATAGTGTTCTTGCTCGGTAAAACGAGAGTGTTCAGACCGACCGGACATTGCGGCCGACCGGCATTTATCTCCTCGACCTTGTGCTCAAGCTCTCGCTTGCTCTGCAGTTACATGTAATGTAAAAAATGCAGCTCCCACATCTCATAGTAGAATGCAAAAATAAACTCCATGCAATAATAGTTTTAAACTGTCTCTTCCCAGAATGGGGCTAATACCTTTCTTTGTCTAACTGTTGCCAACATAGACCTGCCTTCTTCCAAAAGTACTTTTACCAAGAGTTAGTCACTAGTTGGGAGACAATAGCAGTCCTTGTCAGACAGCAGAAGTTAATTGCTTAATAGTAAAGCTCCTCATCACCAGTGGAATGCAGGGTGCCAGAGTAGGTAGCCGTTTGCCACTCTTTTGACATTGAGCCGACAGTTGAGTTGTAAGCATTGGATCATTGCATCACATAACTTGTCATCCTTCTCAGATAACACCTCCACCAAAATCTATTTCATGAAGTCTGAGACAAGCCTATGCAAAGAACTAACCCCAGGTTTAAACTCGCAAGTTAGATCAAATCACAGCAACGTTCACCTCTCAAAGTTGCTCAAGCTCGCATAGAAGTGACGGTTAGCCAGTTAATACAAATGAATTTCAACTTCAGATCCAAATGATATCAATGAAGCAAAAAGAAAGCACAGAATTGGACAGAAAACTTCAAAGCTTTGGACCACCATGGAGAATTGCCTGGCCCAATGTAAGGCCCAATAGGATGAACAAGCTTGCACCATTTACAGGCATTATGCTTGCTCAAGGAACAGATGTGGGCTGTTTGATCAAAATGCAATATCTTCTAAACTATGAGACAAACTTTAAACTAGATTCCTTGTAGTGGGTAACAACCAAGACAAATGGTCCGATTTATTGACAGTCGTAAAGAGTATGTTTCCTGCAAGACTTGAATCCTATTGTTCTGTTTATTACAAGTTAGGCTACATCATCACTTCAACCCTAAATCTGGCCATTGCAAAAATTTTAAAAATTTAAAAAACACCAATTCAAGAGCAATGAAATTTCCTACCGGTGCATTGAGAAGCCCAGTGGCTGAACGCCATAGCAAAGTGGCCCCACATAAATCAATCAAAGTGCCATCCTGCAAGACGTTGTTCTCCGTTTTGACCTGAAATTACAACAACTGTTTGAAACTAAATTAGATTTTTTAGGGTCTCCAATTGTAAAAAATCTTTTAAAAGATTCAACATAAATTCCTTAAAACGTGGAATCTGATGAAACAATCATTCAAATGAGGTGCAAACATGAAAACAGAACAAGACAGATTTTAACCCATAAACTAGCATTTACTTTTATATAACAATCACAGAAGGATCAAGGGCGACATGGACACCAGATGGAATGTCATTCCGTAAACAGTCGCTCATCCAAATACTAAACCGGCTTGATAAACCAAAATTTACATAGAGCCTCTTAGAACGAATCACCATCCACTATCACCAATAACATCAACCAGATGCAGATGCATACACATCAAAAGATCACTCCTATATCACCGATGAATAACACTTAAGAACACCAACCAAGGACTCAACGCAAACCAACTACAGGTCACCAAACACTACACAACATCGAACAGTTAACATTAGCAGAGCCGCAATGCCCTGAAGATGGACTCACTAGGCTACTTTTCTGCGGAGTGGATCTCGATTCCCTGAGCGCGTAGATGCCTCCATCAACAGAAACTTCTCTCCACAGACTTGGCTTCGAATCGGACGCAAACCCACTGACGGGATGCATAATCAGAACGCCGTTGGTTGTCAGGCCGTCGATCTCACCCTCGCTGTACCACTTGGTGGCCTTCTCCTTCAATCAATCACATGTACAATCAATTAATCGTACAATCATCAAACAATCAATCAATCAATTACTTGATAAAGAGTTGCAATAATTAGAGTAGTCATTGAAACTACCCTGAGAAGCAGCCATGGGTGGGTATGAAAACCTTCATTATACTTATTCCCACCAAAGCTTAAGATCAGTGAACTCAATGTAGTTGCGTTGGCTACGGGTAGAGGTGAAGTTTAAATCTTAAACAAAGAAACTGGCACGGATACGAACATATCACCTCAAAGTCAAGCAAGTAAGCCACTAGATTATCACAAACCCCATGCCATCAAATAATTCAAGCAAATAATTAATAACAAACAACTGAGCAATCAAATAACACGGTTATTTACACATTAGTTGTTTTCAAAAGGTTCTCCAAAGGCACTCCATACATTATCACGACGCACAACATACATACATCCATCCAAACTGCACTTCCATAAATATTTACAATCAGAAATCAGTTCAAATAAATCCTACCCCCAGAAATATATTTTTTGCGACGTCAAAGCCAGCCGCGTATATTTTTGCTGTATGCGGATGATTTCGATCGACAATAATACGACACGCGAATCGTGAAATTGTGCTTTGCTGAGCTACAGACGAGTCGCCACGCTGGTCGCCAGGCACGGTATCCATGACAACAAAATCAATTGGATCTTCCGAAGATCGACCGATCTGGAACATGTCCGTGTCAGGATCATGATCATATTGGACAATGACGGCTTGACTGCGACTCAGCGTGTAAGAAACCGAGTGCTGATGACTGTTTTGAATTAACTGGAGACAGAGAAGAAAGACAACAAAGAATAATTATTTTTGTTCATTACAAAGAATGACAGCACCTTTTGTCAAATCACTATGTTTTGTCAGACCACAATGTTCACACAGCACTTGAATGCTGAGTGCTAATAATTTCTAACATAATTTTTGACATAACTTACACATTGCTGCTTAATTAGTTAAATTGTTGCTTGTTGCTGTTATCTCATAAAATTATTATTTGCTAAACACACAATATGCCGCCATCTACTTATCCATTGCGTAAAAGGGAATCCATAGTTAGTTGGACATGTCCCTTATAGGATCACCCAAGATGCTAAGACTCTGATGATAAGACTGACGCTCTCATGTACGTTAAATTGTTTTGTCATCACTTCGATTGACTGATGTCTTGAAAAATTAAAATAGTTTCTTTGATTGAATTTTTATTTGATACTAAACTGCAAGTCACTATAATATCACAATCCTATAAAATAACTTTTACGATCATGGGGTGGTTTGCATCTAGATATATCGTTGTTCTTGACCTGTGAGCAGAGGCGTAGCTACGATATTTTGCACCCAAGGACAAACTACGGAATTGGCGCCCATTTTGGGGCCGTTCTATAAATGACCTCACGCGCCTAGTAGGAGGTTACACATTGTGACGATGTGTGATGAGGGGAGGGAAATATAAGACATGTGCCATCACATCAAAATTCGCAATTTTATAAAAACATCTACTCAATTAAACAAATTCACTTAATTAACAGCAATTTTTTTACCACTATTTAACAACAATAATTATGATTATTGCATTATTAATTTTTGAATTGGGGCGCCAGAATCATGCTTGACAACCTGTTTGTAATGACGCTATTTGAGGGTGCCAAAATTTAATCTTACAAACTTAGTTGGGATAAAATTAGTTTCCATCAAAATAAAAGAAAAAAATAATAGTTGTAATCCTCATTTTTGCGCCCCTCCAACTTGGCGCCCGGGGACACATGTCCCCCCTGCCCCCTAGCTACACCTCTGCCTGTGAGTTTATGACCTCATGTGACCTTATGTGGTTCAGTTTAGATGTTTTGTCACTGTGGGTTCCTACAGCTGGGATTGACTACCTCAGTACCTTAGGACAGACTATTCATTCCCAATTACCTCATGCACCTGAAAACTGACCTCTTCATCAGTGATGACACTGGCCAGGGTCCAGAGTGCCTCTGACTTAAAGTGGCATTTTACAAATACTTGATTACAATATTCAGTAACACATCATTAAATATAGTAAAAATAATGAATGTGTCATTATTCATATAATCATTAAAATAAAATCACATTATTAAAGTATTACTATCTATATAAATAAAGACAAGATTCTGTGTATGTGTGTGTCTTTGTCCAGCTATGCATTTGCACAGTCTTAGAGCTATTGACTCGAAACCTTCGACGTTGGCTTAGGGAACATCTGGGACACTCAGTAGAGGGGTTGGTGAACCCATGCGGCAGCCCTCTTCCTGGTCTCCAGGGCCAAAAGCTGTCTCAAGACCCCCTCAAGGAAAGTTTCAATCTCAGTTGCCAGGAGCGTGTCGACAAAACATGTGATATCTGTCTGCCACACCTGTTCATCTTCTACGCCATCATGAATGAATGGACGGTTTGGGAGATATCGTACAGGTAGGAGGTATACAGTCTGTCTGTCCTTTTATGCATTTGCACACTTTTACAGCTATTGACTCAAAACCTTCGCCGTTCGCTCGGGGAACACATGGGACACCCAAAAGTGGGGTTGGTGAACCCCGCGGCCGCCCTCTTCCACGGCCAAACACCTATCTCAACCCGTGCCACGCCGGGTTTCCCAGCTAGTTAAACATATAATAAAAATATTTTTTCCTGGACATTCATATAATCTATGGTGGATCGATTCCACCTTGGAAATAACAATAATAAAAATAACAGTTTAATCAGAAATACTGTTATTATTGTCGGCATTTACATAGCGCATATTAATAATAGTAGATAATAATAAGACCAATAAAGAACAATGCACAATAGAACTCGATAAATATTTAAAATTAATACATTATCCTGACCAATGTATTCTGTGTATAACTTCGTTTACTGAGAAACAAACTGACAAACCGCAGTAAGTTACAAAAGATCAATGTTCGTAGTTCGCGACTAGATCGGCAGGGAGGGTCATTACAGTTACAATTAAGCCCACTATTTATTCTTAGCCACAAATTTAAATTTATAAAGAAGACTTAGGTGATCATCTATTTTCAGATACCCTTAAAAGGCACTTACCTAGATCAGCTATATAAGTGTAGCTCTCTTGTGAGGTGCCTAAATGACCTAGTGTTAGTTCAATTACACATACATACACAGAAATGAAATAACTAAGTAATGTAATTGCTTACTTCTGACTGTTGTGGATTTTTAACGATGTGATGCTTAACGGGTTTGACTCCGTTTGGCGTGACTTTCTTGAACAATGTGAATTTGCTTCTTCTGCGGCCCTTGTCACCGTTTGGCAAAGAACCGTTGTAGCTGTGCAATGCAACAATTTCATAACAGTGTGTAAACACATTCGAGGTTACATGCTTACAGTAACATGCACACGACAGAAACGATAAAGAATTACAGCTTCACGTTAAGTCAAAAAATTGAAAGATGCAACAAATATTTTACACACACACACACACACAGGGCCGTACCGAGCCATAATTGTGCCCAATGCCTAGCCAATTGCGCCCTGTGTGCAGCATCAATCTGGCAACCCCACATTTCGAAAATAGTGCATTGTATGGAATAATAAGTTATTCCATCTTAAAATTTGCGCCCTTTCAACATTTGCGCCCTGGGCCTAGACCCCGCAGGCCTCACCCCCGGTACGGCCCTGCACACACACACACATACATATAAACGTACACACAAACTCTGCTCTCAAACTGTCTTAAAACACACTTCGATGAATTAGACAGTCATAGATGCAGAGCATTTGTGCGATAAATAAAAGGCATTGTATCAAGTGCCTTGATACCCTGGTACATTTGTGCACAAACAAAAACAAACAAAAACAAACAAACACAAACAGTCCAGCACCCTAATCCAGCAATGATCACAAATCATGCAGCACTCAAGCGAATAAAAGTCCAGACATTTATTTTGACTACAGTAACCACAACAATGCTGGAAATCATTTATTCGTACCCGTCGTTGCCAAATGGCTGGCATCAGGAACTAGTGATGATGATGTTGATGTAACTTGGGCAACTAACCCTAGTATGACGAGCTCGCCATAGCGAACGGTCGTCGCCTTCTGTGAATTTTCTTGGCCGAGTTTGCTGTTTCTTTGATTGTGATGCGAATTTCTGGGTGATTTCTCACCCTTCACTCTCTTCATGTCGTCTTTGCTGTCAGTTTCACTGGGACAGAATAACAAAAATTACAACAACATAAAATACAGCAACATAATATACATAACATCACAAAACAATGTGGTACACTAAATCATAAATATTCATGTCCTCAGCTTGCTTACCACTTCTAGCTTGACTTCTGGATTGTCTAGTTGATTGGATGTTTACATGACTTCTTTAGTTGACATAGACATTAGAGCTGTACCAAATAGTCGTATTCGATTCGCTTCAGACTCAAATCGTGCTATGTTTAATTTATTCGTATTTGGACCAGTAATCTTTTAAAACCAAATATGAATAGTAAAAGTGCTTAATAAATTTCATAACACATCTAAAAATGCATCATATAACATTTTACATCTCACAGTGTAGCCACCTTTTTGATCAAAACCCACCTACTATTTGTATTCTTGGTAGGCTGAATACTGTAGCAAATAATTTGTATTTGGTCAAATAATTCGCATTCAAATTATTTAACCAAATACAAACTTCACAATGAATTAGGGAGCAACAAAATTAATCATTATATTTGACCTATTTAAGCAAATCAGCATGTCAATCATCAGTTTTATAACAAGTAGTTGATTGTGTATTGAAACATCATGCCACTGTATCATTTTGAGGCCAATCATTTGAATGACCAACTGTAAACCAAACTAATTCTGCCGGCAATTTGACAGATGAGCAATTATGCAATCAATAAATCTGGAAAAACATAAAATCATCAAATACTTTCATCTATGTATAATCAGTTTACAGATCAACTATATTTGGTGTCACACAGTGGCCGATTGGTTAGAGTGGTCGGCCTGTAACACTCAGTGTGCTCTGAGAGAGCGGATTCGAAACTCGTCCTAAGTGTCACTGTGTAGGGACCTTGAGCAAGTCCTTCGCACACAATTGCTATGCATTACAAATGCAGCTGTGTAGTCGAGACCTGTGTGCACTTTCGTGCAAGACTTGTCTTGCCAAAGCGCGTTATAAATGCCTAGTTGTATTGTGTATTATGAACATGCAACAATCCTAAAGACAAAAAAGTTATAAAAACCAGGTTATGTAAATCCTTCGCAAATCAAAAATGAAATGGATAAGTTACATACTCTACTTTACTTACTGCAATATTTTGTCAGTTAAAGTCAATCTGGCATCATACATCGCCACTTCTCACTATTTATCGCCATGACTCACATTTAAGCAACATTCTATTGTCCTCTCGTGTTCTACATCAGCTTAATCCTAGGTTAAACGAGCAAAGAAATAAACCGACAGCTTAACTAATTCAAAAAATGTATTTAAAGCGGCGTAATACTTGAAATTGTCGTCTGTACGGATGAAACAACGCGATATGTTGCAGAATGCCATTACAAGTCTTGTATGACCGCCTCTCACGTAGAACAAAGCAGCAACGTCTGTTTAAAGCAACTGGCATATTAATCAGTCATATCGCCAACTTCAACAGATAAGACAATATTTTACTATATTCGTACACTGTAATTATAATTTACATGCTAATTAAGATGACTTACGGATTGTCAGAATTCGGTAAAGGCATTTTGTTTACAATTCTTTCTTTGACGTCTGTCTTTGGCTGTCACAGCGAGAACATATTCCATACAGATTGAGCACTACGCTCGATGACGTAAATCACAGGTTCGCCCTGCGTAGCCGCCGATGTTCCACAAATTTGTACCGAACTGTCAACATGTAAAAAGTACGTCTCTATTATGGTGTATATATTTTATAATTAGAATAAAATAAGAGACTTAATTTTAATAAACCAATATCCTTCTATTTGAAGACATTACTTCAGAAACTAATCACTCACATGGTGATGCGCTATCGATCGTTTTGAAAACGTCATGAGATGTGAACTCACACAATAATATGGAATTGGAATATCAACCACCATTAATATGCAGAGCTAGACACAAATCTTTGGCTAGAACTGCGTTTGCCAAATTGCAAAGAATTTCGCCAAAAGCAATCATTGTAATAATACTGTTGTTCAACAAGATCATTTTTTTAAATTCTGACAATTCTCCAATGTTTTGGATCATATTTGATACGCTATGCCTATCTAGATACGACACAATTTCTGAAATATCCCGTTTTAACACCTAATAAGTTTCAAATGTTTTAAAATATATTTGGTGATTACAAGATAGGCCTTTAAACTTGAGTTATCTGATATTTAGGGCCTAATTAGCTTTTTTCTGTCAAACGTGTACAAACTCACTTGTGCATTCTCGCTATATAAATATTATAAACGTATAAATTTAATACCTCAACGCGGGCTTAACTCTGATTGGTTGGTTCAGTCGATGGTCAAATCGAATGGAACATTGCCTATCATATACGGATGCGTATGGCGGAGGAAGAGGGTTCTCGAAAAAATATGTACGCACGCAAATATTTTGGCTTCATCATTCTTATGCAGCATTATAACTTTTTTAAATGTAAGTGTTGGTACTGGTAGTAGCCTATTTTTTCTTTATAACAGTTAACAAATTTAAGTTATTAAATTTGATGCTTAACAAAAGTAGGCCTATACGGTAAAATCAATGTTATATAATAGGCCTAGGGCCCTAGGCCTATATGTCTTTACTCTTTAGCAATTTAACCTTCGTAAGAAAGGTTAGAACTCAGATCAATCAATTTGTTTGTTTGTAGCCACAATAAACAGCAAAAAATAAAGAACATCAATAATAAAACTAATGGCTACAAAGGGAGCCCCGAAAGGGACTGAAATCCTGCTAGAATTGGGACAGCCATAGTAGCAGAATTACCAACAGAAAATAAAATCGCCGCATTAACATTGTTTAAAAAAACCAATTCACAGAAACTAGCCTATATGGGAGAATTCTTAGTAGTGGCGGCGCTGCATGGACACAAAATACGCAATTGCGTCCCAAAAAAGGTAAAAATCACCAAAAATATTTCAAAATTTTTTTTCAAGGAAATAAAAGAAATTAAAATATTTTGCCAAATAATGTTTAAATAGAGTGAAATTTTCAACTGCGTCAGAACATACTTAGTAGGCTTACTTACGGTCTATTGATGTTTTTCAGACACAGAATAGTTAATATAATATTAACGGCTTTCCATAGCGGACGATAATCGAACATTTCCCTCTTAAGCAAGTTCTGTTTTCATTTTGCTTTTAAATTTCAGTTTAAAATTGTAAATTTGTTTTAAAATTCTGTTTTAAATTTTGTGAAACCGTTAGATGTAGTTGTGCTGATATTTTGAGTTCACTTTGCTGAAGTTTAGTAGGGCCTACTGTAGTTTACAGATATTAAAATTGCGTACCAAATTTTCAAGGCCAGCGCCGTCACTAATTCTTAGCTAGTTAACTAACATAAGCATTAACGTATGCATGAGGAAGAGGGTCCAGTGCATGCATGGGGTCCACAAAATGCGACTCGCTAGCAGAATCTTAATAAAATGTAACAAGGCAATTAAAAAGCGTCACTAATAGCCTACATGCAAGAGCCTCTTGGAAGCCTACACAGCTGAAATGTTCGTCTTTAAGAGTCAAGAGAAAACCTGATAGTCAAAGACAGCATTAATGTCACGAATGAATTCACTTTGGTTCATCAATGTCAGCTTTGCGTAGGACGTATGCAACGTCATCATTTGGTTCCATCATTCTGCTGACGTCACTCGAGGCTCAATTCAAAATGTACACTGTGTGAAGGTTTAAATAAACACTAAAGTACATGAAAATTAACGGTCGCAAAACGCTTTTTTACCACATATAGAATCCTAGCTGAATCACCCGGCGCTGCCCGGGTTGAATAATGGCAAGGTAGTCTTGCAATTATGTAATGCGTTGAACATTGCTTCCCCATGGTAGTTACCGCAGTTGTGCAACAATTTATATTTATAAGAGAAAATCGGGCAATTTATGGCACCGTCGGAAACTCATAGAATTGTCTGGATTATTATCTTAGTCCATTAGATATCAGTTATTTCAAAATACTGCAACGTCACGCATGCTAATTAATCTACTTTTCGTAAACGGCATGAGTTTAATTTAGCTCGATTTGCCACTTTAGGGGTGAAATTTATGAGTAATGGGTAAGGTTTTGTGATCGCCAACCCCGCCCCCTTATGTTCGTTATGGGGTGGTAAAGAGTTCGTGGAAAATTTTTGAACAATCCGTCGAGTGGATCAAAAATTTTTGTGGAGGATAGGAATAGGCTAGTTATATAGTTGTGTACATACTTTTGTTCTATATATATATATATATATAGAATATATATATATATATATATAGAACAAAAGTGTGTATATATATAGGCCTATATATATATATACAGATTCACCACGTGCGACCTGGAAGAAATAGACGTCATTTCAACATAATTTGAACTTCCGTTTACGCAGCTGTCACTAGGTGTCGACGTGATCGCCTTACGGAAGGACGGAGCAAAAGATGAATGATGACCTGCAATCTGTATGGCTCCTGCTTCGTCGGGTGCATTAATTTAAAGCAATCGCTCGGTAATTATACAAAAGACGAATTTGTTTAACGGTATAATGCATTTCGTCGAGCATGGCAGCAAGATCGAAACTGACTGAGGCATTATTAGAAACAGCTGCCTGCCGTATAATGTCGCCACTGCTGCGAGACTGCCATAGACCCGCGATGATTGAGCGTGCATGGCACTTGAAATCCGCCACTGTCGAGTCAAAATTAATGCGAGTCAATCTTGCAGGTCTGAATATTGCGAATCTGGCAAGTTTATGACGTCAACGCAAAGCACGAGAGTGGACCGCACGGTGTGGTGGTCGAAAGGTGTCTGACTAGACGATCAAATTTGTATTCAATCGACATGGTCCGCTTGGTAATACATGGAAAGACACGCCGACAGACAGCCAGGCAGACCAGTAAGTTTGGACGCCTGAATCTATGAGACTGATGGCTCTTTGGCTTCGATTAATGCAAGGCAAACTGCTTCGGTATATAAAGCCCGAGTGAGTCACATTGACAAGGGTTCTCTGCACAGCGCAGAGATCAACTTCTCTATCCTTGGCTGGGTAGACAAACTGGTATAAGAAAATGAGAGCGAATGTAAATAAGAAGTAGGCCTAGGACTATGAATATGGAAACAAATTTACAGTTGGAATAGCCAGATATAAGCTAGAAATCCTGCAACAGAAGCGTAAAAACAAGAAGGAAACTATTCAGCTGAACGCAAGAACTAAAAGTTAGCAGTATCAAAGAGATAGCGTGAAAGTCAGAAATAAAGGGAAGAACGATGCAATTATAACGGACACAACTCTAAGAATGATAAGTCAAGATAGCCTCGAAAGACAAAAGGGTTAAAGCGACAAAACAAGAGACGGTAATTTTTACGGATTTCATTTCCCAAGGTGAGAAATCTATTCTTAGAAAGAGGGAAACTTCTAATTGTTGAATATTGGGTTTGACGAGATGAGTTGTCGAGCGCGTTTTCCTACGCAGATGCTGGTGGCACTCCTCTTGTTTGTCGAGATCCTGGGCCACACCGTAAATAGGAAGCAGAACTTCGCGCAAGATGATATCATGGACGACGAAGCTGTACTGCCATTGCGCCATCTGGTGGCAAAGTCGTCGTCATGGGAATCAGGGTTTCAGACGTTGAGGAAAAATCATCATCGACTGATGCTGTCACGGCTGCTGGTGCCGCAAGGTCCGCATCCCCATGGCGACAGACATCCGGAGACGGGAGTGGCAGAAAGAGAATTATCGAAGAGACGACTTCGAGGAACAGCGAGGGTGGCAGACGGAGAGCCAATCACACGACTACGAATGCTTACTTCCGGTCAGTTGCAGGTAGGTCCAGCTTAATCAAACAACTCATGTTGATCACAGGTGTTTGTATTTGTATATGTGTATGCAGTTGCCTATGTATATTTGTATGCACGTATGTATGTATGTCCGAGGGCGGCGAAAATGTCCTATGTGTGTATATATGTACATAAATATGTATGCATGAATGTATATATGTATGTGTGTGTATGTAATGTATGTATGTATGTATGTATGTATGTATGTATGTATGTATGTAATGTATGTAATGTATGTATGTATGTAATGTATGTATGTATGTATATATGTATGTATATATGTATGTGTGTGTATATAATGTATGTATGTAATGTATGTATGTATGTAATGTATGTATGTAATGTATGTATGGATGTATGTATATATGTAATGTATGTATGCAATGTATGTATGTATGTGTGTAATGTATGTATGTATGTATGTATGAATGTATATATGTATGTATGTATGTATGTATGTACGTATGTATGTAATGTATGTATGTATGTATGTATGTACGTATGTAAGTAATGGATGTATGTATGTATGTAATGTATGTAATGTCTGTGTGTATGTACATAATGTATGTATGTAATGTATGTATGTATGTATGTATGTATGTATCTATATAGGAATGTATGTAATGTATGCATGTATGTATGTAATGTATGTATGTATGTAATGTATGTATGGATGTATGTATATATGTAATGTATGTATGCAATGTATGTATGTATGTGTGTAATGTATGTATGTATGTATGAATGTATGTATGTATGTATGTATGTATGTATGTATGTATGTAATGCATGTATGTATGTAATGTATGTAATGTATGTATGTATGTATGTATGTATGTACGTACGTATGTAATGTATGTATGTATGTATGTATGTATGTATGTAATGTATGTATGTATGTATGTAATGTATGTAATGTCTGTGTGTATATATGTAATGTACGTACGTATGTAATGTATGTATGTATGTATGTATGTATGTATGTAATGTATGTATGTATGTATGTAATGTATGTAATGTCTGTGTGTATGTATGTAATGTATGTATGTATGTAATGTATGTATGTATGTATGTATGTATGTATGTATGTATGTATGTATGTATCTATGTATGAAAGTATGTAATGTAGGTATGCATGTATGTATGTATGTAAGAATGTATGTAATGTATGTATGTATGTATGTAATAATGTATGTATGTATGTATGTATGTATGTATATAATGTATGTATGTATGTGATGAATGTGTGTATGTATGTATGTAATGTATGTATGTATGTAATGTATGTATGTATGTATGAATGTATGTATGTAATGTATGTATGTATGTAATGTATGTATGTACGTATGTATGTTATGTATGCATGTATGTATGTAATGTATGTGTGTATGTATGTAATGTATTTATGTATATATATTTGTATGTATGTAATGTATGTATGTATGTATGTAATGTATGTATGTATGTGTGTATGTAATGTATGCATGTATGTATGTAATGTATGTGTGTATGTATGTAATGTATGTATGTATATATATATATGTATGTAATGTATGAATGTATGTATGCATGTCTGTGTTGTGTGTATGTGCGTAATGAATGTTTGTATGTATGTATGTAATGTATGTATGCATGTATGTAATGTATGTATGTATGTATGTGTGTATGTAATGTATGTATGTATGTATACATGTGTGTAATGCATATATGTATGTATGTGTGTAATGTATGTATGTATGCATGTAATGTATGTATGTATGTATGAATGTATGTATGTAATGGATGTATGTATGTATGTATGTATGTAATGTATGTATGTACGTATGTATGTTATGTATGTATGTTTTTATGTATGTATGTATGTATGTAATATATGTATGTATGTATGTAATGTATGCATGTATGTGTGTATGTAATTTATGCATGTATGTATGTGTGTATGTATGTAATGTATGTATGTATATATATATATATGTATGTATGTAGTGTATGTATGTATGTCTGTGTGTATGTACGTATTGTATGTTTGTATGTATGTATGTAATGTATGTATGTATGTATGTAACGTATGTATGCATGTATGTAATGTATGTATGTATGTGTGTATGTAATGTATGTATGTATGTATACATGTGTGTGATGCATATATGTATGTATGTGTGTAATGTATGCATGTATGCATGTAATGTATGTATGTATGTATGAATGTATGTATGTAATGGATGTATGTATGCATGTAATGTATGTATGTATGTATGAATGTATGTATGTAATGGATGTATGTATGTATGTATGTATGTAATGTATGTATGTACGTATATATGTTATGTATGTATGTTTTTATGTATGTATGTATGTATGTAATATATGTATGTATGTATGTAATGTATGCATGTATGTGTGTATGTAATTTATGCATGTGTGTATGTATATAATGTATGTATGTATGTAATGTATGTATGTATGTATGTAATGAATGTATGTATGTATGTATGTATGTATGTAATGTATGTATGTATGTATGTATGTAATGTATGTATGTATGTATGTATGTAATATATGTATGTATGTAATGTATGTATGTATGCATGCATGCATGCATGTATGCATGTGTACTTGTATGACTGTGTGTACTTGTCTATATATGTATTTACCCACACGCACAGAGTCATTCCTAATAAGGATTAACCGTATTTACAACAGACATAATATAAATTACACACAGAGACAGTGGGCCAGAAGGAGAGACACAGACAGATGGAGAAAGACGGAGGCATACTCTGCTATTACAAAACAAAGCAGGTCAAGAATGGACAGCTGATCTTAATTTGCACCTTCTATGATCGGATTCTAGGACTCTAGGCCAAGAGTAGATTTTCAGGGCCTTCGGAGGTACTCGCAAACATGTGCGTATAGGACTGTACATGCATATATATGTATGTATATATATACATATATATACATGTATGTTTTTACATAATGCACATTTTAGTGTGTGTGTAGGTGTTGTTGTATGCTTGTGTGTATGTTTGTATATCAGTATGTTTGTGGGTATGCCTGTATGTGTGCGTATGCGCGCGTATGTGTGTATGTGTGTGTATGTAGGTGTTTGTTTGTGTGTGTGTGTATGACTTGCGCGTGCGTGCATGCATCTATACATAGGGCCTACATATCTACATATACGTGTAGAGTTCTCGCTCACGGAATCGTCTCCGTAACCAGTCTTAAGTTTAATGGAAGCGTGGGCATAGACCACAATAAAGCAATTTGCCTTTGGTTTTATGACAAAGTAGCTTATTGGTATGCAGCTATCTGTTCGAATAGCTGCATACATTCTTTCGCATCTCGGCTGCAACTGCAGACACTATAGATAGAAGGCATTATAAACAGACGAGACCCATAATATTGACTATGTGATAAAGAGAGGATTCAAGAATTGCTACTTCTGCTCCCACGGCCTGCATCCCTTGCCAGGCTCTAGAAAAGGCGCCAAACAAACAGCAGCACGTACGCATAACTTATCTGTCTGCTTGAAAAGAACTGGGAATGATGCAAATGGCGAGAGGGATAACTCAATCTAACATCAATATGTGTGTATGTGTGCGTATGCGTTTGTGTGTGTTCGTCGTGTGCATTAATAATGTCAGTGAATAAGAAAATCTGTCTGTCTGAGATTCACTGTAAGTTTCTGCAAAATGTATTGCATTCACACATTTGATGAATTTGGTTGAGTACTTCGAGTGTCTCATATATATGTCTATGTACTCTGCGGTCTTCTGATGTTTGTTCGTAGATTTTAGAGACAGTGTGATTACTAGTATAAAAAATGCAGGTTTTCTATGACGATTTCATGGCCTCGACCTTGCGAATTTTCTAAGAGTGCTTCCGGTTAGATCCTTCACCGTTTCAATGGGCAGCGGTCACTAATACGGATCGTGCTAAGTTGCTAAACCGAGTGTGTAAGAAAAGTGTAGGGTGGTGCAGGTGGCCGTAGCAGCGATGATGATGTTTTATAGTTTTGGTGGGTGTTCTTGACAGGGTATGGTGCTTTATGGTTTTGTTGTGTGTTGTTGACAGGGTATGGACCGCCAACACCCGATTATTCTGGGTAAACGAGACCTTTGCTGTTCACTGGATATGTTCTGCGTCGAATGCACGAAAAAACGAAGAAGACAGTTATCGACCGTCGACTGAAGAGATTCGAAGGCTCGAGGCGGAACCCGATTAGAATTAAATTGATTTTGTAAAATATAAATTATTCAATAATCCATTGTAGCCATTACGGAATGATACCTCGGTTGTCTTCTGTGCCTGTGGGCCTAAAGGTCATCAGTGTGGGTCACTGACATAGGCTTATATACTTACATTAGGGAGCTCTGCTGTCCTGTTGCCGGTAACAGAAATGCTGGCAGGACTATGCGCTCTGCCTCGCAAGGTTTTCTTCTTGTCCCTATCTCTCGGCACCCTACGATGCACTATCGTGCTTTGTCGCTTGTGAGCCTGACTGCTTGGAATAGCCTCCCACTGGATCTTAGGTCCTTGCCTAAGAACTCTCTAGTATCTACCCTATTTTTATGCCACTCTGAAATCTGTCGTATTTGGCAAGGTTGAACCGGGAGCGCCTGTGAGTAGACTTTTGAAGAGTACCTATACTAAGTTTCATTGATAGATCGATCGATTGATTGATTGATATTAAGGTGCATTACAACCGCGTGGTTTGATTAAGCCGGATCCCACAGAATCATAGTTCCTGCATCTTGGAATGGAGATCCGCCGCCTAAACGAGTTGAACCATGACCTAAATGAATTTGTAGATCTGCACTTGCGGCATGTCTCTGTTAAACTCGCAACTCCCTCAGATTTCTGTAAGACAGCGTCAAGCTCCTTGATCGATGACTCACTATCCAGAGCTGTCACCAGATCGCCAAAGCATCATCACATCGCTCCAATCCTCAAATCACTGCGTTGGCTAAAAATCACAGAGCATATTCACTTCAAAGTCCTATGGTAACCTAAAACCCCTTACAAATTACAATACTCTCAGCCCTAATATCTTCGCGAACTCTTCACCGTACAGCCAATCTGATCACCATCCTGCCTCAGTCTTTATCGACCTCTCTAACTTCTCATCTCAAGTTCTCCAGACGAGTCATTTTCAATAGCCTACTGTAGCACGTCTCTGGAACGATCTGACCCCTGAAGTCCTCACTTTTTGGTTCCCAAATCATCATTGTCAAGCACCCGCCATCATCTGCCTCAGGCTCCTCTATTCCTCAAACCTTGGGTTATCCAGTCGAAACGACAATACCACCGTTTCAAGAACTCTTATCCAAATTCCCTCGATCATCCGACTTCCAATTCCCGACCTAAACGAAAACCGCCTTAACAGCTACTCTGACTTACTGGTAACCGAACTCTGACCTCCTTCCGATCAGCCTTCTTTCAGCCCCTCTGACTAGACATTAAGCCTACAAGCCCTACATCCCATTATGCTATAGCGAACTTCACGCTGCCACCATAATTCATGTAATCGATTAGGAGAGCGATCTGTGGTTTGACACCCTGATGTCGGCATTTGAAATCAAACCATACTAATTACCAAAAACCCGTACTGCACATGTCCAAACCATCATCTGCCTGAGGCTCCCCTACCTATCAACCCACTGGGTTTACTCTGAAGCTGAAGCGTCACTCTTCAGGAACTTCTACCCTAAAACTCATCCGATCACCAGCCTCTCAACTCATACCCTAAACGACAGCCGCGTTTAGCATCTACGGTGCCCTTCCTGGAAAACCCTTTTGGGCAACCCAACAGATTTGACGTTGCGCTCGTGAATAAGCTGGTGCTCTGCGCTTGATTTTCGAGTGATATTTAGAAGTCTAGAGATTGCGGTTACCATGTACGGAGATGGACGTCCGTGTCACTAACGCCCTCTACAGTTACGAAATAATATACACGCCTATTGCGACGTATACACATATCTGCTGTTAAATAATTCTAACAGCTTTATAGCCTTTACCGCTTTTATCTACCCCGCATGCCGTATTACATGTAACTTAGGCCTACAAGTAACTAGATATACAATACGCTTGCAGATATTGTTCCACTTTGTTCAACGTCTCAAGCAAGGTTGCCTAACGATGTCGTTGACGTCAACCTAAAGCTGAATTTTTATATATAGGCCTATCAAAGCCCCTATGCATAATAACTTAGGCGTTAGTTCCTATACGCCTCCGCTCTTAGGGCCTACTTCGAAAAGAGCCGTCGCTTAGGCCTACTTCCTACTTCAAGCAGATGGAGATATGGTCCTTAGCCTCTAAGCTTACTATTCATAACTTTAAAAAGTTTTAAAAGAGAAGTCATTTTAAATTATTATCCCGCACTAAAATAACATCGCTCACTAAACTATCAAACCAATCTTCTGAAACAACAGAACTAATTTAACGACTCTTAGCAATGCACATGTTGGCCCGCATTTAACATTCGCATTTACAAAAATTATAATTATATTCTATTTAAACGAAAAAAAAATTCCACCCTTCCTTTTACTCTTGGGCATCCGGAAATTTGCGCAATTGGGATGCACGAAATTGAGGTACGTTAAAACGGCCTCATCGGAGCCAAACGATATCGGTGATAATTCCAGGTGAAAGGGGCAGATGCCCCGTCTGGTCCCTGTGTGTAGTAACCTACATGTATGTTTCTAATGCTACATGACACACCAAATTCCATATAAAACCATTTAGCGTTGTTAATTAAAGTTGAGGCAAGCCAATGACTATTAAAACTTCTGCTTTTATGTAGAGCCAAATGTAATTTCCTCATAAACATGTAGCCTACTTAAATCCTGCCTTTAGGTTCCAACACTGGTTAAATTCCAATATGTATCCACCAGGGGTGTAACAAGCGGGGGGCAGGGGAGCCCCCCAATTTTAGTGCTCACTGCCCCCCCATGTGCCCCCCAAATCGGTTCTTTTTTATGTTTATCCAATGGATTTTTAAGAATACTTTTGTTAAGATAATTTGTGCCCCCCGTTTTTCAAATTTCTGGGGGGCAAATTCAAAAAGTGGTAGGGCAAAAACAAATTTTCCGCTTCGCGCAATATTTTTTTAATTATGCCCCCCCCCCACTTTTCAAGACCTTGTTACACCTCTGGTATCCACCTCATAAAATGATCTATTGCTGCTAATTTAATCCGACTTTGTCGATGCCATTAGGCCTTATCACTGGAAATCTAAGCGTATAAGTATAGTATATAACATAATGCCTTTTTGATGCTACAATAATCTAAGCACTGCAAAGCCTTCAACTCCTCAAATGAGTATCTTCTCATAGGATGTTATGTGATACTTGCTGGGACAAACCACTAATACTCATAGTTCACAGCTGTCGAGTCCGCAGGCAAGTTGCTGCAGAAACGACATTGGAAAGAATTGGGCAACTGCATAATAATTCCCAATTCTCAGCATTTTTTCATAATTTTTAATATTTCTTTCGTTCTCCCAGTAAACCATTTCAATGAGTATTTTGTTTTCAGGATTAATATAAATGACAAGATAACTGCAAGCGCACACACACATACATACAACACACGTAGCATTAAATTGTACCAGATGGACAGCAAAGCTTTGAAGTGTGACAAACATTTGAAAACAATAAGCGAGGTGTCGTTATCGTGTGCAAAATGCTGCAATTGGACATCAGAAACAAACAATTATATGCCTGACATGAACATTTACGTCGCCATCACAACTAATTACACAAAGGTCCGTCTAAAGAACAGCAAGAGTCGTAATGCGAGCATCTTTCACTGTCTTCTTGCGTAGGTGCTGCCCCATCTGCTTAAGGCTCTTCATGAGAATGTAGCGCCGCCTTGTGGTCGCCGGAGACTGCGCAGCATCCAGCCTGCGAATGTCGTCGGGTGACGACTCTTCTTCATCATGAATGATCCGCATTTCATCCTGATCACAGCGTGCATTATTTGAGTATTCTTCCTTGGACGAGCTTTCGTTGAGAAGGTCATCGAAAATAGCATACGTCGTGTCGTTGAGACGAGCAGCGTCACCTGGCGATTGATTGTTTTGTCTGTCGTTGACCGGATACTCGTGACGATCTGAAGGCTCAGGAGTCACGACCGGTATCAGAGTGTCACCAGGATCATTGTTCCAGCTCGACATCTGTTGCTGATCAGGCAGAGATGGAGTGTGGCGATCCGCTATGCTCGAGGTTCGGAGAGAACTCCACGTTGTGCTCGAGCGATCTGCTAGAAATCCACTACTGTGTGACGAGTTCGGGTTCTCCTCCGTCAGAAGACTGATTCTATCCTCATCTGGAATCTTATTCCCACACGCTTTAGAATAACTCTCCAACGGTTGGTTGCCACAGAACTCGGATGGACGCTTGTACTTCTGATCAGGAAATAAGTGCAGTTGTTGTTGTGCCTTTCGTTTGCGACACCTCAGACTCTGCCTGGAGGAGGATAACGGAGATTGACCAGTAACTGGGGTACAGGGCACCGACATTCCGGCATCTGTGGAAGAATCCTGCATCCGTTGCAACCACGAGCGAACTTTCTCTGCAGAGTTCTTGACGCCTGGAAAAATGGGATTGGAAAATGGCTGGTTGCAGCATTTAACGCTCGATTCTCTCGGTCGCTTCGGAGTCATTCGGAGATAGGCTTCACTCTCCGAAGACTCTGCTTTGGACCCACTAGAAAATTGCAGACCCCGCTTCACAGTTGGCAGCGTGCCAGTGGCTGGACTTGCGAAAGTCTGCGGTGGCGTCGCCACAAGAGTCTGATCACCATAGTCCGGTGTAAGAGCAGTGACTCTCAAGGTGGGCACAACAGGGGTCATAGACTCCTGACCAATGCAAGAGATGCCTCGAATCGGAGACTGCTCCTGGCCAAGACAAGGAGGTCGACTGCCAAGACACTGCCTTCGACGAATCCTTCTCATTGAATATGGACACGTACGGCGACGAAAATTTCGGCCACCAGCAGATAATGAATGTCCCACAGAGGCACTTCCACCAAAGCAGTTTGGATGCATTCGGACGGGATCAAACATGATTGCAAACTGTCTCTGTAGATGCGCTGGCACCCTGTTGCGATAAGAGTGATCACTTTCTGTGGTTGTAGGCAACGACTGTTCAACATTACTGGCAGGAGAGTTGGCCGGAGCAAACGGTCGTTTCTGGATTCCATCCAACTGGAAGCTGGATGGAAGACTGCTGGAAACGTCTGACGACTGGCTGTGGATAACGGGAGAGGAATTTTCGACATCAACATCGGGATAGTATAGAGTATCAGCAGCAACTGGAGAAGGATGATGTGCGTTCAGCAGCGGGGAGTCTAACTCCTCCGGGATCGACTCTTCCTTTGGTGTCCGCTGGTAATTTCGGAAGAACATAGAGATGAAGTCGACGTCTTTGAGTCTCTCGTTGACGTCGGTCGATGCAGAGTTGCCTGGGGTCACAGGGTTCATCCGGCTGCCACGATTTATGCAATCGTCCAAGGCTTGGAGTAGTACCGGGTCGTTGAGGTCAATGTCAAGGCTCGATTCCTCTTTGTCGGTTGAGGACCTGTTCGAAGGAACCTGCACACTACCCTGGCAGCCACAAAGTCGGTACAGACAGGATTCACACCTGGAAACTGGAGGCTCTGATCTCGGTGGAAGCGGAGGCGGTGGCGATGGAGCATGAACTCCACTGAAGGATGCAGCAGGAGACGACATAGACTCCAGTGGAAGAAGTTTGTTCGGAGCAGGGCTATCCAGCTGAAGTCGACTCGTACAACATTGCGGGCTAACACAACAGGCCGCCATCATCCTCCTGCAAGCAACACAAACACAGAAGACTATAATTATGTAATAATTATGTAATGTGTGGCACAGTATTGGTTCTTTTCTGTGGTGACGTATTGTCCTCCAAATCAACGTTGCAAGATCACATCCAGTCTCTAACGCTCCTCTTTCTGGGGTAGCAAATCCACACCATGCTGGGAAGGCATATGAAATACGATAGCGAACACACTTGAACATTTCTATCACCTGTTTCACAGACGTCTCAAAGGTGCGTACGGCTACCCAGCAACCCGCTTAATTTCGTAATCGTAATCTCAAAACTTCTACAGCGCCCATGAAAGCGAGGTTGCAGGAACCAGGTTATCACAGGCGCTTAATCAAAACAGAATCGATAGGCAGTGGGTCAAAATGCAGAGAGTCAGACAGGTAGACAGGTAGGCAGGCAGACGGCTAAGGTGGATTGTGTTTGGAGTTGAAACGGCGAGGTAATCGTATTTTTGGGAAACATATACAACGGCTTATGATACTTCTCAATAAGGTGTCATATGAATACATTTTATGCGTAACATGTGCTCACTTCCAGGCTCAACACTTGTCATCACAATCGCACCCTCTGCCTGGGAAAAACTAAACAGTGGCGTCGTACTCGTGCTTGCTTCAAAACCATACCCACAATTTTAATCACACTTCTTTACACAGCGATAGAAAGATGACATGCATACGTAGCATCTATTCTATAAAGTATAACAGACGAGGCTTCGGTCCAGAGAGGAACTGGTAGAGCTCACAGAAAGAGACAGAAAACTCTTATAAAAATTCATCGTACATTTACCCAAGTGTAGCTGTAGCACGATGTTATAGAATAAATCTGATAGAATGGCATAATAAAAGAGAGGCTTATCTTACAAGATAGTTCCAGTCTAGACTGAGGTCTGGTTGGTGGAAGAGGCTGATGACATTCCAGGCAGAAGGCAGTGATCCTCCATGCCCCTGCAGGGTACCTTGAAATAGGAGAACGGGGAAGGGGACTAATGGACCAAACAGATGACCGTATAGTATGGCAGAGACCATGGACCCTTGCTCTGGTGGAACTGACCACCTGAGGGGTAATGACCTGACTGTTGCTGGATAAGATAACTTATCGCTGGCGTCTTCATAAAGAAGGTAAAGCCAGTAATGACACAACTCTCCATCCGAACCGACCCCCCGGCAAAATAAGTAAGTCGAATGTTTCTAAGCGGCCCTGAGCCCGCTTAGAAACAAGCGCAGATCATTGTATAATAAATTGCATAGGCAAAATAATTTAACACAACAAATCATTATCGTTACTACAACGACTATGATTATTAATATTAATGCAGTAATTAATTAATCGATTTGTTCTGTGTACGATACATTGTCGCAACAAGGCTTTTGCTACACAAAAATCACAACAGGTAGGTCTACATTGGCAAACGCTGAACAAGATTTTAAACTAATCATGTTATCACATCAAGAACATCATCACAGATACATAACACAAATTAAATCAGAATACAATACTTGAAGAACATCATCTCATATGCAATACATAACCATATGCATTTACATACACAATGCAACATTTTCAAATTATCATCTCATTGTCGACATCATAACAGATAAGTTCCGGCACCGACATTGACAAGGCACCCCCTACGGATCTTCCAATGAAACCCTCTGGTTCTACTCTTTTCCACCCTGTGGAACCTTATGACCTCTTCCATCCAACCAACTACAGAGGGAGTCCTCCGAAAAGATCACCTTATAAGTCACCCTTGGTGGGTCATCGACTGACGAGGTCCACCTGGACTTTGATCTCCTCTTTGTAATATCCCTGGAGCGGACTGCCTGGATCATTAATTAAGAACCGGGCAGTAATTCAATTCCACCCCAGAAATGGAAAACTGTGAAAGATAATTATTTCCTTTTGGCGAATTTTCATGTGAAACCAGAGACTTTTATGATCCAAACGATTTTTATGGCGCTTCTCAAAGGGGTAAATCATTCAGATTCCAACAAAGGCTCACCCTTGAAAGGTCAACATCTGACACCTAATGCTTATGATAATAATAATGCTGACCTAAAAGTCACTGCACCAGACTAAAAAACACTAAGTTGTATTCTTGCTGATGACGATGTTATTTGCTGCTGAAGATGATCATTATTGTAGTTGGTGATGGTGTTGTTATTGTCGTTGTTGTTGTTGATGACGATGATGATGACGACTATGGCTGTTTGCAATGACGCGGTAATGATGATTACGATGATGATGACGACGACGACGATGATTATGACTATGTTTACAATGACGTGACAATGACGAAATGGCTTCAAAAGGGTGTGGTAATGGCGATAGAACTGACATTAATGAGCACGATTGTTGTGGTGAGTCTGATGAACAGTTCAACAATGGCTTTGAGTGTCAATCTGATCTAAGACTGGGAGTGGAACTGCTCCAGCTGGAAGCCAGGACCCAGAGGTCAAAGGTCGAAGCATCAACAAAATCAACAGCCATCACATCAATACCCTAGAACTGAGAAGACACATATACCCAGTTTCTGGGTTATTTTCCAACGTGGTCCTACGTTCCACATGTTGTGACAGATTTAGTGATCTTCCTACTTCACAGAGATAACTTGTGTCACCCCATTTATCAGCAAACATGTGCCATCAAGCCGCTATGGGGCATCCCCCATCTAACTGACCAGCCCATCAAATTTTAGTAAACATCCTTATTCGAGACATCTCCATGGGGAAGACCATTCTCAGACAGGGAAGCCTTATACAACCCAGACCAATGATCACCAAAGGTCAGAAGTCATGCCCCAAAGGTCTTAACCCACAGCGGAGTTGATGGCTGAACATCAGCTGCTGCAAGTGGTTACGATTGTAGGGCGGCTAGATGAAACGTAATCCGATATGCCGAAAGTCCTTTATATAATCCAATCGTGCTTTCTTAGGCATCCCTTAAATCTCCCTATGCGAACGCTCTAAATTCCCCGCCGAAATAAAGCAACACTTTGCCAACAGGATCCACTGGTCTCCAGCGCTTTTCAGACATAAACATTTCCATTGCATGCAAACACACTAGAAGAGGAAGAAGGAAAGAGCAGTCCCTTAAGGTAGCCCTGAGGCAGCCATGGATATAAAGTGCTAGCGACTTCATTTTCTTAGCCTCAGCATATGAGGGCGGGTGAACAGTTCTCTTCCTCGCCGTCTCAGCTCTCCACCGGCAGTGCAAGGTCAGTGTACTAAATATAGCTGAGTTGGCTAGGGTGCAGCTGGAACATAAATCTGAACCAAATCGCTGCCCTGATGATGATTTGTGCCCCAGTATAGATTTACGGTCTAGCACGCTAACCGCTACCCAATCACGTAGGCCTACTTCCTTACTCATAAAAAAGTACAAGTCTTGAGACAGGAGATCGAAATATCAGCAATTAGTAAAGTAAAATTAAGGAACGCGCGTAAGATCGTGTCCGAATTTATGCATTTAAGACTTTGAACCAAATTTGCAAACAAATAACTCTAACGGCAGATAAGAAGGAACTAAATCCCGGTTATAGCACGCATTGCAGTATCATGGAGAAGTTACTGCAGGCCATTGAGGGTTACTTACTCGAGATTAGTTGCTCTATGTCAGCCATATCTCTTGAATAAACGAATATTGATTGCTTGATAGATTGACTAAATGATTACCCAATGCAGAAGCAACTATATATCGCATTGGAATTTTTTCCCTTAGTATCATGTCTGAAACACAATATTATTTAACGTATTAAACTAAAGCACGGATCATTTCGTCATTTCAACTTCAAAAACGAATTATCTTCATCAATCCAACTTCTATGACTATGGAGCTTTTGGACGATCGAACCTTCGAAATTACAAACTGTCACCAGCCTTGACAGACCTCCACATATAGATATTTATCTACATACTGGCAACAATTGCCCAAATATTAAATAGTGAGTAGCGGGATTTATTCTCAATATAATTGTGATAGAATGACTCATACATTTCTCAGTATTACTATTATTTCAGAATGATAAGGTAAGTGATATAACAAGTTTCCACCAATTTTCAAAAGAAAAGTTTAAGTAATTAAAAAAGATGAATCTTACCAACAAAGGCACTTTTAATGTTACTTATTCAATGAAATTGTGTGCCGTTTTGGTCGGAAAGTCGAATTATGGAAACTTAGAAGAAACCAAGTGTGGCAGAATTCCTTTTGAAATAGGACCTTAGGGTCATTAGATGCAAAGACCCGGAGAAACTACTGTAACCCAATCTGGAGGAAAATTAATACCGTAGACGCTATTAATCATTTCCTTAAGGTCTGCTAAAGACATATCCATCATCAGAGGTTGGTTTTAATTGACCACGGAGCACTGACCACTAGAAAATGACCCTCAGAGTATGAGATGAAATGTCAGAAGAAAGAGGAAAGGTTATATGACTCCATGAAATAGTCTGCTACGTTAGTTAGACTGTTAGAGCGAAGTATAGGAGAAGTCTTGTACCATCAAAACCCAAGAGAAGAACTTGTAACAAATAACCAAAGAGGTAATCCAAATGCTCCTAAACAGATTGAGAAGTGGACGCACTCTCGGCCATCAAACTGTCTCTCTGTGTCTGTCTGTATCTGTCTGTCTGTTTGTCTCTGTCTCTGTCTCTGTTTCTGTCTCTTTGTCTCTCTCTCTCTTGTGTGTGTAATGCATCCTCAGTTCCTTACCAAGTCTCTATGCAATTGTTCAGACACATGGATACATATATGCATATTACAACATATACATTAATATGCGATGACGAACGATGACGACGATGACGATAATGATGATGAAAAGAACAAGGAAGAGAAGGAAGACAAGGAAGAAGGAAGAAAACAAGTTTCAGAAACAGCATTCAGAAAAGATTCTTTAAAGACACAGTATACATGTATATGCAATTTTTTATATCAATTCAATTTAGTCAGCAGTCACGGTTACAGTATAAAAAAAATGAAAAATCCATGCCATACTCACGGAGTCGTGACTGGAATAAGTACTAAAGTAAAGGTTTGAAGGAGGGCTAGAGTAGGTTGGGTAGCAGGGGTTGGCTGAGGAAATATATTAGATAGACGGAGCCCCTGAAGTAGGACTTAGATATATGCAGAAAGGAGCCGACATTAAAATGATTTGCTTCATTAAGCTCTGACAAAAGACGATTGGTCGACCATTTGCATTTCAAACACGAAGGCCAATTACATGTAAATGCATCTGACGCAAGCACAGATTTGGGACGATTTCTGGGGTGAAGGGACAAAGAGGGTGGCTCCAAAAGGCGAAAGTGGCCTCCGGTCACCCGCACGGAACCCAAAAGCCCCAGGGCTATTCCGGTAAATGGCACAATGGAAGGCCAAAAATGTCTTACCAAGTGACAACAGTGTTCTCACTCAGAGGTCTACAGCATTAGTATGCTCATGTAGGTCACCATCATTGACGGCTGCCATTTATGTAGCACCTCTATATGGTATCTATACCTGTATATGCTCAGTGGTGCAAACAGTATCAGTCAAAGCAAGCAGTGTGCACTGCTGATGTATGGAACGGCAAGCATTGTAATGTAATGTAATGGTCCCCACCAGTAGACAGGTGGGGTGTGAAGGGAAGATTAATGGATAGCACACGGGTGAAAAGAGCAGTAGGAAGCGAGACAGTAGTTGTTTAGAATTAAGATACAGGATGTGCGCCTTGTATGATTGTCGTACAGTTAATTTCAGCTCCTGCAATAACTGGTCATAGTTTCATACTATACCTGTGATCATACCCCCGGTGTGTCAGTTTGAATGTCATTAAACGAAGTTTATTGCTGTTTTATATATATATATATACAACATATATATATATATATATTACAAGTAATAAATACTAAGACCAGACACAAGTGTTGCAGGAATGCTCAGAGATAAACCATATTGGTTCACAGCACATACTATGGCACATGCTGTCTGACAGTTTCATTAAACAATTGCCATATAAGTGGCTGTCTATAACCGCTCATTATCCATCAGGTTGTCCGCACTATATTCTCTCTCTGTCTGGGGCAGCCATGCCTAAGTCACGTGACTCAAAGTCAGATTTGAAAACGTATCCTGAACGGAATCAAATGAAACAGTAACGTCTGCAGATCAGTTAACAAAGCCCGTCAATGAGAGGAAGGTTGGATCAGAGTTAAGACATATTGCTTTTGTCTGGCCACTGAGAGTCAGAAGAATGACAAACAACAACTGACGCGAATAATAGAAAACATGCTACTCTAACAGGCACTTTTTGCGAATCACATTAGCTGAGCTGCATTGTGCAAATGTATGCTGGATAAACGTTGGTTTTGTGCAAATGTTTTCACTTAGAGAATACTGTCTTCTAGGATTCTAAAAGCAGCCAAATCTCTGTTCTATGTGGGTCTGTCTGCTGAAGGGCAGAAGTGTACAAAAGGTCTTTGTTCAGATAACACAATGAGAAAGGACAATGAGTTAAGTATATAATGGGACCTTACTATAATAAGCGACGATGTGTATATATGTAGGCCTATGTAAATGTATGTATGTTTGTATGTATGCATGTTTGTATGTATGCATCTACGTACGCATTGAATATTATCATGTGGTATTTGATATAATATGACATGTCAAATGGTACAGGTATAATATATTGCAATATTGCAATATAAAGCTATGACACAGCAGCATGTAGCAGCAATTTAGTGAACCAAGGTATGACATGGTAGGTATCACATGGTAAGAGCACAGATTGTTAGGTAGACAGCTTGGGTTCAAGTCACTATCACAAGGTATGATATGGTATGATAAAAGTCTATGATAATAAGTCAAGGTACAAGGTGATAAAACAACAAGTCTGCTGCCTATCACTTTCTACTGGATTGAATAATAATTTTTATTATCAGGCAAGTTTTCCCCAAGAAACTGTTATATTGTATGTTCACCACTCAATGGTCATTTTACTTATTACATTACAGCACTCTATTCTCTCCATGTCTGTGCAGCCTTCTCTTGATTTACATGTTCAAGTCAAAGTCAGCTTTTGTCAGTATCACATATTATGCTGTGGGATACGATGTATTTAAATGGCAATGCTGGTTCATCAGGCAGTAGATTCCGTTAAGCTGTTGTTACAAGTTTAAATAACATCAGATAAATAACACAGAATCAGTAATTATGGTGAGACGTGGTAGGCAGGTTAAGACAAAGAGTGGTTAAGTACTCAAATCATTGTAAATACACATGCGTTTCTATATCGACCGAATTGTCTCGGAGTGTAAATAAAGTGGGAACAGCGAACTGCGAACCGGTAAAATGCGAATCGAAGTGCGAACCATAGGTTAGGCATCGTGAGGGTCGGTTAGGGTCATGTTAGGCGTCGTGAGGGTTGGTTAGGGCTAGTATTAGGACTAGTTAGTACATAGTTCGCAGGTTAGTGGTTCGCACTTTACCCACACCCAATGTCTCGACCCCCACTATTTTTTATTGATCAGATGGGGTCCCACCCTCCAGTCTCGATGATTACAAAAATACAAATGCAACGTATAGAGTAAAGCTGATAATTAATTATACGTAATAATTGTGGAATAGTTGGGTAATAAGTTTACTGTTTTACAAGATCTAAACATGAGCTGAACTTACCTATGCATGACATTGACGACGTCCGCGAAGACGGAACACTTCGGAAGTATTCTTGCCACAACGACAATCTGTTATTCTTCGTCCCATAAACTGTTCTGTCGTATCCTACGAAGTGCTATGCTACGTTAGAACGAGCCGTGAGTCCATGTGCTGTGCTATCGGGTATCGATTGACGTAATGAAACGCCAGGACAGACGGAAAGGAAATCGTTCGACTCAAATGATTGAATGGGAAGCCGAGGTGGACTCGGATGAATAGGCAGCCTGAATAGGCGGTTGAATACTCGGTTGAGAAGGTCGTTGGGTTGGCGATTTGTCGCTCATCGCTGCAAACAGCAACCACATTCATATTCCGTAATAAACATCGAATGGCATTCACCCGCGCCCAAGAAATCTGACTCCGAACTTTCAAATTATGTATAGGGTGATGAATTGCCTTACGCAATAGTTCTCTCTTCCCTCTCCTGTCTCTCTCTGTCTCTCTCTGTCTCTCCCTGTCTCTCTCTGTCTCTCTCTGTCTCTCTCTGTCTCTCCCTGTCTCTCTCTGTCTCTCCTCTCCTCTCTTCTTTTTTTCTCTGTCTGTCTCTCTGTCTGTATCTGTCACTCTCTGTTTCTGTCTCTCTCACTCTCTGTCTCTGTCTCTCTCGCTGTGTGTGTCTGTTCGTGCATGTGCTACCTATCTATATTTCGGTTTTAATTTTTTTCACATCGGTCGCCAGTCGCTTATTGATATCATTCAACCGCTGTACATCAGTCCCATTACGTCTGTGTCTATACCTTTATTCGTATCGTCTCTCTCTCGGTTTGTCTTGGGCGCACAGAAGCGTTACGCCCAATAACACGAACATCCGAAGAGGAAGAAGAAGACGTCGTAGTAGAGTCACCAATACAACAACAACAACAACAGAGAGAGTGTATGCAGCATCCGCCTTAGATGAGACCGTCACAGTCACTAACCGCTCCTACTCTCCTTTCTCTCCTCCTTCCCTGTGTTCCCCCGCCTTCTTCCACTGTGGACTTCTATGCGATAGTTTAAGAACAGGAACATTCTTATTCAACGTGCAGGTAAAGCAATTAAGTTCTCTCACAATAATAATCATTATTTATACGTTTTGCGCAGAAGAATGCGGAAAAGCTGTTGGCAAGAGCAAATTTTGGGGGAAATTTGATGGGAGATATTCTGAACAATTGGAAAGAGACAATGGTATCTTAAATGCAGATGCCAAACAGTGGCTATGGTGTTTAATTCATATGTAGACATGAAGCCTTAACGTTAATAATTGTTCTTGAACGTCCACTGCAGTGGTCTTAGGAATAGACTGAAGTCGATGATGAAGACGATGATGATGATGTCGAGAATTTAAAGGAGGAGGGTGCGTTATGAGACTCTACAGACTATAGAATATGAAATTCGCTTTTGAAATAATAATCTTCGTGTGTAGTGTTGCTCTCAGTTGTATCGCATTGTGTGATGTGGTACAGTGGCCGATTAGTTAGAGTGGTCGACCTGTGACGCGATGGGTACAGATCCGATCCTCGTTCGACGTAGTTGCTGTATTGGTAGGCCTACTCTGAGCAGGTTCTTCGCGCTCTGCAATATATTAGTATCCATGTCACCGATGTCTGTCGTATGGTTGTGTATGCACTTTTGAGATGCCGAAGAAGAGCTATATCAAAACGTGGTTGTATTGTATTTTATTATGTTATGTTGCATAATAGGCCTAATGCGTTTTTCGTGACTTTTCGGGACGATTATCATAGCCGTTCAAAGTCGGCATAGTTGAATTTAATAGTCAGCCGATCTGATTATGATTTTTATTTATCTAGCATCTTGCGTTGGCTTCGTTATTTTAGTGTTAATCTGTGTACGATTCATAGTCTTCGGTCTCTTTGCCCTGATGCAACGTTCTTTACAAACGAGGTTGCAGGAACATAGTTGTTAATTTGTTTAGAGCAGTCAGATTGTTAGATGGAGAGTACGGGTTCATGCCATTGACCAAGTCCTTTGCTCATAACTGCTATAGCGCCATGGGTCGTCTTGTGGTCACTTTTGAACTTGGGTATATAAAAAACAGCTGCACTACCTTGAATTATTATATTATAATTCTTAATTAAAAACTATATGGTTAAATATATGTTTGTAATTATGTAAACATGTATTTATAATTATATATATATATATATATATGTTGCAGAGAAGGCATTTTCAAATGCAGTTGTGTTGAATTATACAGAGAACCGATGGGAGATGATGACATCGTAAACTACGGTAATTACTGTCCTTTTGTTTTCTGTTCAATTGCTACTGAATAGAAGTCCATGTTGTAGCCCTCCTTCCAATCGTCTCCTGCTCTCTTACATAATTAGAACTCCGCGTCTAATTATGCCGGTCGGCAGGACTGTCGGCCCAGGGCTTGAGATGGCGCCTTGAGACATCACCCTTCAATTGGTGTGTCTACCCCGTCGGCTGGGCTGCCTGCCTCCCGGTCCAGGCAGGAGACAGAGGGGAAAGGGGACGCTTTGTCGACCAGTCTTCCCCGCCCAGACAGGGCATCGGAGAATGGGAAAACAAGGCTCTGCCAGGCTCCCTTTATCGTTGTCGCCTCCAGCTGTGATGCGTGAGTGAGCGTTTCGGTGGGAGAAGGGGGTAACGGAAGGAAGGAGGAGGGGAGGAACACCTGCAGCGATGCGTGACGAAGGCGGGAACTGCTTCACATGAAGCCGGTGCGAAGGGAAAAGCCGTGCTCTGGTGGCAGTAATAATAATAATAATGGCTTCCTTTGTACAGCCGCCACTTCTGCGCCGAGCAGCTGAACGAGCATACATGTAGGTGGCGGTGGGCGTGGTTGTAATGGGTAGAAGAGGGAAATAATGCAAGGGTCGTTAAATAACAGAGGGGGAGAGGATTGCTTGGCACTAGACCGAAGACTGGTGATAATCAGCGAAGGTAGAAGGGTAAGGCGAAGTAGGAGGATAAGGTAAGGTAAGACAATATCCAAGTTTAAGCTCACATTTTAATAAAAAATATTTACCATACCTGAGTTGCGATCACGGATGAGAATATTCCAGTCTATGCTTAGAAGCTTCAGTTTAATGACATTGTGTGATAGCAAGGATCATCAACGTCGCTCTCCTTCTATATCCAGGTTTGAGATTGTCACTGCCAGAGTTCAATCAGTTGCGAAGTTACCATCATACCTTTCACGGTTGCTTTGCCAAATTTTGGATATGGTCGTTGGCAGTTTGATGGATAACTTACTTCTTAGACCAGCCGGTCATTGTTTGCGAATAAGATTCACTCAATTATGATTCAACTCGCTTGAGTGACTAATTGAGAGCCAACTTAATTTAAGTCCACTTCCTTTCATACATATAAAATTCTGTCAGTGAAAATAAAATGCAAATACACACGTGTCTGTACAGACAACGAATGGCATCGACCCTGTTCTATATGCAATGAATTGATAGGGGAAAGAGATCTTCATCAGATAAGGCCTGTACATATCCCCACCATCGCCAGCTCACCACTCACCTACCCTTTCGACTGAGAAGAATTTTAGGCTGATCTGTGATGCCAAATATAGATAATGAAACTTGTTGAGACTGCTTTGCTAGGACTTTCAATTATGTAGCGGCGACTGTGGCCACTGTTTGTAAGGCCACTCACCCCACCCCAAACTTATGTTTACTATTCAGACGTATTCCTAATTTATTCGTATATAATCCATTTCAGCAAACAGTTGGCCTAATGGAGCCTATTGTTGTGCTCCTTCAACTGTCAGACGTTCGATACATGTACATCTGAATGCAGCTTTGCCGTAATTCAAGACAACCATTCATTCAACTGCGACGTTTCAAAGTGGGACAATCTGAAACTTGATTAAATATTTGACTAACCAACCGACTGACCGCGTGGAAGAAAGAAATAATTAGTATGTACATGGACAATGATTTGTGATAGTTAGACAAATAGTAAGGCATATGTACGGACAAACATAAACAGACAAAGACAGAGGTGGACAGAAAGAGTGCACATTCGGAAAGTGAGATATTAAATGTCCAATAAGTAAAACGAATATTTAACAGAAATTCTGACAGATAGGCAGTAAATAAAAACCATGGGTAGATGATAGGCAAGCAGATGTGCTCGAACATACGTACTTAGGCAAAAGCAGAGAGGCGGATAAGCGTATAGACAGACACTGCCAGAGGCCCAATCAGACAGACAGTTGCAATGTAGAGTCGCTAAAGATTAGTGCGGTTTCTAATTCTGAGTTTCAAAATCCTCAACTAATGACGATATATTATACAAACAACTAACGAACTATCGAACCTTCGGACTATCGATGCAGAACCATTTATTCTAGGCTCGAGGCTGATGCATAGTACATAATTATTACGTTATAATTATTATTATTATACAAAATATGAACACCCTGAGCAATAAAATGGAGGACAAGTACGCCTAACGGCTAGCGGCATCTGACTGTTTGAAAATGTTAGATAGATGAAGTTAATTAGGCAAAACTGTTAAATGTAACGCATAAACAGGTTTCACAATAGGAATTTGGTCATTGACGTTTCAGTGGTTGGGCGTGGTTACAAATTTACTATAAGTACAGTTTAATGAGTAAGATCTTCGTTAAATCGAACTTCGAAGCTGTGAGCTTAGTGTGGAATGAATTCCAATCGTCAGAATGCAATAGGCCTACGCAAGACAACATTACTTATGGGTTTCATGGAGAAAAACAAGAAAATGTTACTATGGATTAAGTAATTAATTTATCTAGTTATCTATTTATTTTTTAATTATCAATTAGTTATTATTTACTGACTGCAGTTAGTTCGTGTGCAAACCTTGTTTGTATTGGCCTACATTTAAAAGTGTGCGTCCAAGATCGTATAGTTATACAAAAGAGTGCTGGCAGCAGGTTCCGATTCTCAATCGTTGGACCACATATATCAAGAGCGCTACCGAATTAATTAACAACCTGCTGCCCATGTGGATGATGTGAGAATCGAAGAGGAAACTCAGAAGCCCAGGAGTGTGTGATTAAAAAAGCTGGTTTCTTCGAACGCTAAATGAAATTTGAACTAGACACGTGATAAGTATCAGATTTAGCAAATGGACCAAAACACCGACATCGATCGTTCTTTTTGCTCCAAAGCCTGATGAAAGGAGGAGGGAGACTTAATCATCGCTGTAATTAAAAGTGCCGCTATTAGAGCTGCCGCTAACGAGTAGTTTTGGAGTCGAGTACTCGGTCGAGTAGTTTTGCGGGTATTCGAGTACCCGTTAATACCGGAAGTGCTTAATACAAGCTGCATGGCTTCTACTATAGACCACAGATAGACTAAGTAGACATAGCAGTCAGTAATACTAAGTATGAAAACTATAAAGTCTATTACCTGGACCTGGTATAGGCTGCAACTTTTCTGCAAACCTGAAATTGTCAATTTGTAATGAATTAACTCACCAAAGAGTCACCATAATTTGGAAAACCGGAACCGGAAATCACAATTATCCAACTGGAAGTGGAATTAGACGATCGGAATTAGAATTAAACGGGTACTCGAGTAGGAAAAAATACTCGAGTAATTTTTGGAATCGGTTACTCGCTAGTACCCGGGTACCCGCAGCAGCCCTAGTCGTTAAGCAACAATAACAACAACAATGTATATATATATATGACTATATATGACTATAACTAAAAAACTTATAGCGCCGCCATTAAAATACGCACAGGACATCAACCGACGGCACACCAAAACAAATCCGAAATCAGGTCAAATCAAGGGTCAGTCGTAAGAGACGGAAAGACAATCTAAGGTGGATAGGCAAGGGTAAAAAAAAGGTTTAAGTCGAGATCGAAAAGTAACTAAAGACTCAGCGGCCCGAACGACGTGAGGTAATGAATTCCCCAACTTTGGACTGGTAACAGAGAAAGCCCACATACCAAGATTTGTCCTAACAAGAGGTACCGTACAGCAAGGGACAAGAAATCAGAAGACCTAGTCGAGTTAAGATGACCCTGAGGGACAACCAAAGCGCGTAAATACCTCGGCTGACCTGAAGAAAATGTCTTATAGGTAATTATACAAATTTTTATTTCAATTCGTTGCTCAGCAGGAAGCCAATGCAGTGGTTTAATAACGGGAATTATGTGATCCCACCTATGAGAACCAGCAACAACCCTGGCCAGGCAGTTTTGTACTCGCTGCAGCTTCAGTAAGTTAGCCTTTGTATTACCAAACAGGAGAGCATTACAATAATCTAGCCAATTTACTTGGTTATTAAAAGCCACTGAATCAAAACAAAGGCCCAAATTTTGTACACACCCGAGTGCAGGACAATTGCAACCCCGGACAATTTCCCCCGCGATTTTACGTCAGACGTTTGCCCCAGGACAGCTGCCCCTTCCCATGTATCAGTTGAATATGCGTGTAACCGCAGACTTGCAATATATATTTATCGTCAATCCAACTTAATAATAATAATAATAATAATAAAAATAATAATAATGATATTAAATTTATTTTCACACTGGCAAACTGCAGCATGATTACAAGTAAAGTATGAATGGATGATTAAAAGCTATTTAATTAACTTCTGTTAAGTAAAATATATTTGAGGTCAAACCAATTTCTATAATAGAAGTTAAATAAATAACTTGTCATCTTCCGTTAATACTTTACTTGTAGGCCCAACCCCATTGGGGTTTGTCAGTGTGAAATTAAACTAAATATTATTATTATTATTAAATTTTATACTATTGAGCTGGATTGACGATAAATATATTTTGCAAGTCTGCAATTACTCACATATTCAACACTTACAAAGGGAGGGCAATTGTCCGGGAGGGGCAAATGTTCTAGGCAAAATCTGGTGGAGCAATTGTCCGGGGGGGGCAATTGTTTAATGGGGCAATTGTCTGGGGAGCAACTGGCCGTTTCCAAACCTTTACATCGGGAGGAGCAATTTTCCAAAAAATGAGTGAGGGAGGGACAATTGTGTGTATTTGTGCATGTATGCATATGCGTGTATTGTATATGTATTTTTAGACCTACATGCGATATGAGCTGCATTAGTTGTCTAACTGGAATCATCCATACACTTGATGTGTGACAATGTCACCTGCGTGCCTTCTTTCTATCTTTTGCAGCCACGTATTTCAGTACAATTTGTCTCTGGCAGAGGCGTAGCTAGGAGCAGGGGGGACACGTGTCCCCGGGCGCCGAGTTGGAGGAGGCGCCAAAATGAGGATTAAAACTATTATTTTTTATTTCGAAACAAACTAATTCATCCCAAAAAGTTAGTAAGATTACATTTTGGCGCCCCCAAAATCCTCATTACAAAAATGTTGTCACACATGATGTTGGCGCACCAAAATCCTCATTACGAACAGGTTGTCATACATGATTTTGGCACCCCCGGGCTCCACTGATCTGTCATCACTAAGGGCCCGTAAGAGGCGACATAAAATCATGGCGTAGTCACATTTCACTTGCAAGCTGTGGTCTGTCCTACAGCAAATTGAAGCTAATTTTATGGTATTTCATTGCAAATTCTTCGCACAAATGCTGTTTCAATTGCAAGTTATGATCTGTCCTACAGCAAATTGAAGCTAATTTTATCGTATTTGCGGCTTCAATGGGACAATATCGTCTCAGCGATCCTCTTCTTCTAAGCATCGAGCGAGAAACGTGGGATAAAATAATTTTGATAATGTCACTGACCAATTTGCGACAGTTAAATCAAGAAAAATCAATTTTTCACAGACTGTCTATGACAGTCATGTATAAATGGCCTTTAAATATATGTGAAAAATGTGAAATAAACAAGAAAGGGGGCCGTCCATAAAATTCGTCACGCAATTATGGACCAATTTTGACCCTCTTCGGGCCCTCCTCCTCGTCACACGTCGTGACAAAAGTCACAACCTCTTAAATATGACTTAACATCGCTTTGCACCGCCCAAAATACAGATGTTCAGGATGTTATATCCACATTTTCTTATAATTATCACTCAAAAAGTAATTATAACTATACAAATACTTCAAACTAGGATAGTAGAACGATGACGAAATTGAGAAAGTTGGATTGTTGCACTCATTATGCGTTCCACAAGATCAGAAGCTCTGGTAGAATCATTGCATTTAAAAAATATTGCTAATAACAACTTGAAATAAACCAAACTTTATGCTTTTCCACTCTCGCAAGGAGAAGCAAGCTGCTCCTTCATATAATAAATGCGAGAGCTTGGACCTCATCTTCTCGTTCAATGCATATTTCCATTAGGATCCAGCTATTCTTCGTCGATCAAATCCACACTCTCTCCATTTTCGTCGTTTGAGATCGCGACCATTAGTCCCAACGTGCGGCGTCTCTCGATCTGTGGTCTGTGCGTTTTGGCGGTATAATTGATTTCTGTTTGTGTGGTACAGAATGGCTGCCTGACCTCCAAAACCCCAAAATTGACGCCGAACATAAAAGTAAACAGTTCAAAACTTAAAAATGCAGTAGGCTAACCATATTATTGTTGCTAAATTGTGTTAAACAACTACTTTTAAATAAGTGGAACTTGTTAAATTGGGCAAATGTTTAAAAATAAAATTTCGAATTTTGATGTAATGATGTGATATCACAGTTTTTAGACACCTTTCCCTCGTTACACATCGTCACAATTGTGTGACACCCCTCCCAAATAGGCGCGTGACGTCATGTATGTATGGCCCCAAAGGGGCGCCAATTTGGTTGAATACCCTAGCTACGCCTCTGGTCTCTGGTTGTGAATCTGTTCTGATTGTCCCCTAAATATGCGCAATGAAGCGTGGTTGGTCAGACCCTCTGTACTGGAACTGATTGAGGTCATTGTCGTGCGAGCCATTGTGTCAGCTCCATTCTCTAACTCTATTTAAAGCCCAAGTTTTTAAGGCGTGGTCTAATGAATACCTGCCGCCTGCTAGCTCACCAATCAGATCTCCCCAAAGCATCTCATCCGCCTGGGGTACAATCTTAACCAAATGGACCGCTGCAGTGAATAGGCTCAAATGGGCCAAGTAGACAGCTGAGGGAAATTCACTGAAAATAACAATTGAAACAATGATCGTGCTTCATAGTCCTTATAATTATATGCATCTACACACCTGTACTTGATATGCCACTCATATGCCTTCGTGCCTGTATTCGTGCCTGTGTTCGTTGTGGAACAGATATAATATTATTATAGTTTCATCCCCTATGTATAGCACATCACAGCACCGATTATGTGGTCAATTATGTTACTGGTCAATCGGTTGATGTGTCTATTCAGAGCCGCGCTCTCTGAATAAGGCTGCATAGATCAGGTTCCTGTATGCTCGGACCTGAGCATTTATTATAATACCTGGGGTCACACTGACTACACTAAGCAGATATCGATCTCTCTCGCTCTCTCACTCGTATATATATGTGTGTGTTTGTGTGTAAATATATATATATATATATATTCGGCGTTTGATAGCATTCATCTAGTATTCTTTTCAGTCTATTTCTGATTTACGCGCTTATCTGGCGTTATTACGTAACTTTTAAATCAGCCTGAAGTCAGACCCTTGTGAATCCTATGTGCCGATGAAAAGAACACTGAATGAATCATATAAAACGTACGGAGAAGCTAAGGTTTTGGTAAAAGGTCATGTCTAGGTCGAGGACATGAGAATTAACAGTGCAGGTGTCAGTTAATGAAGAATCAAGGGTGAGGTAAAACGAGGGATGGGGACTTTTCTTGAGTTGTTTCCATACGGCTATAGGCTAAGGTATATTTAGGTTACCTAGTACTTAGTCCTTCCTGTGCGGGTCTAGGCATCATTCAACGCACCTCCTCAATTCGCCTCTAATCAAGCCCGCATTGGGGCCTCATCCCACTACACCTGTGCTGCCGCTGTGCGCATGTGTTTAGGCCTACAGGATAGGTATATGTAGAGACAGACAGACAGACAGACAGACAGACAGACAGACAGACAGACAAACAGACAATGCCAGCCCCATTCCGAGGCATGCAGGCATTTCAATTGACAGGAATTGACCGGTGGTAGACTTGAATATGGCACTTCTTGACTGTAGCCCCACTCAATGAGTTCTGGTTTGATTGACAAGCAGTTT